>JAJTUV010000608.1:0-600000 GCA_021653895.1 Mastomys natalensis | reverse complement strand
TAGCAGTAATATAATATTGGCCAAGGACAAGGAAGTGGGCTTCCGGCAAGATTCTGACATTATGCTAGAACAAAGAAGTAATTTCAGGCAGGAATCTGTATCTTAGGCTAGAACAAGGAAGTAGGCTTCAGACATGAAAATGACTTGGGCTAGGACAGGAAGTAGGCTCAGATATTTTGGTCATCCTGATAAGCCCTTAGAAACAGTGATTACAGGAGTGTTCATGGAATTTTGTTTATTGCTTTGCTTGTTCTTTGATTATCTGGGTTTCTTGTCTTGCTTGTTCCTTGACTATTTGCATCTATTGTATTGCTAGTTCCTCAACCTAGAACTGACCTTAATACTTGCATGTAATTAAAATGGTATAAATGCAAAAAGGAGGAGGGGGATGGAATAGGGGGTTCTAGGGAGGGGAAATGGGGAAAGAGAATGACACATGAAATGTAAATAAATAAAATATCCAATAAAAAAGAAGGAGAAACAAACAAAAAATAAAAGAAAATGGAATATTCTCCCTTACAGGACAATAATTCACTTGTTGTTTACAACCGCCTAAGAAAACTAAATCACTTAAACGCATTGCAGAGGGAATTGAACCCAGTTTTCTTTCTCCATGTTTGTTTTTCTTTTTTCATATCTCAGGGACCTGACAACTGTACAAAGTGTTCTCATTTTAAGGATGGTCCAAACTGTGTGGAGAAATGTCCAGATGGTCTACAGGGAGCGAACAGTTTCATTTTTAAGTATGCGGATCAGGATCGGGAATGCCACCCTTGCCATCCTAACTGCACCCAGGGGTAAGCATCCCCCTGGTCTAGGACTAAATCATGTGCATGTTTCCAGTTCAAAAGATTAATATGCTTCATTATTCATTATCCACGAGGCTGTCTACTTACACTGACATTGTCTCTAAAAATGATATGTATCGTTATATTTTAGATGTTGATTTTAACAGAAATTCTTTCTAGGTGAACCTCTTCTTCTAATTTACCCACAGTTACCACCCTATTACACCTTCATGAAGCTAGTGTGTTTTGGATGCAGCCTAGAAATCACTCAATTTTTATAATAGATTCAATATTTTAGAAGATACAATAAACTACTTAGGTCATGGAGATTTTATATTATATGTGAAAAATGGTTTTTATTTCTTTACTACGAAAATCTAAATAAGAATATCTCTTTAACAATAACCACTTTAGATTAGTTTTTCAATGAAACCTGATACCAGGCAACCATGAAATAGAAGGAAGTAATGGATAGTCTGATATGTGTGTTTACAACATAACTAATATTGTTGTTAATTATGTGAGTCATTTCATTGTACATTGTTCTATATCATAGCATTCTTTCACTGTCATGAAACAATTCAGAGAGATACATATTTTCCATTCAAGAGGATTGTTCTGCAGCATAAACTATGTTATTGACAATAATTGGGATAAACACAAATTAATGAAATTGTTTTTGTTCAGTGTTATGGTCGCTTATGAAGACATTGAAGAATAAAGAAAACTGTACACTAGTGGAAATAATGTCACCTCAAACAAATCATTTATTTCATTTAACAAAGTATCATATCTCAGTAAGAATTCTCTCTTTGTATCCTCTAAAAGATATATGTTGGTAGAGTTGAGAACAGTTTAACACACTCTATCCTTTCCTCATAAAATTTCACCTCCATTGTCAGTGCAGACAACCAGTGTATGCACAGAAACACATGTATGTACTTAATTGTTGCACACTTTATATCTGGAGAGTAGAGGTTCTGTAAAGAGATCATCTGCCAGATTAAGGCCTTGCTGTTAGAAGAAATTGAAAAGTGAAGTGAGCAACATCATTTTCTGCCAAGACAACATCAATTTTTAGATGCTGTTAGAATTTCCCACAGGTCACGAAATCAGCTAAGTCACTCTGTGAATTAGCAGATCCTCAGAAGGTAAAACAATATCTGCACTAAAAGTCGAACGCAGCCCAGAAGAACTGACTGCCAACTTCTTAGTTTCTGCATAAGCACACAGGCTGAAGGCACTGAGACAGTCACCTACACACTTTGCTTCAAGGAAAACAGAAGTAATAAACGGTTCCCCTTGTGAGTTTTTGTACACTTGAGTTGAGAGTATTTTTTTTTTTAAAAAACCACGAGTGCTGCTGGAGCAGAGGAGTCAGCAAGAGAAAGAGAAAACTTCGCCTGCGAAAATCATCCACAAGAGGGTTTTATTGTTTTGGAACTAAAATTAAACCAGTAAATTATTCAATATAATGTCGATGTCAACAGCTGTTGCCATTCAAAATGAGACCTTTTGCTGTTTTTGCAAATCTAATTACAACGAAGCCATCAGGGAAATGAGATGGAGAGCACAGAGTCTAGTCTGGATGTGTGGCTGGAGTGTTTTCTTCGTCAGCCTTTTACATCATGATTGTATAATAAAGGAAACCTATATAGTAGAAGGAGGTAGAAGCTCTGGCCAATGGAAAGGGTTCAAACTGCCACAGCAACAAAACTGGGACCATATGCAAAAGGGAAGCTGAGGTTTAATGGGGGAACAAATCTCAGCAGGTCACTTTAGAACTCCCAATAAATAGAAATATGTCCTCAAAAGCTCCTGGCTGCAGAATAACAGTGAGACAGAATGAGCTGCAGTGTCTCCAACGGATGACTTTGTCCTAAGGTCTTATCGTTACTTCCATTGAGCTTACCCTTTATCATAAGCTGCATAGTCACATGCACTGATTCCATAAAAGTGTTGTGATTCCAGCTCAAGAGGAGAATTCAGAAATTCTTGCATTGTATGAACTAGATCACAGAATACACACTATGCTTGGCATTTATAATGTAGCACTGAGGTGACCTCGATAGTTCATCCGTTCTTTTCAAATTGATTGTGAATGTATAAAACTCTGACACAGGGAAACATCACAGGACATTGGAATGATTGGATGTATGAACTTATTCCTCAGTGCATCTCTTAACTGAGCATATCAGTAAGTGTGAGCTCACCAGAACAGATATCCTCTTGCATGCCCATGTTTTTCAGGTCATTCCATAATCTGAGATGATGGAAGAGTTAATGAAAATTGTCTTTGCAATGACCTTTTTAAGAAATAAAGTTCTTCCTTTGAATACAGTTTAATGATTGTCCTGAAAATAAAATTATCTAATGCCTTAAATGTATTTTTACTACTCCAAAAGTGAATTAAATAAATTGACTCTAAAATTTCTTCAATTACTTTTTAAAAAGATTAACCATTTAGTCCTGATTAGAAACTCTCACTAGTAACTTTAGAGGACAGGAAAGAAAGAGAGAGAGAAAGAAGAAACAAAGAAAGGAAGAAAGAAACATTGACTCCTCTTCCATGATTAGGGGCCACATTTTATCAACATGTTGTTATTCTTTCATTTTTTGGTCTCTTTTGTGGGATACATGCTAATCAACTTGTTTTCTTTCACTTATTGTTGAAAATACTGACAACAAAAGCAACTAGGAATAGAAAAAAATGTTATTCCTTCATTCCTAGGTCACAGTCTATCACTGAGGGAGGTAAGAACAGAAATTCAAGACAAATTAGAAAGAAATAAAAGGAGGAAACTGCTTGTAGATTGGTTCAAAGTTCAGTGTTCAGTTAGCCTTCTTATAGGACACAGGACTATCTGCCTAGGATTGGTGATGCTCAGAAAAAGATGAGTCCCTTTGTATCAAAAAAATCAAGATAAAACCATTTTGGTATACCCACAGACCAATGATATCTAGGCAATCTCCCCAATCAAGATTCTCTTCTGTGTAATATTGACATTTAGAGCTAAGTAAAAGAACTGCTTTATATCAAGACAGTTATATTCAGATACAGACTCACTTTATGTTATTCAATTTATATATCAAATAAGAACTTTTATGATGTATGGAAATTATTAAGAATTTGAAAAAAGGGATAAAAAGAAATTTAAAATAAAGATTGGACACATTGGCACACATTTTTAATCACCATGCCTGAAAAACAGAACCAGGCAAACTTTTGTTTGAGGCCAACCTGATTGAAGTACTATATAAATAAGACCTTGTCTCAGAAACAGAACAGACAACAAAACAAAGGGAAAAAAGAATAAATTTCAAACATAATAATAATATTTATATTTATGATGGGTAATATGTAAGTTTTAAAGATAACTTATGAACTAAATATATTACAAAATGCACAATGAGTACCAATATTGTTTGGTATTTTTGTGCTTCAAAATTTAATGTTTCTTTTAGTTTATGGTCTTGTTGGATCAATATACATTTTATGTACTGATCAACTGCTTATATATAGTAAGTATGAAGACCTAAAGTACAATGCTATCTTTAAATGCATGGTGATTTATGTTTTAAAAAAGTGAACCCACCTTGATCAAACCACATCTTTCTTGGTCTTCCTTTCTTTCTTTAACCCTTAGTTTATAAACAAATTTGAACCTTAGAAATCATCTGTAGTAACCTCAACCACTTTGCTCAACCCTTGTTCATGTTGTTTCTGTCCCTCATCATTTCTGTTTGCTTGAATGCATAGTCCCATCTACAATGTATTTTTCAACTCACAGAAAACCAAAACATAAGGACTTTTATGTAGGAACAATTATTTTTAAAGTTCTAATTTTACTTCATCTCTCTAGATTTTTTTTTCTGGTGGCCAACCTCTGTATTTTTAAGTTTTTCTTTAATTTAGTTACACGGACAATACATGATTTAATTTAATTTTAGATTTGATGTGTGTGTGTGTGTGTGTGTGTGTGTGTGTGTGTGTAGAGAAGAGAGAGAGAGAGACAGAGAGAGAGAGAGAGATTATCTGCCCTCAGAGCTAATGTCCCACCCTTTTGCAGGACATCTGGATTGTTCCATAGGTGCTGGAATGCAACCTCTAGTCCTCATGAGTATACAGCATGTTTCCTTACCTGTTGATGTTTCTCCCCAGTCAAGTTTCATTGCATTGTTCTTCCCATGCTTTAAATACACAGGACTGTCTTAAGATGTATGCCTCTAGAGGTCCTTGACTTTCCTTTCTGCAATTTGATTTTCTCATGTCATGTAGCATTTAGCCATCTTTCCACTTTTACAATCTCAACTCTTTCCCAGTGTTCCTTTTCAAAGGATTTGCTCTCTATGACCATGGCTCAGAAAGTTTTTTCCACCTTTTGGAGAACACTTCTGACTTCCTGTGAAATAAACACAGTAAATTCTAGACTCAAAGACAAAAATTAAAGTGTCAGTCCCTCCTCCTAAGTTGAACATGTGAGGAAACATGTCCCTCATTTGAATTTTTTCCTGTTGGTGCAACTCTTCTCAAATTTATATTATAGCTCATATTTTGACCGTTAGATCTTTTTCAACTAGAAATACTATACCATCTATTAACTCCTTTCCTCCCATTCCCAGCTCATTAGTGGCATCAATTGAGACTCTGACTATGCCTGTGAGGTAGTCATCGTTCCACCCATTTGTTTTATTATTCCTGACATTGGCTAACTATTCCCCACGTCAAAATAGCCTACCTGACTCCCATTTAACTAGTGTCCATGTGAAAAAGAAATTTCAGATATAAATCTAGCAATCTAACAGTTTCTGTTTGCTAGTGTACCTTTTGTTTTTCAGGGTAGCCTTTCACATTTTCTTTTTTTTTTTTTTATTTTTGCTTTAACACTACTTTAATATTGAATTAGCATATATGATTATACTAATAATGGGTTTCTTTTTTAAAATTGTTTTATTTATTTACATTCCAAATGTTGCCTCCCTTCCCGGTAACCCCTCCAAGAGTTCTTCACCCCATCCTCCTTCCCTTTGCCTCTGAGAGGGTGTTTCCAACCCTCTCACCCCCCTCATGTTCCCCCCTCACCCCTCTACATTCCCCTTCCCTGGGGCATCAAGTGTCTACAAGATTAGGTACATCCTTTCCTACTGAGGACAAGGCAGTCTTCTACCTAATATGTGCCAGGCCTTGGACCAGCTCATGTATGCTTTTTGGTTGGTGGCTTAGTCTCTGGGAGCTCTCAGGGGTCCAGGTTAGATGACACTGTTGGTCTTCCTATAGGGTTGCCTTCCTCTTTAGCTCCATCAATCCTTCCCCTAACTCTTCCATAGAGGTCCCTGAATGGAACAGAGACTGATGGACAGGCCATCCAGTGACTGGCCCAACTTGGGAACCATCCCATGGGCATGCACCAAACTCCTACACTATTACTGATGCTATGTTGTGCTTGCATGCAAGAGCCTAGCATGGCTGTCCTCTGAGAGGCTCTACCACCAGCTGACTGAGACAGATGCAGATACTCACAGCCTTTCACATTTTCATCTTTATATTTTCATACAAGTATATATCGTGCATTAAACACATCTGTCTTTATTTTCCTACTCACTTATCTCAATCCTCATCCTACCGGTCCTTCTTCTTCCCTAGACAGTTACACTTCTTCTGTGTCATATGTGTGTGTGAGATTTGGTATAGTTAATGTTTAGTAAACACAGATGAGAGAAAAATGAAAGTATTTGTTTTTCTGAGGCTGGCTAAATTGTTTCATAAGTTAACCTCCAGTTGCACAGATTTTCCTGAAAATTATACAATTTTGTTCCCTATGATTGAGAAAAGGTCTCATTATGTATATTTACCATGCTTTTTTCAGTCATCCATCTGAAGTAAAAACCTGGAGACAGACATAGTATTTTTCAAACTATACAATGGCTCTGCCTTGTCTTCTAAGTTAAGTCCCGCAAAATCTGTCTGTCCCCTAAAATCCTTCCATTGTCTTTTCCGCTCCCTGTGCCTGCCATAACACTCTCTGTTCAGATTTGTTGTTCAGAGAGGATGTCTTGTTTTCAAGTTAACGCTTCTGCTTCTCCTACTCTGGCCGCTTTAGCACTCACTGTATGCCAGCCATAGCGCTCAGTATCTCAAACGACAGATTTCTGACTCTTTCCAAATGGTGACCGTGACCTACTAAAATGCCATTCTGCTGTCCAACTTCCATATTATATTTACAGAACTATACTGTCCATGTGTGTTCATGCATCTGTTATTTTCAAACTGTGAGCTCAATGAAAATAAAGGAAAAAAACATCTAATTCATCGCATTTCTCCCTGCAGCTCCTTAAAGGACACAAGCATGTTAGTATGCTCATCACACAGGCTTATTGAATGAATGAAGATATTTCATTATTCACACTCTCTCCTCAAACAGAGCCTGAACCTCATTCACTGTTGAAAGATTTTTTTTTTTTTTTTTGTTTTTTGGTTTTTGGTTTTTTTTTTTTTTTTTTTTTTTTTATCTTTCAAGGGTCGTTATAAAGATTAAAAAACAAAGAACAGCATTTCAGACTCTCACTCAGACATAAGTAGACTGTTAATTTTGCAAAATGGCAGTATTGTCACAAAAAAGAGCATTTTGAAGGTGATAACCCAGAAACATATAAAAAATAGTTTTTTTAGAACAGAATAAAAGAAAAGCATATGAGACAAGTTTAGGGTTTTTCAGATTATTTTCCAATTTCAGTGGTTTTCCTTAGATCTATTGTATGGCACCAGGCCACTGAGGTGTGTTCTAGATGCTTCTTTATTTTATGGATCTTTGTCACTATTTTTGCAGGTTAAGATTTATTTGTCCTGCTCAAAGATGGACCTCAAAAAAAAAAAAAAAAAAAAAAAACCTGCAAATGACAAACTGATTTTCTACCTAGTAGAATATCTATTAGAGAATATATGATGAATGAGAGAAGTGGTAACATGTGGTTATCAAATGAATTCTGTTAGCTCACTAACATCTGGAATCAGTTACAGAAGCTGCATTGGACACATCTGTGGGTGCCTACAGCTCCTTTTTCATATTTTAAACCTGAGTGTTAGTAAAACACATGTATACTTTATATTACCAAACAAATTAGGCAGCTCTATAAATCATATTACAAGAAGCTGTTTATCTTTGAAGGAGAAGAGGAAGAGAAATAAAAAATTTAACTTATATAAATTGGAAAATACAAGAAATATTTCCATAATGGCTCAAAATGAAATTCTAAGATCTGTATATTAGAATAAAACAACCAAATATTCATCTTGGTAGATTCCTCAGCTACCTCTCTATGTGTATTCATTTATTACACAGTATTTGCTTTTGAGTTCAATATTATAACAGTTTTTAAAAGTTTCTGTTTATAGATCATATTAACAGCGAAAAAGACACATTGCAGTAAGGCCAAATCAATTATTTTGATTTTTAGACAAATCCTTGTTTAATAATAAAAAATAATTTAGATATTCATAACTAAAGATTGAAAATATCTGATTATAAAAATTATCCATGGGAATTGGATTAAAATATATTAATTTATTTTCTGCCAAGATTCTCTTTAATGAGCATCAAGCATAAGGCTATTCTACTTTAATCCATTGTTCATTGCCTTTTATTGATTTTTTTGAATTTTACATAAACCTGACGGTGTTTTAAGAGAAATGTTGTACATGAAAATAGCCATAGTCATTAAGCTATCAAATCATTAACATAGCTGTGCATAGAAATGAAAGATGTAAATCAGTTGAAGGTTTCAGAAATGACCAATGCATATGCAAGTTATCCACGGGAGCAGGTAAGCTTTCCTTTACTATCTCCACATTTTCTGGCATTGGATTTGAGTGGTAATTTCAATTCAGTTCTGTGTCTCTGCCAGGAAGTAATTTTCTCTCAGTTTCTCAAAGTATGCTGTTCCAGAAACCGCCTAATAATACAAACAAGAATGTGGCACATCCAGTATTTGTCTTGCTCTCCCACTGGTTCTTTTCCTTTTCCTTAATGACTGATTTCTCTTTCCTTTGTATTTCTTTTGAATTTGCATCTCTGCAGGTGCATAGGCTCAAGTATTGAAGACTGCATCGGCCTGATGGATAGGTACTTGGTGTGCTTGCTTCCCATGTTCTTCCTCCAAGGCTCCATGCGTGAGCACTGGTGCATGTGTGTGCATGCCACTGTGGATGGAGAATGATGTTTTCTGTTCTGCAATTGCTTGCAGGTGTAACGGTCCCACTAGTCATGACTGCATTTACTACCCATGGACGGGCCATTCCACTTTACCACAACACGCTAGGTAACATCAACCATGGTTCCATTTTATCACTCAAATTCTTTCTTAGTTACCACGGATGAAATTAGTAACCAGTTGGGCTGAAGTTTTAGTGCACTAAATGAGAGATTTTAAGTCACGTCTTGATTTTACTTTCATTCATTATAATTTCAGAGTTGTACTTAGTAGTGCCATTGATTTTAAATTTCATATGTTTAAACAATTAGAAATCATTCTAGGACTCTAATTGAATATTCTTAAGTTTATAAATAATTTTGAAAATCAAAATCTTTTGAGAATTTCGAAAGTGTTTATTGATGCGTATATGATATTTGTCATGTAATTTGAATTTAATTTCTGATTTTGTATTATTTTTGAACAGACTAGTATATTTACAGATAGAAAAAATATCCTAGAATCATTGCAATATGAACATATTCTGTACATATTAGTGCATGGATTGGCATTACAAGAACATAATATATGATCCGTGTTTACACAAAATTGTGGGCACAAATATTTGCAGTAGCTTTAATCATAATCAACAAAAACTGGAAGCAGTTAGGCTAATGAGTTGTCGTATAACCATGTACTGTAATATGCTTGAGTAATGAAAAGGAAGAAATTGATTCTACACTCACCATAGATGGATCCTGAATTCACTATGCTGAATGAAAGAAGCCAGACAGTTAAAAACAAAAACTGCTTGATTTTCTTTTTATATCAAACTCTGAAATAAATGAAACTACAGAGAAAGAAAATCATCCAGGGTTGCCCAAAGATAGAGTTTTGGGGATTAAGTTCACTACTGAATGGTAAGAAGGAATTTGACAGTTAATAGAACAATCTATACCGTGATTGTGGTATTGTTTGTGTAAATAAAAATGCTGAGCACATACCATAAGCTATATATTTCATTATAAATCATATAAATTTTGTGTTATTGTTTATACATAAAGAAATATGACTTTTAAAATATTGTATGGAACATTTTAACTAGGAAAGTAATAACTTTTCAATGTAATGTTACATTAAAAATATCATTACCTCTATGTAACAAATTAATTGGATCTTTTTGCAAGACAGTAGTGCTAAAGTAGAGGCAAATGTGAATTTTAAATGAAATATTGTTTTTATTATAATTTTGTGTTGTCATATGACAATGAAGCATTTGGGAAGCATAACCAATAGATGAAAAAGATCACAAGAGCAATAGATTTCCAGCAGCTGCCTTTATCAGTGGTGGCCATTATGCTGAGTTCTAACACCTAAGACTGTGTGGCTAGTGTCCCCACCTTACCTTATCAATCATAATATAGTATTGTTCTATGCATCTGGCTACTGTCACTAAATATTATGTGTATGGAATTCATCTATGTCACCAAATCCATTCATAGCTTTTCCATTTATATGTCTTTAATTGCTTTTAAGTTTTGAAGTGGAAAAATAAGTACTGTGTCATCTTCAAAAATTGTTTGTCAATAAGTAAATAACCACGACAAGTTCTAAGATAAATTGTATGGTTAGAGTGGATTCATTTATACAACAGTGGCACATTGACACTTGGGCTTGAACAAACCAAATAACACAGTTGTATAGAGAAACCTTAAAACTGTAGGAAAATTTAAGAAATGGAGCAAAAGAGAAAGAGATAAGGAAGTGGGAATGAGAACAATCTGATGTTCTGAGTAGTCTTCCAAGATTCATCTTGCATTCCTGCCATGCTCATGAAATTATCTTTCTTCTTTCAGACATTGATTGGGTCACTGAACTATGATTTTGAAGAATGATTTTGCATTTATTTTGATGATTTTACTTATAATTACTCTAATATTTTAGTGAGAAAGAATACCACATGATGGTTAATATACGTTCCCTTTAAAATCAGATTTTCATGTTGCAAATCAAACTCTATGCATTTGTAGATGTGTGATTTTAAGGTCCTTCAATTATCAAAGAGCCTCACATTTTCATGTGGAAAGGCATCATTTTGTAGTTCCCAAACAGTTCTGAGGATGGAGTGTTTGCTTAGTAACAGTAACCATTCTTTATTTCTATATTTTTCTATAAAACAATATTATTTTTCAGTGTGACAAGGATTCTCCCACCTCAGGATTGTGAAATCAGTCTTCTCAGGGGAAGGAGAGAAGACTTGCAAAGTCACTCAGAGAGCACTGATGCTTAATTGTGCCTTCCTGATAGCCTTTGTGAGAGAATGGGTTCTTTTTCTCTCACTTTGCCTTGAGAATCAGGAAGAGGGTGGTACAGATGCCATTTGGTCATAGGGCTGATCTGTAGAGTGGCAGATCACTTGAAGTTAAAATTTGAGTCTTATGCAGTGCCTGGATTCCCAGAAGGTAGTTCACATTTTCAAACTAATACAAATAATTAACATTGTCAACAGTAAATATCTATTGCTAAAAATAGTGACTGGACACTAAATGTGATTTGTTATTTTTAAGCAAAGTCACCTGCAGTGCACTGCCCAGGGAAAGAGCAAACTTTCTTTAATGTGAAAACATGGGTTCAAATATGGGTTCTTCTATCATATTTCTTATTCACAAAATTATATGATATTGTAAAATGAGTGTGAGGTTTTAAAGAGACAACATACAGATAACATCCTGGTCTGAATAGTCATTGGCTTCAGTTGTAACTGTTACTGAAATATTGCCATCTTCTCAGAAAATTTTTAGTATATGATATTCTGTTTAATATATATATATATATATATATATATATATATATATAATACTTTAGTGAATACAGAGTCAATATACTGAAATTTCTCAGATTTTAATCATTTATGTTTTACATCAAACTACTACTCAAGGCCATGTTTTTAATAAGCTATTGGTAACTGATACCTAATGATTTCTTATATAAAACTGTAGATGTCTTTACTTAATGTCTTTCTTCTTAAATTTAAAATGAGACTGTATTTTTCAATTGTGTTGACTTGTCAGAATTGTTACTCATGTGATAATTTAAGATGCCCATAAAATTTATATTTAACTCTTTGGAATGTTTTGATTTTTATTGTATTAAAACATAGAGTAATCAGGGTCCCCTCAGGCCTCACATTTTAAGTCTGCATGGAACATGCATTTGGAAAGCATGAGAGCTATCAATAAGATTTCATGACTTTTTTCCATCTTTTAAATTCTATGATAAATTAAATAAATGTCTCTTTTGAGTAAAGCAAATATTTTATAATGGGAAGACCAGAAATAAAACAGTAAGAAAATATTGTTTTAGGCTTCATTATCCACCTATTTAACTGGGAGGTTATCCAAATACTTAATTTTCTTTGAGACACAAAAAATTACATTGAACATGCTAATGTGACTGTATTAATCTATTTAGATTAACTACACTCCACTGCCCCACTATGACATATTCTGTTCTCAAAAGCAGCAGATTCTAATAAAAGCAGGTGAAAAGTTTCTAATCTTAATCAGCTTTCAGTTTTGAAGTGGTGTTATTTTCTCCCAAACCTGTGATTTGTGAGTCGGCTTTCCATACTTCATTTGCCTTTCAGACCATTGCTGGAAAATTCCAGAAAGTTTAATGGTATAGGATAGAAAGAATTTAAGAGTTTTTGTATCATAGGATATCCTAATTATAAAGTAAATAAAATCAGTAATCTTTTATTCTCTCGCTCTCTCATTTTCAAATCTAATTAATACCTTAAGATGACACTTGCTTTGACCAAACATTTTTCAGTTTCCTACCTTCTTAATTTTGATTTCCTCCCAAGAATACCATGGGCAATTATGTTTGTCAAGACCTTTTATTCTTTTATCATTTGACATTTGACTTAGCTAGCACACAGGCTATTTTTGAATAGATATATTCCCGATGTAAAAACGTTAGATTTTAGTCTATTTTTTGATTCTTTGTGAAATATAGGAAAAACTTAAAGATTCAATTCTCATGTGACACAGGGATGTGGATTTGATAATCAAAAAAGAATAGACTACATTGATGAGGCATTTTTGCAAGTTAGTAAACAAAGTGAAATGTAAACTTTCTAAAATTTCATTTTACTTTCTAGATAAAAATATTAATATTTATACATAAGAGATCATCTCTTTCTGCATAATAACTGGATTGACTCTTTGTTCTAATTCACTTTTCTTATATATACTTCTCAATATATAGTACAGTAATTGAACTTAGTTTCTCGAAGTCTCTAATGGATAGCTATTTGAAACATTTCCTATTTTCATGACCATAGATATACTTATGGAAATGTGCCCTTTGGCCCAAGAGGTCACACAACAATCTATCCTTTGTCAGACTGACCTATGTCTGATAAATGAAAGAGATAGTGTGATAGACTGGGAACGTCTCACAAATGACACACTGGTTTTCTTTGTTTTTCTCCCAAGGAAGCAAATTCAGAATTTATGTCCAGATGGCACAGTGCAAATCACCCATAGGTGGTCACCTTAGATGAGTATCAGTTCTATTATGATGCCTATATACAATAAATAAAAGGGCACAGCTTTTTTATTACAATTCTAGCTTCATACCATAGCATTAGGTATATTAAGTTTTATTTTGTAATAAATAAATCCAAGATATGAAGGCGAGTATGTGAAGCTCTTCCTCAGCAGGTAATTTGTGCACACTTCCCAGAACCTATAAATGTCAAAATGATCTGAGAATTGGCAGAGATTCACAAAGCCTCTCTGTTCGCTTGTCAATGATTGCTCATATAGCTGAAGAAGCTACTTTAAACAAAAGAATTTAAGCATCTTTAGGATGTTCAAGTGGTTTTGATATTGTTATCGAAATGTTTGTACTATAGTACCAAAGCACTCCAGATATTAGCACATTGCTACATTCAAGATTACCAAGCATAAGAATGTGACCAAACTAATCCATATTAATGACTGAAAGTCAATGAAGGTTCTTTAGACCTTTGGCTTTGGGACTAAAGTAGAATGACTAAAGATATCATTAATTGATAAAATGTTAAGTATATAGTACAAATCAAAATATTAAATGAGTACAGGGAAGCACTCAAAATACTCAGCTTTCCCTCAGCCTAGAGCATTTTTCTATGGTAAACAAATCGTTACGTTCCACACCCATTTATTTCTGACTCAGACAAATACCAGAACTGCTTCATATCTTACAAATATCTTCAGTGTCAGCTGTTACTGATTCTCTGATATTAAATGTAGAAAGCAAAAGCAAACTGGTGGAAAATGTTCCATAAGTCTTGAATCTTAAAGACAACTAGGTTCATTTCAGTGGTCCAGTCCAAGGTCTACTCCAAGACCTGTTGTTTAAATTATTATGTACATAAAGTCACTTCAGATCTGTATAGAAAAAATAGGCAAGATTATTGTGTAGCAGCAAATATACTAAGTGAATTTTGCTAGTGTGATTGACATTAGTGAATAAACACCTTTGCTGGTTATAATGAGATTTCTAGGCCTATTTTAAAATTTGAAATACCAAAGAGCAAGATTATGTATTCATTGATGGTTGGACAATTAAGACTTTATGATTAGACAGACTAAAGGAGTAATTAGCTAACTGTAAGACTTCTGTTCCCAGGTACACTCCCACCTGCTCAGGATCTTAATTTACAATTCTGTAGGAAAAATGAAAGGCATGTCCTCCTTGGTTCTGATACTTCAGGGGTTACCATGCTGACGTCTGTGTTCTCAGCTGGAGCTTACAGTCTCCTTCCACACTCCCTTACCTTCTTATAGAGCTGAGTTCGTTGAGGTTTTAAGGATTATAAGCCTATATTTAAGACAAAACGCTTAAGTTATTTCTGAGATATATTTCCCCAAATATAAATTAATTATTATTGGACAATACCTTTTCAAGTTTACAAAAATTCAGCCATAGCGAATGCTATTTACCCAAAATACCACAGTAAAGATTGTGTTCAGCTTTGTTGCATAGCATTCAAGTTCATATACCCTTATATTAGTCGTTCGTGACCTGCGATTTGAATGTCCGTGTGTGCTTAGGTGAAGTCCCCACACATAATCTCCCTGTCTGAAAGAATGTGAAAATGACTTTTCATCTGTAAGTTCCTTTCACATCAACACATGCGTTAGTGTTGGTTGCACAATTGGCAGAAGGCATACTGTGAGAGAGTCTGCAATACTGGACCTCACACTCCCTCTGCCTGTGTCTTCTCTCCAGAATCATAAATTAAATTTTATTTCCTCTAGCAACCTTGTGATACTTCCTAGACCTGAGATGGCATCTGTCCTTGTATACTCTGTAGGTTAGGTGAAAGTCTCCATGTAGGCTGAAGATGCTGATTTTTCCTTCAGTTGTGACTAAAGAGCTCTGGGCATAAGCTTCTAATCTTTCCTTTAGTTTATCAAAGTCGTGAGTCTTCTTTATGATTGATTGCTCATGACCTACATTGCCAATTGCCATGTGTGCTCAGTGAGTACTTCCAAAGTAAGTAAAATAGAGAGAGGAGCTTTGCTGTCCCCAATGTAACCTAGTTGTAAGAAAATTCTATGAAAAGTAAGTGGTAAACTGTGTTAATAATTTAGGCACGTTAAGGGTTAATTTTGGGTGGATCGTGTTAATTAAAATATTTAAATTGTTTCAGTTGTGATATATATGTATTGAATTGTACTGCTCTAAACCAATAATCATGAAGCCATGATGTAATACTTACTCTTAATGATTTTGCCCACAAAAAGAAAAGTGGAGGAACACTATTTCACAGAAGAGTGTTTATTTCATCAGCTGTAGTAGGTTACAGATGGACTGAGTCAAACAGATCCAAGAGAAAACATCTGTTTTCCTGCATTCATTACATATACCTATATATTTCCCTGAGAACCAAACTTTTATAAACATTTATAAGACTACCATATAATATCTTGAACTCACATTATAAGCCCCAGTTTTTCTGCTTTTATATTAGAAAACTACTCAGATTTGGAATTACACTGTATATGTTCATAAAGTTATGCTTTATTCCCAAAATTGATAATGAAGTATTATTCTATTTTGGTATTCCATATATTCCCAATAACTAAATAAAAATATCTTTTATATATAGGTCAGTGTTTCTATCTTCATGCCTGCTTCATGATAATAAATGAGTCAGAGTTATTTAGGTATAAAACTTAGACATGTTATTATATTAAACCCTAAGAAGATATGTTTTCTCATATTTTCTATTTAACTAAAGGAATCTAATTAACTGGGACCCCCTCTGTGATGCTGTTACATAGAATGATGTGTAGATATTAGACTAAATTGCTCTCTTCACACTTTTTTTTTTCTTATTACCTCAGCACATTCCCTAACTAATCATTCTTTTATAAACATACAGTTATTTTTGCATATTATGTATGTAAGCAGGCACTAATTAACAGGGTACAGTTTGATTTACTAGTGAAATTCCCTCACAGTGATTTTATTCTCAGCTGTTATCCACTCTTACCCAAAAAGTGCTTTGATTTCATGGTAACTCAGTACTAAGGAATGAGAGATTAGGGAAGAGCGATCCACCTTTTAGAGACTCTCACTGCTTTCAGTCATTGAGTTTTTTTATATCATGTTCTGTTGCTCAGAATAATGAATTCCGTGTGCTTAAATCATTTACAAAATAATTATAGACACTTTCCACAGAGGAAAAATAAAACAACAAGATGCTTTAACCATACAAAGTTTACTAATTTGGTAAATAAGTATTTTTATTTTATAGAACAAATCAACATTTTCAAATTTACATCTTTATTGACCTTATTGATACAAAATGCTAGAGCTGAAATTCCAGGTCCAAATCCAAAAGTACATATCTACATTGTTCTAGACACCAGAGGGAAAAGAGACCAATAAGAGAGAGAAAAATAAAAGCATATTTTCTTCCTGAGTCATACTACTTTCTTTTTTCTTTCCAAAGTTTCTTGGAATTTCATGCAAACTGTGCTTTCATATCCTAAAATTATTCACAAACATTTCTTGGGTGTAATAAAAAATCATTAGTTTTCTGATTATGTATGTAATAATAGTTATTACTACTACCACTACCATTAAATAAATTAGGAAACAGGATAAGAAAACCAATTGTCAAGCTTTCACCTGGCTAGTAAGTTGTAGAATACAGATTGGACTTTAGATATCTGACTCAAAATACCTATTTCTTACTCTCTACTAAGTTGTTTCTCATGTAAAACAATGTTATAAAGACAGTATCTAGGTATTTTATATCCTTCTTAGGTTCATTTATTGTCTTTTAATCTCAATACTACCTTAAAAGTATCTATAAAGTTATGGAGCTCATTAGAGGCTGTGAATTATGAGCTATGTTAAAACTAGTAACATTAAATAACAATAAGTCTTAAATATTCCTGTCATTTAAAAAGTAAAACAAAGCACATAGTATAGCAGAGGGGATGAGAAAAAAATGGAATAACTGAGAAACAAGGCATTCAAGAAAGAAGTACTGGAAGCAGAATAAAAAATATATTTATGGATAGAGACAGAGCCAAAGTTTAATGTCTTGAAAGCAGAGGTTTGATTTTTATTTAAGAGATCTGAGATTTTCAGAAAATAAAAATAGGTGTTCTTTAAAGTAATAGAACTAAAATTAAAATATGTTTTGAAGATTAGACACAAATGGATATCATCTTGTTTTGAGATGTTTACATTCACTTTAACTCGAAGAAACTCACAAGCAAAGTAAATGCAACAAAACTAATGACAGACTTGACAAATAAAAAACGGATAAAATCATGACCTCATCTTCAATGGACTGGTAGCTTAATTGTACACTTTAGAACAGAATGAAGAAACAGTTACATAAATTCAAAAAAGAAAACTCCATTGAACTTATCCAGAAAGACAACATTCTAAAGCACAATTGTATTGCTGTATATTGCTGAGTTTGTTGGAACGTTTACCTCACAAATAAAATTATCTTAAGTATTACATTTTATCCAGCCAGGCTATTATTGTTTAAATATGGATCTGTATTTAGAAATCTGGGTTGATGTATGTTTGAAGTTGGTCAGGCAAACACATAAGGAAGGAGAAAGGAGTCCTGAGTATGTGACAGATAATATATGATGATGTGAGTGAGAAATAGGGACAGGATTGACACATAAGGGAGAATATAGAGAAGTCACTAGACTGAAAGAGAAGCTCATGAAACCAGCATTGTAAGAGCAGCACCATACTTGCCATGGTTCATGTGGGTTGTTCCTATTTAATTAGGTCACCCCTCCATGAGCTCATAATCCAACTATGCCACATCGACTTCCTCCTCCTCCTCCTCCTCCTCCTCCTCCTCCTCCTCCTCCTCCTCCCTCCTCCTCCTCCTCCTCCTCTTCTTCTTCTTCTTCTTCTTCTTCTTCTTTTCTTTCTCCTCCTCCTCCTTCTCCTCCTCCTGCTCCTCCTCCTTTTCCCCTCTACCTGTGAGCCCAGCCAGGTAACTGAGAACATACCTATCTCTATCTACTGCCCAATCACAGGTTTTAGCCTTTTGTTGACCAGTTAACTTTGGTAACAAGGTTTGGACAACAGAAGATGGTACATGTGAGAATTCACTCATCTTGGAACAACCTGGTCTTGGGGGTACAGGATTTAGCATTTGAATAATTAGAAGTATCAGACCAATCCCCAACAACTAGCAATATAATTAATATTATCAGTCTAGTCAGATAGGCACATGGCAAATGAGTAAGCAGGGGGCCTGCAAGCCTGGGATGGACTGATGGAGAGAAGTGAGGAGATTCAAGAAGAATTTACAACATAAATCTCGTTGCCAGATTTAGTTAGTGGTCAGCTGGATTTAAAGAGTTAAGGGGAAAATGTAAATAATTAATTCTTGTTTTCTTCCTTGCAAAATGAATGGATGGAGTAGCATTAACTAAGATGCAACACAGTTGGGAGTGTTAACAAGTCTTCCTGAACTTGGCATGAGTATGTTGAATCTGCAGTTACTTTGACACCTTTAAGAGATGTTAATGATACAGCATTTTTTAATATATAGTCATGGAATAGAAGTGAATGAGTAATATAGAAATAAAAAGAACCAATTGTTTATATCTTACGAGAAATTTGGATGTGAAGAAAAAGAGAAAAGTGACCACAGAAAGACCATTATTAGGGGAAAAAAAGACATCTGAGAACATGTGAAATTCAAACATACTTTGGAAGACCTTAAGCAAAAGTTTTGCAGTATAAAACAGAATAAACATTGTGCATTGTGAACATCTATGAAAAAGCTACAGAAATTAAGAGGCTATGAAAATACTAGATTTGTAGATGAAAAGATGGAGAGAAAAGTGCAGACAGGCCCACAGATTTTGTAGACAAAGTCTTAGGATTTTCTATTTAATGCTTTATATTCTGACTGATGTCATAGCTGCAAACATCTCACCAAAAAAAGGAAGGTTATTTTTTTGAGAGCATGTAAACTAAACATGTATGTGAAAGGAATGAGGGATTATCTGGAAAGTTAAATTCAAATAGAAACTGTGCTTATTTTTGTATTTAAATCACTCTGATATTAGTTTACAAATTATCCATAATCTGAAATGTGTTTCCCTACATGCATCTAGCTTGAAGGTCATTTATTTTATTTTCTCAAGAAAAAAAAAAAAACGGCTTGCAATATCACTGAACTCATTAAATTTGAAGGCTCTTAGATATATAACGAGGATCCAGCAGCACCTTGTATGTGTTCAGAGAAATTAGCAGATTTCAGTATCTGTCATGTTAATTGTGAGAGTCTCATATATAACAATTATTATAAATTGCACCACCTCATGAACACGAGCAATTTCATGATCGTGCAAGTGCAGAATATTAGAAAATCAGTAAATTGCACAGGATTTTTCTTATTTTTTTCTCTTTACATATAATGAATTAGAATGGAAATTCCCTCATGAATAAAATTTACTCAGATTTTGATTGCACTGACATAATTAATTTATATTCTAATAATAGTGCTTTTCTTTAAATGTTTGTATATGATTCTCTTTTAAAATTAAAGCAAAGAAAGGTGGACTTCATCTTTGTGATAATTAAAGGCCGCCATCATATGTTTAGCCTTGTGTCTCAAAACAGTAAATCTTTTCTTTGGTGTAATTTGAAAAGGTAAGAAAAAGTACAAGAGTAACGCATGCTCAGTATGTTAAGTAGATATGCCAGTATCTACCAAGTATATAAATCTTTCACACATTAACCATATACTAAAATGCTTTCTTTTGTAAAAGAAAGTCTCAGTAGTTTACAAATTTCAGAGCACACTTTGCATATTTGACTTCTTAATGTACTCACATAATTAATTATACACTATTCTTTATCTTCCAGATCAGTAGTTCTCAACCCTTATAATGTCAGACTTTTTTCAGTATCACTAAACCACCAATCACCACTGAAGGATAGGTGGTCTTTCTTTAATTCTATTCAAAATGATAAATAAGTAACATGCACACACATACGTGCACATGCACCTGCTAATTCATAAGGTATGTTTAGCTTTATAAGATGTATGGCATCACTCTGTCTTAATGTTCAGTTTATTAATCATTAGTGAAAATATTAAATTGAAAACGCATTAAAATTGCAGAAGTTACACTGGCTTCAAACAATCTCATTGTAAATTATGTACTTTCCTAAGTAATCCATTTTTTTTAACTTTCATAAAGAAAAGATAGCTGTAAAATTTCCCAAAGTGACAAAGACTATATTATTTAGAAATTCATTTTAAAACAATAATAATTTCATTTACAGAGTTAAAACTTTTAAAGGGAAACACTGGTGAAAACAAGAGCTTTAATTCACTCTTGTTTTAAATCAGTTTGTTGATCTACTACTTGGTCTTATGTTTCCTAGATGGATACATACACATACAGAGACCATTACTATTTCTATTACAATAGTTGACAAGATGACTTGCTCTGGTAGCAATTTGAAATAATAGACAAAACAAAGATCACCTATGGAGTAATTGCAAAATCTTATCTTTTAAAAAATAAAACACTATGTCTAGATTTCTTGAGCTCCTCTCTCTCTCTCTCTCTCTCTCTCTCTCTCTCTCTCTCTCTCTCTCTTTCTCTCTCTCTCTCTTCCTCTGTCTCTCTCTCTTTCCCCTTCCTTCCTTCCCTCCCTCCTTCCCTGTCTCATTTCTTTCATTTTCCCCTGTCTAGATCTCTCCTTTTCTCTTTTTAAATTATTATACTGTCATTGCGATAACATTACTTGATAATAAAACCAAACTGCATAACATTTTGAAGATTAGCCTGTGGCATACCATCTGAAATTTATAGTTGTGTTCTTTAGATTTGCTTGTTTGGGCTTATTGTCAAATATCTAAGTATGAAAAACACTTAGTAATATTAAAGTGTACTCACAGAAACTTGTTAATGTTCTAACTGGTAACTCTAGTACAAAGAGTGACATTAGAGTCCGTCTACTTCGGTCCCTCACTCTCATTTTGATTTTCTTTAAAAGACTAAAATTCTACATAGTCACAAAAGGCATGCTAAGTACAGAGGAGCCTCTAGC
Source organism: Mastomys natalensis (assembly GCA_021653895.1). NCBI lineage: Eukaryota > Metazoa > Chordata > Mammalia > Rodentia > Muridae > Mastomys > Mastomys natalensis. Next base: position 578,398 of record JAJTUV010000608.1, on the reverse strand, counting down.
CCAGATAATGTTCCAGATGGAAGCATAAAGTCACACAATCTTTTTTACAAATCAGAAGGCAGAGAAGAAAGTACGGAGATGTGTATCATTTATGAAATTAAAAAAAAATGCTAACTTTACTCCATATTACATTGGGATAATTTCCTTAATGACCATTTCCTAAACAAAGATGTTAAACATTCTCTTCTGGATGCCCATAAGCAATACATACATTTACAGAGAGCTGAATGTTAATGGTACACATAATTTCAATAATACAAAAATAATAGAAAAAGAACAGATTGAAAAATTAATATTCTAGCTCGGAAGAGGATGTTTCATGGAGACGCCGAGCTTTCTTTCATAGTAATGATTTCTTTTGCATGTAAATGAAATGGTTTCAGGCAAAGGGGGAAGTTGTCTTGATATTATATTATTGCAATGCTGTTTGAATTAGTTTAGGCTTGACTTTTTTTTTTTTCCTTTTACATTTTCTGGAGGCTGTGAATCTGCATTCAGAGAATCTGGGGAATAACAGTATCTTCTAAGCATTCATTTTTTGAAAAAAAAAAAAAAAGGTTTTCCCCTTAATTAGGAATGTGTTCTAATTAAGGGGTGGATGTTTATATATGTTTAAAGGGAGGTTAAATTACCCAATGTTGGTGTTTAATGCTTTAAGATGTGTTTTGTGAAGCCAGTCATAATAAACCTCCCCTAAAAATATAAAGTGCAATCTATTGTATACTGAAAATGCTATTTCAAGTGAGGTACAATGACCAAAAGCGTTTGTGAAACGGGGTTTGTTTGTCTGTGCTCCAAGTCCTCTGTGGGAGGCTTGTAAGTAGAATAGACAGAAACATCCACACCCTCTCATTTCCCACTTGAGTTACTTCCAGTTTACTATGGGCCCACAAAGTAGAAATAATTGGGTGCTCGGATTTTGCCTAGTTAAATACTTTACAAACAGCTCTGCTTTCTTCATATTCTCTATCTTGAAAGCCAAGTTTACATTATCTTGAGGTGCACATAGTAAGCAAATATTTTTCTAATTCTAATTTTCTAATTTGTGTGTGTGTGTATGTGTGCATGTATGTATGTATGTGTAAATGTTTATAATGTATGTGTTTATAACCACAGTCATTCATGTATAGTTGCAATCTAGGTTTTGGAATAAAAATAATAGAAACTCTATCAATGTTTATTTGACATTTATGGTATGTTTCATAAGTTTAAACTGTAATAAAATAACTGTAATCATGAAATATGTCACCTGATTGCTGACATATACTAGGAATATATCAGTAATGTCTAGGTCAAATACCAGGAGGTGCTGAATAATATAATACCCAAATACTTAGACTTTAGAGGTAGTAAGATCTTTGTGGTTTTTACAACAGCTTGATCTACATAGCAAATTCTAGTATGCTAAATGCTATATATTGAAACACTTCATCCAAAAAGGAATTAATTTAAAAATTAGAATAGATAAAAGAGTACCAAAACTTTGAAATTGGAAAAATAATAGATTTATATAGCACTGAAAACTCAGATCCATAGGTTTAAAAGAATTCTATCCTGTTGCTAATTTCTGCATGTCATTGAGAGTTGATAGCAGCCTGAGCCTTAATCCAGCTTGGGAGTCCAGCCATATTTGGCTCCTCTTGTCTTTATTGTTGACTATATACTTTTCTCTATTCTGATTCACGTTGATACCTTAAGGCTTATACGTTTTATCACCAGAATATAATCTCTCAATATTATTATGATACATAGAAGAAATACCAATGTTGAGGTAAAGAAAAAAATTGTTACAGACAAAAACTAAGAATGAGATCACCAGTAATGCCCTTTGCCACCTTCTTTGATTAAAACAATGCTTGTGTCTACAAGGTAGCTTTATTCTGTTGGAGAACTAAGAGATTCAGTAGCATTGTGAGCAACAGTGACAGGCAAGGTGACTAGGTTGCAAAGAACTATAAGCTCAGTGTTTACTTCCTTGTCATATTTCTTTGATTATCTTGCCCATGTGGTGAGTAGGTAATAGGATACAGTAACTGAATACTTAATATGCCTTACAATTAAATGTTTATAATGTCTGGGTTTTATAACCACAGTCATTGTGTATATGTATATGTATATGTATATGTATATGTATATGATATGTATATATATATGTATATATAATCTAGGTAATAGAATAAAAAATGATAGAAACTCTGTCAATGGTTACTTGACATTTATGGTATGTTTCATAGGCTTAAACTGTAATAAAATAACTCTAATCATGAAATATTCACCAGATTGCTTTATAAAAACCTCCTTTCTTCTCTGACTCCCATTTAATTTTGAATTATTCATAGATTTACACAATACATAAATTAGTCATAATCTCACAGTATTGTCCTTAACCATGGTATTATTTACACCAAAGCCAAACATACAAAATATTTTTCTCAGTTTGAGAAACAAACACCTACATAGATAAATATTGCCTATCAGAAAAAAATAGCTACCATAAAACTATTAGAATTTTTCCTCAGAAACTGAATCTTAAAAATACAAGAACATATTAAACATATAGGCTCAATATTAAAGTCATTGTTGAAACATTTTGTGACACTATTGCAAAATGAAATTGACACTTACATCTTGAAAATGAAAATTCAACAGTGTGAAGACAAGTCGAAAAACATTCAAACTCACATAGGAAGAGGGAAATTATGATCTTCCTTAAGTACTACTTTCTATTTTAAATGTAGTCAAGTAATCTTGACCTGCAATCAAAGGATGCAGACATGCTGTAAAACCTACATCTTACCAACTACAAACTGTCACTGTCAACCGATGTCAGCCTTACAGTCTAACCCAGATCATCTTCATTTGCTCAAAAAGAAAAATGTGTCATTTTTATAGAGCAGGTGGAATTCTAGGTCAGAATAAGCATAATTTGAAAGAACGAGAAAAAAATACTGTCTTAATGTAGCTCTCCTTGCCCTAGGCAGTAACCCTTAAAGTGTCTCTAGAGAATATCTATGTTTCTTTCTCAGTGTTTCAAGGTCTCTTTGTTTCAAATATGAACTATTGTAGTAATGATTGAACAACATGTGATACAATGGGCACTGTCTTGTATTAACCACTTTCCTCATTTTGCTGTGACCTCTTACCTCACAAAAAGGAATTTAAGCAAGGAAGGATTTATTTCAGCTTGTAGTTTGGAAGTTTCAATCATATGGAGGGAAAGGCATTGTAAAGAGAATGTCTAACAGAGAAAAGAAAATATCTGTGCACTTCTGGCCTTCTTTTTCATTTTAATTCAGTTTAGGTTCCTTCTCATAGAAAGCTGTGGCTCACATTGAGGGAAGATCTTCCCTTCCAGGAAGGTAATCCTTCCTGGAAACATCTAATAGATGCTCACAAAGATGTGTGTACCGGGAGTGTTTCCTAATCCAATTAATTTAGTAGCTGAAGTTAACAATTACCCTAAATGAGTTTGTCTTTCTTAAAGAAAGTGTATTTTTTTCTTAATAAAAAAATCATCAGTTCTTGTAGAAATTAAAATGAAGGTAGGCAAAAGTAATGCTACATGCAAGTTTTATATCTGAGAACATAAAGTGTTTAATGAACTCAGACCATATAGTAACATAGAAAATTGTAGTTGGAGGAGAGTAAAAGTAGTAAGATATTCATAAATATAAAATCGAGGTTTTCATGAAAGCAAGTAAATAAATGTTGTTCATTTTGTGTTCTCTACTATGAAACATATGCATTGAGGAGACAGCTTATGGGTGTCATTATGTATTTCATACAAACACTTTATTGTAACATAAAGGGAGAGAGAGGTGAAAACAAATGGGATAGAGAATCCAAACACAGAAAGAAAGTAAGCCATACGCTTATATGTCACCTTCTTAGTGTCCTTCCCTGTGCCAAATTTAGCCCCTATATTTAATATGAAGATTGTAGCATCTGTGTCACACAGTTGGACAACAACAAATTTGTGCGTATAGTGAAACTTTCATTAGTAAACGTATAGCTTAGGATTTTAAATGGAAAATCTATAATCTATCCAAATTCTTTCCAATTAAAAGGTACTACTTTAACCCAGATGAATATTTGAGTTATTTCCATGGAAGCAAATTATTTTCAGTCCAGGAAGAAAATCACTTTTAAAAAATCCCAACAGCAGTTTCCCCACCTTCATTTACTTTCAGAAAAGGGAAGGCCTCCTGTGGCTATTAACCAGCTGTTTCATAACAAATTATAGCAAGACTAGACACCTCCTCTGCTTTAGTGCTAGAGGAAGCAACCAGTAGAAGGAAAAGGTCCAAAAGGCAGGCAACAGAGTCAGAGACAGCCCCTGCTCCCACTGTTAGGAGTCCTACATGAAGACAAAGCTACATAATTGTTATATATGTACATAGGACCTAAGTTAGTCCCATGCAGGCTCCCTGACTGTCAATTCAGTCTCTCTGAGGCCCTATGAGTACAGTTTAGTTGATTCTGAGGGTTTTCTTGTGGTATCTTTGACTGGCTCCTGTAATATTTCCTCACTCTCTTTTGCAGGAATCCCCAAGCTCCGTCTAATGTTTGTCTGTGGGTGTCTGCTGTGGGTGAATCTTCTCTGATGACAATTGTGCTAGGAACCATTCCACTATGAGTACAGGGGAATATCAGTAGGAATCATTTCATTGACAGTTTTTGTTTTTGTTTTTTTTGTTTTTGTTTTTGTTTTTGTTTTTGTTTTTGGTCAGTCTTGTTTGGTTCAATACTATGTATTTGGATTATCCAGCTTCTGGGTCCTAGATCTCCAAGCAGTGTCAGTGATGAGTTACCTCTCATGGCATCAATCTTAAGCTGGATCAGTCATTGGTTGGTCACTCCCACAATTTCTGCACCACATTTACCCCAGAACACCTTATAGACAAGACAAATTGTAGGTGGAAGGTTTTGTAGCTGGGTTGGCATCTCAATCCCTCCACTGGAATTCTTGGCTGGTTACAGGAGAAGGCCAGTTCAAACTCCATATTCTCTATTGCTAGGAGTCTTAGCTAGAGCCAACCTCATAGATTCCTGAGAGTTTCAAGTGCACTAAGTTTCTAGCCCATCCCAGAGATGCAGGAAAACAATCTTTACAGTCTCATTTCATTGGATTATTTGTGGTTAGACAGTTGTTCATGATGCCTTATAATACCCCAGAGAATCTAGTGGCTCTTAAATCCATTGTTCTTCTTATTTGAATAAAATTTTTACCATATTTAAAGTATTTACCTAAATAACAAAAAATTGAAGCTGTTCTTACTTTTAAAGTTATACTGTTTGACTCAGTTGGCAATTTTGAATACGTTCTTAGGATTTTGTTTTAATAAGGTCAACAAGCAGGGAATTTTTTTTTGTTTTGTTTTGGGTTTTTTGGTTTTTTTTTTTTTTTTATCAACACCACTTATTCATAGCAAACTCAGCTAGGAAACATAAATATCCCAATAAGGAGGCATGTTGAAATCTCTTTTTCATCTTTTCCTATATTATTATAAGGTTTTCAGAAAGGACACAAGATGAGATTCAATGGTACCTGATATTGTGTTTCTGAATAATTGAAAGATATATCCATTAAATTTCCATATTTATGTATTAGAGATAATAATGATTAGAACTTGGTAGAGGTGCTAGGGAGATGACTTAATGCTTAAGAGTTCACACTGCTCTTCCAGAGGACTTATGTTTAGTTCCCAACAACCACATCAGGTATCAAACAACCACCTGCCACTCCAACTCCAGGGAATTTGTCATTCCTTCTCTTACCTCTGTGGGTCCTGAAAACATGGTCATTTCCTACAATTATGTTAAAAATACTTTGTAGAAATACCACTGATATTCTGTCTGTCTTTAGTCACATGCACACACACACACACACACACACACACACACGCACACGCACACACACACGTACTATGTGCAGAGAGACACTTCAGAGATTAGAGGGTGTATGCATGGATACTTTGACTAGTGTAACTTGTAGATACTGGACAAAATGGGAAAGGATATTCATTAGATGGGTTTGATGATACAGACATTTATTATACTGTATTCTTCAGTTTTCATGCATGAAATCAATAGATCAGATGGTTTCCAACTGCATTTTTTTTTTATTTTAAGGGATGTTCTAGTGTATTTATCTAAGTCGTTCCAGAGTGAACTAGTTGAAGGCAGATAACCTAACGGGATTTATATTGTCTAACTTTAAACCATCTTTCTGCCACATTATCATAATAAGGTAAAGAAAACTCGACAGAAATGAAAGCTTAACACCTTCCAGTGGTTACACTACTTTGTTGTATTTGAGAATCTGAAGGTTTGAAAACAGAGTGTTCCTATATAAGAAACATACCTGTAAATTTGTCAGGCTCGCCCGTTGTTTTTAATCTCCTTACACATGCACCAGGAGCCATCTTTACTTTTAATCTTTAATGCCTATAAATAAACAGTGAGGCTGTTTCAGGCTGATAAAACACATTCTGAAGACTTGTTTCCCAATTAATTAGTTTAACTTCTAAATCATTTAGTTAGACTTCTAAAAGTGGAAGTCCCTGCCACCAACTGCAAAATACAGTATCAGTGATATAAACTGGGGGTTATTTGTTTCATCCTAATTTGTGACATGGTTTACTCCAAAATGAGGAGTAAATATACCTATATCATAAATATACATATATTATAGATTTTATTAACTTATTATTTGTTGGTAAACTTATTTTGTCCTTAAAATATTTCAGGGATTTATCATGTTAGTAAAAAAGAAAACACAAGTGTTTTCACTTTTGAAGGATAGTTACTTTATTAATATTAAATCAGAGAGGTGTAACAAAATATAAAAAATACTTGAGTTTTAATCATAGGTTATATTGACTTTGCTATATGTTTTAATAATTTATGCCTTTAAAAATAAGATAAATGAGAAAACCCATATGATATTTATGTAGAATTTATATATCTTTTAGCATATATAATATATAAGAGAAATACTATGATTCAGATATGGTATTGAACAATAATTTATATTTAAAACACAAATAGCTTAGTTTTGGGACACACTGCTTTCTATAAGGCAATTGAATTTAAAACAATAAATACTCTTCATCATTTCTGAATTTTAAATACAATCATTAAAATTAAAGTATGGACTTTTAAGTCAATTAAGAAAATTCATTTGTGGCTCAGAACTCTTCTGATAGTTCACAAGTAGTAGGGTGAATGTGTATTTCATTATACCATTTCCAAATCACAACACAAATTGTGCTATCAATTGGTACTTCCATTTTCTCTGAGTGTGAACTTGGCACCTGTATTACTCTTTTATACACTTGAGAACGCCAGTCACTTTTGAATGGGCACCCAAAGCCAAACCAATATTAGAAGCAACTGTCATTGATAAAGAATTATAGAATAATTGCATCTCTCTTACTGTTTGACCCTTTTGATCTCAATGGTGTCTTATCTGAGCTAATTAGAGATTCATCGAGCACACAGGAAGAAATCTCTCAAAGTCAGCTTGGTTTGCAATAATAATATATCCAAGAGAGATATGTAGGAATTTAAATATGTGTTTCAGCCAGTTTTATCTTGTTTTGAAAGGACCTCATAAAGAGTGAAGATTAGTCATGGATGATGGTACACAGCTATAATCCCAGCCCTCAGGAAGCTAAGGCAGGGGAATCATAAGTTCCAAATCAGTTCCTAGGCTACATAGTGAGATCTTGTCTTCAAAACAATAACAATATTGTTAAGTCATAACTCTCTGGCTAAACTAATGCCTCTATTGCTCACGTACAAATCACTGAGAGTCATCTAGATTGACAGTGGTGAGGCACGTGTAAATAGGATTGGGTTAATATTTGATTTTTTTTTCAAGAGACTGTCCCTGTGAAATATCCAACCAAATATTATTGTGTGATTTTTAGTGCAGAAATAGTAGTTCTGCACTTCTCAGGTTTTTATTCCTCTACAATTCTTGCCAGACCACTGGTGAAACAAGCAAACAGTGAGGAGACACATGTCAAGAAAAGGACTGTTGTGTGAAAATATTAACTAAAACATCATATAGAAAATCAGAAAATATATCCCACTGAGTCTGAATGTTACATTTGGACTGCCAGGGCTTGACAGTTACTCTGTACTGCAATAAAACGAGAAAAAAAGGGGTCTGTTTCTATTCTATGCAAAGATATCATCACTAAAATTCATCCAACAAACAACAAACAAATGATTTCTACAGATTTTAAATGCACAATAACAAAGTAGAATCTTTTAAAACTTGTGTCCTTTCATCAGTACATGAAGAAGTTAGTAGAAAAATATGCTTTGGCTTAAAATTCCAACATAGTTCCAAAAATATATTTAACTGACATGACAAAAATATGTTGCTAAGCACACAAAAGACATCACGATGATAAGTTTGTGTCTCTGCTATAGTTTAATTTTCTCAGTGGAGACTTTTATATCTTTAGGAAATCCCATTTAGGAAAATCTAGTTGAATTATCGCTACATTTTGATATGGCTGGTGTTGTCACGAAGCAACCTTTAGGATGGATGACTTTCTAAGGTTTTCTGCAGTTTCATATGACAGTAGAGCAGTCATAGTCTTCTAAAGACATGATTTCATTTGTGGAAATAGTTACACAGCCTTTTTCATGAGTGTTTTAGAATTTGAAGGTCTGATTTAAGATCATCTACTCTCATTATTTCTTGTCTATCTTTGAGTAAACGTTTATTTTACAAGTGTAAAAATATTCTTTTAGAGAATGTAGTTTTATTGAATAGGTTCTTGTGAAAGTAGGGATATAAAATGTAAAATTATTTATTACAGAGTATATGAACATGAGGGAAATCATTCTTTGTTTGGCATCTATGGTGGCTTCATCATCAAATATTTATTAGGAAATATCTTGTTTCAGTCTGGGTTATTTGCTGTGTCATATGAAATTAATGCACTTCAAAACTCTGACCATCTAAAGTTAATATCCTTTACATAAGGAACTGAACATTTTCAAAACAGAAGAAATTTTATTAAACAGTAATAAGTAATTAACTTGAAATCTCTGTCTTTGCTAAAAATACATTGGAAAACCACTCAAGGAGTGAAAATCTGTAAACTCTCTGTGATATCTTCTTGACGTCATTTGTATGTTTTGATGAAATATTTACTGTTCAGAAAATTTATGAGCATGTGGTGCTTAGACATACTTCGAATTATAATATACACACACCTGTCAGCACCATTCCAGAAACATCTGACCTGGCATTTTCCTCTTTCCAGTTAGGCTACCAGTGTTTTTCTTATCAGAGTTTCAAGGAGCTTTGGTAATAAACAACTCATTACTGATACTTTGTACTCCAGAGTATCAGTATGTGTTAGTTTGAGTCTCTCCCAAACAGGCATTCTTACTTTAGATAAGAGGTTCTCAAGTAGAAGCAATGTGGATAGATTTGTTGGCAATATCTAGCGATATTGTTGTGGCCAAAAACAGAGAGATGCTGCTGATATCTAGGGGCAGAGACCAGGGATGCTACTGAATATGACAATGAAGTAACTTCAACAACACATTTCTAAACAGCCCAGAAGGTCAATTGTGCCACTGTTAAGGTAGCCTTCTTGAAATAAAATTATATTCTGCAACAGTTTATTAAAATGCATTTTCATTTACTTATGAGAAGTAGACAAAGTAATTATAAATATTCCCATCCCACTGCTTAGTGTGTGTTCCTCATTCCTTGTCCAGATTTCCAATTTGTTTTCACCAAATGGCATGCTATCGTTGCTCTTCCCCAAAGATTAATCATATGTGCATGGTTTATTATTAAAAAATCAAAACAAAACCTGCAGTTTACAATGGGAAAGGCTTTATCACAGCCCTGGTGGCTTTTTATTTGCTTTTCTTTGAAATGACTGGATTCATGAAGTGTGGAAATTGCCTCATGCATCTGCTTTTTCCTCTTCCTCTGTCTTTCTATCTTCATACTTGGTTTTTATTTTTTCATTCTGGTTGGCAGAACCCCACTGATTGCAGCCGGAGTCATTGGCGGCCTCTTCATCCTGGTCATCATGGCTCTGACATTTGCTGTTTATGTCAGAAGGAAAAGCATCAAAAAGAAACGCGCTTTGAGGAGATTCCTGGAGACAGAGGTAACATTTCCACCAGTTTTTCATGAATTTGGGGGCTTTCTTTAAGGTTTACAGCCAGATGATGCTCTGTTTGATGTGAAGATACCCATCCTGAATAAAAGATATCTTAGTAGCTGTAAAGTCAGCATGTGTCTAAGGAGAGGCCATCTCAATGGTATATGTGAGAAATAAATAGAAATTTGTTGTTTGAAAGTGTGAGCTGTGTGCACTTTAATTAGCATCACTCAATTGGCAGCCAATTATTAATTACACATAAAGTGAAAAATCTGAGCATACAGGTTAAAGCTTAGAGCTGTAATAAGATGAGACTTTTAACACATTTATGAGATGTACTTAATATTGTGTGTTAGTATTGAGGTTAGAAAAATTATCCATAAATTATCACCATATTGTGTATGTTGACACATGAGTTCTTTAACTTGCAAGCTTATTTTGCTTTGTACAGGGGACAGGGGGCGAACTATTAGAGAAGATAGTGCAGTAGCAGTTCATTATTGAGTTCCATCCTACCTCTTGGTTCTGATAGTCCCATCTGAGTCTGATGGAAAACTCAGAGTAATTCTGTGTGTTCCACTTGGTATACTTTCTTGTTGTCAAAAATGACAATCTGACTATCTCCTAAGATTATTTATTAGGAATGAAATTACTCATTGTTTCATAAATGTAACCCATTGGAAATGTCTTAATTCTTGTGCCTTCAGAAGATTTAGAAGAATACAATTGCATGCTACACACCAAGATATATACCTAAATATGTTCCGTATACAAATGTACATATCTCTTGCCCAAAGTACTGAAACCTCCTCACCAATTCTACATGTGTTTTTAAGTGATTTTTATATTGATATTTTTTGGTTCATTTGAGCTATTCATCATAGGGCTGGGGAGACGACTCAGTCAGTAAAGGGCTTGCCTCATAAGCATGGGGACTTGAATTCAATCCATAGAGTCCACATAAAAACTTACCATGGTGGTGGTATGTGCTTATAATCCCAACACAGGAATAGGTGGATCCTTGGGCTCACTTGCAGAACAGTTTCTTGTACTTGGCAGACGCCAAGCCTGTAACAAACATAGTATTCTCCAAAAGATAGACAGTGCCTGAAGTATGAAACCATAGCTTGTCTTCTGGACTACCCACAACATACACATATACATGTGTGTTTACACACAAATGTACCCATACATGTTATGAATCATACATAGCATCTAAAATATCTGCCACTAAGTCTTATAGAGTAGCTTGGAATGACAACTCTGCTGGAGGACTTTTTAGAAAAAAATTGTTGCTGCTTTGATTTGTTAAAATGTAAAATTCGATGATTGTACTGACATGAAATTGTATTCTTGATTTAGATTGAATCACATTCTAATTCTTGAAATTCCTTCCCCTCTGCCATTGGTTCCCACTCTACTCACTTGTTCCCATATCTTATGACAGTCTTCCTATAATAGCCGAAAATGGAGTATCTCAAGCTAGGTTGGTAACCTGGGCTGTTGGATTCTTTCATGGGTCGACCTATTGCTCATCCATAACAGAAGTTAATGGAATTCTTGTCAGACTCTTAGAAACTAGACTGGATTTGTTGATAGTTTTTATCATGCTTTTCCTAAAATCCTTGCTACCTCTGTATCCACTAAACTCAGGCCCACTCCATTGGTTTAATGGGTCATGATGTTTATAGAAGCATGATGATAATGGCCAGAAAGGAGGGCCACAGCACAGTTAGCCTTGTAAACAGATGTCTTGAAATACCATCGTGATTCTAGACAATTTGAGTAGTAGAAATCTTCAATTATTTTCTCATGCAAAGTATAAAACAGACTATATTTTTGTTCCATTGAATTTTTATTTTAATTCCTTTTTCTCAAAAGAATCAAATTTTTAAAAGCTTGCTATTTCTCTTTTGTGAGCCCAAATTATAACAAAATGTTTTTCCATGATGTAGGCTTTGGGTCCTTCAAATCCTCTGCAGTACAGCAAATTTCTTTATCCAAGAGTGATGCCTTCTAAAACCAAGGGATGTCTGAAACTAGATAATACTGAAGTTAATATATACTATTTATTCCTATACATGCATAACATTGATAAAGTTTGATTTACATATCAGACATAATAAGTTAATGACAGGTATTATTGATAAAAGTAAATCAATTGCTTTAATGAAAATTATTTTAAACTTATGATTTTTTTTTCTGAAATTTTAGTGTTCATTATTTTTCAGTTAACATTCCAAAATACAAATAGCTGAAATTTCAGAATCTGAAACTATGGTTGAAGGGTAACTAATTTAGACACTGTCTCACTATACCAGTGATTACTCTTCTGCTAAATGGTATCTTAACAATTATGTCGGGTGCTGTAGATATGGCTCATGGTTAAGAACACTGGTTCCTCTTCAGAGGTCCTGAGTTCAATTCCCAGTAACCACATCACGACTTACAAACATCTATAATGAGTTCTAATGTCCTCTTCTGGCATGTAGATAGGTGTACATTCAGATAGAGCACTCATATACATGTTGGCCACACTCAACCCTCTTTTGAGCTGCCTCTTCTTACTCATATCTTACCCATTATATTCATCTCATATCTGATGTATTTTTTATCTTTATGCTTCCTTTACTCCGATGCTACCTCCAAACTCTTTATTATTTTTTTAAAAGTATTTTATTTATGTACATTCCAGTTGTTGCCTCCCCTTGGTCCCCCGCCCCCATCCTCATCCCATTCCTCCTCCCCCTTGCCTCCAATGGGTGTTCCACCCATCAAACCTCCTCCTTCCCTAGGGCCTCAAGAATTAAGCACATCTTTTTCCACTAAGGCCTGACCAGCCAAACCTTTGCTACATATGTGCCATGGGCCTCAGACCAACTCATGTATGCTCCTGGTTGGCTACTCAGTCTCTGGGTTCTTCTTGGGGTCTGGATTAGTTGAGACTTTTGGTCTTCCTATGGGGTCGCTCTCCCTTTCAGTTTCTTCAATCATTCCCTAATTCAAACATAGAGGTCCCTCACTTCAGTCCAATGATTGGGTGTAAGTAAGTAAGGCTCCCATCACATGCCCTGTAAGCACAACATAGCATAGTACTGTCAGACTTGGTACCCCCACCCCCATGAAATGGATCCCAAGATGGACTGGTCACGGCACTGCATTTCCTTCATTCTCTTCTCCACTTTTGTCCTTGCAGTACTTTAGACAGGAACAATTCTAGGTCAGGAATCTTAACTGTGGCTTAGTAACCCTGTTGCTCCATTTGAGGCCCTGTCTATCTACTGGAGGTAGACTCTTTAGAGTTCCCATTCCCCAATGTTGGGCATTTTGGCTAAGGTTATCCCCAATGAGTCCTGAGTGTGTCTCACCCTCCATGGTCTCTGGTACTTTCTAGAGGGTCCCCCAACCTCCCACTCCTTGAGGCTGTTTGTTTCCATTCATTCTCTTGGTCCTCTGGGCTTTTCTCCTGTACCTTCCCCACCCCATAGCTGATTATTTCCCCCTGTTCCCATCCCCCCTTCCGACCCATGTCCCTCCTCCCTCTGCCGCCCATGATTATTTATTTCCCACTTCTAAGTAGAATTGATACCTCCTCACTTGAGCATTTCTGTTTGTTATACTTCTGACAGTCTCTGGGTTGTATCCTAGGTATTCTGTAGTTTTGGGCTAAAAACCACTTATCAGTGAGTACATACCATGCATGTCCTTTTTGGTCTGAGTTACCTCACTTAGGATAATATTTTCTAGTTCCATAAGTTTGCTTGCAAAATTAATGATGTCTTTGTTTTTTAATAGCTGAAAAGTATTCTATTGTATAAATGAACCATATTTTCTGTATCCATTCTTCTGTTGAGGGACATCTGGGGTTTTAATGTCATTCTATTTTCATTATCTTAAGACTGATCTTAATATACAGCTATTTAGAAGCCAGAACTAGGAATCCTTCACTCCCATTTGCTATTGGATCTCTTTGTGTTCCAAAGCATATTTATAGTCTAGATCCAAAGTCTCTACTGAAGTCACTACTTAAAATGAGTTGACAACTCACCATTATAAACAGAAAACAGCTGGTGGTCCACAAAAAAAAGGCAGAATTTTAGGCTTCCTTGGGTAGGAATTGAAGCTTGACAAGAACCTCATATATTTCATGTATTTACTGCCCAAAGGATTAGCATCACACTAACTACAATTCCCTTCTAATGGGTACATTGTTGCTTTCAATTATTGTAAGTGCTAAGAAGGGACCATTTCTGGTTTTTTGTAGTTTGTCTCCTTTTACTTTGTTTATGTACTTAGCATCATATCTTCTAGTCAGCATGCCTCTTAGTGGTGGAATAGACGCAGCTTTGAGTTCACCCAGACCGAGAACAGGTGCAAAGACAGGATGGGACCATGGCTGATATTACAATGGTAGTGTTTGTCAAAAAAAAAAAAAAAAAAAAAAATGTGCCAACATTCTCTTCTAAAAGCACTAGAAAAGAACCTGAGGTCAAGAAGCAGAAGTGAGTATGAATGAAAGATACACAACTCTCTGCTTTTGCTTTGCAGCTGGTAGAGCCCTTAACTCCCAGTGGCACAGCACCCAATCAGGCTCAACTTCGCATTTTGAAGGAAACAGAACTTAAGAGAGTAAAAGTCCTTGGTTCGGGAGCTTTTGGAACAGTTTATAAAGTAAGTAAAACACAATATGTGCATTGGCAATTATTTATGCTGTGTTTCAGGCTATTAAAAAATAATAGCCAAATAATTACATTAGCCAACCTAATAACTCTTTTGTTTTATTAAATAATTTTATTTTCTTACATTCCAAATGTTGCCCTGCTTCCTGGTACCCCTCTTTCCAAGTTCTCCACCCACTTCCACCTCTTCCTTACTTCTGAGATGGTGCTCCCTCACCCAACCATTCTCCCCCACCTCACCCCTGCCAGCTTCCCCATTCCCTAGTGGATCAAGTTTCTACAGGACTTTTCTGGCATCCTCTTGTACTGAGGCTAGACAAGGCAGTCTTGTCTACATAATTTCTTGCTACATAATTTCTTTTCAATATCAAACCTTAGTAGTGTTGAGAAGTTGCTGCGCAGGGAAGTTCATTCATTTTTATTAAACAAGCTTGGGTAAGTGCAGTCTTTAGAGAATGAGAGCTACAAGGGCTCAGCCCAGTGAAGTCCTTTTAATGCTCTTTGAGCTTCTCAACAATTTCTTCTCTTTGGCAAATTTCAACTTTTTCCCCAAATATTCAACCTTTCCCCCCTCGTCATTGCATCTTGTGCTTTCAGAACTTCCTGGGTAACCTCCCACAATCCTTTACTCTTCTTTCAGCTCTTTTATTCTAGGCTCTGTCAGTACCTTACTAATTGATCACTTAAAATCTATCTGAGTGTGTAAAAAGTGTTATTAAAATGAGACCATTATAACATTTTTATAGCAGATTACATATATGGATTAGTAGTTAATACTAGTAGTCTTAATGCCCTTGCAATTATGTTTTTAAAAATTAATTATGGTACCATTTGCTTTTGCAGCTTACTGTATATATTCTATGTGATATGTTTATCTTTGTTTTTTACAAAACATGTGATAGGTTGATAGAAATTTAAGAATTTTCTATTTCAAAATGCTCAATGCTTTCCCTACTTAATAAGATGATTTAAGTTGTTATGGTGGTATATACCTGTGTTGTGCTAGGAAGCTTTCATGAACTCCAAAAGACCGCCAAGGAGCCAACTCCAAGGTAATCACATTAGACTCTCTTTATGACAAACTGGAGTTTGAGCGTACAGCCAAGCCACAGGATGGTTTGGTGAAGCATCCCTGAACCCTCATAGGGACAAGGTTTTATAAGAAAATGGGAATAAGTGAGGTGGTGTCCAGCCTGACAAGCATCTAACTAAATGTCCATTGTAAGCCCACAGGTGAATGCTCTGAAGTGAGACCATATGCAATCATGAACAGTCTGAAAGTACATCTGAAACAATTAGACTAGTCTTTGATTAACTGTTTCTAGGAAGTATCTAGGAAATAACTCTGGTCAAGGACAAGCCATGGGGTCCTTCCTGGTACTTGGGTGCAGCTTGGGCTCAGCTTTGAGTTAAGATTTCAGGCTTCTTCTCTCTCTCTCTCTCTCTCTCTCTCTCTCTCTCTTCTCCTCCCTCCTCCTCCTCCTCCCTCCCTCCCTCCCTCCCTCCCTCCCTTCTTTCTTCCTCTTCTTTCTTCTTTCTTCTTTCTTTCTTTCTTTCTTCTTTCTTTCTTTCTTTCTTTCTTCTTCAAGATGGAGGCCAGTTTCAAGATGGAGTAGATTTGGCCTCTCACCTGTAACCTCAAACTTGTGAGCTTGAGCCAGGAGAATTATCTGAGCTAAAAAGTTTGAGACCAGCCTAGACAATTCAGCGAGAAAGTGTTTCAAAAACTCAAATAACATAAAATAATGATTTATTTATTACAAAAATAATAAAGTTTGGTCATACTACAGACCTAAGTTTTCCTTTCCTGGGTATTTGCAAATCTTTATAAAACAGTTACCTTTGGAGATCAAATTGTGTAAGTTTTCCTATCATTTTGTTGTGCATATTTTATTCAGTTAAATCATTAACTGAATGTCCAATTTGCACAGATTCTAGGCAAGGCTGGCTTTCTCTTTCTGATCTTCAAATTCTTTGCAAGTTCAAAAAACAGAAGTTATCCTTTATCTATGTTTAAATTATGCTGGAAAAAAGACACAATTATGCAATTTTATACTTAAAATTTAATTCAATTTTGTTTAATAATTTCAACTTTAATGTATTTTAATGAAAAATTCTATAAAATTATCTGGAATAATTTATACATAATCCTAAACTTTATCTTAAATAAAGATGTTGGAAGTAACTAATTGAATCACTACTATCTTATTTCCTATCTCTCAGAAATATTTCTTTACTATGCCTACTGCTTCATTCATTTACATAAAGGTTTTTGCCTCCCCCTGGCCTGATGATTTATCTGATAATTGCTTGACTTCTCATACACATTAATATGAATGAGGCCTTCAGAGCTAGCTATGGGAGAGTCGACAGAAAGCTTTAACAATTTCTTTCCATATGTTTTATGTTTACAATCATTTCTACATGTCATATTGACAAAATTGAATGTATGTAAACTAATTAATTTATAGAAAAGTTATTAGAAGTTTCATCAGTTTATTCAAATTGTATGTCTGAAATATGTGTTGCCCCCCCTATGTTTTAATAAATGTATCATACATTGTAAGACATACTCTCTTAAGCTATGAAAAACTTTTGGTGGCCACACAAATGCCAATGGCCTGGGTACATACTTGGTCAATTTTTCCTTCAAACTGAAGCTATGTGATGCTTCAACAACAAAATATTGTTGTTAAATTTAGTTAAATTTTACATGCTTAGATCTATTAAGTAATGTTTAAAGTATTTCCAAAAGTGGTACAAATTAATTCACACCAAATTTATATTCTCATTATAAGACTACACTTTAAGAATATTTTAATATTGATGCCATTGTTTTATAAAGTAACTCCCTGTGTGGTTATTTTATTGAATAATGGTAAGCATGTTCCATGCCCTAGATACCAACTCTAAGAAAATATAGCCTGGGGTTTTAGATACTTAGTTGTTTTTCTTTCTCATCCCCTACTTCTGCTTGAATACTCTTTTTAAAAATTATACCGCAAATAAATTATGTTACTGTTTTGCATTTGTGCACATATATTTCCATATTGACTCTGCTTGAGTTAAACATGATTTAAATCTCATCCTGAAGTTTTAAAGCACTTTTCTTAACTGTTGCTACTATTCAACAGTTCTCGTACTTGTGTCTCCTCTATTACTCTAACTTTGGATAATACAAACACATTGCTACGTGTCTCTCTAACACTGTGATCAGATGATAGAGAAGGTAGAACTGTAGCCAATAGCTTTGTCCAATGCCTTTCAAAGTTAAACTGTCATAGCTAATCATGAGGTTCCTGCCTGTCATATCCTCATATGTGTTTCTGTATTATTTTGGAATATATATTCTTTTTTTAAAAAAATCATCAATGATCAATACATTCTTATCTATCCTATAAAAATCTTTGTTTTCATTAAAGTGGTAACTTTTCCCAGGAACACTATTATTTATTTTATACCTTAAAGTCTACATTTTTAATATTGTCCTAATCCATACATTCTGGAATTATGTTCATAATAAGATAGAATTGCCAATGATCAATATAAGTACTTATATGAACCCAGAGACAATCATTAATATACAGAATTTAATAAATAGATAAATTACTATGGATTCAATATTCCCTAGAATTTGTCCTCAAATATTATTTCTAAAATATCAATATTAATATATATACATGTAATATATATTGATAAATATATATGAATTATATATATATATATATTGCATGCAATAGCAAATAATTTAAAAAGTAGGGCCTGAACTTGAAGAAGAGTGGGCAGAGCTATAAAAGGTTTAATGGGAGGAAAGACGAGGGAGAAATGTACTTGAATGATAATTCATAAAATGAAGAAAATTAAAGTTTGTTTGTTATAAATATTATGTAATCTCAATATAAAAATTAATGTATTTCTTTTTCCTGAAAGGGTATTTGGGTGCCTGAAGGTGAAACAGTGAAAATCCCCGTGGCTATTAAGATCCTCAATGAGACAACTGGCCCCAAAGCCAATGTGGAGTTCATGGATGTAAGTAGACAAGTATAGAGTCATAATTTTTTTATATAATCAAACAGAGTGCTTGAAAATAAAGTAAGAAAAAGACAACCACCTTTTAAAGATTTTTATTCATAAATGTTATAATCTCACACTTAAAATTTTAGGATCCCTTCACTTTACCATGTATCTTTCAGAATATCCCTGGTTTGCAGCTGTCTGCTGTGATTATACTCTAGGATAACTTTCGTAATATAAAGATATTTATAATCCTCATGTTGAATTTCCTTATGTGATTCATGAATGTGATATTTCAATTTCCATACTTTGAATTATAATCAGAAATTCATTTACTAAATGCAGTTACAACAGTGTCAAAAACACTTGATTGTGACAATAGTAAGTCGTTCTTATTTAGGTAATATTTATAAAGTACTGAAACTGTTCCTATATATTATTGGAAAAGTTTGTAATATATTCCGAATAGTGTTATAAATACTTTACAAATGATCTTTCAAATCACCAAATTGAAAGAACAAACCAAGTTAACTGAAGATTATCTAAGTTTGGCCAAGTGGAGAAATGATGCGTAGTCAGCCAAATTTAACCAGAAATATTTTCTTTAGGAGCAGAGAATTGTGAGGATTTACTTGTCTGCATTATAGCAATCCCTCAGCCCTTCCCTTTTGTTAGAAAGGCAAGCATAGATAATTAGGACAAAACATATAAATTTGTCTGTCTGTGCTCCAAGAAAATGTTACACAAATGAGTTTGAAAAAAAGTTTGGTTTTAGGATCAGACACACTCTCAGAACCACAAATATGATAACCACATTATGTAAGTCATGAGGTTGCTTTAAAAAATGAATTTAGATGTTTAACATTTTGTAGTGTTATAATTTATTGAGACAAAACCAATCAAAATTGGTGATGATAGTATGTCAGTTGCTCATGTATTTCAACAGAAGCCTACCTATTTAAACTTAAGTTCACAAGTGAAATTTACAATTTTCAATTCAGTTTCATCAAAGTGGACTATGGTAAAAGCTTCAACTTATAATAATAATAATAAAAATTTAATAACAAAAACTTCTGAATAATGAAAGAACTTGATTAAGTTGATCAGAACTTGAAGATTTCCCCCAGAGAAAGTTGCAGACTGAGCTGTTCAAATTTTAGAAGGTAGGGTTGAATAAAATTTTATGTGTAGCCTGCTGTTACTTTTCACATTGATATCTTACTAGGGATTCTGAAATAGACCCATATGCATTCTTTCTCTGTCTTTTAACATAATGTCTTCAATAATAAGAATGATTTTTATTTCAAAGTGACCTTTACATAAAAACGATACAAGCATACGCACTTTGCCTTTTTTCAAGACAGATTGCTACGCATTCTTAGCCAGTCTATCCTGAAAGCTCCTTTGGAGTTTTATAGAAGCTCAGTATATGACCTTGAAAATTTTGAGAATAATACTATCTTTCATGAGGCTATTTTAGCTTAATTTACTATTGCTTATTACATAGGAGGACTGAAAAGGGTTCAAGCAAGCGACTCTAAAGAATGGTCTCAGTGCATATCAGTTGCTAAATAATTAAAATACCACCCTTCTTGCCTAACTAGCAACACTTTATAATAAATATTACATATCTAATACCTAAATAATTTTTTCAGCGGGTCTCTAAAGGTTACTACACTCCCTGCAGCTAAATTCCTGGCTCATTCAGAACTGAAGCCTTTTTCAGTGATGCCCTAATCATTCAGTTTGAACTAGATCATAGCTATAAACTGAGGAAGGAAGTAGAAATTTTCAAATTAAGTAGAAATTACCAAAAAATTATTATGCTAAACAAAAGTGGACGTTCATATATATAACTGATAGAAGATCAAACTTGGCCACCTTGGGCTACAACTAAAGCTGTAATTCACAAGAATGATAATAATCTCTGCTGGAGGCTTGAACAGTCATATTTCCATGGAAACAGTCTGGCAAAAGAGGGTTAAGAGGCTACAAAATAATCACGCAAAAAAGAAGCTCTAAAAACCTCATCATGATTTCGAATGATTATTTGAAAGCTCCTAACCCCATTCATCCACTCCCTTTCCCCTTGATCTGAAGCCTATTCCCATGGAAACAGGAGTAGGATGGTGGCTTCAAGTCTTAGCTTTCTGTTGAATTTTAGATGAGCCTTTGATTGAGCCTGAAAGGAATCATTTTCCTAGATGGATGATGGATTTGGTAACTAACAGACTCAGAAAAAAAATCTGTTCTTTTTAAGCTAAGAAATTAAGAAGTTCGTTTCTGATATGTCTTTCCTACTTTTGGAGAGATACTAGATTAATAGCTTGCTGGCTTGCTACTGTCAGAGTTTTGATAAGTGGAAAGCAGAAATATTTTCTACTATCCTGATAATCTGTTTTAAAATATTGAAAACATAGCATCACACTAATTAAATCCTTTTTAACAGGCAACATTGATGGTGAATGCAGTATTTAAGCATGTTAGCATAATTTTCATGTAAATGTATGACTATATTCTGTGCCTTCATTTGTAGATTATAGTCAAATCACAGAGTATTTTAAATATTAAGTAACAACTCAAACTAAAAGGGAAGGTCCATGTAGGCAAAACTTTGTACAAGTTGAGCCAAAGGACAGAGTGGAATTTACAAGCCATTCAGTAATAGTAAAAGCATTAAGTTTGATGTGTCTTAGTACAGAAGCTACTCATGAAATACCTAAGTAGAAGTAATTTATACTAGAGTTGGATGATTCATGAGTAGGAGAGTATAGAAATAAGACAACAGAACTGCTACCTACCACAGTGATCTGTGACTTTTTTTTCCTCTGGAGAAGCCCCACAATCTAGTACTCATTGTCCAATTCAAGAATTAAGAAAGTTAAGCCTACTATTCTTATATAACTTTATTGGTTGACAGTTTCTGGGAAAGTGAGAGAACTAAAACCATATGCCAGTTCCTATGTCACTGGATGAAGGTTAAGGAGAGAGGGTTCCTTAATATCTTCATGACTTGTTAAGAATGGGAGAAAACAGCTTCAATGGCAAAGAAAACCACTAGGCAGGAAAAAGTGCCTGGGTATGAACTGTTTAACATCATAGTAAAGTGTTCCCGGAGAGTTTTCAAACAAAATCAGGATCTTCTGAAAGCATCTATGGATCTGTTTTTCACATTAATTTCTTTCTGTGTATATGTACATATGTATATATGTATATGTGAGTGTGTCTGTGTGTGTGTGTGTTTTTTTTTTTTTGGTTTTTCGAGACAGGGTTTCTCTGTGTAGTCGGGCTGTCTGAACTCGCTCGTAGACAGGTGGCCTCGAACTCAGAAATCGCCTGCCTCTGCTCCCAAGTGCTGGGATTAAAGGCGTGCGCCACCACTGCCGGCCAGTGTGTGTGTTTTAAATAGTAAAAGCTAAAACTTACAAAGACAATGAAACTATGTACACCTAGTAAGCATTGGACTCCTTTCACTTAGGATGTTTATCTCTATATACAGTATTCATTTATATAATGATGATGTCAACATATATATTTATAGTGTTTACTGGTTATTATAACAAATGACCACAAAAATACTCCAGCTAAATCATCCAAACTCATCACCAACAGCTAGCGCCTCTATTGATAGCCAAGGACAAAGGGGAAGATTTTACTATTCTTTTAAAATTTTTACTACAAGCAGAAAGTAAATCAGGGGCAGACCGTATTTTATCAAATGTTTCACTAAAAGCAAAGGAAGGAGAATTTGGTCACAGGGCTGCTACTTAGCTCGCCTGAACATGTCTAATGGATTCATAATGACAATAATAACATGCTCCTAGTGAATGGCCACTGCATTCCTCACTCACCATAAAGGAAGCTCACATTGAATGACATTAAGAAAATGACTCTAAAGGTCTATCTTCATGTGGAGGATGCCTGCATTTATAGACATTTCTAATTCTTGTTTCAAGTAGCACAGTTTCTCTGGGAAAATGCAAGCTTTTAAGAGGTTTGCTTGTTTTTTTTGTATTTAAAAATAATCATCAAATTGTATGGAATATATACCCAGGAAAAGAGTATTTCATTGAAAATCCTGGAAAATGAGATGGGCTTTTGGTTTTTCTCAATGTCTTTTATTTTATTTTCCCAGGGCATCTATTCTCATTATCTGTTGAGATTGTTTTAAAGCATTTTAACTAAATTATTTGTTTTCTTAAAAAATAAGCTGGGAGTGGAAGAAATATATAATTACACTAAATTTTAGGGCTGAGCTTCCAGTACTGGCTCAGAGCACATGGGAATCTGCTTGACTACAGGTCCAGATTTCTCATGCTACATTTGCAACACAGTTCATGGCCAGGTGATTCAGGAAAAGGGGTTTCGTGTGACCTGTCAGCATTTTGTAAATTGCATCGTTTGTGAGAGGAAGGTGATTTTCTCTTTGCTGTGCCACAAGGACTTTTATTTATCTTACTCAACTGTCATTTGGCTATTTTCCTGAAGTAATGTTCACATGATTTTTGCTTATCCTTTCTGTATTGTATTTGTGATACTCAGGCTTGATGCAAGTAAATTCTTCCAACTCTAATTGATGTCATTATGTGAGTGGGTTAAGAAACATATAATCTATTCAGATTATAGCAGCCTTGTAAAATGATGTGGAAAAGTTTCGTTCTATATTTTTCATACTACAAAGTTTCCTTTGTGTGACTACATATGGTCAATGATAACTTTTAGATTCTGCATCATGTTAATAATTTAATCTTAAAATTTTACAGTGTTTATTTCGATTCCATATTTGTCCATATAGATTTGGTCAATTTATATATTGTAGATTTCAGAAATAAACATTCCAGAATCTTTTAAAGCCATATATTGTAGGAATGATCTTCCAAAAATCAGTTAATAACTACTATTGTCCTTAAGAAAAATATAAATAGTAAGTAGAAATAAAAATATTTTTAAAGTTCTTGAAATTCTCTTTATTCTAAAAGTAAAAATGATGTTCTCCTAAAGAAAATGTATAACGGCATTTGAACAGCACTTAATCTTTTGATACCCTATTTCTAAAATATAAGAGAATCATTTGGCGACTAAGTAAACCGATTCCACTACAGTTTATCTAATTGCTCTTGTGCTCTTGTGGTAACATGTGAAGTCTGTTTTGTATACTGTCAACAAACTTTCCTGTGTCTCAGGGTCATGACTTTCACCTAGACTCATGTCTCTTGGGATCCTTACGTACCTTGGCCTGTCAACTTAATCACCTTCCTGTAGACATAATCAACCTCCCTGTTTCTTAGAATCATGGCAGTCATGGCAAGCAGGAAATAGTGAAAGGCTCAGTGTCTGGGTGTAGTCCTCTTTTCAAAATACATATTTGCTCCAGATTAGCTTCCAAAATGACCAGATTCTGTCTCATCCCTTCTATGCACAGGACCTCATCCATGTCTTTGATGTGGCCCCTTGAAAATTGTAAGGACTTCTCAATATTTACACACCTAGAATTGTTCTCTTCCAGAATGCTTCTGTCTTTCATATTACCTGCTTAATTTGTATCTTAATCTCCCCTACTTTCCATATTGGGAATTAGAATATATCATTCATATCATATCATATCATATCATATCATATCATATCATATCATATCACTTCATATCAACTGAATAGCAAAAACTTTGACCCTTTCCCCCCCAAAATCACTCGGGTACCCTGTTCTTCTTTGCATAATGCATTGCCCTCACAGTGTAAGTTGTGGGCTTTTCTACTTCAGTTATTTGTCACTTCTTTCAATATGATCTGCCTATTTGGTATACATGTGCCTATGTGTACACACATGCATTGCATATGTGTGAATGTGTATGCACATGTCTGAGCAAGCAAGGTGAGGCCAGATTACAGCAATGAGTATTTTCTCTGTCATCCTTCACCTTATTGTTTGAGACAGGAACTGTCACCTAATCTGATTCTCACCAATTCAGTTACGTTGACTACCAAGCCCCAGAAATCCTTTTTCTGCTTCTCCAGCACTAGGATGTCAGCCACATACTTCCATGCCTAGGTATGTATGTAAGTGCTAGAAAACTACATTCAGATCATCATGCTGCTACTGGAATGAGCCTTCTCCAAAAGCTGTCTCTACTTTTCAAATATGAAGCTTCAATCATATGTCTCTGCATGAAGCTGCTAGTGTCATCATGCAAGTGCAATAGCCAAGTTCTTAGTTCGCAGAGCTCTTGATTAATGACCCAATGGTCTTTGTCCTCATCAACGTTAAAACCAGTTCCCATTGAAGGTTGTTTGTTTGCACTGTGTAACCACCAGGAAAACTTAGAAATTCCTACTTTATCCTTATTTTCTCAGGCTAAATATTCTTCTTCAAAGATTTCTTTCTTGACTCCTGAGAATACATTACTACTTAGACCCTATACCTTGTTTCTCCTTTCTAGAATTTAAAAAGTATTGTATGTTAAACTTATGAGACATAGTTTTATTTGTCATATTGTAGAATCTTATTCTTTTTGTTTTAGGTTTTTTGTTTTGTTTTGCTTTTTGTTTGTTTTTGTTTTGTTTTTCAAGACAAGGTTTCTCTGCATAGCTCTTATTGTCCAGGAACTCTTTTCATAGACCAAGCTGACCTCAACCTGATTGAGATCCACCTGCCTCTGCCTCAGACCCTCTTTGCCTCTCTGCCCTTCTCTTCCTCTGCCTCTCTCTGCCTCTCTCTGCCTCTCTCTGCCTCTCTCTGCCTCTCTGTCTCTCTCTGCCTCTCTCTGCCTCTCTGTCTCTCTCTGCCTCTCTCTGCCTCTCTGTCTCTCTCTGTCTCTCTCTGCCTCTCTGTCTCTCTCTGCCTCTCTCTCTCTTGCCTCTCTGTCTCTCTCTGCCTCTTCTGTCTCTCTCTGCCCCTCTCTGCCCCTCTCTGCCCCTCTCTGCCCCTCTCTGCCCCTCTCTGCCCCTCTCTGGCCCCTCTCTGCCCGCCTCTGCCTCCTCTGCCTCCTAAGTGGTGGGATTAAAGGTGTGTGCCACCATGTGCAGGCAATTATCTTATTCTCAGATACTAGACTGCAAAGTATTGTGTTTGCTCATTTCAATCCTTCTAACAGGAAGCACAAAACAGAAACATGGCTAAGGAACACCACCATTTTATAGTTGAATTATCAAAATATTTTTCTATTTTATAGAAGCTTTGAATATTATTCCACTAAGTTCTGTATGTTCTAGCATAATTGGTTTTAAATAATATTTCCCAATTTATGTCAAAAGTTTGGCATACTGTATTTGGATCATTTATTTTCATTTCATATTATAAATCCCAAGCTATTCTACTAATCAGTTTAATTGTACATTTTAATCCAGAGCATAAAACAAATCCTGAGAAAATGCTCTTCCACTTGATTCTGTGGAAAGGAGTCATGTATTCCCTAAAGATTTTTTTTTTTTTTTTTTTTTTTTTTTTTTTTTTTTTTTTTTTTTTTGTGGACTAGCAGATGAAAAACTTTTCTCCGTGTTTCTAGGAAGGTGGTAACCTACCCTGGTTCCACTAGAGGACCCTGGCATTGGGATCTTTTGAAATACTTATATGTTTTCCATACTCATTTATATGGGTTCATTTTTAATACCTTATTTCTTGTTACTAGAATTATCTCTAGTAATTTTGCATAATGTTTCTTCTTCCTATCCATTTCCTTCTGTTCTGATAGCAATAAACATGCAAAGATAGATTCCATTAAAAAAGAAAAAAGAAGAATGTATTGCAGATTTTGACAAAAATAAATTTGAAAAATATAATTTATTATAGTCTCTATAAATCACTGCCAGTAACAGTGAACTGAAATCAGGAGCTCTCAAACCCTGAGCTTTATAGACTGCCTTAAGGGGTACTGAAGGCTTTGAAACTAGATAAAGTACTTGACAAGTTTTACATTCCAACTGGCTTAATTTATCTCTTGAATCACCCAAAAGGGACTCCTCAAATCCAAAACAGGTTGTTCTTTGTAAATCTTAACATGTAGCTTCATAAGCTTTTTGTTCTCAAAAACACTTCTTGAATTTGTGTAAATGAGAGATTTCTAGGGAGCTTATAGTCTACTGTATCAGAATTTAAATCTGTTAAGTACAAATCAGTGGCCTATTGGATGTATAATTTTCCAGTTCTCCAAACTCTACAACTTGGTGGATTTCATATCTGATTAAGAGGACTGTTACTGTCATAGAAAAAAGAGAATTACACTGATCATGTGCTGTTTCTGATTCTAATCCGAACAGTATTTCAAAATTATGACGACTTAGGGGGAAAAAAGCCATTCAGTTTGACTGTAACACTAGGAGACATCATTTGTAATAAATACTATATGCTCAAAAATAGCAACTATACCGGCTGAAGAAATAGCTCGTTGGTAAAGGCCTTGTCTTAGAACGATGAAGACATGAACTTGGTCCCCAGATCACATACCAAGCCAGTGAGGTAACATATTTGTAATACAGCACTGATGGGGGAAGGGAGACAGGCAATTGCCTCAGGTTTGGTGGACAGTCAGCCTGTACCATTTAGTAGCTCCAGACAAATGAGAGGAAATACCAGAGGTTAACCTCTGGTATTCAAATTCAGTACACACACATACACACATACACACACACACACACAACACACACACACACAAACAAAGGGAAAGTGAGAGAGAAAGAGATAGAGAGAGAGGAGAGAGAAGGGAAAGAACATTTTCTTATGGGGCAAAAAACCTCGGCAGACAATTTCTGAATATCAGCCTTGTTAATGATCTATTTATAGATTCAAAAACATGAAATAATGTCAGAAGGAAGGGCCATGCAAAGTTTTTTTATGCATTACGTACTTAATGTAACCTTAGTGTTCATAGGGAAGCAATAGGTCCTAGAATGAAGAATTGCAATGCTGTGATATATTCAGTGGAATATACTTCATATACTAAACATATACATACTGTGTGTGTGTGTAAATCAATCTACTGGAGTAGTATATGTTTACTATAATGTGATATGTAAATGTGCCTTGCAAATCAAAACATCATAGGTATCATTGATTAGATGGTTTGGTGATTACTACAATAGTCTAACAAATCATACTTTTGTTAGGATAGTTCAAAAAGTGATCAAAATAATTCTTTATTCTAATTCAATAGTTCACTATCTGGTCAAATGTGTGCAACACAACCTCGAATCACAGCAGTTAGGAGTAGGTGTTTTCACCTAGTTACATAGAATTGCAATAAATTGGCTTCATGGTGAAATAACCCTATTATTAAGACTAGTATTAATATCAGTTGGTGATCAACAGAATAGAAGAATGGGGAGCATCTCTAGTACATGTTTTTAAAATATGTTGTAATTAGACAGTGATTGATGAAATGAAGTTCCTTTAAAAATTAAATAAATTATTATAATAATTATTATTATTTTACATATTCACTTTATATCTTGCTCATTGCCCCTTTCTGGGCCACCCTCCACAGTCTCTCCCTCATTCCCACTAATGGCTAGTCCTTGACTTCACTTTCAACAAACACAGTCAGTGATCGAGGATCATCTATGAAGTCCCTCTTCCTAGATATTGTGCAGACAAGGTTGAATTTGCATTCTAATTTCTCAACACATTTTTAATTTTTATTGAAAAATATTTTTCATAACAGTACATCTCAAACACCGTTTCCCCTTCCTCCACTCCTCCAAGCAACTCCCCCACTCCCTTCTCCCTCGATCCATTCCCCCTACACTTCCTATTTAGAAGACATCAGGCATCCAAGATACTATAGCCAAATAAGACAAATAGGATACCATAAGACAAGGCAAAAGCCCTCAATTGAGACTGGACAAAGCAACTCAATAGGATAAAATAAAAAAAAAATTCGCAAAAGCAAGCAAGAGCCAGAAAACACCTGTCCACAGTTAGGAATCCCACAAAAACACAAAGCTAATAACCTTACTATATATGTAGAGGACCTGTTGTAAACATATCAGGACCCTGCTTGTCTATTTAGTCTCCATGAGCCCATAGGAGCCCTGCTTTCTTGAATTAGTGGCCCATGTTATACAAGCATTCCCCATCCCCTTTGCCTTCTACAATCTTTCCACCTCTCTTCTGAGAGTTTCCAGTCAGCGTAGAGGAACCCAATGGAATCCTCTGATTTAGACTCTCTCCCTCTCCTTCTCCTCCTCTCCCTCTGACCCCCCACATAATGTCTGGCTGTGGGTATCTGCACTTGCTTCTATCTTCTTCAGTAGGAAACCTCTCTGATGTCTTGATAGCTATTATGGATAACCTATGTTCAATGTATGAGTGTAGCAAAATATCATTAGGAATCATTTCATTGATTTTTTTGGCCAGTTATGTTTGATTCTACCTAGGTCTTTGGACTATACAGTGTCCAGGTCTTGGCCATCTTGCAGTGTAAGGCATGGCATTTCTTTCATGGCATGGGCCTCAAATTAAACCAAATATTGTTGGCCACTCCTACAAGTTCTCTGCCACTACTGCAGCAGGACACCTTGCAACAGAACAGATTTCAAGTAGAGGGTTTTGTAGCTGGGTTGGTATCTATATTTCTCTTTGCATAACCAGAGAGTTCCTTATATGAAAATAAATCAAGCAAAAACAACTATTCAATGAATGAATGAATGAATGAATAATAAATAAATAAATAATAAATAAATAAATAATAAATAAATGCCTATAACATAGGAGTGAAGGCTCTGTGCAGCACCTATGTTCAATGAACTGTGTGGATGTTGCCCTCAATGGGGTTCTCTACCATTGGCAATTGAACTCTTCTGCCAGTTTTCAGAGAAGGACCATCTGCCCTAGGACCATCTTGGGTTGTTAGGCATCTCCATGGAACCAGACATTTTTAACTCTAAGAGTAATCTTTTGGGTGCTCTACACATCAGAATTCTCTCATAATGAGCTATAGGAAAGATCCCTGAAAATATTGTCTTAAGAGGTAACCTTATGTTGCGGGAATATTTTAAAACGAGGGCATTCAATCTGGCTTTTCTTAATCAGTCACCATGTTCCCTACTAGCCTAGGCCTGTGGCCACAAGTGGCAGCAGTGTACCGACTGCCGCTGCTCAGCTCAGGCTGTCCGCTCAGGTGGTCAGAGACACAGGCCCTGCCACCCACAAGATGCCAGAGTGGGAGATGGCTTTGCCAATCTTCCACGCTATCTCCAAAAAGCTGGGCTGTGCCCAGATCATCCCACTATTCATGTCGATCCTGTAGGAAAAGAGACTCTAAAGGTTAAATATTAATCAAAGGCTTTATATGTTTGGTAATGCTCAATAACAATATGCCTATACAAATAGAGGTGTTTCCCAATTAACTATCCTAGATATATGTTGTTACCCAGGACTGTTCCCAATACATGTGTGGTCATCCATGGCGCCTCCTACATCTCTCTCCCTCCTCACCTTGCTCTTCCTCTTCCTTTTCATCTTCCTCTCCTTACTCCTCCCACCTTAGCTACTCCTACACCTTTATAATTAAACTTTATAGAGGGCTTCCTTTAAAAGCCCAGTTGATGACTTTGTTGTCACTTGCTTCTTGTTTGTTATTACTCTATCTGAAATTCTATGTCACTCTTCCACTCAAATGAAAAATAATCAATCTGTGTAACTTTTTAAAAAGTGTATCAGGCTCATAGTATGTACTGAACATTTCAATTTTATCATAACCACTGTTCATATAGTAGTTACTATCGACTCCATACTTCTTTTACGTGTTAAAATAATAACTTGGGCCTACATACACTATATAGATTGATTTTTTTCCAGAAAGGAATAGATATCAAGGAACCTCTCATGTAGCTACTGTTTACAGTGGGCACATATCAACAGTCATGGTAGTAACAGAAAAATAATTATTTCTGAAGCAGTAAAAGTGGGAAATCAGCTTTTCGTAACTCAGAATGGAAAACCCCAGGGCTCCGGTAGCAATCTTTGCTACAGTAATTTTATCTAGGGTTTTGATCCACTTACAAAGTTAATCTAACCTCCCTGAACTTAACTATTCCATTATCTGTTAGAAAATAATTAGAAGATATAAGCAGAAGTCGGCATACACGGAGCTCCTTGGGAGTCCCTGAGCTCATTGAATGGAGTAGTTTGATGGATACTGGTCAGCTGATCTTGCCCATCGCTAATAATAGCTGAAAATGCTGCTTAGCTAGGTGAGAAAGTTAACTTCAGGAAAATGAAAATGAAGCATTTGGGATTTATAGCCAAAGATGAGTTTCCCTTTGGCACTTGTTTCCTGGAAAGGTAGTAGCCAAGGGAGCCTGTTATTTCATTTCCTTTTTACATTTCTTTTTCCTCTATTATTTTCAACACTTTATAATTAAGAGCTATGGCCCAATTGATTTATCTCTATTGATTGCAATTTCCTCTAATCCCTACAAAGAAATGTAAGTGAACCAGGAATAGTTTTTCTATTATCCATACAAATAATAAGTAAAGGAGACCAGTATATAAAAATTTGTCATCTCTAGCCACCATGTAGAAAATTAACTGTAGAAAACATACAGGCATATTAGGAAGACTGAAGATACTAGGAGTTTGCTTATAAAATCAGAACATTGTTATTGTCATATATATAAAACAGAGTCAAGGTCTTTTTAAAAACCTCATTTCAAATTGTGAACATCCATTCATTTAATGATCACACTGCTACATTCTCAAGAAAGAAAAGGCATTTTATTATTGGATCGAGAGATGCTTCAAAATATGATGTTCCCTAGATTTTCACATAATGCTAATTTAAAAAGAAAGTAAATTTTATTCTATGTTCCTCTTTTGCCTCATTTTCTGGTAAATTCATAATGTGTGTACTAGGGAATAAATATATAGTATTTTATCATTCTTTAATTGGAGGTATGTTAGTTTTCCATCCTCAGTAATGTGTTGAATGTCTTTTGGTTGACAGCTATTTAATATATTCTGATCTCTACAATAGCATTCTCTATATAGAGAGAATATTGAAGAAAGATTTGTTTTGTGTTTAGAAATTTTTATTTTATTTATTTTACTTCACTTTTCAGCATGTTTTATGAAGTGCCTGTTATAAACTCAGTTTCTTGTTATCCGTGTAAATAAATAAAAGATTTGTAAAAATAATTAGTGTGGCATAGGTCTAATCTTAATGAATTTGACTTCAGATAACAAAGCAGTGGTTCATCAGCATAGAACCAAGATTATGCCTATTTATATAAATGTGGATGTGTCTGTGTGTTTCAGTGCCTGAATGTGGGTGCACATGTGTGTGTGGTGTGGACTAACATTGACATCAAATGTCTTCCTTGATGCTTCCTCACTTATTTATTGACACAGGCTCTCTCTCCAAACCTGGATCTTGCTAATTCTAGCAAGTGTTCTGTACTAGTTTGCGGTGAGGATCCCTGCCTCAGCCCCTCAAATGACAGGCTTATAAGCTGCTGTCACATCAATTGGCCTCCTATGGGAATTCAGAGATCAAAGTACTTTTCCTTAAATTTGAAAGGCAGCCATTAGCCACTGTGACAATTCCCTCAGTACAAAGATATTGTTACTGGTCCTGTTATTTCATTTTTATACATAATTATTTCTTACAACAACTATAATTTTTATCTATATTTTATAGATGTTAGGTATTATCAACATGTTTATTAGTGAAAAAAATCAATTTTCTGCTTAGCATTCTAACTACCATTGAAAATAATTAGAGAAAGGGGAAGAATGGAGATTTGAAAAAAATAAAAACAGTTCATTTCCTTTCACTCTAAATATACTCTCTTGTTACTACTGTACATCTTTAGTAATTTTCTGTATAGCACATTTATATTTATGTGCTTCATGGGTATGTGCAACTGTTAAGGAAATAGCATCCCTATTTACAAATGGGAATCGAAATATTTATAAAGCATTTGGATACAGTTTTGCTGGCAGAATTTTCTAACTGAAATGTAGTAAAGGACTTTCCTAATGAAGCATAACATTTTTCTACTGCTTCTGAAGTGAACAAAATCGTTATTATGGATTATCATTCCTTTATTTAATGCTACATCCATTGTCCAGAGATATTTACCCACCACCTGTGATTAAAATTTAAGTCATTCTATTCAACATCTTATTGACATCTGTAAGAATTTTTCATAGTGGATAATCTTATTTTTTTTTTCTATTTCAATCTTTAAAGGACAATATTGTAAGTTCTGGAGTAAAGATCCATTGTTTAGAGGCATTGAATTGAGACTGTATACTTACATAGCTTAGTCCAAGTTCTACATAAACAACTTACATCCGAAAAGTCCAATCAGTAGCACATCTTAGTTTGAAAAATCAAAATAATAGGAGATCACTCATCTACTGTTTTTATGATTAAAAATAGGTTTTTACATGTTATGTTTATAGGAATATAATATACTCTTCTATCTAATTCTGACACATTCTAGTAAATATATATACTATTTATATAATTTTTGAATAACATACTATTACTTGCTATTTTGATGAAAATATATATCAACTGTCTTAGTAATTGCATCAAAAAAATGTACTCATTTTCCATACTTTGAGTCATGTTCTCTTCGGGATGGTACACATTTAAACAGGGCATAAAACCGAGAATGGTAAAATCAGTTTTAATAACTGCAAAGCTTCCAGAAGAAAATTAATTCTAGAATGTGTACCCAGAGCTTGAATGACTTCAGGAGTAGTAGTCTTCATTAGCTTTGTCAACACCAGACAATCTTAAATCTTCTGTGAGGAAAGTTTCAACTGAGAAATTGCCTAGATCAGATTATTCTGTAGGGGATTATGTGGGTGATACATTGATAAATTGGAGCCCAGTACTCTGTGGTTATTATCAGTACCTGGCAGGTAGTCGTGAGCTGTGTATGGAAGCCAGCTGAACATGAAACTGAGGGAGCTGGAGAGTGCACCAGTAAGCAGTGTTTCCTCATGATTTCTGCTTCAATCTCCTCCTTCAGTTCCTTCCCTTCTCTCACTGAAGGACTATAACATGGAAATCTAAACCAAATATATTTCTTCCTCTTCTAAGTTGCTTTTAGTCTAAACATTTTATCAGAGTAACAGAAACAAGTCTAGAACAGGAAGCTGAGATGTAGCTGGGCACATTTTTGATGAAAGTGAGTCTTCTAGTACCACTGGTCAGCTAGAAAAAACCCTTGTCATCAATTTATCATCTACCCATATTTCAACAAAGCATCATTCCCTATGAGTAGTGAATGCGATATTCAGGCTATTTCCCTAATTTATTCAATACATATCTCATTATAAGGCTTATACACAAGTATTTATTTTTAATCAATAAATTGCATCTTCCTTCTTAACTTTGATTATCTCCAACTTCTTGAAATGAATCAGAGGAACCAAGAGAGAAACAGTTTTATGATGTGTATTCACTGTGATCCAGGTTTGTTGAATGAGTTTAATTTCATTCATTATGTTGATAAAGCAGCAAAGACCATCTAGCTTTTAAAGCATAAGGTAGCAGAGAGGCTTGCATATTTAATGCCAACTTTGCACAGTCAGAAAATAAAAGACTGTGCTTAGGAACTTCCTGTGATTTAGGAATTTTCCCAGCATGTGTCTCTTTTCACATTAGCAATTCAAATATATGCAACATCCTTCCATTTCTTTAGGCTAATGTATTTGCCAATATGTTATTATGTGGCTAGAAAAGGGAGGTTTAAAGGTATTTCTACTAATAATTCAAGACTTTATTTTCACCATCTTAAATGAAGTACATTCCAGACAGGATAATGTTGGATCACGGTTAAGAGTCAGCCAATCAAAACTTGATGAAAGACAGTTCTGGTATTTAAGTCAACAGAGCAATCCGTTTAAAGATATGTATTTTCCAACTCTGACATTTTCTGCACCAGGATCTTGTGTCATTCACCATTGTTTTGGTGATGAGATATTACATTACAAGCCCTCTATGTAATGAAGTTAAGACTGAATGTAAATATTGGACACACCTAAACTTTTTGACTTAGAGTTCAGCGTTAGATCAGCAAGTATTCAGAAATGATGAGCATTGAATGATTTACTGAGAAATATTTATCATTTGGGTTTGTCCTTCTGAAGTAAGTAAATTCAGGAATGCATGTGTATTTAATAGGAGTCAGTCGCAAAATTTTAAGGAAACATTTTTCCAGAAGTAAGAGCAAAATCAGTATCATCATTTAAAGAGAAATACAAAACAAAACCAAAAAGAACCAGCTAGACGCTCAGTTAAGATTGGGAGCAATCCCATGGCCCCCTGTGCTTACATAAGTTGCCTCTCAAATTATATTTCTTTCAAGGTGTTGATTACTATGATAACACCTTACAGAAAGCAATATTATATTTACATTCTATCACTGATAAGTGGCATTTTTAATTTACCATTGCAACATCAATTGACCCTATGAATTAGACAACAGGCTTGACCTACAGGGTGTCAAGAAGAAAATATAAAATGTGATAATGTGATGTATACTATCAGAGAGTAGAATTTCCTTTTAAAATACATAAGGCTTTCTACAGCTGAATTAAGGGGAAAAAAACCAATGATATTAAATACATTCTCTTGAACAATTTAAACAAACCAGAGAGGATGTACATGACAGGCAAATATCTGTGCTTCATCTGAAACCAGGAAATCCCTAACTCAGTGGAGTGTGTCACTTCAACATCATCTGTCCAGGCTATGGAAAGCATCCCACTAACTGTAGCTGGAAAAGAGGAATTAGAGCAAAAACCTTCTGGCGTACCTTGCAGTTATGCCCATTCCTATACCAAATAAAAAGGCACTGCCCTAGTACTAAACAAGTGGGTAGTAGTAGCCCAGCAGCTTCATCATAATGTTCTTTGAACAAATCAAGAAATAGATGAACTTTAGAGGGACCACAAAGGGGCATTAAAAGCACTTCTGATCCAGCTCAAAAGCCAAATGATATATTCATCACCAATTGCATAACTTCATCTTGGCTCATTTTCCATTTTCTCTTTTGTTTTCTTTTACTTTTTTGATTATCAACATTTCATTTTAATATATGAGCAGCCATAAGGTAATAATTCAGTCATTTATATTCATGAATATACACACACACATTTCAATGACACACTGAAAAATTATTAGTGGTGTTGGTTTGTTTGTATCATTTATTGGTTAGTTGGTTGTATGGTAAGCTAGTTGGTTGGTTGGTTGGTTTGGTTGGTTGGTTGACTTGATAGGTTCCTTTTATTATTATTTTGTATTTAGTTATTGCTAACCATACTTAAATACAGCATCACATGGTCATCGCAATATCTCTGTGTGGCCACAAGTGTAGACTAGCGGCAGATGAGGCACAAAATTAATGAAATATAATTCACTGTGTGAAAAAGAGAAGCTAAGTTTGTCACCAGTAATCCTTAAAAAATATTATTTTCCAAATTTTGTAACAAAAACTTATATTTATATTCCCTGTTTTATGAGAATAGTGTATATATATATATATATATATATATATATATATATTAGTATCTAAATTTAGACTCAAATATATCAAATGCATAGTATTATAACACTTATAAATAATACTGTTTTAAACAGTTCTTTGCTCCTGTGTTTCTTCCTTATGTTTGCTTTATAGATATTCTTTCTTAAGCTCTTATTTCTGAAATTGATCTTTTGGCTACAAAATTACACACCTTTCCTTTTCTGATTTATTTGTTTTATTTTTAAACAAATATTCAAAATTAAAATGCAATAATTTTGGTTCTTTTTGTACTTTTCACATATATACCATATATAATATTTGTATCAAACTTTCCCTCTAAGCAACAGCTTGTTTCTCAGTATATTACTATGTTTATATTGGTCATTGAAAAAATTACTACGCCGGGCGGTTGTGGTGCACGCCTTTAATCCCAGCACTTGGGAGGCAGAGGCAGGCGGATTTCTGAGTTCAAGGCCAGCCTGGTCTACAGAGTGAGTTCCAGGACAGCCAGAGCTATACAGAGAAACCCTGTCTCAGAAAAAAAAGAAAAAATTACTGCATTAGAAATTTCTTTGTTCTATATCCCTTTGCCTTTCTTCTTTCAAATTGTATTTGCAGAAATCTCTTTCATTAGATACTTCAGAAATCTGTCAGTTACTCTTCTGTTCTCTCATCTGTGAGAATGTTTACCTTACGAATTCCACTCATAGGACAACTGAAGCCTAAGCTGGAAACTCAGCTGTGACTTTGGGACCATATCTTGTTTATTATCAAGAACTGAGATTTACCACTCAGCCAATTGAATCCTTTAGTACCTGGACACCTTATCTTTCTATAAGTTTCTACGATTTAGGTTTTTGTTTTCATTGAAGTATACCTGTTATTGCTATAGTCCAGTCATTAGATAAGAACCACAGTGTGGGTTAAGTAGGTGACGTTTAAAATGAAAAATTATTTACATGTGGCATTAGAGTAACTATAAGATACATGAGAGCTTCTTATCCTACACGGAATAAGGGAGGATGAAAAGTTGGACATAAAGAGGTTCAGATACTCTTTGAAATCTGGAAGGAGTAACAGAAGAATGGCTAGCCAGCTGGGTATAGAATTGCTGAGCATGTAATAAACAGCTCAATACTGCCTGGGGCACATATGATCAGCACTGGGTCGTCAAGGTACTGCAGGAATATGAATGGTGTGAGACTTCTAAGTAGAATTTAAGCAAGCAACTGAGTACAAGTATATGATCATTTCTTTAGAACATCTAGACTATGTATCATTATGACGCTGATTTTATCTTTAGAAAGCCTTTAGAAAGATTTTTATCAGGCTGAGGCTTCAAGATCTTGGATGATGAAACATGTTCTGAGCATATGCTAGGTAGACTGTACGACATGTCTTCACATCCACACTCATGAGACTCCACATCCCCAGTACCTGTAGAAAATGTCTTCCTCTGTTGTTGTCCATGATGAGCCCTCTATATAAAATTGGAACATGATGTCCGTGTTAAAGCAGAAATACTCTCCATGATCACTTAACTTTTCATAGCAGAATCTACCCATTGTCTGCAGGCAAATTTAAATACCTGGCTATCTAATAGTTTATAGAGTCCACAAGTCATTTGAGTAACTATTGTTTACTTTAAAAATGAAATAAAATAGAAACAAGATCTTTTTATAGTTAATAGCATCCCACTCAGTCTTGGCATTTCCTGTACTCCTAAGTAATGAACAAGATTATTTTGTTGAGTATTTGCATTTCAATTCAGCTAGGCTCTTATGAAGGCGGACAGGGACAGTCACATGCTGCTATGGACCTGCAGACAGCAAGAGAGTTTATTTGGATTTAAAGGATTTAGATTAATACTAGTGATCCTGGCTCTGTCTTTAATTTCAACTATTGGAAGTACAGTCTCCAGTTTTCATGTTCGTATTTTCTCTTAAACCAAATTAGCTTTATACTTCTGAAATCCCATCATCAGCAATTGGCATTTTGCTTTTAGTTTCATTTTGACTACTATTCCCACTTTACTGAAATTTGTTGACTTTTTGGTTTGGTTTTATAGAAATTTTTTACTATGTAGCATGGGCTTACTCAGAGTGATTCCTCTGCAGTCTGCATCCCACGAGCTTCAATTCCAGGACTAGAACACAGAACCTGACTGAACTATTTTATGATTCATTATTCTAATTATTCCATAACCATTATATTTGTCTTTTTAACATTTTTTTCATTCTTCACTATCATTTTACT
The DNA here is from genome assembly GCA_021653895.1 of Mastomys natalensis. Lineage (NCBI taxonomy): Eukaryota > Metazoa > Chordata > Mammalia > Rodentia > Muridae > Mastomys > Mastomys natalensis. Next base: position 539,820 of record JAJTUV010000608.1, on the reverse strand, counting down.
GAGATTTAGGGAAAGAATGGAGAAATTGTGTGGTGTGACCTATAGGGAATTTAAATTTTAAAAGCCTGTTGCAACTCCTTTTTGTTTTTGTAACAAACATACATTTTACTATGTTCCTTCTACAACATAAGAAATATATTTTGCATCCTAATGTTGCATTTTTCTTTTCCAGGTGAAAATATTTACACACAACTACTTTTTCTTTTATTGCTGGGAAGTAATCCTAGGACCTGGCATTTGGCTATCATGCATATAATTTTTCAGTTATGTCTCGGCTCCTATAATGCTCAATTTGAAAAGACATATACATATATATTATACATATATACTTATACATATATATTATATATTAAATTAATATATATTCAATAACAATGTTTTAGAGTTGTCATTAAATATAGTTAATTGAAAATGTATACATGGCTGGGCGTTGGTGGCACAAGCCTTTAATCCCAGCACTTGGGAGGCAGATTTCTGAGTTCAAGGCCAGCCTGGTCTACAGAGTGAGTTCCAGGACAGCCTGAGCTACACAGAGAAACCCTGTCTCGAAAAACACAAAAAAAAAAAAAAAAAAAAAAAATGTATACATGAAGGTTTTTCCTTTTGAAATCTAAATGGTATAAGCAATTTACTAATTCACTCATTAATTATGGGTGACATATTATCAAGCAGACTTTTATAGTGTCTACAAAATCCTAGTACTTATGCAAATTTAAACATTTAATAGGACTTTGAAACCTTCAGCATCATGCAGCAGTAGTCTTGTAGGCAAGTAGTTCAGTAACAAGGTGTACAGTCTCTAGTAACATTAATGAGAAGATAATTTCATACCCCTTAGTCAACCTTTTAATTTACATTCTGTCAAAGACTACAATGTATTTTTATTTTTATTTTTATTTCTTGTTTTTTGCAAGTGTCTAGAGCCAGTCAACAGCAATTTTGGTTCATACAAATATCGCAAATCCATAGGAAGGAAACTTTGTAGATGTGGTTTGATCATTTATATCAGTTGAATGTCTTCAATTCAATTCATCAGTTTTAAGGTGGCTGGTGAGCTGTTGTATTAGTCAGGGTTCTCTAGAGTCACAGAACATATGGGTAGTCTCTATATAGTAAGGGAATTTGTTGATGACTTACAGTCTATAGTTCAACTCATCAACAATGATCAGGAGCAGCTGTGAATGGAAGTCCCAAGATCTAGCAGTTGCTCAGTCCTACAAGGCAAGCAGTTGAAGAAGAGCAAGTCTTCCTTCTTCCAATGTCCTTTTGTAGGTCTCCAGCAGAAGGTGTGGCCCAGATTAAAGGTGTGTACCAACATGTCTGGATCTGGACTTGCCTTAGTCTCCTGAGATTAAAGGCATGTACTACCTTCCCTGGACATAAGTTTTTCATAGCCACTATGCCTCATGATCAGGATCACAGGTGAGCCTTCCAATTCTGGATTGTAGTTCATTCCAGATATAGTCAAGTTGACAACCAGGAATAGCAATCACAGCCATCCCTTACACAACTTCTAAATGGGAATTAACATCTCTTGCTATAGATAGTGAGCATTGAGATCCTGGGTACCAAACACCAATTTACACTGTTGGGAGGTCTGGCATTTATAGTACACTCACACTTCTGGCCATGTTACAGCTCACTCTACAGGAGTTGTTTCAGCAAAAGCAGCATTGCCTCATAAGGCAGTTGAAATTCTTCCTTTGTGAATTGTCAGAGAGGCAGAGATAAGAGAAGAAGAGCCAAAGATTCCAGAGTCATGTATTCTTACCCTTAACTCATCAGCTGGTTAGCTCACTATAAAACCTTTCTGCCTTTAATTTTCTTAAAAAACATTTACCTTTTTAAAAAAATATTCTCTCTACCTCCTTACCTTATCTTTCCCTTATCAAACTTACTGAAAGCAAATTGAAGGATATGTGTCCTCTAATTTTACCAATACAGTATTCTCAGGATACTGGGGAAAGCCTCTCTTGTGAGGAATAGCATGGGACATTTGTGATTTGAATCCTTATTGGATGCTACAGAGGCTCTTACAAATATAATCATGTCCTCTCATCAAATTACAGGCTGGAAGTGACCCTGTTGAACATTTATTATCCTCTGTGGAGTTCTCATAGGAGAAATACATCAGAAAACTTCAAAACTAGCTATCACTAAATTATCTTGTTTTATTTCAATATAAGAAAAAAGTTTACAAGAACTAATGTGTCCAATCTCAATTGCCTGGGAAGACATTTGGCATGACCAATAGTAATTTTAAGATATTCTCAAATCTTTCTGGTTTCCATCAATTTTTAGTGTTATAAAGAAAAAAGCATGGAAGAAGACATTTGACACGACCAATAGTAATTTTAAGATATTGTCAAATCTTTATGGTTTCCATCAATTTTTAGTATTATAAAGACAAAAGCATGGAAGAAGACATTAGCATCTCTATGCTGATTGGCAGAAAAATTTAAATATTAACATAGCAGCTCTAATGTGACTTGAAATAAAAAGTAAAGAACAAGAATTTGGCTTTTTTTTTTTTTTAGTTTAATAAAGGAAAAGACATATCTGCATCCTAGACTGAAGGTAACTGACAATTAGCATGGATAGCCATGTTTTAAAGCCAATATTAATTCCTTTGTAGGCACAAATAAAAAAAAGCCCAAGGCAAGTTTTCTTATCATTTTCTCAGTTCAGAGATTCCTTTGAAATTTTTGATGAAAGCTGTAGTAGACCCTTTGTTCAGAAAAAATTATTCAACCATGATTTCATCATTCTGAAGATTTGTAATACCACTGAAGTGCAGTCACAGTTAAGAAAGACTGCCTTAGTCTTTTCCTAAGTCACAATGTTATTCTACTAATACAACTCATAAGGAATCCGAGGCAGTAGATACACAGTCTGCCTAGGACTATTCTTAGACATTTAGGTCTTCTAACAATGACAGAGGTTTGAGACTGCTGCCAGACTCTGTGTGTTTTATCTTATTTAAGCTCACAACAATCTGATTTGCAACGTGAAGAAACTAGTTTGGAGCTGTGAAAGGGCCAATGTCCTCCAGCATAGAAGTGATAGAAAAGTATTTAAAGCCATGACTTAACTTGAAGATGTCTCTTTCTGCCAAGTTAGACTATTAAGATTATGAAATTGTTTACTATATTTGCTTAAAATAATAAAACATGAAAATTGAATATATTATATACATTGCCATTAAATCTTTCCATAGAGGCAGGTAGTGCTTGATAAGAGCTTTTTTTTTTAACTTACAAGAATCCAAGATTAAATATAACTGGCAGTAGTTTTGTTTCAGAGAACAGAATGATTAAGAAATGCTGATCATAATTACCTTTTCATTTGTACCCTATTTCCACACTACATTAGATACTATGTTTCCCTTGTTCACAACCCTGAGCCCTTTCTCTTCTTGAAGTCTGTAAGCTGTGATGGCCTGATTTTCTTTCTTTCTTTCTTTCTCTTTCTTTCTTTCTTTCTTTCTTTCTTTCTTTCTTTCTTTCTTTCTTTTTCTTTCTCTTTCTTTCTTTCTTTTGTTTTATTGGATATTTTATTATTTATATTTCCCTTCCCTAGAAACCCCATCCTGTCCCCCCTCCTCCTTTTTGTTTTTAGACCAAGTTAATTAATGCAAGTATTAAGGTAAGTTCTAGGTTAAGGAACTAGCAATAAAATAGATACAAATAGTCAAGGAATAAGCAAGACGATAAACAAAGTCCCTTGATCATTCATGGTGATCACTGTTTCTAAGGGCTTATCAGGATGACCAAATTATTTGAGCCAACTTCCCTGTTCTAGCCCAAGGTTCAGTCTTGTGTATGAAATAAAAAAGGGGGAGAGGTACAGAGCTTCTGGGGCTGCTTAGCAAGAATCTGACCTAGGACAAGGAAAAGGAAATGGGCTACTTGGCAGGAATATGACATTGGTCAAGGACAAGGAAGTAATTTCAGGCAGGAATCTAAATCTTAGTCTAGAACAAAGAAGTAACTTCAAGCAGGAATCTAAATCTCAGGCTAGAACAAGGAAGAAGGCTTCAGAGAGGAAAATAACTTACTTTCTTAACCCATGACCAACAGCTTCTAGATCTGATTTCCTTGCCATTATCTAGTCTCTTATTTTGTGCTGACTTTTTGTAGGAGTTCCCTAGTCAGAAGCTATTGAAGCAAGAAAAAAAACAAAAACAAAAACAAAAACCAAAGAATCCAATAAACACTCAAGGCCTAGCTTCTGCCAGCACAGATCATTGTTGTGTCAAAAATTCTGTTAAACTCCTAAAATACAAATGAACTTTGAACTGTTCAGCAAGTCTTTTATGGCCTTTCCAGGTATTTTTTTTTTTTTTATTTCTCTCACCTAATTTTAGCATGCCCAAACTTTTAATATTTTTCTCTAGAAATTTTCATAAACATATTTTGTTTATGTTTCCCTCTCCCTCAACTCTTCCTCAACCAACTTTATGTGCTTCTTCTCTGAAAAAAACAGCCCCAAACAAACAAAAAGCCAATTAAACAAAACAAACAAACAAAACCACAAAAATAGACACAAAAAGCACTCCCTCCAGTAAACAAACAAACAAACAAAAATATGCAGTTAATTTTGTGTTAACTAATTACTCTAGGATATGGTTTTCATATACCCAGTGGGGTAAACTGACTTTTCCCTTTGCCAGAAGATATAAATTGCAAAGAACTACTTGGTTAGTGGTAATACCCAATATCTACTCTCCTCTTCTCTCAGAAACTACATCTACCTTGAATTTGTGTAGGTTTTGTGTGTGCTGCCACAGTCTCAAGTGTGTGTAAGTCCTGTTAGGTTACTGTTCCAAACTTTGAAATGTTGTATAAGACTTCAATCTCCCTTGACTGTTTGACTTTCCCCTTCATATATTTTCTTTGTTCATCATTGATTGGTGCTCAGTATATGGTAGTCTTAATGATCATGATATTAATAACAACTCATATGCTTTCTGTACAACATCAACAAAATAGATGTTATACTTTACATCCCAAAATGGGGAAAGTATCTTTTTCTTGGTTTAGTTCAAATAATTTCAACTAAAGTTACATAGTTTATGCATTTCAGAAAGTATTTACATTAAGGCCTCATCCAATTTAAACTTCTAGGACTTCCTAACAAAAGAGTGATAGTCTCGGCATTGTGTTTAAAGTGAATGAAACTGTGAGATGACTTGTTTTGAGAAAACTGTGATGTGTGCAGGAAGCATTACCGCTTGGAAAACTGTAATCGAGGCAGATAGGACATGCTTTGTGACACAGGACCTGCTGTGTGAGTCCAGGAACATATCTACATTCTACCCAGAGGGCTTGGCAGATCACGGACTGTAGCAAATGAATGAGGATTACGAGGGTGAAGAATGTATGGCGGAGTGAGGCTAATTCAGCTTCACGGTGATGTAGAAAGGGCTGTGATTCAGTATAGCTCCAGAAAGCCAATCAGAAAATATAATTGATAGATAATGTAAAAACAGATAAAACCAGTCGGGGGACAAAATTGAGATCCTTATTCTTTCTAGTGTGTTGCATTCCATAACTTCCACTTTCCCCTTGGGAAATAAGTGAGCATTCATAATGTCAAATTTGCAAACAGAAACTAGTGACTTTTCACATCATTCTGATTAAAAACAAGTACTGTATTTGAATAATTAAATAATGAGTCTCCACTTACCTCAAGGGCTTCAATTTAATATGGGATGGCTCAATGTATTTATTCATGTGGTAAGTAGCTAATTTTTTATTTTGATTGTCTTATCCTGATAACAGATCTCAGAAGCAATCCTTATATGGAAGTGAAATCAATTAAATCCAAGAGGTAGTCTGGATCACATTTAGAAAATTAATTATATTGTTCAGATAATTATCATTACTGTACAAAAATTTTGAAAACCTTCTTATTTTATATCTTGCTCTGTAAACAAAAGATATATATCCCTAAGGTAATTTTAGTGTCAGTCTCTTAGTCTCCTAGAATATATGTTTATCATGAGCTTGTGAAATTTTCTGTATTCTAATTGTTTACTATTTTAATTACAAATTTATCTCTTTTTTGAGAAGCCACTTTTGTGGAAATAGAATGCTTGTAAACATTAAAAAGGATCATATAGACCTGGTGATGTAACTCAGTGATAGCATGTTTGCCTTACATACATTAGGTCCGAAGTCCCAGCACTGTGAAGGAAACAAGAAGAGAAGGAAGGAAGGAAGGAAGGAAGGAAGGAAGGAAGGAAGGAAGGAAGGAAGAAGGAAGGAGGGAGGAAAGAAGGGATCCTTAACATCTCATAGGCATAAATAATAGTTATTTGTATTATTGACACAATCATTAGTTTTTGTAATGATAACTTACAAATGATTATAAATCACAGTGATTACAATTTGATCCTGTGTTCTTTGCTACTAGTTGAACTCAAGATTCTTCAAAGGGAGTAAACTTTAAATGACCATTTAAGTCGTGCTACCCAAATAGTAATAAACTGTGATAGTAGTTTCCACTTAAAGATAAACTTCAATTTTTTCTGGAATAAATATTTCTTTTTCTTTTTTACTTTTTTTTTTTTTTTTCTTTCTTTTTTTTTTTTTTTTTTTTTTTTTTTGGTTTTTTGAGATAGGTATAACCCTGGCTGTCCTGGAACTCACTCCTTAGACCAGGGTGGCCTCGAACTCAGAGATCCGCCTGCCTCTGCCTCCCAAGTTCTGGGATTAAAGGCGTGTAACATCAATGCCTGCTAGGAATAAATATTTCTGAATAGATGTTTTTAGGTTGTTTAATGACATCATTAAAAACTCAAATGATTCCTTTAATATGTAATCTAAGTTATAAATCATCCAATATTGTCTATACATAATCGGATTTCTGCCTCTAGAAATTAGAATTTGGAACTGATTGAAATTCTTTTTGTTTGATTATGAATATTGTGAGGAGGATATAGTAAATAGATATCAAACCAAAAGAGCTACAAATTTGCCTTGATATGAACAAGGGCTAATTTAGGAAAATTACATATTGGTATACACTTCAGTGTTCTTGTGATGTTAGATAAAGTTATGCTTTAGACTTACTATAATTTTAATTTTTCTTTCTCTACATAATAACTGTAGAAATTCACTTGTAGACAAACATGTTTGTTAGAATTTTAATTAAAAAATAAACATAAGGAGAAAGGAAAAAAAAAAACTGATGAATTGGTTCAAAAAACAAAAGTATCTTTTTAGTTGATATATTTCAATATTTAAAAATGTAGAATTTTTAAAGAGTTTTTCTTACAATTTGATAAATTAGAAACATTTTTGACTGGGTCAAATGTGTATTAGTTTGTGGTCATACCTAGGTTAATAACTGCCCATTATCATTCCAAAGATTAAATTATAATTGTAGCCCTCAGGGATTTGAATGTACCTTTATGCTTTAATTATATTTGTTGTGTACTGCAAATAATAAATGTTATGCATATATTTCCCCACACTCTTTACAATAAAAGCAGTTATAATTTTCCTCTACCCTTTCCAGAAGCATAGAAGGCAAAAGGTCCTGAGCTGTGATCAACTAATTTATTGATAAAGCTTTCCAAAACTCAGTTCTACCTTAAGAGTTTTCACAACTAGATTCCATATTGGGAAGGTTATTTTCTATAAGCACAATGTAAAATTTTAATTTTAGTTCACACCTCTTCCAAGCTGCTCTGACTTTGCTGTGCTACTGCTATTGTTAGTGGTGGTATTTTTGTTGTTTTGAAACAGGGTTTTACTATGAACATCTAGCTGACATGGAACTTAATATGTAGACCAGGCTAGCTTCAAACTCACAGAGCCACACCTGTCTCTGCCCACCAAAAGCTATAATTAAAAACTAGACTATTTAACCCTTTTGGTTTGAGTTCTGCTTTCTCTAAAATGAAGATGATAACACCACTTGCCCTATATACCATACTTCTTTTGAAAATCATGTGTATGCATGAAAATAATTTGTAACATCCATTTATAGTGTAATTATTAGAGGTTCTACTTACTGATCAAAAGGAAGAAGATTGTATTTTTAAACTTATTTGCCATTGCAAGAAATACTGTGATAAAGAATCTATCTCATTTTAGTGTGTGAAGATAAATCTATAGAACAAATTCCAGGAGTCAAATTACTAGGCCAAAGGATGAATACATCTGTAGTTTTTTTCTGTAAAGCTACTGATTGTTACTAAAAGGAAGGCAGCCCATTTTATGCCTCTGTCCCCACCTTGTGCCATCCCTGGAACAGAAACAAAGTGATGAAGTCAATAATCCCCTCTTCATTTTAAAGTGTCTTTCCACATTGAGCAACAGGAGGAAAGCAGAAAGAAAACAGAAATAAGATCAGGTGGATTTTTTCCCACAAGGGAACCGTAAAGGCTGTTATCCTGACAGTGATCATAGGACTGAATACAGGCAATGGAAGTGGCTGAAGACTCAAGCACCAAGAACAGTAAAAGCCACAAACAAACAGTTCTTGCTCCCTGAAACCCAAATTCAGTTGCTGAAAAGGAAATTGGAGGGCAGTAAACTCCATGTGATAGATAGGAGAGAGTTATAGGAATCTAGTATCAATATATTTCCAAATATTACAATATCCCTACCACTGTCCATTGCCTAAAAGAGCAATCAGAGCAACAGAGCCAGACAGATTTCCTACTGGACTCTATAGAATGTTAAAGGACAATCTACTGCCAATATTTCTTTAACTTTTCTACCAAATAGAAAGGGAAAGAATATGGACAAAATCATTCTTTGAAGCCAACATGATTCTGACTCTAAAACCAGTTAAAGTACACAAGGGCACACACAACCAAATGTTACTGAACACTCCTCCTGAAGACATAGGAGCAAGAATTCTCAACAATATACTTGCAAAATGAATCCAAAATTGCATTTAAAATCTTATGCATCACCACCAAGTTGGTTTCATCCGAAGGATGCATACTTCATTCAGAAGACACAAATTAATGAATTCAATATCCCAGCTCAATAGACTTAAAGACAGAAATAATATGATGAGCATGGCAGATTCAAAATACATGTGTTTATAATAAAAGCCATCAAACAACCAGGAATAGATGGTGTGTATGTCAACATAATAGGCTCTACATGCCAAACATAATGAAATTATACTAAATAGTGAAAAGTATCATTTCCTGTAAAACTTTGATGAGAAGAAAGTCTCCGTCCACTCTGACTATTCTTGCTTAATAAGGTGGTCTGAGTCTTGAGCAGTAGATAAGATAAATATATAAAAGAGATAAAGAACTGAAAAAAGAAGTTAAGCCATCTCTATTTTCAGTGATTTTATTCCATTATTAGAAATCTAGATTCCACAAGAATACTTATGGATTTGAGTAATAAATATTAAAATCTACATTGAGATGCTATCCTACTCTGGTTAAAATGGCTATAGTGAAAAAGACAATTTACCAGAAATTCTAGAGAGGATGACAGTTAAAGTGACCACTTTATTCACAGTGGTTTTAAGGAAAACAATATGAAGTATTTATATAAAAATTAAAAAAAAAACAACTAAAAACAGAATTAACCAACCCATATACCATTCCTGACCAAACAAACAAACAAACAAACAAACAAACAAAAACAGCTTAGAAGTTCACCAACAGATGAATAGATAATGAAAATATGGTACATATGCACAATGGAATTTTAAACAACCATAAACAGAACTGATATTGTGAAATTTGCAAGGAAGTGGGCAGAACTAAAGAAATATAAATTAATGAAGGTAACCTACACTCAGGAAGATAAATTTTCTGTTCTCTGTCATATGCTGGTCCTACCTTTGTATAGTTATGTCCATGCTTCTATGCAGGAGTAGGTGTAGGTAGAGGTCAGGAAACTAGGTAGGGGCGGATGAAATGTGCAGAGTGAAGCTTCAAAGGTAAGGATAGGAAAGGTAACATTACATATGCAGTGTGAATGTGGAAGACAAACTATTGGGAGGAAATGGGTCAAGGAATTTGGCCATAGAGGAGAAGGGCCATGTAGGAGATGAACTGAAGAAAGCAAGGCAGAATCAAACAAGACTAACCATATATGAAAATACCACAATGAATCTGTTACTCTGTATCCTAATTTAAAAATTAGATGACCATCCTTGCAGAAACTTACATCCAGAGTTCCATTGGGTCTGACTTTCCTGAGTCTTTCTCTTAATTTTCATGCATATATTCCTGTATTAAAGTATCTTTATTTAAACCCCACCTATTTCATAAAACTTTACAGAATAATTTAAAATAAAATGAGGTGAAGGCTGGGCAATGTAACACAGTCATACAGCACATGTCTAGCATATATTATAATCAGTCTCAACTACTAAAAAGTAAAATCTCAGTGCTGTTAATAATTAACCTGTTAAGATAAAGTAACATTTAAATTTCTTGAATTCTTATTTTCTCTTGTGCTATCAGCTATGAATAAATTAATAGTGATTGGACTTGTTAATCAATTTTATTTAATTATAAAGGGTCAATGTATGTGGTCTTACATAGCATGTTTTCATAGAATTGATTGGCTTTTTACCCTTTTGGGACACTGTTTTTTGTCCAGGGATTATGTGGAAATTTGCAGGCCTGTCTTACTATGAAATCATTATAATCCTTTAAAGACACATTAATGTCAGATATAGCAGTGAAAAAACGTTACTTTATAGAATAAAAATAAGCCTTATGACAACAAATAAATAAGACACAGCTTTGAAATCTTTAGAGATTAGGTGTACATGTACTTGTGTGTTAGAAGGTGGCATAGCTATCTTATATTATAAGAAGATATCAGTAAATATTATTCATATATAGATACATAAAATACTCATACATACATATACATCAATATATTAAAATATTTATGTACATACACATACTTAAAGTCAGGATACAATTTCTACTTTTTATATATTAGGGTTGATGCCTGAAGTATGTTTTCATGTTTCTTTTTCAGATTATTAAGTGTTTTTAATCATTGTATGACAAAGTCCCAGATGAATATTCAGCAATATAGAAAATGAGTCAGATAATCTGAAATCTGTGTTTTGATCTTGTTCTAAGTTAAAATGTATCATATGTCTCAAGGATCCAAAAAATCTTCTTAAGATAGCGTTCTTTTATTCCACAAAGACTTAAATCGTGTGAGTTGATATGCATTAACCATGAGACCTAGGATTCCCCATAGGTGCTATTGAAATGATTGGACTAGTCCACTCTCATGGCCTTGCTGAATGCTCTGATTTTAAGTGTATTATTGAATATTCATTCAACATATTGAAATGTGGAATAGCAAATTTTATCTATTCACTTATGATATGTAAACAACAAATGAAAATTGAAGTAGCCAGGAAAATCCCCAAACGTATGAAGCTCACTGCTTAATAGTGGTGAATGGACTCAAGGAGCCAAAACAGTATTTGGGAGGTGGGGGAATGCCTGAATTTAATACCCAAGCTATGTGCCTAAACCATATCAATTTCTAATTGGATTGTCCTTGAGGCAATTCAGACATGCACAGTAGACACTTTTTCTTTTTGCTTTATGTTAAAATTAATGGAGAAAGAATATCTAACACATTATATCTCTTACTTATCATAATTCAATTCATTTCTTTCTAGTAAATTCAGAATTAATGAAAAGTAGATATCAAAATTAACTTTTAAAGTGTTTGAATCCCACTATTGAAGTAAACCATAAAGACAAAGGCAAAGAAAAATAATTTTCTATTTTCTGGTACATTCTTTTAGAATCTAAAAGAGAAAATAGAAAACATTGGTAATTGACAAGACATAACCTCTATGGCACCTTTATATTCTCTTTGTTAATTAATTACATGGTTTATATTGATGTCATATCCATAGAAAACACTACTCTAAATTATTCTCCTATTGCTTAAAAATGTCAACTAAATGTGTTCATATTGTTACAACTAATTGTTACACCCTATGTTTTTATAATGGGTATACAATTTTATATCTTTACTTAAAATACATAGTATTGGCTGGCAAGAGGGCTCAGTGGGTAAAACATATGCCATAGAAGCTGATTTCATAGTTCAATTCCTTGAACCCACTTAATAGTGGAAAAGGTGTGTTAACTACACCATCTTCTGTTCACACATGTATAGTAGCACACACATACACTATTTGTGTACACAATAATAATAAATTGTTAAAAATGTGAAAGTAATTAAGGGAGGGCCGTTTATTATACTACACCTTCAAAATCTTGGAAATTAAAATTTCAAAATTATATTGCTATAAATACATGTGCCATTTTATTAATATAATTTTACTCTAGCTTTATAGCTGTCATTTAAAATTGATTAAATTTAAACAAGTTTCTGTTCTGTGTTGCAAGTTTTTGTGGACATGTATGAAATTTATTCTCTGTTAGCATATGGATAGTATTTTGTGCTGAATAAATACTTATGATTTTATATTTTAATATTTTCTCTTAAAACTTTTCAAAAAAAATCTTTGAGAATTTCATACATATATACAGTGAAATACGATCATATTTCCACCACATTTTCCTTCCTTCTCCCATTCCTGCTCCTCCTCATCCTTTTCCTCTCTTCCTCATATTAATCTTCTTCCTTTTGCTCCTCCTCTTCCTCCTTCTCTTAATAATCCGACTAAGTCCATCTAGTTCCTGCCATGTGTGCTTGTGTGTGGAGACATTCACTACAGCACGTGTAACTCCTCGCACTGGCCAAAGTACTAAAAAACAGGATTTACTAAAAAATTCCTAGTCAGCACCAGATATTCATGGTCACCTTTTCTCAGCACGTTGTGCACCACATAAGGAAGGTTGAGAGCAATGAAGGTTTAGAAGGTTTAGAAGGTTGAGAAGGCAGTATGAGAATCTGATCATGTAAGAACAATAGTAGCTTGTAGCTACTATCGTAGCCCCATGATCCTACCAGCCATGGACTCATGCATAGATTTACAGTGCCGGGAATCTAATCCAAAGCAGTTGCTTAACCTGTAATGGTAATCTACTGTTGGTTGTACCCCAAGGCACAGCTTACTTGTCACAGCAGTATGGTGGCATGCACTGTCCAACAATGAGTAAGACCGTTGATGGCTTTGTGTTTCTCGATCCAATACAATTCTTTATCTGACGATTCCTCTGAAAATAACACTTTCAAAGATTGATCATAAAAGCAGAATATATGCAAATTTTTGGTTCCTAAGAAATGCATGTCTACCAATAACTACCGAAGGAAATGTTCAAATATTTCCACCACATTTTCAAAAAGAAAATATATTTATCATGCACAACTCTTCAATGTTAAAAATATCCATAATTCCATACTGATATGGATATTTTGAAGTATATTGCTTCTTTAATCACACTTCACATTTAATTACATATTTTGTGATTTAAAATCATTGGAAATGGTAAGAACTTCTAACCCTTTATGCTGTTCTTTTAAAATTTTAAATAAATTTCAGGTTCTGCTGTTTCAGTACATACTTTTAAGACAGCTGTGGATTTAATTCATATAAATTTTAATTAAAAATCTTAAAAAATTAAGAATTTATTTTCTATAAGTGGGTTTTACATTCCACTTGAAGTTTTGGTGATTGCTCTGAATATATGAGTTATTTTTCTTTTCATCTAGGTAATTTATGATAGTATATTATCATAAATAATGGTGTTTCTCTGATCTAACAGACTGAAGGGAGCAATTCTTAACAGTTGAAACAACAAATTATTTTCTAATACCTTATTTTTAAAAGTTTTAAGTCTTAAAATAATCATATTTTCTCTTCTTGTAGTGATTTATTTTAGTTCAGTCTGTTTCATTAAAGGAAGACAGATCTTAATTAAGAGATTATTACAATTAGTTAATTTGCCCAGGGATTTCAGAAAGTCAGGAAGTTATAACTGTAAAGGACCCTGACTAGCCAAGTAGAATTGCCTCAGAGTTTGCTTTACACATACACACACACACACACACACACACAAAGAGACAGAGACAGAGACAGAAACAGAGACACAGAGAGACAGAGAGGTGAGACAACATCAAAGCAGCAGCAGTCAAATAGACCACAGGTGAAAGTCACTGCCTCTTCCCTTAGAAAGCTTTGTTCTATACATGTACATGATGCTTAGACATTAATAGACATGGCATATTGTCATTCAGTTTTGCCCTTTGTAGAAATGTGGAGAATAACAGATGACAGTTTTAGATACCATCATAGTTATACCATGACTTTGTTTACTCATTTTAGAACTGTGTATCACAATAGTCTAAGAGCAAATATCATGCCTATAGTGTTGAAATCACATGTGTGAACAAATAATGGTTCAAATTGGTCAAGGCTAACATGAGATTTGGTGGAGAGAATAATGTAGACCCAGAAATGGCATAAACTATGTAAATAAATGCAATCAATGATGGGAAATATGAGAAGTATGCACAGAAGTGAAATTCTATGCACACTAAAGGCAAAACATTTTCTATTACAGAAAAGATTTGGAGGGCAACTTTGCAGAAAGAATAGGAAGTATTTTATCTTCACGTGTAGACTAAGTTTTCTTTATTCTTAGAAAATATAACTTAGAATTGTCTGTGGTAAACACATTTAACTTCTAAAAGTGTCAAATACAGATCTTTTAAAGGCATGCAAAGTCCTTTGACAGTTCACTGGATCCGTATCTATGCTGAGATTTCATTTCCTTCTTCATGGACTACAGCTTCCCAAACAAACTTCTGATTTCTAGAAGTTTATGATTTACCCTCTATGATTTACCCTGGGTACATTTCCTAGTTCACAGTAACTTCTTGATCAAAATATTTCAATGATTATCAATTTGTAAGAGATATATAAATTATCAGATGATTAACCATCTCACACCTCCCTCCCTCCTCACCCTAATACTAATACACCTTCATTCATCACCATGCTTCCTCATAGAGATGCCCCATAGGACATAGTCTACTTGTATTCACCAGGCATACCATGTTCCCCCACTTCATTAATTTTAGAAGTTATCTATTAGATTACATGCTAGATTCTTACTTGTATTATGATGGTCATGACTGGTTGATCCTGTATATTATGACAATTTAATGATTAGTAAAGAGAATGAGTTGCTTCCTATCACCCAAATAGGACACAGGACATGTTCTGGAAATAATTTATAAGTCAGTATCACATCCCCTTTTCCTCAATATGCCACCATGCTACTCTTGTTCATTCCAGTCTCTTATGATGTTTTTCTCACATACACCTAACCTTACAAACTGCTTCTCAAAAAAAGATATTTTTGTTCCTGAATATTACTATCAGAATATAATTTGTTTCTTCAAGAATAATTATTAAAAATTACATAAAACTTGTATTATAATTATTAATTCATACATCCTTTTATGCTATTTTAAAAACATCTACAAAGATATTACCTAAATAGAGGTAAAATATATGCCTTGATAATTGTTATAACTTTCTAGAGTGTATTACATAGCCCTTAATCGATATCAGGACCAAGTTAATAAGTGAGTGAAAATGGCTAATTTCCCATGAACATTCCTAGTCTTTATAGTTAGGAATGTAGTAACACCCTACACTGAGGAGTCTGAAAACTAGTTAGAATTGAAGCTGATGAATATAATGACTATGAATTGATCTTTGCAAAAGTAAAGAGTATAAGACACCGTATTATTTCATTTTATTCTTTAATTAAGATTATTATGACTGTACACATATGTATACATATTTATATATAAGTACAATCTGCTGGGTCCATTTAGTGTTATAATAATATAACAAAACATTTACATGTGTTTAAGTCTGACCATTTGTGGTTGATTGATCTATCAGGAAACTCATCCTCAGAGAAGACAAATTCTCCTCTCTTAACAACCATTGTCTGTGGCTTTTCATCTACTGGTAGGGCCTTGTGAGATTTCTCCAGTTACATATTGGCATAAAAATGTTGGTGTCACTGGAATTATACAGAGCTTGTTTAAGCAACTATATTGCCATGATATCATTGGGGAAAGTTTCCATGATCCTGGTTCTTTGTTTTTCAAATCTTTCAACCACCCACCTTCTTTGCGATATTCTCTGAGCTTTGGTTTGTGGTATAAATATAACAATATAGTGACCCAGAGTAGATATTCTCAACATGTTGACCAGATATGGATTCCTGTGTTGCTCTTGGATACAAAAAGAAGTTTCTTTGATGAGGGATGAGAGATATACTATCTGTGAATAAAGGATACATCTAAAATGAAATTGAGAATTGTACTGGGTTAGTGAAATGGCAATAATAAGTTCTCCTCTAGGGCCCATTATCTCACCAACCACAAGTAGCTTGATAGGTTTTTAGTACTAGGAACAAATTCCTTCTGATTGAGTAGTTCTTGAATCCAAATAGATGGAAATTGATTACCTCAAGATATAAGTGTCACTATTGTACCTTGGGTGTGTCTTACTTTTCTGGCCATTGTTCCTAGTCTTTACAACTGGGTAGGAGTATTGGTTGATTGAATACTTGTCTAGCACCTTTAGATGCTATGAGAGATATTACACAGAAAGGAGGCTTCCTAACCAGATCCAATTTGCTTCCTCAAAGTCCTGTGTCAAAAGCATGAGGAAGAAGATAACACTTCATTTCTAAGTTACTAGATACTTTCCAGTTACTGTTTTCAAATATTAGATCAAACTGGAAAACTCATGCCGAGGTGTCTTCCATAAAGAATCTCTTTTTACAGTATCATTGCACCCTACTTTTCTCACACATACAGTCACAAATCCCTTTGTTTCATAGCAGTAGGGGTATTTTGTTATGCCATTTATTTTCTTTCAGTTTATTATGGCTGTTATTTTATGAGTAGGTGGTAATATTATTTACTGCTACTATATTAAACACATAAAAGAAAACCACATAATCACAGCTTTGTGTCCATTATAATTCCCCTTAACTGATTCCCTTGATAACAGAATCAGTGTTAAATATTAAAGTAACACTGACATGAATATTTAATATAAGAACATGCATACAAATTACAGATTCATATTTAATACAAATGATGCTAATAATTAAATTCACTATAAAATTAAAAGAGATGAAATAAACAACTGATAAGGCAAAATATTTATATGAATTATTCTATATGAATACAAGACTAGTAAATAAGCAGCAGCAGACTTAATTAAAGTCACGTTTGCTTTTTTCTCGGATGAGTGATAAATAATACTGTCCTTCCTGCTTCATTACCAGAGGTATACTTGAGCTGTCTCATTAAAAGTGGAGGCAGGCGTTCCTTCAATTTATTTAGTTGTGTGTTGTTATATGTCTTTAATATAAATGTCACTAATTAACTGAGACTATTGCTGCAGATTAAAAACAAAGTGGATATTTTCCTTTGATAGAGAGGATATAGGGAAAGATAGTATAGCATATGAATTCTCCAAATTGTACAAAAGAGCAAAGTCCTAAATGATTAAGCAAAATCAATTACCAAAATTAATGATTCTAATCATGGTTAAATTTAATTTTGAAAATTATTGATTTATAATTCCAATCAATTTCTTCTTTGTAGCAATGAGAAGGAAGGGGCATGGGTAGTCTTTGTCCCTCCTACAAAGGCTCTTTTACAGTTTATTATTGGAGGACTAATTTCAAGTAACTGAATACAAATTGTGTTCATCTTATTCATCAGAAAATGAGCAGGGCTGGAGAGATGGCTCAGTGGTTAAGAGCACTGACTGCTCTTCCAGAGGTTCTGAGTTCAATTCCCAGCAACCATCTGTAATGGGATCAGGTGCCCTCTTCTGGTGTGTCTGAAGACAGCTACCGTGTATATAAAATAAATAAATAAATCTTTTAAAAAAAGGGGGGGGGGGTGCCGCTGGAGAGATGCTTCAGCGGTTAAGAGCACTGTCTGCTCTTCCAGAGGTCCTGAGTTCAATTCCCAGCAACCACATGGTGGCTCATAACCATCTATAATAAGATCTGGTGTGCTCTTCTGGCCTGCAGGCGTACATGCAGACAGAATACTGTATACATAATAAATAAATAAATAAATCTTAAAAAATAATGACAAGAACAAGTCTGTAATTCAACATCAACAATATTAAAGAAAAGAAAAGAAAAAAAATTATCATGGTGCCTAGAACATCATTTTGTAAGGATTCCATTAAGTGGTCATCTCTCATGATAATTCCTACAAGAGGTTACCTCACTGACCGCAATATCTACCAAATATGTAATGGAAATAAGTTTTAGGTGGGCCTAAAATGAGAAGCAAATTCAAATCCCACCTTGACTACCAATGAATTCAGGATCATAGTTAGTGCTTCTTGTTAAACTAGTCACATTGTTAATATATTGCCGTAATAATAGCTGTTGGACACAAGAACTAAGTGTGTTCATGGGTAAACTGAATACAGGAACAAAGTCAGAAAGAACTAGATACCTACCTTTAAGTTAGTACCTGATTGAATTTCCTAATATGAGGCTTTAGAACCATGGGGAAGTTTATTAAGAAAGGGAAAGTTAGGGAAAGCTATCAAAAGACTAAATGTAGCTTTAGCAAATGAATTGTATAACTCACTAGAAAGCCAATTTTGTATAAAGAAAAATAATAAACATTACTGACATTATTCAGAAGTCTGTTTTTATTCCTTCCTTCCTGGTAGTAATGTCTGTAGCTTGGTACTTTTTTTTCCCTAGTTTTGAAAGTATATTTCTTTCTGTCTAGCACACCGCTGACCCTCTTCTTAAGATCCATATGGTTGCTTGCTGATTTGGTTCTGCATTCATCCTGACATGTTGCCAGCCAGGGTGTAGGTTTCTTCAGTAGTAGGGCTACATTTAATCAGTAGGTGATAAAGTGTCTCTGCTCTGAGTACAAGACCGTGTGACTGTCTCTTGATCTTTATTATCTACTTTAGCTTCTAGTGATATTGACTATTGTTGCTACATTTGCCATTGTTCTTTGAAAAAGGAAAACTAATGTGTTCTTGATATTTACATTTAAGTCCAAAGGCTTCTGTGGGCTGGATGCCCATTTCTCTTGATTACTTAAGGTTGAGATAGGAGAAGATATTACTAGTTCTCGACGGACCTAAAAACAAAACAAACAAAAAACAAAAGAAAAGATGTTTGTGGAGGGTTTTTTTTTTTTTTCGTCTTTTTCTACCTGCGTTTCTAACAGCCCCCACTAGACTTTGAAATATCAAGTGACCATTCTCCTCAACAGTTACAGATTCTTCTATATGCTCAGCAAGACTTTGGTGCCTATCAATCTCAGTCCCATTGCTGTGGTTGCCTTAATAAAACACTGCAATCATAGCTAAAGTTTTAAGTGTCCACCGTGCACTGTGATAAGTCGTTTGTTGATATCATTTAGCTAGTCTATATTTTATGTTAATTACTCAGTGATCAAAAGTACCTGCATCATTTAGGTTAGACTCTGTGTGTAACCATGCTAAACAAAATTCATTAAGTATGCTTGCTTTCAAAGTATGAATAAAATCATGGCAACAGCATGGGGCCTTACTTTTCCTTCCCAGCCATTCTTATTTACCTGAACTATTGGGAACAATTCTGTTTCTGAAGTGAAGGAAGTAACAACTGCATTAATGCCACGTGTTACAAATGACCACAAAACTGATGGTTGCTAACACAAAAATTATGTTTATCACTGATTTGTAGACTAGACTGCTAACATGATGTAGTAAGTAGGGAAAGGGAAATATTAAAGATTTAAAATATTTCTTTATCAAATTATATTATGTCCTTCTTATAAGTCATGCATAAGTAAAGAGATATGCTTTCAATGGAGGTGCACATGTATCAAGAGTCTTTGTTCAGTAGTGATAGCTGAAAGAATAGGACAAGAGAAGACTTGGACTAAGGGCACAACAAAATCCTCATCTTTATAAGGGGAGATATTTATAATATTGAAGAGAATATATTGTTTTCTCTCTTTGAGAAAATTATGTGGTTATTATGTATTCCTTAGTTTAAATTAAATCATGATTGTTGAATTGGTTCCAGATGTTTTAACAATTCTATCACAGTCTTTGGGTGGCTCCCAAAACCTGATATATTTGAACACTTGGTCCCCAGTCGGTGGAACTGTTTGGGAAGGATAAGGAGGTACAGCCTTGTTGGAGTAGACATATCACTGTGCTTTGAAGTCTCAAAAGACTTACTCCATTCCTCTCTCCCTGGAGGCTTTCACTGCCTTAGCTATTCTTATTACTATCCCTTTATTGTGCTATCATGGATGCTAACTCTTTGAAACTTTAAGCCCCAAATTAAATTCTTTGTTTTGTAATGTGCCTTTTGCCACAGTATCTTATCACTGCAATAAAAATATAACTAGGATGATCCTTAATTTTTAAAATTTCTATCTCAGAGAGGTTGGTGAAAAAGTCTGTATCAATACAGAGGATTGAACACAAAAGCCAAGTATAATAAAGAAAAAGCATTATAGCATTTCCAAAGGTAAGACAGTAGAGGAAACGGTAGATGCCAGTACTTGCAATAAGAATAATTGGGATGAAAAGTCAATATAATTAAAAACATGATCAGCTACAAAGATATGATGGAGAAAGAGGACAATCATTGAGGTAAAGAAATGCTGGTTAAAAAAAAAAAGTAAAAACAAAAGAAAAGACCTTTGACTTAATGAAAAGACATATTTAATGATCATCCCAAGGGCAATTTGAATGGTAAGTATGTAGGTAGGAAAACCAGCTTTCCAAGAATAACCGGAACTTAAATTGATGTAGTATAATTAGGGATAGCAATTATTTCTAACACAGGGATAAGTCAGAGGTAAAGGAGCTTTTATTCTTAGATATGGAACATTTACACAAGATAGGCAAAAGATTGTTTTCTGCTCCAAAGTAGAGGCTTAGTTTACTCAAACAGAGAAGCAACAATAAACTACAAATAGATACAATTTTAAAAGGTATTATAGTGCTATTCCCCAAGAAACGCTGATTTTTTCTAACAATATTTGAAAGTTCAACAATGAAAAGGGAGAAGTGTTGCTTTCAGCCAAGTAATATCTAAAGAAAGACATAAAAGAAGGAAAATGAAACGAAAAAGCAAAATATTTATTATGCTACGAGGTCAGGGTATAATAGATATAAATAAACCTTAAGAAAGTCTGGAAACTAAAATATTTAGGAGTAAATCCAGCCTTCCAACCAGGATCTATGCAATCTCAAGCCTAATTACATGTCCACGATCATCTCAAGCCATTACTTATAGCTTTGCCAAACTCTACACATATGAGACTCCCAGACTGTGCAAATATGATAGGTTTTCGGATATTGGTTTGCCTTACTGCCATTTCATAGTCTTAGAATAGCTGATGTAATCTTCACAGCATACCTAGTAGAAAATTTTAATTCTTATTACAAGGATTGAATTTGGGTTATCAGACTTCAAGAGCTTTTATGTAGGAGACATTCTAAAATATTCAAATACTTTGTTTTTCTTTCTGCCATTCTTCACTGCAACTGCAGTTGAGAAAAATCTTCATTCAGGTAAATGGCATAGTAGACAGAGCCTCACTTACAGTATAACTACATTGCAGATACTCAGTAAGAATGTTTAGTTAAGTGCTGTAACTAAAAGGATAAGGAAATAAAATAAAGATGGAAGAAATTTAGTATCAAGTGAGGAGGAAAAATATAAAATCCAAAACCAGAAAGTGCAATTCTACATTATGTAAAATGCATCAGCAATGTCTTCAAGTATAATAGAGCTAAATACTGACTGACTCTAATAAATGGCCTCTGGATGAATGAAGGATGCAGAATGAAGATGAAAAGTGATTGCCTTCAAGGACTGTAAGGGACACAGATTTAATTACTTATGTTCCCAAAATGATTCTGGGGTTTAGAGGGTAAGGTTAGCCATAGAAAACTAAAAATGATGACATATTAAACTGACCTGTCCAAATGGCTGCCCACCTACATACACAAGTAAGTTATGATGAATTCAAGACATGAAGAAACAAGTGTATATATAATTTATTGTATTCTTTGGATACTTTGTATGACAAAATAGTTGTGTAGGACTTTATTGTAGATCAGTTACTTTAATCCAGTTTCCCCAGGTATCTATCATTATTTTCTTAATATTATCCAATCTTATTATTTGCACTGTCTTCAGGGGCAACATTTGTCACAAACATCCATAGACCCCATGACCATTATATTGTATATCCACATTCTATATCATTTGTTTCTCTGTCCGCCCTTTATCTTCCTTATCCCTAATGCAATGGGATTTTCTCGGTTTGCCTCTGGAGGGTATTGAATTAATGGTCTATAACCATAATGAGACAGGGAAAGTTTGACTAAAGTTAACATTTTTTTTTTTTTAATGAAATAGCTCAGAAGTATCACTTGGCTATATGCTTTCTTTCCCTTTCTTTTCTGCTTATGTGGTACAATCAGACAACATGAAAGAATAAAACAAGTTCAAACAGCAAGGTAAACATATCTGCTGGCTTAAAGAGTAGTGTCTCAATGTGAAAAACAGTGCTGCTCAGATTTATTGTTTATAGCACCATCTTCCCTTCAGGAGAAATGTAGAGACACAAATAACATGGCTGGAGACTAATGCTGCACTTTCACAGAGCCGTGTGTGTGTGTGTGTGTGTGTGTGTGTGTGTGTGTGTGTGTGTGTGTGATGTGTGACTCCGTGTGTATGTGTGTGTGTGTGTCTTAGAGTCCCTTGGTGGTTTTTAAAAAAATGTTCTTATTCAAAGCAGACCTCATTATCAAGAAAAATATCCCAGGTTTAGAATTTCCCATTGTGCACCTCTTGGAGTCTCCCTCATTTCCAATGGGAAAACTCTTTACTTCACCTACAAGAAAAAAAAATTACAAGGCCAAAGGAAAAACAAAGACAGAATAATTTCTAATTTCTTTTAAAAATAGGTTATGTACCTGTCAGGTTATATTTATCCCACTGCCCTTTGGTTGCATTTTCCAGTGACATCAGCTAAGATTCAAAATTGCTTCTATAGGTCCCATAAGAACCTGAGGACATTATTAATTTAAAAACAGACTAATCTATTGAAAGCAAACTTTCCCTGATTAAAATATTGGGATTTCTCCCTGCTTCTCCAGCCCATTTATCGCTTTAAATGAATCCACATTCCATTTTCTTTATCTATTCCCCTATCCTCCAAAAAGCCATCTGCTATTTCCTTTTATGAAAAATAAAACCTACAATTAGTGTCTTGTTCAACTTTCCTTTCTAAAAAAAAGGAGGAGGGAGAACAATTATGCAAATCCTCTGCAATTTTTTTTTTTTTTAGTTTCAAATACTCTTTGTAGTGTGATGAGCAATTTTCCTTAATACAAACCCAGCTTTTTTGCCAAGACTTGTACTAATAGTTTTTTTTAAGAGAACTTTCAGTTTTCATATGAAATATCATCTAATGTAAACTTTTTGAATGTATGTAAGGAATATAATTAACACTGGCCTTTCGATTGTAGAAGGAAAACAATCACTTTATATATGTCATCTCAAAGTGTTTCTTCTGCCTTAAGCATCCTCTTTCCTTTCCTCTGAAGAAATGTCTAATAATAAGCACTACAAAGGGTAGAGAATGCTGAGTCCTTTGTCTCTTCTTGAGGTCTAGTGCCAGAGATGTAGTTTACCTATGAATGCCAATTTGTTGTTTGATTCTACTTGGCCCTCAGTAACTAATGTGTAATTAGACTCAATTCATTCCTGAATAGCTAATGTGAGGTGTGTGGATTTATCTTTCCAACAAAGCAAATGCTTACAAAGTGAAGTCCTCATAAAATTTAAGGAAAAAGTTTATATTATATGTATATAATGAAACCATCCTATGAAATAATGATACACTTCTAATCAGAAAGTATTTTGTAAAACCCATCAACTGATCTGATGATTAGGCTAACCAATTCCTTAGAAAGTAAGGAATACAGACTCAGTTTCATGTTTGTTTAGCAAAAAAATGTCTTATCACTTTGATTATTCTCAAGGTTGAAATTAGGATCAGTGGTTACAATTGTTGGTTTCATAATAATTACAGAAACTTAAGTTGATTTAAATGTGCCAGAGGATCTCAAAGGTTCCTGTGTTCTACATTAACTTCTTATACCTGCTTGATACATTTTCCCCCCAAGGTTCCCCCAAAATTCAAGGCTTAATTTTCTACCTAAGGGTTCAGGAGCACTGTACTAAACCTAGTGATACTATCACACAGAAAAAAATAGTATCCACCACAATAGCAACAAACAGAATACGATAATTATAAATGTAACTTAATTAGCTATATAGCATTTCATATCTAATTAAGTATCTAATTTAATAAACAATTATGATATTTAATCTGAGTGTATGTCTTGCTCAGTTTGTGTGTTGTATATATTTTGCGCATGTACATATTATAATTTGGTGAAGAAGCCTTCTAGTTTACACTATTAATAAAACTAGCTGATAGTACATGATATATTATTAAATTTGCCTTATGTTCATATTTACAAAATCTTTATAACTATAAGGCTTTATTTCAATTATTTGCTGAGAGACTGAATAAATGAAACTGAAGTTTTTCAGCCTTGGTAGATAGACACAGAGCCACATGAATTTTTCTATGACTTACCAGTTTCCTGGGGGAGATAGGGAGAGATTAGTAGATGGCCTTACTCCTCGTAGAGGACAGGTGAAAATAAGTGACTTCAGCAGCTGCCACAGAGGCTTTAAACTAAGCAATTGTTTGAGACAGAATGATCCATGTTTCTATCACTTCATCTGCCTCTCTGAATGTTTCTCTGTCTGTTGTCCTGATAGTCACAAATACAGTCCTTTCTGTTTCACAACAGAGGGTAGAAGAAGATCTGACATCTCAGTGTGCTTTAATTGAGCCTTGAAACAGTTATTCTGAAATCAACTCCTCCCTAAATGAGATGTCCATTTGTGCATGCTACCTAAGCATTTGCTGATGTGTGGTATCTCAGTTTCCTTCCATAAAATTAGGTCTTATGTATTCATTCTATCATGCCATCATAAACGAAAATGCAACACAGCTTTATATGTTTAACTCTGTAGTTTGAAAATTTTTAGAGGCAGAAAGTATTGAAGGATAATACTGTAAACATTCTCTTATTCCATACCAAAAACATAGTATTCATTTGCCATGTATATGCCTCCTTCATGTGTGTACTCATATGTATTACACACTTACAAGCACAGACACATGCACATTTTCTTCTTCTCTATCCCTGTAAGCCATTACAAAGAATAATCAAGAAATATTCTTGCACATTACACGATACTAAAGCTGTTCTGAATTATTTAAGCTGAGCATAATATTATGTAATTCATAGCCCATACGTTACATACCTGGTTATCCTGATAGTATTTTATATAGTACATGTTTTTCAACCTAAGAATGAGTCAAAGCACAAACAAAAGCCTGCCTTCCATTCTCAAATGGATTGACACACTTATGAAACCACAGAGACCATGGCATCATGAACAGGGCAAATGACATCCCCGGGCTGAGAAGGGACAATGTCATGAACCTCTGTCCCTAACACAGAATTTATTTCCAAATGTCATCTGCTCAAAAAGGTAAAGTGAGTTATCTTAATGGAATTTCACTGGGTATATAAACCATACTTAAAAGCAGGCCTTATGCCCAGCAGTAGATAACAAACACACAAACAACTTGGTGGTAATTTTGGAGATATTTTTGTCTCCATGATGCTTTGTTTGAGCTCTTTTTAAAAAACCTTATTGGTCTTTTGCTTGTATATTAGGGTTTGTAGTTTTGTATTATAGGTTGCGTGTGTGGCTGTGTGTGTGCATTTCTCATGCTTTTTCTTAATCACTTGTTTTATTCTGTTTGTTCTTTAATTGTCTAAAGAAAGGCTAAAAGAAAGTGTAGAGTTGGGTAGGTAGGGGATGGAGAGGGCATTGGAGGAGATGAGGGAGAAGAAATTGATCAGAATATAGTATATGAAAATATTATTTTAATGTAAAAGAACTATCATAAAAGAATGTGCAAAATATCCAGCCTTGACCTATTTCTGTAAGAGTTTTAGCTTGAACTTCCGACGTGTTCTTCATATTTTTCATGACAGTGATGTATTTATTTGTTTGTTTGCTTGTTTGAGACAGGATTTTTCTGTGTAGCCTTGCTGTCCTAGAACTTGTTCTGTAGATCAAGCTAGATTCAAACTCAGAGATCTCCCTGTCTCTGCCTCCTGAATGCTGGGTTTAAGGAACATTTGCTTGGCATAATACTGAAATTTTGATGATTTCAGGCTATTTTCTTCCCATTGTATTGTAAAATGTATGTAATATTGTATCATAATTATTTATTTGATTATTTTTAATTAACATTAAATATTATTAATAAGGATATTATGTTGCTGATATCATGTAGCTTTGTAAAAACAAATGTTTATTATAACTTTCACTAAAGTAGAATATTGTTTTATTTACTTTGTTTCATAAAAGCACTTGTCAAACATTAAAGCATAAGAATATTCTTTATGTTAATGTATTTCATATTATAGTATTGATATTTGTAACAACTTGAACTTAGGGACAAATATAAGATTACTAAGTATACCATATGGCTACATTTTCACCTCCTTTAGTTGAATATCAATATGATAAAGACATTGTGACTTGACTTTGATTTCATCAAATGAAGAAATTTGTCCAGATAAAATCTTATAGTTTCACTTAGCTTGCATATTGTATAGATATCTATAAATAGGACATCTATTTAATTTTTTTAATTTAAAATTATTTGAGTAAAATATACTTTAAAATCTTCATTTTTGTTTACAAGTCAGCATTGGACTTGGTTATAATCATTTATTTACAGTTTTACAATGTATATATGTCACTTACATGTGCTAACTTCACCTGAATAATGGGTAAGTTAGAGTCACCTTATTGTTCTTGAGAAAAACCATATTTGCATAGTTTTTATTCTTTAGAGATATCATTAAAATTAAAACTCTCTATTATACAGTGGTGCTTATTTTAACATAATTGGTAGTTGAAATAATATATTGTTCATACTATGAAAGATGAAACACAAGTTTTTATTTATTAAGTTATTATTATGTCATTGTACTTACTTTGTGGTATAGACCACTTTTCCTTAGCTTCAATTATAGAAGTCTAAGCCAGAAATGATTTAACAAATATATTTACATTGTTAACTGATTCTACTGATGCTTCTTTTGAAGCTGGGTCTTATTCCACAGCCATGGCTAGCCTCTAACTCAGTGCATAAAATAGGCTGGCCTCAAACACACAGAGCGTCACGGACCACTGTTTCCTGAATGCTGGCATAAAAGCTATAAGCACTATGTCTGACTCAATGAGTACATTGTAAAATCCATTATACACCTTTCCTCCAATTTATTTAAAATATTGAGGAATGCTGAGTTGAAATGATGATATTCTGTTCTTGTTTTTGTTTTTGCTGTTGCTGCTGCTACAGGAGGCTCTGATCATGGCAAGTATGGACCACCCACACCTAGTTCGCTTATTGGGCGTGTGTCTCAGCCCCACTATCCAGTTGGTTACCCAGCTGATGCCGCATGGCTGCCTACTGGACTATGTTCATGAACACAAGGATAACATCGGATCACAGCTGCTGTTGAACTGGTGTGTCCAGATTGCTAAGGTATGTGTTGTCATTTCCTATGAATGATATTTGAGGGTTTAGTTGATCTAGTAGAATCTGACAATTAAAATTATGCCATACCCTTTCACATTTTAATATAAATAACTTCGATTGCTATGTTAAATGACATTGTTGTAAGTAGTTTACTGTAGACCATGGATCGAATACATATATTTGCTTCTGGATTATTTTTCCGAGGTATTCTTGTTAGATAGACTAGAAAACACAATACATATCACACTAGTCAAATGTAATAATTAAAATGCTAAACTTGTTTAACATTTTTTGTTCTTCTTTCATATGTGACATTCCAACTGCAGTCTCCTGTCCCTCCATTCCTCCAGTCACCCCAATCTCTCTGACATATTTACTAATGGAGTCATGTTGGCAAACAAATTTAAGAATTTAAAGATTCAATGTCATAAATATTCCATCTATAGAATTATCAAAATCATAAAGGAATAGGCTTAGTGGTAACCCCATCTATATCCTGAACCATCTCTCCTGCCTATTCATAGCTTCAAGCCATGTTATTGTTGTTACTACTGCTGTATTTGGAAAGCCTGCTATTGAGGATAGGCCAGGATTTTTCATAATTCTGAGACCTTTTCAGACCTATGATGGCTTCTTTTACATTATTGTCAGTTGTTTTTGTTGTGTTCTCTCTTTTTTTTTATTGGAAATTTTATTTACATTTCTGATGTTCTCTCCTTACCCCATTTCTCCCCCTCCCTCCCAGGAACTTACTATCCCTTCCCCCCTCCTCCTGCCTCCACGTTGGTGTACCCCCACCCACTCTCCCCTTACCTCACCTCCCCACCCTCAAATATTCCCCCCCATGACTTCCAACCATCATGGGCCCAAGGATCTCTTCTCCCACTTATATATAGCTCCCTTGCATATATAGCTGGAGCCATGGGTCCCTCCCTAAGTGCTCCCAGGCTGGTGGTTTAGACCCTGGGGGCTCTGGTTGGTTGGTAATGCTGCTTTCTTCATGGTGTCTCGAATCCTCTCAACTCCTTGAGCCTTCACTCTAACTTCTCCATTGGGAACCCCATGATCAGTTTAATGGTTAGCTGTGAGCATCTGCCTCTGAGTATGTCAGACTCTTGCAGACTTCTAAGGAGACAGCTATATCAGGCTCCTGTCAGCATGTACATCCTGACATCCACATCAACCTCTACCTTTGGTGACTGCACATAGGATGGATATTCAGGTGGAATGGTCTGTAGACGGTCCCTCCTTGAGTTTCTGTCCTGCACTGTGTCTCCATATTTGATCCCTTGTGTATTTTGTTACTCCTTCTAAGAAGGACTGAACCCCCCCCCTACTTGGTCATCATTCTTCATGAGCTTTATGTGGTCTGTGAGTTGAATCTTGGGTATTTCAGGCTTCTGGGATAAAATCCAATAGGGAAATGCAAATCAAAACAACCCTGAGATTCCACCTCACACCAGTCAGAATGGCTAAAATCAAAAACTCAGGTGATAGCAGATGCTGACGAGGATGTGGAGAAAGAGGAACACTCCACCATTGTTGATGGGATTGCAAGATGGTGCAACCACTATGGAAAACAGTCTGGCGGTTCCTCAGAAAATTGGACATATCACTACCTGAGGACCCAGCTATACCATTCCTGGGTATATATCCAGAAGATGCTCAAACACATAACAAGGACATATGCTCCACTATGTTCATAGCAGCTTTATTTATAATAGCCAGAAACTGGAAAGAACCCAGATGCCCTTCAACAGAGGAATGGATACAAAAAATGTGGTACATTTATACAATGGAATATTACTCAGCTATTAAAAACAATGAATTTGATAAATTCTTATATAAATGGATGGAACTAGAAAATATCATCCTGAGTGAAGTAACCCAATCACAAAAGAACATACATGGTATTCAGTCACTGATTATTGTTGTGTTCTCTTAGTTTGCAAGTTTATCAACAGAAAGCTCCATTGTCTTTCTTGTTAAGTGATAAACCACTGGCCTCAGTGGAAGAAGGGGTTTAAAATAATATCAGTAGTGGGAAGAAGAAGAAGAGATGGCTCAGCAATTAAGAGCACTAGCTACTTTTCCAAGGACCAGATTTCCATTCCTAGCATTCACATGGCTGGCTGCTTTATGCAATTCCAGTCCCAGGAAATCTGATACCCTCTCTGGACTGTGCAAGCACAGCAGTATTATGTGGAAAGTTATTGAAACCAAAGGAGGTAGTAGGCTCTATCTGGAAGAGAAAGCTCATACAATGTGTTCCTTTAAAGTTGTACCTGGTCCCTGGTGCTCTTCTAGCTTTCTGCTTCCTGTCCATTATGGGGTAAACAGTCTTCTCTAACCTATGCTCTTGCAACTACTTACACTCTGACTTAAAATTAGCCCAGAAACAATGGAGTCAAGGACTGTAAATTCTTGGAAATTGATGGTCCAAGTATGGCTTTCCTTCTTAAAGTTGTTTTCTCAGGTATTTTGGTTACAACTGTGCCAATGTGATCCATAGGTACAAAGGCTGACTGATCTATTCATATATATATATACATATATATATGAATATATATATACACACACACGTATATGTACACATTTATACACACACACACACACACACATACACACACACACACACACACACACACACACACACATATATATATATACATAATTGTTAGAAGTGGTGAATCTCTCCTTTTAATAATTATTTAATAAGTATTTTGCTTGCATGTTTGTCTGTAGCCACATACATCCAGTGTTTGCAGAGGCCAGAGAGGGTGTCAACTCTCCTTTTTTACTCTTTTTTATTTTTCTCCAATACTTAGTATGTGGAGTGACAGGAATCTAACTTCTAGTTGTTTCAGCCATTTACTTCTGTATGAATAAAAATGAACTTCAAATCGGAAGGTCTGATGCAAGTTAAATGCACAAGACGGTGTTAGACATTTCTGACATGTTTCTACTTAATGCCGGATACTACATGCATGTAAGACTTCATTCATTGCACATGTATATAAACTACTAAATCTGAAAATCACAACCTGCTGTTACACTTAATATACTAAATGATGATTAGTACTATTTACAAGTTGATTAATGTCTTTTAAATGAGAGGACTCTTTCACTGTGTTTTGTTCAAAGAATACATTTCATAAAGGCAGAATAAAAGATGAAAAGTTTAATTAGAATTCATAACACTGTTGCTACAACTAATCTCCATATCATGACAATGACAACCCATTATTTAAAGTTGAATACAGATTTTTATAGCCATTTTTTCATAAAAGTGAAGTCTCAAATCTTTAAGAAAATCAGTAGAATGATTTTAGTTCAGTGACAAAATTTGGGCCAGAGTAAATACCTACAGAGACTCTTCAGGATCACTACAAACTAGACTAATGATAAAATTTTATTTCAAAATATGGATTTCCTCAATTATGTTACATATACCAATTACTCCATACAATTTTTTGCTACAGTAACTTTTGGTCTCTTTTTATTTCTCAGGTTCATATTTTCTTAATTAGAGATTTGCAAGTTGATTTTGGTGGACAATAATCCGCAGTCTTTATCTAGTCTGGAGGGATTCACTATTTTATTAATAAAATGTACATATTAAATATATTATTCAAGGTTCTACCTACAAACAGAACTAATAGGATGCACATAGATACAATAAGAGATTTATTAGAAATAATCTATTTGGGATATTAAGTAAGCTAAGTTATGAGACCCTTAAATATTTTTGTTTGTTTTGTTTTTTCGAGACAAATTTTCTCTGTATAGCCCTGGCTGTCCTGGAACACACTCTGTAGACCAGGCTGGCCTAGAACTCAGAAATTCAACTGCTTCTGCCTCCCAAGTGTTGGGAGTAAAGGCATGCTCCACCACTGTCCATACCCTTAGATATTTAAGAGAGCCCATTTTACAGTACTAGTCCCAGTTCAAAGATCTGAGAACCACTATATGCATGTATTCCAACTCAAATCCATCTGTGTCAAAATCATGGAAAAGTCAGTTTTGGGGGTGAAATCCATGTCTGGGTATAGAAGAAAGTGGAATCTACAGTTCAAAGACAATCAGGTAGAAGGAAATTACCTCTTCTCAGAAGTCAGATTTTTTATTTTATTCAAATCTATAACTGAATAGATCTACTACCACCCTAACATTAGGCCAGTCAATGGAGTTTGGGCCTCATTCTACCAAATGCAATGTTAATTTCATCTAAATTTGTTCATAGACACATTTGAAACCATGTTTAACCAAATGTTTGGGCACCTTCTAGCTCAATTTTATTGACATATACAGTTAAGTGTCATGCTGAGCTATGGTGGAGTAATGCTTATACTCCACTGAAGAAGATTGACACAGTAGCCACAACACAAAGCACTACTTCACATATTGAGAAATGTGACATAGCACCTCTCAGGAGTTATTATAACGGAATTTATCAGAAAGTAGCCTCTACTTTTCTTTAGCTTACTACCAAAATTTATTATCTCCAATAATTTGGCAATACTTTAGATGTCTATTCCTCTACAGTAGAATAGATAAAACTTTAATGCTATTATGATAGCTAAATATGTGATGTAGCAGATATGAATGCTAAGAGGATTTCTGTTCTTAATAGATGTTACTGTAATATGAAGCAAAACAATGTTATTTAAAATGCAATGTCATCAAAATAACTATATAACTATATAACGACTTCTCCAGGAAGACAGCATAGTCCAGTAGAAACATCCACATAAAATAATAACCTGGAGTTGGATCCAAAGTCATACTTATGAATATTTCAGCCACCATTTCTTACTTTTTATTTCACTCTGGTTGCCAGAGTTTTCCTTAATTTAAAGACAGCCCACATGTGATATGATCCTAATACAGGTTACCTAAGGGACTCATGAGAGAGGGAGAGAAAGATAATAAGAAGAGGAGAAAGGGTGAGGTGAAGGAAAGGAGCAAGAGAAGAAAGAAGAAGAGAAAAGAAAAGAGGAAAGGAAAGGAGAGGAGGTGAGGGGAGAGGAGGGAAGAGAAAAGGAGAGGAGAGGAGAAGAGAAGAGAGGAGAGGGGAGGGGAGGGGAGGGGAGGGGAGGGAGGGGAAGGAAGGGGAGAGTAGGGAGAGTAGAGGAGAAGGTAGGGAAATTGGACATAGGGTGTATTAGTTACTTTTTTATTGCTACGATAAAGTACCATGACCAAGGTAATTTTTAGAAGAAAGAGGTTATTTGAGCTTATGGTTCTAGAGGGTTGAGTCCCTCCTGACTAGGAAGAGTGATAGCAGGAAACAGACATGGCAGTACTAGAAATGGAAGCTCTTTGTATAAGCAAGGAGAGAGAGCAAAGCAGGACTAACATGAGTCTCTAAAATGCTAATTTCCAACCTCCAGTGAAGTACTTCATATAAAAACAAAACAAAATAAAGCCCTAAAACTACACCTCCTAGCCTCCCCAAACAGTTCCACCAAGTGAGTACTGAATGATCTGCCCAAGACTATTAAGTACTTATCATTCAGGCCACTGCCTAAGGGCAAAAGGGAATGAAACTACATAACTGCCATTGTGAGGTTTCTCTTACAAACCTCAGAAAAATAGAAAGAGCCTCTCTTTACCACATGTCTATACCTTCAGACTCTTCTTTGTCTCTCTAAATAAAAAATAAAATGCAAATTAAAAAGAACAAAAGAAAAGTAAACCTCATAAAGACCCCCAGTACATGAGTGAAATGGAATGTCTGGCCCATTTGCATATGTATGCACAAACCCATATTATTTCCCCAATTTTGTTGAAGTATGACTGACAAGTAAAAATTTAATACATTTAGCATGATAGTTAGAGATAAATATGTAGTGTAATAATCACCATTAATCGTAATAGCAAGTTCCTCATCTCACCTAGCTACCATTCTTAGTGTATGAGGATCCACTTCCCTCTTTGGGGTGACCAGAAACATGCAACTGCGGTACCACGGCCTGGGTGTGTATGTATGTGTGAGCAATCTCCAGTCCTCTGGGTGCAAAGTGGATGTAGATGCCAAGGTCTTTCCTCCTAACCCCACTCATGCATGTTTGAGGATGTACCAACAGTGATCCTCTTCTGTCTTCAGCTCTGAAGGACCCAGTCTTCACATTCAAATAGTTAAGTCCAGACTCTCCTTTTCCCAGAGTAAAAAATTTGCCCATGCTGGGTGACATAAAATTGAGAGGTGGTTTTTTTTTTTTTTTTTTTTTTTTTTTTTTTTTTTTTTTTTTTCTAACAGCAGAACTTAACTGAGGTTTATCTCCTGACTGGCAGAAGAAAGTTTTGAAGTTTTGGAGTCTTCCTCTGAGAACTCACAGGAGAGATATTTCTTCTAGATGTTAAGCCTAAATAGAAACCCAGAAACATTCTTTTTTATACACAACTGTAACATAGCATACTAAAACTGAGAGGTTATTAAAAATGCTTTCCTGGGTGTACTGAAGAAAAGAAAAGCAAGGAAAGGTGAGACAGAAAAGATTATCTCCAAAACAGACCTTAGTGGGGCTCATGAGTATTTACCAAAGGCAATCATCTGATAAATGATTTGGAATTTTGTCAAGATAGAAGTCTGTTCCCGGTAAAATGTGCTTCAACAAATTGTTCATTCTGTCTGCCACCGATGAGGAGGTTGAAAACTTTGTAGAAAATGAGGTCTCCTTACCAAGCTTCTCACAGAGACCAACTTTAGGAATTATAGCTGCACTTGTGTTGGAGATGCGAGCTGAAATACATGACTGAGTACGTTTAAGACTACATCTTCTTACTGACAGAGCAAGTGACTGAGAATCTTCTGTTACAAACATATCTTGTTTAGATGAACTGAGATTCCATCTCACCCAAGTCTAGATTCTACTAGACTATGGGCTTCTTGTATCTTAACGTAAATAATTGTTACACTATAAGAATTAAACGTCAGGTCTAATGTATGATATCATATCATATGCCTTTTGAGATACTATTTTATGATATAATGAACTTTTTCACCTATAGAATTTTAGATGAAGCAGATGGCCTAATTTTTGTTTCTAAAACACTTTTTAAAATCTCCTTACTACAATATCCCTTTCAATCTTTGTATCACATTGTCTAGCAACATTACAAGCTCCCAAGCTGATGATAAAGCTCCTGGCTGGATTTGAATCATGTTTATCCCCTCCCTGAAACAATCTCATGCTTTTTATTTACGTGTCAAATTCTCATTGCCTTAAAGGGGGATGATATATGAAGGCCAATAAGGGAAGCGAGAGAATCTCAATACGACCAGTGAAAATGGAGTTTATGGAGGCAGTTTCTGGAGCACAGGTCCCAGTGTTGCACTGAAGGCTTAATTATTTCCTGAGGTTTGAATGAAATATGAAGTTTGCACACTTAGAGAAGTCATTTAGAGGTATTTTTTTTTTCATGTCTAGCCTATGGAATGGCAAGCTTCCCCTTTGCTTTGCCTGTGGCATTATTGGGCCTGCTGAGCAACTCTAATTCAGTTTGTAAGTCCCTCCTTCCTGTAAACAGCAAACATTTTCATTTAGTGATTGTACACATGCCAGAAACTTTCTTTCTCTGGATGTATTTTGCATTAGCTGTAGTTTAAATGTGCTTACTTTTTTTTCTTCTTTGTTTTCTCTCTCTCTCTCTCTCTCTCTCTCTCTCTCTCTCTCTCTCTCTCTCTCTCTCTCCCTTCCTTCTTTCCTTCCTTTCTGACAGAAAGTGAAAACTAATCCTATCCAAATGGATTAACTTTCAATTCACGTGTGCAAAGTGTGCACAATTACATTTGTTAGTCGTGATTATGTGATGCTTGGTATCTTGGCATGTTTGAGGAACACTGTGATTTTCCTAATAGCAGAATCAAAGAAGATGGGTAGGCATATCCGGTTTATTGCCCCCTGGGACTTTTGTTTGTAGTGTTGAATAGGTAAATGGGTATTACAGCATTGCTCTATTCTTAAATTGTAGAATACTTTCATGTTTATTCAGATGGATTCATGTACTGCCACTTTTCTGCAGACTTCAAGATGTTTATAGTAATTTGGAGAGATGAGACTAGCATTTTCTGCAAAAAGAGAAACAAAGCATAAAGTACAGTGATTTTTCTGGCTACCAAAACTCATAGAGGCACTAGCTCATAGGGCTCATTCATAGAGATGAACTGCTGCCTTTCTTCTTTGCATATTTAACTTTGGCCAGGTCTTTCCTGAATTCCCTTTTATATTAAAAGGTTTGAATAAATATATTTTTCTTTTTTCTTTTTTTTTGATTGGATATTTTATCTAGATTTCAGATGTTATCCCCTTTCCCCATTTCCCCTCCCCACCCAGAAAGCCCCTATCCCATCCCCCCTCCTCCTGCTTCTATGAGGATGTGCCCCCAATCACCCACCCACTCCCACCTCCTTGTCCATGAATTCCCCCACACTGGGGCATCCCGCCTTCATGGGACCAAGAATCTCCTCTCTCACCTATGCCTGACATTGGCCTTTTCAGGAATAAATATATTTTTAATTTTGGACTACTTATAGATTAACAGAAAGTAACAGCATTAGAAGTTCTGTTTGTTTCTCCATCGGTTCCTTGATGAATTATAGAATACTTTTATAAATAAAAAATTGTACATATGAGAACTTACTTAGATCTCATTAGTTTCACCTAAATTGTTTTGTTTTCTCTTTGAAGATGTAGTTTTCTGAAGACTGACCTGTGTCTATTCATAAAACTACCTCTACACTCAGTTACATGTAAAGTTACACTGTGACCTGTTGACATTCTACTCCTTTTCAATTTTATTTATTTATTCATTTTCAGACAAGTCTCATTGGGTAGCTCAGGCTAATCTTGAATTTTATGTCAATCCTCTGTCCTCAGCTCTCTCATTGCTAGAATTTTAGGCAGACACTATTGTACCTGTCTGCTTCCTTGTATTTAAGGACATCCAAGTCTTGTCATGATCAGAATTTGAAAGGTGACTTTTAAAATTATCGTCAGAACTTGTGTTTTTTACATGGACATGGAATACTCTGGTCTCTGAAATTCATTTAACATTAGGAATTTGCTTGTGTTTTTGTGCAAGATATCCTCTATTGATTGATACAAGAATATTACAGAGTTCAAAGTTATGTGACTTAAGAGGGATACAACAGTCCATCTGGTTGTATTAGAGTCTCTTACACATACTTAGTGGGTACATATGCACTCCTTTTGTACCCTCTAGTTTCCATTAGCAGATCTCTGGCAGCAAATGGACAGCACAACAATACTAAAGGTCAAGGAAGGGAACTGAGATAGGTCTGAGAGTGAGACAATCAGTTAAGTATCATCCAGGCTTCTTGGGGAAAGCTCAGAAACTTAGACTAATTTCATTCTGCATCATGTGACAAAAATTTATTTTTAGAGTATGTATGTGTATAAATGCATACCTATCAAAACACCACACATACATATATTTATATGCTATATATAATACATCTTAAATGTTAATATATGTGGGAGGAGTTTATGCTTTGAATATAGGCTAGTTATATGCACTCAAAATTCTAAAATGTCCAATTAAACTTCTTTATGTTAAAGGGAGTATCAGATTTTAAAAACTACAACTTTGATGGTTTCATCGTCCTCTCTGCAACGTTTGTACAAAATTTCGTTTTCCGTCACCTAAACGTGATGGATGACATGGATCTTGTTGGAAACAGTTCATTACTTTTCATCAGGCTAAGGTGAGAACTGAGCAGAATATATGTGTAGTAGAAAGGAAGGGTGAGCTGAGTGATTATGAGCACGTGAAAAAGTGTGGCCATGGGTCAAGAATTTTATCCTTCATTAAGGACCCTTTGCCTAAGCTCAGTATCTGCGCTTCCCATGGTGAACAAAGGATGAGCTTAATGGCAGTCATCTATCAGCCAGCCACATTTCAAGCTTCAAGATCCTGCTATTCCCATGCTCCATGCCTTGACAAGGCTAATTGTGTAATTACAATACTACATCACCCACTCCCAGTAATTTGGTACTGGCAAGGCCCAGAACCAGGAACCCTGATGAGTATTGCCCCAAGCAAGTACATTAGCACAGGACAGTTTACTAATGGGACCATTCTATTGAAAGCTCCCATCTACAAAGTGGGAGCCAAAATTTTTGTGATGAACTCCTTTGTAGTTTAAATGCCAGATGGAGTTAAGCCCTCATATCTGAACTATTTTATATTTAATAAAAAGAATGATACCCTCTTCATACTGTTTTTCATCTTGTGGTGTATGTTTTAACATTACCAACATTTTCACCTAAAAGTGAATTACAATTTATTCTTCAAGAACTCATTAAATGTGAAACAAAGAATGTTAAAGTTAGTTTTTCTTCATGAGTTCAAAATTTGCACTAAAAGACTCGCAAATATGTGGGGACTTCTAATGTGACATCAGTATTTATTGACTCTGAGAGCTACTAAAAGACAATATGCCATGGCATGTTAATTACACGCATATTTGGGATGAGTGCTCCCCTACTTTTCTATATTGAGAATATATGCTGAGTCCAGGTACTTTCATTCTATTTGAAGGTTTTAGATGCCTATGTTTTTAAAGGATGAGTGTGTCAACTTGGAACATTCACTGAACAATTGCTTTCTTTGTATGATAAACTAGAAGAACATAGAAATATCGTAGAATGTAAACAATCTTTAAGCCTAAAATGTACAACTCAAGATTTTTTGAAGACAACGTCAATCCAAACACAAGGATGAGTTCAGCCCAGTCCTTGATTGATAGCCAGCCTTGACTAATGCTGATCAGGGTTTTAATCTGACTATAATAGATCCACAAAAGCAGGGGTATCACTAACAATAATAGAAAGTAGTCACTCTCATGTCTATTTAACTTAAATAGTCTTCGGAAACCAGGAACAATGATGTATGAATAAAGCTAAGCAATATTTGTTTTGAAGTTATTTGTGACACTTCTCCTATGGATTTCCCATGTCTAATTCTCACCACAGGTGACATATAACCTGGCAGAGTGCTTAGCATATTCCACTAGCCAATGATGTTCATTGTTATTATCATTATCTCTTTTGCCTTTGTTCAGATGTTGCACATTGTATAGGAATACAAATGACTT
This sequence comes from Mastomys natalensis, assembly GCA_021653895.1. Classification (NCBI taxonomy): domain Eukaryota; kingdom Metazoa; phylum Chordata; class Mammalia; order Rodentia; family Muridae; genus Mastomys; species Mastomys natalensis. Next base: position 500,985 of record JAJTUV010000608.1, on the reverse strand, counting down.
TAGGAGACATGTCCAAAGTCACAGGACAAAAGTTCCTGTGGCTGTGATTCTGCCACTATCTTCTTAGAGCTTCACTTAAGAATTTCCACACATTGCCCTCTTTCTTTTGGTGACTTGATTGCATACCACTAGGCATGGGTCAATATAGCAGTTTAGGATTGACACAACTCATGTTTAAGTGGACTTTTAAACTTTTATTGGATGATTGTAGGAGATAGCCCTTATTAGCATAATCAGTAAAACTTGAAATATAAAAATGTACATACATCAGGTATCTTTCTCTAACACTGTGTGGACAATGAGAGAGAATGTGGTTTATCACTGGAATGACTTAGAAATGTCGACAACCACTTTCTTCTTTGTAGCTGCCTTTGCTTTTGTTCTCCGAGTCAATACGTTCAGAGACCATTCAGAAGTGATGGGATACTTTACTACCAAACTTGAAAACACACCAGTATAATCCATGACACTTGGAGATTCTCATCTTATGAGATGAGATTTATAACTGGGTAGCTTCTTAAAGGGCAGAAGCTTCTGCACATACCCTCTTGTTACAGGCACCCATGATCTTATTTAGAGGTGCCCTGAGGCATCTGGTCACAAATCCCTCATATTTCCATCAATCATTGATGTGGAAGCCACAGGAAAACCCTCTATTTTTTTTTTAAACGTAAATTCCCCAAAAGACTGCCTTAGAAAAACATTATTGGAAACTTATTCTAAATTAGATTCAAGATATTACAGTAGCACGTGCTAAAATCTGTCAACATTTCCATTATGAGCCCACATTCCCCAGGTTTATTACTTGACTGTGATTTTTTTTTCTTGTGGATTGTGATACAAAAACCTAGACGTTTAGCCCAGAGCAATTTTTATTATTGTTGCTCAAATATTGAGATTTTTCCAACCTGTGGTTGTTTTTTTATCTCACGTAAGTCAAGTACTTCGGGGACACCCATGCATTCCCTGTGCTTTATAAAAGGCAATATTATAAAAAAATTATCCTTCTCAAGAAACAAAGAAACAGATGACTGGAATAACAAGGCATTGGGTGAGCTGATGTGGATTTATTCCATATGATTTGGAAGATAATTTGATATATAGATTGAGAATTTTTAATACCTACAAAGACTTTGAGAAATTTATACCATGTGGGTTGAAAAAACACTGGATTATAGACAAGGGAGAGTTTTAATGAAGAGTGAAAATGTAACCAAGTGAAGAATGTTCTCCAGTCAACTGATGCTGCTGTTGTCAAAGATGGAGTCCTGGCTTGTTTGGTGATTTTATTTGTTTGTTTTTGTGCATTATTTTTCCTAACTCATGAGTGTTATAGGAGAATCAGACAAGCAATTTTTAAATCCAGGAAACATTTTAGTGGAATATTATTATCAAGAATGTTATCAGTAAACCAATCCCCATTGCAATATAGTAATTGAATTTCTTGTCAACAGAAATTGCTACAGTGGTAGTTCTAATTTTTTCTATCCTCGAAGCACATGTAACAGAAGCAGGAAAAACATACATCACCTTAGCCTGCAAGCTTACTTTCTCATCACCCTAAATAAGAGGTATTTATTAAGAAAATATTACCTGGAGTATACTTTTCTCTGTTGAGATTGTACAATTCTAGAAATACTTATGCAGTGTCCAATAAGTGGATAAATTTGCCTAGTCTCTGTGGATTTTAAGCACTCAAAGAGGATCACTTTTTGAGGCATTCTGGTCATTAATAATGTATTCTCAAATATATAAAAGAGAATGTGTATTTTAAATATAGTGGGAGATTAGGAGAAACTGGGCAAAGGAAATGATACTACCTAGTCCAAACCTGGTGGAAGTTGTCAAGTCATCTTCCCAGTTCTGAAAGGTGGCTGGCATAAAACAGAAACTATCTTCTCATTCTTTGGCTTGACTCCCATCTTTACCAATGTATAAATGAAGATAATGAAGAGATGTATAAGTGAGGTGGGTAGGAAAGCTTTAAGAATTTCAATGCTGGTCATAACAAAGTGAACTTATGTGTGCTTTATTGGCAAGTCTTAAGGCTCAATTAAGATTATTTATAGTTACAAATTATGGAAGTAGTTTCAAGGCATTATTCATCAATGATGCTCCATGATACAAGCAAATTTCAGAACAGTTGTCCATGACACATGGACATTTAGATGTTTTTACTGTTCCTTTTTCTCACCATAATACAGAACACAGAGCACAGACTATGGAATTTTCACAACAGGATATTTGATAGTTCTTATGAGATCTAAATAATGATCTCAATGATATTGTTGTCTATGGCTAATGATCTTATGAGAAAACAGGTTGTGTCACCTAGCTTTATGTCAACTTGAGAGAACGTAAAATAAATATTTTGGAAGAGAGAATCTTAATTGAGTGAATGCCTCCATAGATCAGGCCCTGTAGGCAAGTACACCATGCATTTTTATTGATGATTAATGTGGTTGTGCCTAGGCACTAAGCAGGTGGTCCTGGGTGTTATAAGAAAGTAGGTGGGACAATGTGAGGAGCAAGCTAGAAACATCATCTTCCAAGGCCTCTGTGTCAGTTCCTCTCTCCAGGTTCTTGTCCTTCTGAGTTCGAACCTGGATTTTCTCAGTGATAGACTTTGAAGTTGAACTCTGTGATCAAGTCCAACTCAACCCCTCCAAGTTCCATTTGGTCACGACGTGTAGCATGAAGAAAGAAACCATAACTAATTGAAGCTTCCTCCAATTATTTGGTTATAAGTACATGATTACTACAAGTGTTAAATTCTATTTTACTTCTAATATACAGTTAGCACTTTCACAAAATAAAGAGTCCTTGGAAGGTTTCTGTAAATTATTTCTTAAATGATCTTCTTGATACATTATTTCTCTTAGCACAAAATGTTCCTCTCTCCTCCCTCTCTCCTGTCTCCCTCCCTTTCTTCCTCCATCCCTCTCCCCCTTTCTCTTATCTCTGTCTCTCTGTACATGTTTCTCTCTTTCCCTCTCACTCTGCCTTTTCCTCTCCTTCTTCCTCCCTTTATCCTTCCATTCTTATTTCCATCTGCTAATTTATGCCTCCTTCATGGTTTTCTTACCTTGGAACATTAACAAGTATATTCCTCTAAATTTGCACAAAGTATGACACAGACACCACGAGGATTGTAACTATTTGTCTCAATCAGTTATACTGAATTCAGTAGATGCACAAAAAAGAGGAATGGGATTTGATTTCATTCATATCAGAAGCCAAGAAAAGCAGTCTTCTTCCATGACTCTACAGTTACCACCAAAGACCATGAGGGGTAAAATTCAGTAGTTTCTCTGGATTGTTTTAGATAAAGAGTGTCCAGAGCAGCCACCCAGCAGAGCCTCACTCAAATGTTCCAGTACTTGGCACTGAGGAAGCTATTCCAGCAACCTGCAGGCCATGTGCTATGTTTGTCTTTTTGCCTAAGGCATTTGCCAATTATGTGTGCTATAAATGTACGCAGATCTCCCTTCCATAGGCAAAAGTTAAGGACATGAGGGATGCTTTCGTATTCTCCTGTTTGTTAAAGAGAATGAAGAATTCTGTGTGGAATGAAAGCAATATTTTAAGAAGAATCCAAGAAAAATCAAAAGAATCTAAGTAAAAGAATAGATCACCAGTTTTTAAATATGTGGTTCCTACTTCTAGAAAGCGTTGTATTTAGGGTTATTTTTTTAATTACACTTTATAAAACTCTGACTCTTCATGTGTAACAATAGTAATAATGCTACCTATTACCTGGTACAGTTACAGATGTTAATGAGTATGAAGTAACTGGCTGAGGCATAGTGGGTGTTTATTAATGTCTTTACATAGTAAGAAATTAATTTGGGAGCTCCATAATGGAAACACTGGTGATAATGAACAAACTGGTAAAGAACAGAAAGAAAAAGCCTGCATCAAAATTTTCACACCAAATACATTTGCCTTGATTCACAGAATGAAGGTATTACAAAGAGTATCTTGTGTGCTGTGGGGAAGTCAGGATTTGACAATTTGTTTCAGAGACTTCACTCCAATGGATTGAACTCATATATCCATTTATCTGAGACTAAGGGATGGAAAGACACAGTGAGAACTGACTAGAACACTGAGTTGCAGATTTTGTGATCTAAGAGGAAATTGCATCTCGTGACTCTCACTGTCATCCTACCCTAGTAATATCATGAAAGCAGTGACTTTTCTTCATTCCTTCTGGTCACTTCTTCCCATTTTCTCTGACTCATTCTATCTATATCTTGAATTTTCTCCCCTCTCTGACACATGGAGTTTAAAGTAAGATGTACAATATCTTCAAAAACAGAGACATCCATATCTCTCTAAGGAGAGGCATCTTCACAACCTTTCGTTTCACAAACTGAGGGAGGGATATTAAATATGGTACCAAAGCACTAAGTACGTTGAGGATAGAAACACTTTGTTCTTAGGCTCTTAGGCTGTATCTGTTTTGTTATTATTCCAATGCAAAAGGAATGTGTGATGTGCCACCAGAATGCCACTCATAATGCCTGAGGTTTTAAGGAAATGGTCATTGAAAAGAACTACAGAAGAAGAAAATGGGTAAATTTACACAAAAACTGTCTTTGTATTATAATCCATTACACACTGATAAAATAGGAAATAATAGTCACTTTGACTTCTCTGTTTCCATTAGCTTAGTTTTGGCCTGTACCTCAATTCATTCCCTATTTTTTGAGGTGCATGAACAAATTTAAAAACTACTGATATGCTTTTAATGTTGAACTAGATTTTAATGTTATACTTGGAAGCTATATTTATCTTAATATCATAGGAATGTACTTAAAGGCAACACACATTCTTTGACCAAGTTCTTTTTTTCCTTCTGAGTAGAAATTATAGTAACATAAAGGCACATGGGAATCTAATGCTTTCTTTCCTTTTGAAGAAACGTTTTTAAGATTAGGGGACTGTTCTAGGAAAAGTGGACAATTTAACATTTCATATTTCTGATAAACTCTTTCCAAATTCTCTTGTTCTTTGTGTTACCTCTCTCAATTCAAATGGCATGATTCTAAGATGATTTTCCTCATAAATCTATTTTAAAAGACCAGCTTTACCACTGCAGGAGAGAAAGAATTTCAAGAAAGTAAAGAAATTTACAAGTTAGTCTAAATAACCTCAGAAATCTGATTTATTGTACTCTTCAATCTAAAAACATCATCAGAAGCCTTGTGGTAAATCAAAAAAAGAAAAATTATCTGCACCCTTTACAATTGGGGAACTCAAGAAATGCGAATCTTTTAAGAAGGTTGAGCTCTGGTTAAGCACTTGGGGACAGACCTTTGGGAGATTCACTTAGCTCATGAATTTCATTTTAAACTAATTTCCAGAGAAATTAAAACACACACACACACACCACACACACACACACACACACACACACACACACACAAAGCCAAGCTGATTGGCATGAGCCTATAATCCTAACACTTAAGATGCTAAAGCAGAAGGATCATTAGTTCAAGGTAAGATTTAACTATATAATGAGGCCCAGTTTCAAGCAAACATACCCAAGAAGTGAGGATACAGCATAGTTTAGTAGAACCCTTGAATTTTGGAGCATACTTAGCATGCCCACATCTTAGTTCCCATCTCCAGCATCTTAAACACACAAACAAGACTGTTTGTGATATTATTATGTAAATATTTCACAGCATTTTGTTTAAAATGATAAAATAATGTTTGCTGCCACCAAAAAGTGATGAATTGATTTCTTCCTAAAGATTAGAATTTTCTTAACAGAATCTTCTCGGCCTTACCCTGTTGAGTGCGGAGAATGATGGAAAGTAAAATTGGATCGCATCTTAAAATGGAGCACATCAGCCGGGCGGTGGTGGCGCACGCCTTTAATCCCAGCACTTGGGAGGCAGAGGCAGGTGGATTTCTGAGTTCGAGGCCAGCCTGGTCTACAGAGTGAGTTCCAGGACAGCCCGGGCTACACAGAGAAACCCTGTCTCGAAAAATACCAAAAAAAAAAAAAAAAAAAAAAAAATGGAGCACATCTTTACCTTCACAAGCTTTTGAGTTTCAAGTGAGTCCTACGAACTCATAGTGATGTATGGGTCCAAGGCATGATGTGAAGACACGGGTAAAGGCTGTCTAGTTTCATACTTAACCTCATTGTTGGTGCCTTGACTCTTCCTTGCATTATCTCTCTCCTGCTTCTCTCTTAATTTCAATAACTGTGCATTCATTTGATTTGTTTCTATGTTCTTTCCCTTTACTTCTGGACTCTCATGTGGCTTTTGTTGCTTCTTTCCATCATTCCACAAGGCCTAGCAATTCCGTCAGTCACCTCTAGACTGAAAGGCAAAGAGATCTCTGAAGAGTCTCCATGAGTTTATCTTCTAAGTTATGAATGTCCTATGGGAAACTGGAAAGCTGCCTCTTCCTCAAGGGCTAGAATATGGACTGTCTGCTGCCACGCAGGGTCCATGATGCAAAGCACTACCATCTTTCATAATTTAGAGTGTGCTTGTTTCCATGCACAGTAGCCTCCATCCATGATTTTGGACAGAATAAATTATAATAAGCTCTGAGTTCTTTTGATGCAGACCTGGAAATGATTAAATTATGTGATGATTAGTAATTTTAGTACCAAGTTGAATGCATTGATTCCTAGAAATATCCTATCAATTTGATAGCTTTTTTGTTTGTTAGTTTGAAATGTAGCTTTTGTTAGTTTCTTTTCTCTTGACTATGACTAAATACCAGAGAAGAAGCCACTAACTTGAATAAGGCTTTATCAACCTTACAAATGAAGGGAATATACTTTTATGTGGAAAAAAAATAGGTGTGTTGTCAGGAGCCTAAGGGTGGCATTCTACCCATCATCAGAAAGCAAAGGCTAGCCCCTAGGGATCCACTTCCTCCAGCAAGGCGTGATCCCCTGCAGATAATGCACCTAGTTAAACAGATCCACAATATGAGGACCAAATATTCAGATACATGAACCTATGTCAGGCAGTTCCCATTCAAACCACACTATGGTTATTTTTCTTCTGGTGGACATTAATCTCTTCTTTAAGGTTCTAAGAGAGAGAAGTATAAAAGAAGAATTACTTTTCAAATGTTGAAAATAATGATTCTTTAATATTACATATTTCAGAAATATAAAGTATAGTATGTATTTCCTATCACTTTTCCAATATAATTTTGTGTGCCTTAAATATGTAAAAACAAGTGATGTGTGCACCTTCAGTAACATATGTAGACCCTTTCCGATCCATAAATGCTGTTTATGAATCCGTGTATTATCATAGCAACCTTCCACAGTGATCTCTCCATGGACCAAAGAGAGAGGATTCTTCAATGATGTAACTATCAAGGTCTTCCTTTCCTATCTGAGAACTTATCTCATCCTCAAGAACTAGCATGATGGATGTATGCTGCCCCAACCAAGAGCATTTCATCTCCTGGCCTCATCAAGAAATAGGTCAATCTTTGTTAGTCTTCTATCTTTCTGGAAATAAACTCAGAACAGAACCATGAGATTTAGTCACTCATGCTTTGTATTTACTATGCAAACACACAATTTTTTTAGGCCTACTTTAGAGCAGCATAATAGAAACATTCCCATTTTAGAGATTAGAAGGTGAAGCACAGACAGGCTAAATCTGTTTTATTTTTACCTTTAATAGCTCTTTGGCAATGTAATCAGTAGCCTAAAGTCTTTTATTCCAAGTCCCAAGTGCACAGCAGAGGACACTAATTTTGTATTTGTAAAGAGATTAAGGCTTAAAATGGGAGAGAGAATGGGACCCTAGTAGGAGTCCACTTTATATAGTTCTAAGAACACCACACCTGTCAGGATCAAACATATTTTACCATGAGCAAAGTATTTAATAATATGGTTATAGTCTCAGAATAAGTACTTTCTTTTTTCTGTTACTGCTCTTATTAAGCCACAAAAGGCTGCACATACTATAGGTTTACAAAAGAGGCACTTAAAAGAACAAACGTGTCAAATTTTCCCTGTTGGAAGCAAAGGCTCTGTAACAATAAACTCATGAACTGTTCAGTAACACACAGCCTCTCAAAGAAGAGAGAGCCCAGTTAGGAAGTGGATTTTTCTGGAGCATGATTGGACATGGTGTAAATTTCCCTGGTGATAGTAACAATAGAAAGACCAAGGTTGCTCTGTTAAATGCAATGTGAGTGAAAACCAGGCAGTTCCAAGTGGCTGCTGGCACGGTTAGAGGTGTCCTGCCAGCGTTCAAACCCACAGGGTCATTTGGCAGTCAGGTGTCATTAGTCACCCCTCTCCCACTTTCCCTCTTCCCATCTGTTTTCGTCTAGCCTATTTGTGTAAATTACCTCTCAGTATGCAGCAGGGCTCCGGCTCCTCATGTATTTTCCTCCTACTCCTTTGTCCTTTTCATCCCCGACTGCTCATTTAGACTTAGACCAATCATTTGACCCAAAATTTAACATGAGAGGCAAGATAATGGCAGCAATTAATATTACTACCATTACAAAGCATCCCTTATGACTATGGTTAAGAGACCACTAAGGATTGGATAATAAATGTCAAAGATACTGCTTGCCAGTGGACATTTCAGATCATGATGATTATCATCAGAGGCCAAAATGTAATGATGCCCTTTAAGAAGATGTCAAGCTTATGAAAATTTGTGGGGACTGCCTGCAAAGTTAATAGGCAAATGAGATGTTTAAAGAAATTGCTGTGCCTAGTGTAAAAACAGTGATGCGTTTTAGAGAGGAGAAAGAAAAAAAAATCCCTTTTTATTGAGTGTGTCCAATTAATCACTAGCCTATGGAATGGCCCATCTCAATTCTTGCTTAGAAGTAACTCACACTGTAAATAGATCTGTGAATCCATCATGTACTACAAAACAAACAAACAAACAAAACAAAGCAAAAACCTACACAAGGCCCACCCTGCTTTGCCCAATTTGTATGATTATTGCATTGGACAAAATGGGGAAGGCCAGACATAGTTGCTTATATCTAAGCCACTGATAGAAAAGATCTTCTAGTCTGCAATGTATTTCAATTTTAGAGACTATTTGGAAAGAAACAGGTGAGAATAAACTATAGCACACTCTTCTACAGGTACTTTTCCTACAATAACACATAATCAGGCTGGAGTGATCATTACAGGAATGTCCCATTGATATTTAATTCAGTTTACCTAGAATCATAGAAAAGATAATCTAATCAAAAACCTTCTCCTGGATGGAGCTTGAGGACTCTTAAAGAAGAATAGGTGGAAGGATTGTGGGACCTAAGGAGATAGGAACTGCACAGGAAGATCAACAGAGTAAATGAACCTGAACCCTTGGAGCTCTCAGAGACTGAATCACCAACCGTGGAGCATACCTAGTCTACACAGATCTACCTCCATGGGCTGAACCTAGGCCTCCCTGCACATATGTTGTAAATGTGCAGCTTGGTTTTCATGTAGGTCTCAAACATCTGGAGTGGGGGCTATCCCAAAACATGCAGCCTGTATATGGAGTACGGTCTTCAAAAAAAAAAACAGTTGTTCAGTTATTCATGGAATATTATTTTTTTATATCTCTTGTATTCAGTTTGCAACTACTTCAATGAGAATTTTTGTATGTATATTCATGAGGGATACTGGACTATAATTTATATATTTTTGTTGGGTCTACACTTGATTTCACTATTTCAATATTATTTGCTTTGTGAAGGAGCTTATTGTGGTTCTGAATTTTTTTAAACATAACTCAAAAAGTGTTGCTTGTTTGAAGGCTCTATAGAATTCTTGTATAAGTATATCTGACCCTTGGTATTTTGCTTGTTTGTTTATTTTCATTTTATTCTGTTTGAATGCTTTTTAAATTTTTTTGATTTGCTGAAAATAAAAATTAAAAAAAAAAAAAAAAGAATAACTAACATAAAGATACTTGGCCATATTGGCTCCATTTGTATAGATTTTATGGTACCCATGATCAAAGACTTCAGTCCACACTTTTCAGGTCACTGTTATTTTGTTATATACAGATGAATTGAACAGAAAAGGCCAAGCTATGCATTGTTAATAATTAAGATAACATTTTTTTTTCATTTTAAATTACTTTAAAAGTTATTGAGATTATAACAGTCACTAAGAATTTTGTTCTCTGAAACAAATGTAGAAAGTAGGCTGAATCATATTCTAAAATTGCTAATGATGTTAGCTACCATATTTTCAGGTAGAAGACTGTGTATTTGTCTCCTTCTTATTAAAACCCAAGAATATATTTAATCAAATAACTTATTTGATTTGTAGAGTTTTCCACTTTAAAACTCAACTTTAAAATAATACATATGGATCCTATTATCTGTGTCTTTAGGAACATAGAGTTCTTAGGAAAAGTGTAGATGAGTTGCGATTAAGCATGTGTGCATTTACATGAAGTGACTGTTGCATGTAAGACATAGCATCATATAGCAAACAGAAAGAAAGCAAGAACAAAAAAGAGAAATGTCTATAGAAGATGTTCTCATTGGTTGACTAAATAGAAACTTTTTATATGATATTTATAACACACATATATGTTCTTCTTTCTCCTTTCCCTCTTTCTCTTGCTGCTGCTCAATTCCTCATTGTCATCTTCCTTCTTTTCTTTATTCCTTTAAAAAGTGTAAAATAAACTTTAGCCTGTAAGCTGTACGAAAGCAGGTACCAAGTCAGCTACAGCTTTAAGCTTCTGGCACTATTGATCTCTATCCAATGCCTAAAACAAATCCCTTCCTCCCTTTTCTTCTTTCAATTACATATATTCTTGATAAAAGTATGGAAAGACAAACATTCTTAGAATATGTTTTCTCTGTCTTAAAGCAAATGGCAGTGGACATGTCTCCTACTGTTCAAAATATCTCCATCTGATCAAATACAGAAAATCAAACAAATATTATACAATGAAAGCAGAATAATTTCCTTTTAATATTTAGCATAGAGTTCACACCCCCAAAATGATTATCATATGGCATACAAAAATACAAATTTCAAAGCTAGTCTCCAGTTCGTTCTTATCTTTCCTAAAGATCATCTAAGTAAACCTTTCCATAAGAAAATCGAGGAGTAGATGTGAGCTGAGCCAGCTGACTGTTACAGTATCTCCTCTTCACACAGGACAGGTGTGGCTAACAGATCGAGGTTGTAGGAAAAGTATTTCTTTTAATCTTTTCCTGGGACAAGACTATATGTACACAGAGCCAACAAGTGGGCAAGCTTTTTCTGTATTGAAACCATGGCATTCTGTGGCTGAGTGTTGTTGTGTTTGTAGTTCTGCCAAGCCAATTAGTCAATTAGAGTTTGAAAAATAATTGATAAATCTTAAAATATTCCTATAGAAATTCTATTTGTCTTCATGAGACAGTTTAGAAATGCAGGTGCAAATACATGACTCATGCCATTACTCTGTATTTCTCTTCATTAATTCTGGCTTTCTTTGCATTCAGCTCTTTTAGTTTCATGATTTTATGTCTTCTAGAGTCAGTGAACTTTCTCTCTGCATCCTATGATTAGATTTTCCAAATACAGGAATCAGAAGGATTCTTTAGTTTAATTTCTGAGACAGTGTGGACAGGAAGCTCTTCAGAATCTGCACATTAGTATCAGTGCTCTAACTTCAGAATCCGTCTGCTCCAAGATAGAAACCCTTTGCAACCCATAGCAGGGGAGGCTATTGGGAGAAGGTTCTTGTACTCCCGCATACAGCTATGGCAATGTACAACTTTAATGTACAACAGACAGTTTCTTGTATTAGCTTGATGTATATAACCAACTAGTTCAAGTATTTGATACTTTGCATTACAGCAATAGATAGTAGGCTTTTTGTTATAGATACAGGTAGTAGGAGTGCAAATAAATGCAAATAAACATTAATTTTGGGGTAGGGTAGAATCTAACTGCATAATATTCTATTTTGACCTCATTGTTTCCCAAGACCTTACTTATTTTGCAATAATTTCTCATTTACTGAACTTAAATATTTATCACGGGGATTAGAGTGAGAGATGGTTCAAGAGTTAAGAGAGCTTCTTGCAGAGGAGCTGACTCTAGTTCCTAGCACCCACATTTGGCAGCTCTAAAACACCTCTAGCTGGCATGTCAAAGGATCTGATACCCTCTTAGGGCCTCATTTATACTGTGTACACACACACACACACACACACACACACACACACACACACACAGACAGAGACAGAGAGACAGAGACAGACAGACAGACACATACACACAAATAAAACTAAAAAGAAATGTTTACCAAAATTTAGTAATTAACATATGAAAGGGCGAAATTCATATAAAATAATTCAACTTGACACTTCTCTCTGTTCATATTAAATTATGAATATTCACAAAGGCAAAAAATCATGTGGTCAGATTAGGATAAGAGATATACATAATCTGCGTATTTTGATCTTTAATGGAAATAATAAAATTACTGTTAAATTTAACAGAAGTAAATACATTCATTGCTCCAAAGTTTGTTCTTATAGCAATTATGTTACCTATGAGGCTTAGGTTGGGCCAATTTTGAAACCTCCTGTATTGTTCTTGATGCATAATTACATTAAAATTTATGTGTGAGCTTTTTATGCTGAATGAAAATGGCCTAAAAATGTATTTACATATGATGAATATTCATTTTTTCTCATTTCTTTCCATCATATGGGTCACATATAACCCCTTTCTTTTATTTATGCTTTTTGTTATGAGATATCCTCCTTGCCATGAAGAATATTGTAATGAAAATAACCAGATTGCAAACCAGTGTTAGAAACCTATTTATTTTGATATTATTTAATTAAATTGCTACAAGTAAGCTATACAACCTAAGCCATACAAGAATTAAGGAAGATGACATTTTTTAAAGGCTAACATTGCTAACTAATGAGTTTCAATTATATAAAACAAATAAAAATATGTTTGTAAGAAAAATATATCATTAAATATGATTAAGGTGCAATCATAAGATACTGCATTTGGAAGTCTCAAGTGTACAATGCTCTTCCAGAGAACAGGGCATCATTTACCACCAAGGTATTTTCACAGTCCAATTGAAATAGCTTGGCTCTTTAAACTCATTAGTTCTAACCAGGCATGATGACCCATACCTGAAAACCCAATAATTGGTAAACTAAGTAGGATGAGTGGAAGTTTGAAGCCACCCTGGGCTACATAGCGACATGCTGTTTCTGGGGAAAAAGTGAATCAAAGAAAAGTAGGCATAAAATGAGAAGATGGAAAGAAAATCGGAGGAGGAAGCAAAAAAGAAAGGAAGGAAGGAAGAAGAAATGAGAGGAAGGAGAAAGGGAACGAAGGGAGGGAGGAAGGAATGAAGAAAGGAAGAAAGAAAGGCTGGAAGGAAAAAAAGCAAAAAGAAAAGAAGGAAGTCTCTCTGGTTCTTCTGGAAGTGAGCAACACTCCATAACCATCATTTACATTCACTTACACCTGACAGCTTGTGATAAGGCAGAATGTTAGATTTCAAAAGGATACAAAAAGAAAGGGAGGAAATGAGTAAGCATGGGAGAGAAAAATAGGAAGAAAGGGAAGGAATTTAATTCTACTCAGTGAAGCAACTGCAGAAAAAGAAATTGAGGAGATAGTCCCATATTTACAAATCTCTATTGATACTTAGACAGAAATTTGGAAGAAGGAAACACAATATTGTCCCTTAAAGAAGTCAGGAGGTATTGAAAAAGACTAAGTTCTTGGAGGAGGAGGAAAAGGAAGGGGAGGAAGAGGAGGAAGAGGAAGAGGAGAAGAAGAGGAGGAGAATTGTCCAAGGTTAAATTCATTACAAATGAGTAATTTTACAATTAATAACAACAATATCTAGTTCCTATTAAAAATGTAAACAGACAGAAATGTTTTGAACTTCCTTCAGTAATTATGACCAGAGTTTATATCATGACATCAGTTACCTTAAGCAAAAAGAGATAGTTGATCAAGCTCCATACCATTATTAAGGGAGGCAAGTCAAATAGTAAAGTCAAATATTAGAGTCAAATAGTAGAATTAAATAGTACAGTCCTTTACATGTAAAGCCTTTAAATGTAAGCAGAATAGCTCTTCTCCTAATTTTTCCTTCCTTATTCAGTTCCCTGCTGTAGTGGCATGAATTCAATAAAAATCTCATGAACTGATGCTACCTCCATGTAAAATAAAGAGTAGCTAGCATGTATTCACCTCTTATTGAGTATCAGATATTTGTGGGCTGTTTAATTTTGTTTGTCCTGCATGTTAGGAAACACCCCCATTTATAGATGTAGAAAACTGAGACAGCTAGAAGTTAAATAGTTTCTTTGTATACCTCATGCCCTTAGTCCTTGACTCAATATCATAGAATGAGACATGTTATAAGGTAAGTATAAATATGAGGAATTGTGGAGACTAGAAGCAGATACAGTCATAGATATATTGACCTTCAAAGTCACTGAACTCATAGATTAATTCTTTTGTGAAGGCAAATAACTAGATTAGTATAGGACCAACCCACAAAAACAAGAAAATAAAACCTGCAGTGTAGGCTCCAGTGCAGGATCTCATAAAAAACTGTTAAGAGAAGAAGGATTTGGAATGGCTTCCTGGATATAAAAGGAGGCTGTCATTTCACCTCTCTGTGTGATTACCAACAGCAGAGACATCAAAATAAAATCCACCTCCTCTATTTGGAATCGCTACTTGTGTTGGTGGGAATGGTGAATGATTTCCTGGATTTTTAAAAGTGCCAACAGCTTGCAAATGTCTCTGTAATGCATGTCTTGGATTATTATGTGTTGTGTGGAAGAACAGTTCTCTACTCAAATATAATTAATACAGACTTGGTGATTTGCTAGGCAGGAAATAATATGCATGGTCAGAGACTGAGTGCTCTTTTTTTTTTTTTTTTTTTTTTACGTCAAATGTCCTTATGCTTTTCAAAGACTAGAGGCCCTTCAAAAGATACAGAGAATCTTCTGGAAGTGAAAAGCACTCCATAACCATCATTTATACTCCCTGTCTCCCTACAGCTTTTAACATTGCAGAATGTTAGATTTCCAAAAGGTACAAGAAAATTTTTCAGAACGAAAAAGTCCCCATTTCAGATAAGAAAACTTGAACTCACAGTAGCAGAAAGACTGCTTCCATATAATCCAACCACCGAGAAGCAGTTCCAAGAGCTACACTAAATCAACATTGAGGGACTCCAAGCATACTTCTATGATTAAAGAGTGGAGTGGATACTGCTGCCCGGTATGATATGTCTGGGTTCTAGTAGACTTTGTAATTAGTTCCTGGAAATATCCATGGAAGTTTAAATGAAAAAAAAAAATACTTACTTCTAGTCAGTTTGCCATGTTCATTCTCACAAGGGAAGAGGGTATTTTTTTTCTAGAATAGGACTATCATCTCCAAATGCTTTCATTAAAACAATGATTCTCAGCCTGTGCATTGTGACCCCACAGGGATCACATAACAAATATCCTGCATATGACATATTTATATCATGATTCATAATGGTAGCAAAATTAATTTTATAGTTGGGGATCACCACGCCATGAGAAACTATATTAAAGAGTTGCAGCATTAGGAAAGTGAAAAACCACTGCCTTAGAAGTGTGGAGGAGTATAACGCCCAAGAGCCAGCTATCAGTCTCCTGATGGATGAACTGCCTATGCTGAAAAACTTAATCTATTTGTTATGCACCTGTCCTAAGTAGTTGTAGCCTATATTACCAGTCACCAGTGTTCTGAGCTGGGTGCTTATATGATATCCAGGGTGGGTTTATGTTATTTGTTGCACAGCTACCAGTTCTTAAGGCCCCAGTAAGATCTGTCTCACCATGGATAAGATAGGCCTTCTGTAACTCTGACTAGGGAGCTTGCAAAAGTGTGATTTTCCCCTTATTAAGTTTCTTTCCCTCTTAGTAATTTTGCTAAGTAATTAAGAACAAATGAAGTCATAATGTGCCTCAAAAGAGATCCCAAGAGTGAAGACTGAAAATTACTATGTTTTCTACAGATAGAGCTCTATGGTCATGGAAATATTAAAATATTTGTCATACTAGTTAGTAAACAGTTATTTTCTCAAAAGGCCTAGACATCCTCATACTACCATGCTCAAGTTGACTGGTTCCTCTATCCAGGGATTGCATAATCCTCCAATTAAGGGGAAATACATGACATAGCAGAGGCAGCAAGGGCCCTAGCTTCCAATTGTTCTCTACCCTGCCTAAATGTACTATCCTAACAGAATAGTATAGAAATGAGCTTGTAACCTAATTGTTGCAAGCCAAACTAAAGATCTAACAGCCCTAGGGCATTTAGAGTCAAGATGTTCACCTTAAACTCATTAGCCTTTCTTTCTTATCTATTAATTTTCAATCTAATGTCCAACCTAATCTAATTCATGTTTTCATGTTTTCTTACTCAATAAACATCATCTCTTCACAAGACATGCAAGCAAGAGATTTAGAATAATTAATGAATCTTTCTCTCATGTAGTTAGGCAGTTTAAAAATGACAACTTTTCCACTGAGGCACTTCTATTCCACAACCTTGCTCCATAATTTGTACAACAGAAGTCAGATTTGCATCCCAGAAACTCACACTCACACTCTTTAATAAATTTGACTGTATGAAGAATCACGAAATTCTAAAAGTCCTTGGCAAGATCCTTCTGAATATCTCTTTCTCTTTGTTCTCTTGAAATCCACCCCTTGCCCAAACATCCACAGTTTAGGTCTTGAGAAACATCTGAATATATTTTACTGAAAGTATTTATTGAGACTTGTGATTTAAATCATTTTGTAAATTATTTTATTTAACTACATTCTAAATGTTGCTCCAATCCTTGTCCCCCCTTGTAAAATTCTACCCTCCATCTCCTCTCCCCTTTGTCTGTGAGAGGGGTCCCCACGTCCTGGGTATCTCTGCACTTTGGGGCATCAAATCTCTACAGGATTAGGTAATTCCTCTCTCACTGACCCCAAACAGGACAGCCCTCTGAATCATATTTGCCTGGGGTCTCAGACCAGCCAGTATATACTCTTTGGTTGGTGGCTCAGTCGCTGGGAGCTCTCAGGGGTCCAGGTTAGCTGGCACTTTTGATCTTCCTATGGAGTTGCCATCCCCTTCAGTTCTTTCAGTCCTTTCTCTAACTCTTGTATTAGAATCCCCAAACTCTGTCCAATGCTTGACTGTGAGTATCTGCATTGATCTCAGTCAGCCGCACGTAGAGCCTCTCAGAGGACAGCCATGCTAGGACCCTATCACCAAGCACAGCATAGCATCAGTAATAGTGTCAAGGACTGGAGCCTGAGGATGGATCTCAAGTTGGGCCAGTCACTGGCCAGCCATTCCTTCAGACTCTGTTCCATTTTTGACTTTTCATTTCTTTGAGACAGTAGTAATTTTGGGTCATTATTTAAATTGTCAAAGCTTACTTGATGGAGCAGTTCCTTCTCACCAAAAACCAGTAACCATAGCCTATAATCTCACTTTATATCTCTCTGTCTCTCTATCTCTATCACTGCCTCCTCCTTCTCCTCCTCCTTCTCCTCTTCCTTCTCTTCCTCCTTCTCCTCTCCCTCCTCCTCTTCCTCCTCCCCCTCCTATCTCTATATATGTGTATGGCTGTGGCTCCAACCCATTTCTTCTCATGTTGTATGTATACACTGTTCCACTAAACTACATCCCTTGCTCATTTAAACTTATTTCTATCAAAGCTCCTATAAGTATTATATTGTACTATTTGTTATAGCTCTCCTTTCTGAGCTAAGATGATTGGAGATAAGCATAGCATATATTTTCTGTCTTCATCCCTTTGAGCACAGTTGAGAACACATGAGATATGAAATAAATGTTGTACACTGAATGGCAATATTAACCAGTATGTATGGTCATGAGTTTTTGTCAACTTGACACAAAACTGAACATACATGGGAAGAGGACGTCTGACTTGAGTATATCCTCCATCAGATTGTCTAGTAGGTAAGCCTAACGGGCATTTTCTTGGCTGATAGATGAAGCATCACATTGCTCACTAAAGGCTGTATCACCCTTGGGCAAGTGGTCATAAGCAAGCAAGCTGAGCAGCTCCTGAAAAGCAGCGCCTCTGCTTCAGTTCCTGCCTCCAGGTTCCTACCTTGAGTTGTTACTCTGGTTTTCCTCAGTGCTAGACTATTATCTGGAAGTATAAGATAAAGTAAAACCCTTCCTCCATGCTTTGCTTTTAGCCAGTGTTTTATCACAGTAGTGGAAAGCAAACTAGGACAGTGCTTTTAGGGACTACCCTGGGTAGTTGATTTATCTGGGAATTGATAACTTGTTTACACTTACCTTTTCTGAATCTGCTCTGAACATTTTTATGTCAAAGGATGGTGGGATGTCTAATCATGGTTGTGAACTTAACATGTATGAGACTTAATCACTGAAGACTTGCCCCTATTAAATTTACCTATGCTTGTGTCTTGGGGTATCTTCTTGATTGCTAATTGATATAGGGGACCTAGTCCACTGTGGTTGGTACCATTCTTAGGCAGGTAGGCCTAGGGTGTATGAGAAAAGTAAGTGAATGTGAGCCTGGGATCAAGTCGGCAGACAGGTTCCTCCATGGTCCTAACTTCTCTGGATAACGGACAGTGATAAAGACAGTGGTAGGGACATGTGAGACCAAATAAACTTCTTTCTCCCAAATTTCTTTTGCCGTGTTACGTATCACAGCATCCGAAAGAAAACTAGAACATCTCTTTAACAAAACATTAGAAAGTTTTAAAATGCCTAAAATATGAACCACTTTTAAAATATAAATTTGGAATCAGACAGGTTATAAGTGAAACATACAATTCCATTGACTGTAATTTGAACCTTTTAAGTGGACTGAATCCTTAGTACCACGTTCCAAACAATTGTGATGGGCTTCACCAGTTGCCATTCTATGATAGTGGTGGCTATTAACCTATTCCTTGCTCCAGTACTCGGACCTTGCACTGTGCTACTTTCTCCTGTTACCAAAGAATAGATGAGGACCAGGAATTGCCAAAGTCTTACCGCTCTAGCAACTGTAGATTCTGTAAAAATGTCTTCCCTTGGGTTTGAAAAGGAAGTTTTGAATCAAAGTATCTGCTCACATTCCTCCCTAGTCCTGAGCTTAATGCTGACAGATCTTACAACAGAGAGTTCTTTTAGGCAGTATTGGTAGGCCTCAAGCATGGGGTTCAGCCTTGGGTAAATAATTAGTGATTTTAGCTAGAAAGCATGAAAGATCCTAAATAAAAGTATAGGATCATAATTTCTACAAACTTCATATGAAAAAGGTAGATTGACCTATTTCCTCCAGGAATAATGTTCTAAGAATATGTTCTAATTCCCTGAATAGGAAATGTTTCATAATTGATGACTAGGGAATTTTAAAGATGTGTGTGAAGAAATTTATAAGAGACTTCTACATCTGTGTTGATATGAGGAAAAGGGATTTATTTGGGATAGATGCAGTGGTTTAGAGACAGGGATAGATAAAACTGGTTGTTTTTAGCCCTCAAGAGATTTGCTAGTTCTAGGCAAGCAGAGGCTACACTGGGAGAACTTCATTACTAACAAATAAGAAAGGAAACGTATAAATAAATATTTTTAAATATCCAGTTATCAAACAAAATAAGTTTTGTAATTTATGAAATACACCATTTTACTATCTGTATATTTCTACGGTTCTCAGAAGAAAATGTCTGATTTTGTGGGTAGTTCAAATGTATAAAAACATAAGAGGCTATATCTGCTGATTTTCATTGTTACGATTAACTTCAGTGGGTTAAAATGAGCCAGACATTTCTATTCATGATATTTATTTGTACAGAATTTCTGCTGATTTCCTTGGGAAAGATTCTTCTGGGTGAAATTATGAAGTGGTAAGATTTAATATTTCCAATGTCTTTAAATAATCACAGTTCTTGTTTTGTGACAGCTTATATTTCTCCTCAGGAGTGTGGGAACTCCTGTCGCTTCACCGCTGGGCAGACCATAGACTACTATAATAAGTCACTCTTTAACACAATATGTGAGGCTATCTCTCTCGACTCTTCTCAGAAGTCTCCATCTCACTGGAAGCTGTTAGTTTTGGTAGTTTCTTTCTAAATTTTTGTTTCGTGAGAAAAACACTCATAAGCTGAATTCCTCTCATCTCTATGTAAAAATTCAAAAGTTTGTCATTCATCAGACGTTTCAACAAAGGAATGTGCCCTCAGTCGAATAACCCAAACAGTTAGGTCACTTCCTTATTTATTTTCTACACACACACACACACACACACACACACACACACACAACACAACACATACACTCACACACCTCAAAAACTGTCAAGGTCCACAGCTAGAGAAGCAAATGCACAATAAAGGAACACGAGTTGTTACTTCAGCAACCGAGTATTTTGTGAAAGACTGTGAGAGTGAGATTGCCAACCAGAGTGGATCCATTCTGCTCAAATCAGAATACTGTTTAATGTTTCAGCATGACCCAGAACCAAAAGCCTGACCTCATCAGGAAAACTTATTTTCTAGTCAATGATTAATTTCTACACGACTTCTTTTATTTAAGCATATTTTTAAAACTTGTGGGGTAACTATGGCAATGGACACCTAGAAGGGAGAAAGATCTTTGTTATTAATTTCTACATGCAGAGACAAGTCAGGTGTTGGCTGTGTTATTATGCAAATCTCCAAACATGGCAGTGTATAACCTGCTGGGAATGTTCTTTTCAGGAACAAAGTGCCTTTTCAAAGAAATTTTCTTTGAGGTTAACACTTTTTGTTTACATTTAAAGGCATAGTTCTCATTGGAAATGAGATTATTTGATTATTAAATAAGTCACATTTTTATTGATTGGAGGGAATCTGTGTCGTTCAGGGGTTGTTTCCATAGGAAGTGTTTCAAAATTCTTAATTTAGATTGTTCATGTGTAATCGGTCACAGTGATATCTGATATTATTACGGGACGGGTGGAACAAGAAAGGCAACAGCATTAGAGGTGGAAGAAAAAAACGTGTATTTATAGTTTACTAATGGAAATGACAACATTTAGTCTATACCCTGAATGTTCCTCAAACCTGTACATAGAATATAAAACAAATTGCTATGCACTGATTCTTGTATTTTCAAAGCATTAGACTAAATTGAAGTTCCAAAAAGATTGTTTCCAGGACTTCCAAAAAATAGCCTTATATTTTACATTTGACTTGCTTAGAATATGTTTCATCATAAAAACAATGACTTGAGTAGTAATTTTCAAACTAAACCTGGCATTTATGAAAGTTCCTTATGTCTAACCAATAGTTTTAAGTGTCGTATGACATCCCAGGTCTCTATAATTTATTTCAATATCATGGGGCTAAGATCTTTTGTGCCATGGATGTCTTACATTCTGCCTTTAGAATGACACCATTTTAAAGGATTATGATTCCATGAGCTAGTAATCGACTAAGCAGTTTCTGGCAAAACAATGGCATAGAAGGGAAAATGAAAAAGACTTTTGAATAGTTTAGTTTCAGAGTTACCATGGAAACCAGATACATTTGCTTTATTAACATAATCTTTTCCTTCTTTTTTCTAGTCCCTTTACTTTCTAGAAAGACTTCTTCTTTGATACGATCACAATTAAACAATGAATTCTGAAATTGAACTGGCATTTATAGAAGTTGGTAACAATGTAAAACAATTTTGCTTATCTGAAAAGCATTCTGCTTTAAAAGAAATTTATAGATAGCTTTTCAAGGTTTGTCATTTCCTATTAGGGTTGATGTGACTCTGGTTTAGTTTTCTCAGAGTATAACATCACAGGAATTTTCCATTACATTATTTTCTTTCAGTAATACTTGGTCCATTCATTTTTGTGTCAGTTCTGGGAGTATCAGTGTCCCTTTTGTGTAACTTTTCTAAATGTATTTATACAAGAACAGGCACAAAATCGTCTGCTGTATAGCACCATAGTAGTAACTGGATACGTTCACAAGGCTCTAGGGTCATATCACCTCTATATTTTTTACCATATACAAAATAAAATGCTAGCCAATGTTGAGGACACAAAAGGAGTTATATGTATTCCCAACATTTAAGGTATTTGTAATGCCTTGCTTAAATTATAGTGTATTCTCCTTTGGCCTGGCTCTCACGAGGTAAATATAATCTAATAATGCATGATTAGATAATTCATTTATACCTGGTCAGCTAGATAGTGAGTTTAGTGACAATTTTCATCTTTCTGACTTTTTTTAAGATTAACTTTAAGGGAGTGTTCATGTTAGTGTTGTTTGTGTGTGTGTGTGTATGTGTGTGTGTGTGTGTATGTGTGTGTGTGTGTGTGTGTGTGTGTGTATGAGAGGGGAGAGACATAGACAGAGACAGAGAGAGACAGAGAAAACACACAGGTGCATGGATAGTTTAAGGTCCCAGATCACCTTGAGCTAGAGTCTCAGGTGGTTCAGGGCTGCATAATGAGGGTGGTAGGAATTGATCTCAGAGCCTCTCCAAGAACAAGGCTCTTACCCTTGTTTCTTTTCTTGTTGTTTCTGCACTTTGATGCTTTAGCATTTGGGTTTAAATTTTAAGCTACAAATTTTATATAATTTATGCTTATAACTAAAATTGTTGTTAAATATTGGCTCAAGATATGAAAGACTGCAACAATAAATAAAACTATAAAAAAGAAAAAATTAATTTTATTATAATCATCTCTTAAGTATGGAAAACTGTTATTAGCATTTTGACTTTGGAAATTTCACTTAGAAAATGGCAAGTGACTAAAACAAAACAGATACTTTTTGAAAAAAAATTACTACAAAATTGAACTTACAAAGAAATGGTTTTTAAAATATCAGAGCTTTTCAGAAATGCTAATAAAACATTTTCAGTTTCAGTATTACATTATATTGAAGCAATATCCATGAGTTCTGGTTACATTCTGTTTCAACTAGAGTGAAAAGTTAATATGGAGCTAGAGTTCACTTCCCTTCACACTTTAGTTCCAACCACATTTGGAGCCAAAACCACGTGATACTGTGCCATTTTGTCCTCGTCAACAATTCGGTTACTGAGACAGAATTCTTGAAAAATCATCCCTAAAGAAGCCAAGGTATATTTGGATGCATGGTTTCAGAAGTTCGAGTCCAGTGTCATCTGGTGCCATTGCTTTGGAGGTGGGGGTGGGTGTTATTAAAATACAGAAGACCTATACATAGATGAGACATCATTGTTTTCCCAGTCTTTATTACCACCTCACATCCTATACTTTTAAGTGTTCATGTAACTTTAATTGTGAAGTCCAGTAAAAGAACACCAGAAAGTACACTAAAGCCATACTTATGGAGGCTCTCAAGTTTCCATGATATGAATTAAGACATGAGCACCATATAGCTCATATATATATATATATATATATATATATATATATATATATATATATATGAGGTCTCCCCTGAGTCCATGAAAATGCATCCTTAAAGGAGTGAAATTCTTTAACTGCAGTTTGGATAATTAAGTACGCATATAACTGATTGAGGGGTCATAGTTCCACAAACTTAAGAGTTATTTTTAACAATATTTTTAATGTCAGATAACTTTGAGACAAATACAGAACCCATTTCCTGTCTATTATATGAGTTTTCTTCTGCAACTAACTTGAGCACATGAAATAGAAAACCAAGCTTTCCTTTGAAATGATAGATGAAGTCATCTTTACATGTGTTTGTTAGAACATAATTCCTTGCTTAAATTACAGCATATTATGTGTAGATTGTGTCTTGGAGGAAAAATAAGTTTACATATATGGTATCTAGCCAATGCTAATGCTAACAATTAGTTTTATTCATCATGTTTTAAGTAAAAAGAAAATCTGGGTACAAATTCCTGCATCTGACTCTTTTGGCTGCTTGTTGGGTCTTCTGGAGGGCAGTCATGATAAGTCCTTTTAGAGAATGCTCCATAGCCTCAGTAATAGTGTCAGGCCTTGGGACCTCCACTTGAGCTGGATCCCACCTTGGGCCTATTGTTAGACCTTCTTTTCTTCAGGCTGCCCTGCATGTTCCTCCCTGTAGTTCTTTCAAACAGGAATGAGTATGGGTTAGAGTTTTGACTGTGGGATGGCAACCCTTCCCTCATTTGATGCCCTGTCTTCCTGCTGGAGGTGGACTCTCCCTACTATGGGGCATTTCATCTAAAATCCCTCCCTGTGAGTTCTGACAGTCTCTTACCTCCCAGGTCTCTGATGCATTCTGAGGATTCCCCCAACCTTCTACCTCCCTAGGTTGCCTGTTTCCATTCTTTCTGCTGACCCTGGGGGCTTCAGTTCTTTTCCCTCATCCAATACCAGATCAGATTCCCTTCTTCCCAGGTCCCTTCCTCCCATCCCACTTGTGATTGCTTTCTTCTTCCTCCCTGGTGGGACTGAGGTGTCCTCACTTGGGCCCTTCAGCTTGTTGACCTTTTTGAGTTCTGTGAATTGTATCTTGGGTATTTTGTACTTTTTTTTTTTTGGTTAATATCCACTTATTAGTGAGTGCATACCATGCATGTCCTTTTGGGTCTGAGTTACCTCACTCAGGATATTTTCTAGTTCTATCCATTTGCCTGAAAAACTTAGGATGTCCTCATGCTTAGTAGCTGAGTAGTATTCCATTGTGTAAATGAACTATATCTTCTGTATCCATTCTCTGCACCCATCCAGTGGACAGAAGCTGCTGGTCCCTATGGTTGAATTAGGGGAAAGCTGGAAGAAGCTGAGGACAGCCACCCTGTAGGAGGACAAGCAGTCTCAATTAATCTGGATCCCCAAGATCTCTCAAACACTGGACACCAAAAAGGCAGCATACACCAGCTGATATGAGGCTCCAAACATATATACAGCAGAGGATTGCTGAGTCTGTGTTCAGAGATGATGCACCTAATCCTCAATAGATTGGAGGCCCCAGGGAGTTTAGAGGTCAGGTGGAGTGAGGGGTGGAAGGTGGGGTCAGCCTCTTAGCGATGGGGGGTTAGAGGTATGGGGTGTGGAACTGTCAGGGATGGACGAGGAGAATCAAATCTGGAGTGTAAAAAATAATAAATAAATAATAAGAAAGGAAGGAAGGAAAGAGAGAGAGAGAGAGAAGAGAGAGAGAGAGAGAGAGAGAGAGAGGAGGGAATCTGGAAGACTGATCATTGTACCCTGTAGCAATAATTATTTAAACCTCCAAATTTGTTGCTGTAATTTGTTCCTACCTGAAGGAGACCAGTAAAGGAAAACACAACTCAATTATTATGGGTGTAAATTGTACGCCTAGATTGGGCTGATTTACCATTACACTACTCTAATCCCCAGCTATGAGATCCCTTATAACTTGCGGTTCATCCAGGCCGCGTGCTTGTCCTCCAAGCTCCGGCTCCTCCGTTGTCGGCTTCCTTCTGCTCTGCTTCCTCCTGCTTCTCCTTCTGCTTCTCCTCCTTCTGCTTCTGCCTCTTTTTATATCAAATTCCTCTCATTCTCTCCTCCCCTAAGCCTTTTTTCTCCGCCTCCCCTTCTACTGCCCAATCACTGGCTTTAGCCTTTATTTTACAAGTTTTAATTGGATAGAAGGTTCACAAGACGTCATCTGTGTACAGATTCAATCATCCTCTGCAGCCCCTCCCAGGAAAGTGAAGCTAGTATCAAAAATACAAGGCTGGAGCTATCCACTGGGAACTAGGATCAAATACAAGGATGAGGCTCTCCACAACAATACCGAAGCTATTAATAAGTGTTCTGAGACATCTAATTGGTGACACATTATTTAAGCCATTATGGACATTGTTTTATTACAGTAAGTAATTGGTTTTGATAAAGAGGTTTGTAGGTTAACAACATAAAAGACTGGATCATTTTTTATATGTTTGTTTAATGAAGAAAGGTGTGTAATGCATTTTTCAAAATTTTAAAAGTGTGATTAAGATAAAATCAAGTGAAATGATGGTGATATGATTCTATAAATTATATTTATTGCTTGATAGTATGAGGCAAGTATGATATTACTTCAGAATATATATGTACTTAGCCTTGTGAATGTAGGTATATTTAGAAAGATTAATGCAACTATGAAATCATACCTTCTCATCGTTTTCTAAAAGCAAAATAAGAAAGTTAAATGTTTTTATTCATATATGGTTATTTCATAAATTTTTCTTCATTAAAGTAAGATAACTTTGTAAGTAAATTGTCTTCCAAATGAGGTATATAAATATGTCCTTACCTTCTACTCTCAAGAAGGTGCTAATTATTTATTTATTTCTTATAAATTAACTAGCTAATGTTCTTTAATGGAATTGCACATTACAAACAGATAATGGCCTTTGAAAATGAATATATATGCCCAATCTCCCTAAATTAATGAGAAGAAATAAACTTACAGACCAAAGAAAAATGTTTTCAAAATTTTAGATTGCTACAGCCATTCAGTTATAACCTTTAATTTCACTAATGCCAATCCTATTACACCAACTGGTCTTTCTTTGAAAAGAGTGAAATAATGAGAATGACCTGAATATCCAGCATTCACAGTAGGAGACGTATCTAAACATTATTGTCAGAACTCAGAATTCAAAAACAGAAGAAACACTCAAGCACAAACAACTGAATTAGAAATGCTAACCGTAACCTACTTCTAGAATGCTAAAAGAAACAGATCGTTTTCTTCTCACAAAACTGTGACTGTTTAGCTATTGTGTTACCATTTCTTAAAAGTAACTTTAAATTATATGTCAATAGTTCATTGATAAACTAGTAATAGCGAAGAAATAGTTTGAGTGTTTGAATGAAAAATTACTTTCAGCTATGATTTTCATGTATCAGACCAATATTTTATAGGACAAGACTTACTAGTAAGTTAAAAATAAAATCATCTTTTCTCTTCGTAATAGTCAAATTTCAATTAAACTTCCATTTTATGTATTTTTTCTTTTAGTTAAAAACCTTTAGACTGTGATCCAGTGTTCTGAAAATTTGCTATATAATGCAGTGAAGATTTTTAAATGCATTAATATTCACATATGAGTGGAAATATCATATTAAATATTTGAATAAGTATGGGTTTAAATTTTATACTTTGAAATGGCTATAAATAAGAAATAAGCTATGGATAAGATTATGATTGCATCATTTTAGAATGTAAAGGTCAAGGAAGATATTCCATAAACACATTCTGAAAATAAGCTCAAAATGTTGCTGAAAACCCAACTCTCCTCAATAAATTTTACATGTTCATGTAATGATAATACAACTGTCCAGCTAGAGACAGTAAGAGGCCATCACACCTTGTGGGTACATCAATAATCACTATTTCAGGGTCCTCTGTTTTCACAGGCAGAGTCATCACAGTGCCTGTTTGACCCATGCCTCACATTTCTACAGTGTTTCCTCCAATGTGATTTTGGAGATAAAACCAACAAAAATTTTCTCAAAACAACATTTAATACCATCCTGCTTGGTTTTGAGTATGGTCAATACAGTCTCAAAACTAGAACTTAATGCTGGTGACAAACATAAAAAGGTCAAAGGAAAATAGAAAAAGAAAGCCGGGCAGTGGTGACAAACGCCTTTAATCCCAGCACTTGGGAGATAGAGGCTGCTCGATTTCTGAGTTCAAGGACAGCCTGGTCTACAGAGTGAGTTCCAGGACAACCAGGGCTATACAGAGAAACCCTGTTTCAGAAAACAAAAAATAACAAAAACAAACAAACAAAATAACAAAAAAGAAAAGAAAGAAAAGAAAATAGGGAAAGAGAACACCCTGAATTGATTTAAAAAGCCCTGATGTTTATAATTGCATACCTTCTTATAACTTATGCATTCTACAATCCCGATTCCAAATATATCCTATCTTTTTGCTCAGATATGTGTACAGGTTACCGGAGTTCTCATGTCACAGCTTTTTCATCTCCAAAGTAATATTATACCATTAAAAGTGGATGTCAAGTACACATGACCCAGAAACTAAAACATAGGATGTACATTAAAAGTAGACCTGATAATGAGGGCTAAGAGGAACTATTCACTTGTTCACTCCTTGAGTCTGCTAATGATGGCTACTCCACGGTAGGTCTGTGCTAGTGCCAGAGTTTACTAGTGGAAATGAGCTAATGAGGCCACTCCCTTCTTGGGTACCTACAAATGGGAAACCTTCATGGTAGTGATATTTTGAAGTAATTATAAAGAGTAAGATCTTAGTCTCTTTGAGTGTCCTCACATGTGCTCCTTTGAAGTGTCCATATTTACATTTAGTCAGCAGATCCCTTCTTAGAATTTTACCATTGATATCAGTCGCAGGTGGTTTTTTTTTTCACATGAAGGGTTTATTTTGAATGTTTTAAGAAAAGATAGAGTTACCTCATAATTATAAATGTTACTTATAGAATTAACAGAGTTGAACTGTATATACTTGTAAATTAAAGAAGGGGAATGTCTACCCATTGTGTAAAATAAAATTTAAATTAAAAATGAATTCAAACTCAAAAATATGAGGTCATTTATCTAGTTTTAAATGTGAACACAAAGACCTCTGAACTCTACTCATTCGTTTGAACTGCACCAATGATGAAAAAAACAGAGAGCACAGCATTCCCAAGGAACACAGACATTTTGACCATGATTCTCTTGAGTATTTTTTCCTGTGTCATCTTTGGCGGACTTTTATCTCTTAGACAAGCAGTGTGTTTTCAGGCACTACAATTTGTGATTATCAGAACCGTCTTCTTTCTAATAGGTCTACAGTGTTCAGAGATGGGAATAGATTTTGTTTTCTTTCTTTATTTTTCATTTTTCTTTTTTTTCTTTTTGGTTATCTTAATATGACTGTACTTCATCCAACTGTAACATTAGAATAATTTAATCAGAGGACCATTTTAGGGACAAAAACCTAACCTTTTTTAGTTTGTTGATGAACAATTTGATAAATATGAGCATGACTTTTTTTTTAACAGTTTGATTTTATTTTGTGAGTATGGGCATTTGCTTGCCTGTATGTCTGTATTCAATTTATAAGTGTGGTGCCTGTGGAGGCCAAAAGAGGATACCAGTTCCCTATAGGTAATTGTGAAATGCTGCATCTGTGCTGGGAATTAAACTTGGGTCATTAGGAAGAGTAGCCAGTGCTCTTAGCCACCATCTCTCCAGCTCTAAGGGCATATCTTAGTGATGAATTTTATTTGAATTTCCCTACTGAAGTCAACTGTTTCTGTTTATGATGGTTGTACAAAAAATGGTAAAAAGCATCTGCAATATTACGGGTGCTACATGGTTAACCTGAATTTTGGTAGCTATGAAGTAGTGTATATATTGGTAGTGGTGGTATTTAGAAATGATGAGGAATGTATCTTGATAATAACATTTGGTAATATTATATTTGTACATTAATATTTATATCCATACATTAATATTAATATAGCAAATACAAATAAACAAGTATTAATCTCAAGACAGAGAAATAAAAAATTCTTCTACTATAATATTTCTAATGTCATATCCTTTATGTGCTGAGAATAAGTTATAGATTCTGCCTATTGATGGGCTATTCAAAAGCCTTTGCCCCCATAAAAGTTTAAAAGTAACTTAAAACTCTAATTGCAGAAGTCAGGATTGCATATGATCAATGAGGAGACTTTGGAGACCTATGAAAATCAATGGGAGACACACAATCTCTCCATAGAAAAATGAGGTTTCATCTGGTTCTCAACATGGAATACTGGCACAGCCTCTGTGAAAATTAAGCTTTCTTGCTGATAATTCACAATGTAGACATCCATGGGTTAGCCACCAAACCTATACTATGACGTTCATAATACAGGTTTCACCTTGTTGCCAAGCATTTAAACACACTGTCTTTATAACTTCTTCTTTCCTGCTTTTCCATGGGGGAAAAAGTTCTGTAAAAAGTTAAACAAGTTAATGTTATCTTTTCTTTCAGACCCAGAGATTTGTTTAGTGTATTTTATTTACTTGTTTAAATACATAGGCCTTATGTGACATAAATTATATCATTGATACAAGCCTTAGCTCTCTAGTAAATATACTGTTCTTCATTCCTTTAATCTTCATATCATAGCCAATAATTTTCCTTTTCCTTATTGGAATCTATGTTGAATTCACACTAGAGTGGTAGGGAATTGGATATAGGGCTATGGAATTCTTGAGAGGGGTACAGACAGAGATTATGAACTTTGGAATTACAACTATTTGGGTAGCATTCAAAAGTAAGAGCTAGTATAAAATCATATGGGAATGATGGTAGATTAAAAAGTATAAATACTAATTCATTACTGACAGACAAAAGTTCGGCTCTAACAAAGACATTTTTACTCTACCTTATCAGGCTCATTGCAAAAGAGATGGAGAGATTGTAAGAACCAGAAGGTAGAGAGATAGGGTAGGAAATGTCCTGGGCAAGGCACAGCCATTGCAATTATGAACACTAGCAGGGGTGGATGCATATACTGAGTCTACCGAAGAACAGGCCCTTCAACAGTTATGCATGGTCAGAAAAAGTGTTAGGGAGTCCTGTATTCACTGTTAGATGGTTTGCTACTGACAAGTTCAAAGAGATAGGAATTCGGTGATGTGTGAGCCCACTGATACACCAATCAGGATTCAATGGATTAGACCCAGTGGAGAGTTCCAATCCATTGATCACACAGATACACCTGGTTAAACCAAATAGGTCATGAACTAAAACTGAAGATAAAAGGATTGCTGATGTTGGGTTACTATAGTTGGTAGAGAGATAAAAGTGTATTGAGGAAGAAAGCAACCAGAATACAATACACAAGTCTGAAAATGTCAAATAAAATTAATAAAAGAGACAACATGATTGAAAACTATTAACTGAGAAATTTATTCCATATTTGCAAATCTAAAACAAACTAAGAAGAAATATCTAGACAGTAGGAGGGAAACTGATCTAGCTGGGTTTTGCCAAGTAGAGAGTACAGGGATTTGAATCAGAATGGTCTCCATAGGCTCATATGTCTGAATGATTGGTCCCTGATTGTAAACTCTTTTGTATCCATGTCTAGTGCACTGGCTTCCCAAGGTAGAGCTGCATTAACAGGACACAGGAGGTACACAGCCAAGTCAGCAAATGCACACTTTATTCAATGTGTCAGCCTCTTTTATACAGAAGCAGAATAAAGATTATCCAGTTTCCAGTTTACACCAGGTACTGTTTACCTAGCAATAGCTTGTCTTGGTTCAAAGTGACCCAAAACTTCTTACAGACTGAAAAATTTGTCTGCATTCCAACTCTTACATGTGTTGCTATGAACAAAGTTACTTTTGCATAAGAAAAGGATCATGAAGACCACTTCTTCAGACATGTAGCTTTCTTGTCAAAGCATCAGGATTCTCAGAAGAGAAACTATGCCTACTCTTTATGCTAAGATTGGCAGAAATCCTTCATTGCCCAGCAGCTAGCAACTGGGAGCAGTCTCCTCATCCCATTTCTCTACAGTTTGGGAAGTATTAGGAGATATGATCTTGTTGGAGGAGGTGTGTCACTTCAAGTTTCTAAAGTTCACATCATTTCTAGTTACCGCCTCTGCATCCTACATGCTGATAAGGTTATAAGCGTTCAGCCACTGCCTTGGCATCATGCCAAACCATTATATAGATTTCTCTTTAAATTATAAACAATTTGTTAATATAAGGTTTGTAAATGATATAAGGTACTATAAAATTATAAAATAAGTATTATAGTGTATTAATACCTATTTTATAATATTATTTACAAACTATTTCTTTTCACCTCATTATAATTATTTAATACATTTTAGTGGTAATGGTTTCAATCTCCATCTTCAAAGGATACTTTATGTTCGTTGGCCTCCAAAATGAACTGACATTTGCTTCATAGAGCAGCCAATGTCTTTTGTTACTGGTTTTTATTAGAGAAATTTAAATATCAGACAAGACTAAATAGTGATATCATGAGGTTACAGGAAGGTTAGTGTTATTTAGGCAAATGGTAAATTGTAAATCCAACCTTTTGTCACAATAATAATTATGTGTTGAAATACTAGGATTGCAAATAAAAAATGAAATAGTATTTTACTCCACACATATACACAAATTTACTAATAACAGTTTTCATAGCACAAGTAGCTATTTGTCACAAAAATTATGCTGTTATTCATCAGTCATTATATAGACTAATACATTCATCATATTTAAAATATATTTAACTATTATTTTAATGCTCATATCTAGGTAATAATGGCTTGAGCATTAATTCTTTTACAAATGATATATTAAATATGTTTTCTGAGTCACTGTTATTATATAGCCACCCTCTGTATCTAAGAACAGGTTCTAATACAAGATATGATGACTCCAGTCTATAATATGAATATTGGGAAGAAAGTCTGTGCTACATAATGAATTCTAGGGAATGCCTGGGCTACCAAGCAATCTGAGGAGAAATCAAAGAAAAAATTCAGATTCCAAATTATTTATCCCCTAATCCAGAGATGAAGTTCTAATAAATTATATTTAAGTTGTATTTTCTTTGATCATGAGTTTTGTTACTTTACTAATATATTTTATAGCTAAAGTCTCCATATCAGTTACCAG
Organism: Mastomys natalensis; assembly: GCA_021653895.1. NCBI lineage: Eukaryota > Metazoa > Chordata > Mammalia > Rodentia > Muridae > Mastomys > Mastomys natalensis. The sequence goes on along the minus strand of JAJTUV010000608.1, from coordinate 468,364 downwards.
GAAATGTTCATTTTTTCAGCATGTACTCCAGTGAATATGATTATTAGGTATGCAAAAGAAAGATGATATTTCAAAATTCTGTAAAACAAGCTCTATCCCAATGCTTTGAGATGTTTGTTCTCCGATTTTAAAAAGAATGCTGTAAATGTTGGCATGTTTTTTATTAGAAGGCATGATTTGTTTTTTAAAGCAATTCCCAGGGATATTCACAGTGAAGCCTACTGTACATGAGCTGACTGTCAGATGAACAGCTGCCCTCTGAAAGCAACCAATTAAATAACACAGCAGTCTGAAGCTGTCACTCGAAAACACTGCAGCTCATCTAAAGGAGTGATTGAAAAGTTATAGTAAACATCTTTGAGATGGGAGTCATGAAGGTAGCTGTCGCAGATTCAGGGAATCATTAGATGGCAAGTAGGTAATTAGTTGTAAATAGTCTTCTCTCTAGGGCAGAGATTCCTCAAAACACACTTTCATAGAGCAAAGAAAGGTAGCTGCCTAGTTCTGTGTTATGGGTTGAGAGTATACTAGCAAAGCAGAAGAAGCCAAGGGGAGTGCTGAATTTTATGGTCATCAGGGGAATATAAAAGTGAGATTATTGCTAGGGGTTGTTCACTGATATGGTGTTGTGGTCTGAGAGGATTGCATCTGACTTCTTCCAACCCAAGAAACTACCATCTAATGACTTTATTAGCATTACTTCCAATAGTCATTTAGGGGGATAACAAATGCAGTGTAAACTTTGATCTACTTCTTACTTTTCTATACTGTGTGTGTGTGTGTGTGTGTGTGTGTGTGTGCGTAATATGTAACCACATGCATGAATACCCTTTACTATATGCACATTTAAAGAATAATATGTATACATCTGTGTATCATATATGCCAACACAAAAATTACTACTCTTAATACATATGGCCACAGTCATTAAATAGTATGAATTGTATGGACTTCTTCTGACATTAAAATTTATCTATAAAAATTAATTTACATAAGCATATGTGAAAATAAATTAAAAATCCATCAATAAATTTCATTTAAGACCATTGATATTTCATATTTATAAATTTTAACAGTAAATATATTTTAATACTTTTGAAATTGTATTATGATAAATATCGTTCTTTTTTTTTTTTTTTTTTTTTTTTTGAGACAAGGGACCTCCAAAGATGCTTTAATTTTATTTTCTGTTTACCTTCAACTACTGGGTATGTGGCCTACTCTTACGAGTAGTTTGTTTCCTCTGTAAGAATCCCAGGGAGGAAACTAAAATTTCATATGCAAGTGCTAATCAACTGGAGATAGCTTCTATGTTAGGAATATGAGCATGTGTTCATTTCTGCTTGCAGCTCTAGAACCCCATCTGATGGAGAACCATACAGATTCTGTGCCTAGGACTCAGTATCTGTGAATTCCTATGTGCATTGATCCCGATGATGGAGTAGACCTTGTTTTTTTGGTGTCCTTTATCCTCTCTGGTCCTGCATTTTTTGATCCCCTCTTCTCAGGTTTCCTGAGTCCTGAGGGGAGGAACTTTACAGAGATATGTCCTTTAAGGCTGTTTCAAGGTCTCTCACCCTCTGCATAAAAATATCGTTCTTAAGTGCTCTAGAAAGAAATAATCAATGTAAGAAAAGTGTTAAAAGATGTTTATCTTTGAAATTAAACACAGACTATTCCTAAGGTGCTTTACAATATGCTAAAACATATAAGTATATAGTGAGATAATTGTAACTTTTGTTTAACTTATTATATGTTAGAATATGCAGTGATAAATTTATTTGTACTTATGTGAAAGTTAATGCTTGATATGCTAGATATGATTTTGAACAAAATCCTGAGTCACTGTAAGAGAGCGGTCTCACGTAGGTGCAGATGAAAATGAGCCATCCAGGATTACAGGATAATGGCTTAACTAATATTTTAAATGTTTGTATGAGTAATTAATTCCCATTAGAAACATGCTATCAGAAGTGGAGGTTGCTATAGGCTGAAACTTACGAATGCATTCTGCCACCACTAAATGTGTGCTTCATGATAGATTTGCCATTTACTTAGTGAGAACAGAAAGCTTTCTTATTGTACGAATTCCTACAATCACTTCACCCCTTTCTGCTGGAAACAACCCTACATCTTTCTGTTCTGTTTGCTGTACTGTCCTAAGCATTATCCTCTACCTCAACAGTTACGTCTACATTTACTTGGGGAAGTATTCCAAAGCCAAGTCAGTAAAAGCAACATCAAAAAAAAAAGTTTTCTCTAATGCACACAGTGTAAGAATTACTGATCATTGGACAGGTGGCAAACTTTTTTTTACAAAAAATAAGATCTGGAGAATTGGATGTTCAAAAGATTTTAAGGATCGGGGCAATGGTTATCCAACTTTGACATTTCAAATTCATCAGCAGGGCTTATAATACTATATTTATGCACTCTAATGCCAATGTTTATGACTGTACAGTATGGCAGCACTTGTATGTTGAAGCCATCTCTTGAGGAAACTGACTAAGTACTCTCCTCTAACACTCCAAAGAGAGTAAGGCCAGTAGCTTCCCATTACTGTGTTGGGAATATCTGTGACATGGAGATGAGAAAATGCTGGTTTTATGTACATAACCTGATTTATCAGCATAGTACAGGTCCGGAGAGGCAAGGTTCACATCTGTAGCAGATTTTCAGATGTTTCTGATGTTACGGGAGTCCACATTGTAAAAACCAGTCAGTGAAGGAACTTGTGTAGTCAAAAATACCGTTGACTTCTTAAACTATTTAGCAATAGAAAGCTATTTAAAAGTTAATAGAAAGCTATTTAAATAAGCTCTAGAAAACTGACAACTTCTGGATCCAAGGCTCAGATGTCATTACAGAAGACAGGGTAGAAATACTATAAACCAGATGATCAAGAATTTGCAGAGAAATTGTTTTTCCTAGTAATGTTAGAAGCTACATTCATAAAATCTCATCAGTATGATTGCCGAAACATGAGCTGAACAAGGACAACAATAATATGCTAATGTAGACACTGAGAACAGTGAGGGAGAGATGGGACACAGAGGAGAAGCCCAGGAGGTCTCAACCCTTCACAAAGAACTAGAAGCAACTAAGGAATTCTGAAAGCAAGATATAGCATTTCCCCAGGTTATCCAGTACCAAGTAGTCAGCCCTGAATACGTAGAAATAACAATATACTGACTGAATAGGTTGCATTTATTTATGCATTTAAGAATATATATATACATGCATACATGTATATAACAATAATTAATTGAGGACATGAATTTAAAAGAGAACAATGAATGATTTGAAGATAGAAAAAGAGTTAAAAGATATAATTATACGATAATTTCAAAAAATAAATAATGAAAAATAGTAATATTTATGAGTAAAATTTAGGGGGCTGGAGAGACATCTTAGTGGTTACGATCACTGGCTGTTCTTCCAGAGGTCCTGAATTCAATTCCCAACAACCACATGGTGACTCACAACTATCTATAATGTGACTGGTTTGTCTTCTGGCATGCAAGTATACATGCAGATAAAGCATTCATACACTAAAATAAATTAATCTTTTTTAAAAAAGTAAAAAAAAAACTATATATAAAGGTGAACTTTATTTTACTAAATCAATGAAGCAGGCCTCACAGGGTTCATAGAGACTAAAGCAGAAGACACTGGGGTAGCCTTGCTGTACACTGTGTCTCTGTGTATATATTGTGATTTTGTAGCTCTGTGCTTTTGTGGGACTCTTAATAGTGGAAAGGGGTGTATCTTGGAATCTTTTGCTACTCTTGGAACTCTTTTCCTTCTATTGGGTAGCCTTGTCAAGCCTTGATATGAGGGCTTGTATCTTGTTTTTGTGAGTTTGGTTGTTGTCTCCTGGAGGCCTGATCTTTTCTGAAAGAAAGTAGAGAGGGAGTGGCTCTGGGGGAGAGAAGATATTGGGGGTAGCTAGTAGGGGTGGAAGGAGGGGAAACTGTGGTCCAGATATATTGTAGGAGAGAAGAATCTATTTTTCAATTAAAGTAAATAAATATAAAAATAGGTGATAGAAATATGATAGATAGATAGATAGATAGATAGATAGATGAATGAATGGATAAATGATTGATAGATAGATAGATAGATACATACATATATATTGCATACCAAAAAACTGTTGCTTCTATGATTATGCCCCAATGTGGATGGTACACACACTACATATTTCAAACCACATGTAAAATTCTGACTTTCCATTATTATATGGATCAGATCAGATTTAAAAACATATGAGAATTATAAATTTCTATGTTTATGTGAATATTTTAATTTCTAAATTTGGTCATTTATAATAAATCTGTTTCAAAACTTTTCCTTATTTATTTCATGCTAAAAGGCAATTATTTAAGAACTTTAAATAGTGACCTTCCCTCTTCAGTACTGTGAAAAATAAATTTAGCATGATTAAATATTAATTGCAATATTATAAGGTTACAAAAAGAATGGAATGATGGGGATAATACATATTAGTATTGTTTCTATTCAATATATTAAGTTTTTCATATTTGCCTTCAATTACCATTCTATCTAAAACAGAAAAAATAAATCAAGCATCCATCTTGCAGAAAATAGAAGTATAAAGATATTTTTTTAAATGTTGTAAACAATTGACGAGAAATCCAAATGTACATCTGTAGAACTTTGGAATGAAAAATGGTTCAATGTGACCCCACAGAACTTGTAGTTAACCAGAGTTAATTATCCATGACTCCACCCTCACAATGGTGACGCTATCTCTATAAACTAAATAGCTATTGATGTATAATGTGAGAATGCCAGTTATTAATTTTCAAACTGTAACCTCATATAATCTAGACTGTCAAGGTGTGTGTTACTAATTTCCTAGTTTACTCACTAAGAAATGTAGTACTGTCACAAAATGACTTTAGTGAACAAAATTCAGAACCAAAGAAACCAACTAGATGTGGTCAATAAGTAGCAGGTCAAACTAGAACTAGTTTCCTTTTTTTGTTTGTTATTTTTTTTTTCAATTTTAAATATTTTTGTAACTCTCTGAAGGTTACATATATGCCAGTTGCCCATGATTTCTTAGAGAAGATGAATAAAAATTAAGACACTAGTTTCTGAAGTCTGTTAGTGTGATTTTAGACCATTTCTTCATCCTTGGTTGCATTGTGTTAGGTGTTCGTTTTTTGGTGAGAGGCTACAAAAATGTAGGCACTGTAATTTACCTGATTTTGTAAAGTCCACGTTCTAGAGGTTGATAGCTGCAAATGAAGCTCTAAGTTAAACATTTGTGTAAAATGCATCATAGATTTTCACCCACAGAAATGTTCAATTAACCATTTGTATAAAATGCTGCATAGATTACAAGCCAAACAAATGCTCAAAGAGGTACTGAAGAGATGGCTCAAGGATTAAGAGCCCGCATTGTTATTGCAGAGGACCCAAGTTGCACCTACATAAAGTAGCTTACAACCATCTGTGAATTCAGCTCCAGGGGTCTGCTTCCATCTTCTGGCATTCACAGGAAACTGCACTCATTTACATATTTCCCAACATGGACACACAAGCATACATATAATTAAATGTAAAAATAAATCTTAAAAAATTCCTCAATGATAGTCCCATTATTATTGTTCTCTCTCATTTATTCATCAAAAATCTTTGTTACTATATTCATTCTCAGTTAATTTTATAGATTAAAAAAAATGAAACTAATAAATATGCTGTCTTGTCCAGAGTTTTGCTAGAAGTGGAAGAACCAACATTTGAATGCTCTGTGTCAGCCTAAAAATTGCATGTATTTAATTGATTAAAAATAACTGAATCTATTATCTAACATCTCCTATCCTCTACTCCAAGGCAATAAAACCCTGATTGACTCCCTTTTCATTTTGTCTATTATAACAGTTTCTTCTCAGGCACAAACATACACTGTTTTGCTTAGGCCTTTTCTCCTTCTAAGACAATGTTGCAAATCTTTGATGTGATTGTCTTTTATGTCCTGAATTAACCACTGAGTGATGCCCATATTCAGTTTTTTAATGAACCACAAAGTAGAAGATTCTTGGTATTGGCTACATCAACATATTAGTATCATATTTGCATTTCTTCTTACCTATGTCCTGGATCCCAGGCTTTAATAATGTCATCATCATTAAATATTTATCAGGATTTTATGTGTACGTTCATGACTAAGACTTGGAAATAATGCAAGTAATGAAAACCGGGGTGGGGGGTGGGGAAGACGTTTCTATAAGTAACATTTAGAATGGTTTCACTGATTTCATCTATGATTGGTTTAATCTCTAAGAAATAAGAAAATCTATTTTATTTTATTAAGACGAATTCTACTCTTAATTTCTACCATGATTAGTATCCTAAAGGTTCCATAGTCTATTATTTATGAGCTGTTATAAATATCAAAATCAGTGGTTTCTTTAGCATCGTAGGTGTTCAATAAATATTTAATGAAAGTTTTCCAGAGAAGTGTTCCAAATTGATGAATGGATATCCTGCAGATTTATTAAGTATGTTAACTTCTTATGAACATTTTCAAAAAATATTATATTTCACTGACATGAGTTCTGATGTCTTTGTTTGTATTCACATAATATAAGAAGCTTCAGTTTCGGGCATAAAGTAGTGTTGCCATCACGTATTCTGTCACCTAATCTCTCTTGACTTCATTTCTTTATCCATAAAACAAAATGCAGCAAGAAATATGTTTTGAGATCTGGTCCATTTCTATAATTTGGTCTTATGGTAACGCTTTTAAAGGGGTATGAAGGGAAAATTATGCCAAGTTGCCACTAAGCCACTAAACCACAAAGATTAGTTGCAGAATCAAACTTGAATAGATCTTTGATTTCATGTGAACACATTGTATCCTAGACACATAAGCAATAATCATCATCACCTGGTGATTTGTTTAAGAGACCTCACAAGTTCCACAGGAGATCCTGAAGTAGACAGTGGCACTTTTAGAATCACAACAGGGAGAGGGAGGTTAACATTGAGGAGTCACAGCTTTCGAAGACTTCCTGTTAAATGAACAGCTCCTGAAACATCACACAATTCCTTGTTCTGAAAATGACATACAACCATAGTTAAAAATAATCAGCTCTCATAGCTGATTATGTAACAGCTTCCCAGAGAACAAACAGCCAATTTACATAAAGATTTCTCTTTTCTTCTTCTGTGTTTTACAAAACTGCACTGGCAATTAGGGTGCAGAACTGTAAGGAAAGGAGAGGGATATGAAATCAAAAGATTGTCTGAGGCATACTTTTAAGTCTACTTTTGACACCCTCCTACAAACCACAGGCAACTGAGACTTACATTTTAAAACTGGGTTAATTCTCCAACTAGATTTCACCTCTCCCCTGAAGTGTAGCTTGCAAAGGGATTTTCCCTTGTTCCTTATCATTTATAAGAGATGTGCTGAATAAATTAATTACTCCCTTACTTTTAATTCAATCATTCAGATCCCCAAAAAAGTATCCAAGTAGGTACGGGGACTTACCAGGAAATGGATAAGGACTCAGTTTCATAGGGTTAATTGCCTAGTGGTCTAAACTGACAACTGAAAAGCAAATGGATGTAAGTTTCACTTATTTCTGTTTAATAATACAGTGAATACATAGTAATGTAATTTTGGTGAAAAATATTACAGGAAGAACATATTACAAGAAGTTGTAAGGTCTGTATGTTAATTAAGAACACTTGTTTGGGAAATAGATCTGAGAAATCAATAAATCTCAGCAGTTAGCTGAAATGTGAGGACCAGGTATATAGGAGGAGGAGATGAAAACTCCACCTGAGGAGAACTTAGCAATTGTACAGTGGGTTAGGAGTAAGGCTTAGAAGAAGAAGCTGGGTCATTTAATGAGGTCAGAAACCAAGCCAGTGTCTAGTCAGAAGGATTTTAAACTAAGATTAGCATAACTGGACGCAGTACTTTTTCAAAGAAGTCATTATTTTGTTCTCTCCATGGAGAATAGATTGAAAGAGTATAGTATCTTTGACGTAAAAAAAAATGAGGGAGCTTCAATGACATAAATGGGAAGAAGACTGAAAAGGTAAAGAAACATAAGTTTGAAAAACAAGCGTTTAGACTGGATGAGGCACCTACAGGAAGACAATGAGCGTGCATGCATGCCTTGTTTCTGAGGGTCAGAAAGTGCATCATGTTTTCAAATGTAGAGATAGATTTGCTATTTATTGATAAAGGAAATGGAAATATATGGATTTGAGCATCTGGAACAGCCTGCCACGTATGAACATGTTACATCTTAGATGCTGTAGTGCCTTCTGGTCATGATGTCAAGCAGGGCATTAGAGCTACGTTCTCTGCCTCTTCCTCTTTTCTGAGCTCCAAATATGTGTGGCTGTGTCCATTTCATAGAAGTGGTAAAAATGGTGGGATAAGACAAGCTCACCTTCAGAAAGGGTTCCCAGTTCCCAAACATTGACCTACCACAGGCAAGAGAGAGGTCAAGGAGAGACACTGAAAGGAGAAATCAGAGAAAACATGGGTGACAGAAGAATGACTGTGAGAAAGTCTAGGAAACCACATTACTTAGAATTGCTTGAAATCAAGTAATGCGAAATAGTTCCTTTGTCAATAGAAACCTAGTCCTAATTATTAAGTATATATACATATGCACATAGTATTAATGTATTTATAGCCCACACACATACATATACATAATATATAGCACAAATATCCATAAAACACACATAACATACTTGTGTATATACCACATGCATACAACCCCATAAATTTATACATATATATAAAATATACAACATATATACTATACATTTATGCATAATAGACATACATATGCACCACTCACTAATATTTATTTTTTACATACAGTACATAGTATAATATGTACCACTCACACATATGTACATATTCATGTAATGTATACAACACAAACATACATCTTTCAGGACTGGTAGGAATGTCAAATGTCACTGAGGTAACCAATGGAGGTTATTTTTACTTGAATATGTGTATTAAATACTTTTCAGATGATACTTTATGTAAATGACAATGTCACTTTTAAAGATACAAGTATGAGATTTAAGGTACTATATCTTTAAATCAAGTTTCCCTGGTGGGATTTTGTAGAAACAAGACTATGTAGAGAAAGAGAAAACTTCTAATAATATCTCCATTTTTGGGTTTAAGAATAACTTTTAAAGTTACAGAAATAAATAAACCAATAATTTTCAATATAAATGATTCCTGGTTTTACTGTAAATTTTAATTATTAGCACTGAACCTGGCACTACTATAGGGGACAAAGCCACATCAAATTTGTTCTCACTAAGAACTGACAATTTCTAAAGGTTCAAAGCCTGCCGATATAGAAGCTCTCTGTAATTTTGATATTAAAATACATTCTCAAAAATGGTACCTTTTTAGACTTCAACAGTGAAATGGAATGAAAGACCAGATCTAATTGATTTCTTCAATGTATACAGAGACAAATTCCTGTGTCTTTGTGACGCTATAACATACTGCTAAGAACTGGATAGCCCAAGATCAAATGGAAGCATTTAGCAAAAACCTTTTTACAGTATCCTCACATAGCAGGAGAATGAAGACAGCAAGGGAAGAAAACAGCTTTGAACCCTCACTATAAATACCTCTTTCTATAAAAGCCTTAGTCCCATTCACAAAGAAGGAGACCTGCACCCTGATCACCTCTTAAAGCTCCTATCTTATAATGCCTTCTTCTGACAACAGATGGATTTTAGAAGGAACACACTCATCTCCTAGCAGATATGTTTTATCCAGTAGGCAACAACAACTTGAACAGAACTTTCTTTCACCCTAAACTTTAAGACATTGCACATTTGACCACTGTTCATATCTCCTGACTATGCTACATGATCTTCTCAGCAATATTTTGAGGTTGGCATCATTCTAAGGCCAATGTGCCATGTAGGAACCAGAGTCACATACAGAAGGTATCACCTGCTCAAAGATCATATAGCTATTAAATAACTGAACTAAGATCCAAATTCAAATACTCTGGCTACCAAACCCAGCTGGTTGTCAATGAATTAGACTATTTTATTACAGTCATAATGAAACATTGTTATTAGAAATAATGTCATTATCACAATTACAGAATTAATGGATGATAATCAGTCAGTGACATTGAAAAGAATCTTGCCCCCCAAAATCATTATCAATTCTCTTCTCTCAAATTGAAAAATTGCTGTGTTTGTTTTTAGAGGTCATCTTATTTTCTGTCTTGAATCAAACTATGTTCTACTTGGGAAATTCAAAAGATTAGCTTTTGTTTCTTTCCAGACACAGAGTACTCTTTGAGGAAATAAATATTTACCTTTAATGCAATCTGATTAAAGAGCAAATTGGAGAATCAAAGCTACAATTAGTCATATAGACTCAACTGCTTAATTCCAAGAGCAGAGTAAACACATTGGAATGGAATAGGAGAAAGTGATTTGATTAGCCTCATCAGTACAACATTGGTGCGCTCACCTTTGCTCTGCAAAGTCTGTGGCTTAATTTTCTTTCAGAGTTTACTTCTCTAAGGGGGACATATGAGTTTACTTCTCATATTCAAGGTGAGGACAAACTTTTGGGAGAAAATTCGATTCATATATATATAGACTTATATTTTAAGTAAATTTTGTTGTTTTTTTCACTGAGAACCTGGCCTCCTGAGGTATATGTGAAACATCGTACTATTCATTTCCTAAATGAAATGTGCTTGAATGATTTTAAGAGATATTTATTCAGCATTTACTAGTCGCAGATAATCTTCCAAGCCACCACTGTACAATAATGAGCAAGAAAGACAGTATCGCCGCATTCAGGAAGCTTAAAATAAAATGAACTAATAAACTGATGAGTGCCTATATAAATAGTTTTCAGGAAGTGTTATATGGAAGACATAAAGCAGAATGATTCGATGTGGATTCAGCTAGGGAGCAGACTCTGTATACAGGGCCCAGGACAGCTTATACTATGAACCAGGCATTTCTCTGCATATGGAACAGAAGTCGCATGCTGGGTAAGGAATGGTCTGGCACTTTTAGTTTTGTGTTTGGTTATTTTTAGCTCAGTCTTGTGAACTCTTTGAAATACAAATGGTATTCAGTAAATATTTTCCAGTAGTAACACCAACCACAAAATGTATTTCTTCCAGGCAAACACTGTGTGCGGTAAGAGTGCTAATTTTCTTCCAGAGAAGCACTGACATTTCTTAATTACTCTCCTCATGAGTAGTCATGTATAGCGATTACTGATCGCTCAGCAGAGTGTTGTCCTTCCCAACCCTTGGAGAACAATAATGCTGACAGTTCAGGGCTTCAGTGTCCAACACACTTCTCCTTTCTCTTCATTACCCCTGCTAATTACTCTGGCCAATGGCTATTGTGCAGATCTTCTCCCTTCCCATAACCCCTGCAGCCTTCTCTACTGTCAGGGAAATTTACAGTAATGGTCTCCCAGCCACGGTTCTCTGAGAATTCTTTAAAGGCACCACTTTTTTTTTTTTTTTTTAACTTAGCATCTGAATCACTGTGCCAAGCAACTGATACTTGAAGTCTAGACAAATGGGCACATGGCAGTACCACTTGTTCTGAAAACAAAGGGCATCTGTTTTCCCAGAAATTCTGACGTTTAGACTGAATAATTTTAAATGCCAAGTCACTATGCCAAGGGATATATTTTGAGTATTTGTCTACTAAACTCATTGTTTCCACACAAACTTTTTTAACTTAGTTGAAAGATTTGGCATCAAAGCGATGCTATAATTGTATTGTAGTTAATATTACATTTATTTTTGTTATAAGACTAATTTGATACATTTGGATGGTATGAAATTCCCCCTACTTTAAAATACACATCGGCGAAGATTCAACAAGTATTCTTGTGTCCGTGTAGGTGTGTGAATTTACTCATAGTCTCATGTCGTCGTTCAGGCTGGCCTCAGGATCCTCTTGCTTCTGTTTCCCAAGTGCTCAATAGACAGGTGTACACCACAACACCTGGTTTACAGGGGCAGTACTTTGTCCTTGGAAGCAAGCACTCTGCCAACTGATCTATATCCTCAAATCCTCATCAAGTACAGTCTACAGAAAAGATAAATTGATTACCTTAGGAATGTGTTTGTTGGTGCATCTGTTAGGTTCTAAAAGAAAATGGGAGCCAAGGTGACTTATCAACCAAAGAATGAAGAATACTTAACTTTATTTTTGAAAATATGTTATTTTAAATTTCATATACCAATTAACGTGAAATGGGTGTTTTATATATTTAATCTCAACAAATGTATCTGTGGCTCAGGTGCTAATGCCATTCTTATGTTTTTTTAAATTAGGAGTAAATCTGATAGTTGAGAGATTATGTAACGACTACAGAGCCATATATAGTGATCATAAATAGCTGAGATAGGATTAGACCACAAAGTGAACCTGAGTTCCAAACATACACATTGCTTTTTTTCATATCAAAAGAGAAGTAGTACTAGGAAGTTAATCTCGCATTCCTACCTTGAACTGAACAGTGACAGATTATAGACAAATAGAAGTTTGTATTGCCACTCCTCTTGTGATTTTTCTTTGAGTCAACACGGCTATAGAACTGAAGGTACTTGCAAGGACTTTCAGAATTTTAAATGGGGTAAGATCAGCTTAGAATCAGGTCACTCAAAGGAATGCTTAAGGGAAATCCTTCTATACCATGCACAGCCAAGAAAGTGGTAAACATTAATATTTAATATTGTTTCTCATTTATTAATAGTATTCATTAACTATCTTTTTGCACCTGGGAATGAAAGGCATCAAGTAGCACCAATTAAAATGGAAAAAGGCAAAGTATTCTTGTTTGTTGTAATTGTGAATATTAGCACATATAAAGTTCCAAGAGAGATAATGTGTGCTGCAAATTTTAATTATCATATGGTGTACCTAATTATGATATCTTGCTATGACTATAACTATAAATATGTTAGACCTTATATAAATAATACATTTATATATAGATAAAGAAATGTGCCAATGTAAGCATGATTTGAATTAACCGATTTTCATGTCTTCCTTTAGAAATGAGTTGGAAACCAGAACACACATCTTCCATATAAATAAAATTATAAATGATCAGCTACATAAACAGATCCACAAATTCAGTAGTGTCATGGATGTATATTTATGTTATACCAACTATTTATAGGATCTCCTTATGCTTAGAAAAGGGTATGTCCCATGATAGTCAACACAATACCCAGTGACCATATAGACGTATTGTCTTTGCTGGAGGACATACATTGAAGTAGGCATATAATAGTAGCTAGTGGTGGCAGCACATACCTTTAATCCCAGCACTTAAACATAGAAAAGGGAGAGTTAGTAGTTTGTGGGAATCTTTAGCTACATAGAAAGTTCAAGGCCAGCCAAGGTCCCATGGGATCGAATAAAGAAAAATAGTGAGAAAGAAAGAAAGAAAGAAAGAAAGAAAAGAAAGAAGAAGAAAGAAAGAAAGAAAGAAAGAAAGAAAAGAAAGAAAAGAAAGAAAGAAAAGTTAAATTATTATATAAAAATGATCAAATATTAACAGTAACAGTTAACAGTAAAGACAAACTATCTTTAAAAAAAAAAAAAAAGACATGACTCTTGGGAATGGATATATTCTTGGAAGTTTCACAATGGAAGCCAGAGTTGAACAGAGCCAGAAGGAAACGATTGGAAATCCTGAGGTATGGATTCTAAATTTGATGAGTTATGAGAGTATGAACACTCTCCTGCTAGTGTACAGGTTGTGAGTACACATGAGTCAGCAAAAACAAGAATAGGCAAGAAAGGCTGGAAATCAGAAACCAGATCAATATGAGCTTCATTGTGCTGGTTTGTGCTGCTCCAGCAGCTGCATGCAGAAGCAGTTCTTTAATGCTTCAAAAAGTCAATTAAAAGTTGAAAACCATATTTTACAAAAGGAGATCGCAGGGCAGCATGAGGGAGATAGCAAACAGGCACCGTGCAAAGAGTCACTTTACTCTGCTCTTTTTAAATCTTCACTCTGGTGCCTACAGCCTTCTAACCTGTGTCTAAACACAGATGCTTAAACTCTGTACTGAGCATTTGAATATCAGACTCCATTCTTTCTCAGTCAGGAGTTCAAATTATTTGAGTATAGTTAATATACATTTGAGCAAATTAAAGTACCCACCTCGGAAATGAAAAGTTGCTTAGGTCCTGAGGATATCTGTAGTAAGAAGAGGACTCTTCCTGGTGTTAGATGGAATTGATATACAAAAAGCTTCTGTATTTGCTTCTTTGCTGTTGTTCTATCAATGAATGAGGGACAGGAACTGTATTTCTTCAACTTTATGGCTAAATAAGTGTTAGCCCTGTAGTGCTATGTGTGTTTTGCCTTGAACCTTTGAAACCAAGTTAATAATAATAGTTAGAATTGTGATGTTCACTCTAAAACTGACCCCTTCATTATTATGATATTATACTCGTTCCCCATTATAATATTTTGGCTCTGAAATTTACTCTTACCTTTATAAATGTACTAATTCCACATTTATTTTGATTTTTTTTTTTTTTGCCTATTTATGTGGTATGTTTAGATCTATTGTTGTATATTGTTTTTCTATGTGATCCTTTGTGTTTTGTTGTTTTGGGCCCTTTTCTTGTCATTTGAAGATTATTTCCAATATGGGCTCTTTAGCAATAATTCTGTAGTTTTATTCCAAACTGCCTTTCTTTTTTTCCCTTTTTCCACTTAATAATTTTAAGTTATTTAATTATAATTAAATATTAGATCATTTCCTTTCCACTCTCCCATGTTACTTACTTCCAACCACTCCACTGTTTTTCCTCCTCTCAAATTATTAACCTGTTTTTGTTGATTATTATTGATACATACACTTATCCAGAAATATATAAATACAACATGCTGAGTTTGTTTAATATGGATTGTATGTGTATGACTATAGTCACCTAGTTACTCCAGTTGGATAACCAACTGGGAACTCATCTCTAGAGAAAACTAGTTCTCCCTCTCTTAGTAGCCTGAGTGGCCTGCAGTTCTTTGTCTTGGGGTAGGGCCTCTTGAGATTTGGCTTTTCTGTGTGAGAATGAATATTACTATTATAATTTGGGGGGTCTTTTTTAGACAACCATAGATGGCAATATCATGAGTGTAGGAGTCACAGTTGCACAGCATTCCTGTTCCTATGGCTCTAAAATTCTTTCTGTCCTCTCTTCCACAATGTTCTCTGAGCCTGAAGTGCAGAACTTTGTGTTACAAATGTATACATTGTTTAGCCATCCCATAATCAGTATGGCTAGACATTTTGACCAGTTGAGGTTCTGTTCTTCTGCTGCAAAGAGGAGCTTTGTACATGAGGGAGGAGTCTATCTGTGGATGTAAGGATAAATATTTATAATAGTTAAGAATTATGCTGCATAGTATATAGTATATAGCATATAGTAGCATATAGAAGTATATACTATATAGCATACAGTATATAGTACAGTGGGAGTAGTTAAATTCTCTAACATACATGATCCCACTAGTCTTGAGTATTATGCTAGGTTTCCAGTACCAAGTAGAAGTTTCCTCATGTTGAGTGACCCTAAGTTCAATTAGACAGCTACAGGTTGCCACCAAGATATGAGTACCACTATTGTACCTTTAAAGTTATCTTCATATGATGTTCATTGTTTTGGGTCATAGGTATCACAGCTGGGTGTCACCACAGATTGCTTTTTCTCCCTTTCTCAACTTTCATAACATCTTCTGGCATCATATGTAGTATGGAAGTTAATACTCAGGGTAGAGTTTTTCAGGTCAGATACAGGTTTAATTTTCTGAGTCTTTTCTGAAATATATGGTATCTTCAGCAATAGGGATCTGCCTTCTTTCACTGGGGAAAAAAAAGGAGAGCGTTAGCATACCCTTATTTATGTAGAGTCTGTTGAACTTCCCTGGCCAACAACTCAACAGAGAGGTTTGACATGCCTCAGTTTTTCTAACTATTGGTTTTATGCTTCAGTTTCTACTTCTTTGTATACTTTTGATCTTTGATCAGATGATTAAATGGTAACTGTTAATAGTTGAGGACTAGATTAATTTTTATTCTCACAAAAATTATCAAGTATTGTTCTAAGGTGCTGCTAAGTTACTAGAAAACAAATTACAAATCTTGCTTTGAAGCTTCATTAGGTCAGACCTAAACTGTACTTAATCTGAATTCATTTCCACACTATTGAGTCCTCTCTTTAATTTTTAACTGATGCATCCTAGTTTTGATGTTTTCCACTTTGGCTATTGAGCATAGAAATTCTTCAGGGCACAAGTGAAATCCAAGCATTGTTATCTGAGGAGACCTAGCCTCAGGCGATATCAACATATCACTGACAAATATCAACATATTCACATACAAATCTTGATAATGACTCCTCAAGGAGTTATATCATATCTCAGTTCTCTGGGTTCCCAGTTTTCAGTTCTCTTAACCACTAACCCCATACTTACTCAATGGTATCTAGATTCCTGCAGTGCTTTGTCACTTGACATAGGATGGTAGAAAACTTGGGGTTTTCTTTATTCAGGGCAGCCTTGAACTTACTATGTAGACTGAACTGGGACAGATTTAGGCTTCATTCCCTAAGGGTTATCCCTGCTTTATAGCCTGTGGATAGTTGGTGTCTTGAATAGCATTGCTTGATGTGTTTTTATCAAGTTCTTAGTAATTATGCTACCATCTATGGGTCTTGACTGGATTTGTTTGCTCTGCTAGTTAAAGTATTATAAGACAGGAAATATCTCAAGCAGGACAGGTAGCAGCAGGGAAGAATCTCAAACACAGCAAACAAACTCAGCTGGAGAAGAAAGCCTTGAACTAGAAATGAGAAAAAGATGCTGAGAAGGAAGATTTTTTTTTTTGGATGTTGGTCATTTATATTACCTTGCCATGGCTTCTTGATCAACCTATCAGGTAATGTGTCTACCTTCTATTCCCTCTGAGAATGAAGTCGTTCCTCCATCTTGATCAGAGAGCTAAAACAAAAAAAAATAAATTTTACATACAAGTGGTATCTAGATTTTGATTCGTAAAAGTAAACTTCTGAATTGTATCTGAAAAATAAACCCATTTATATCCAACAATTTTCCGACAAATATCTTGTAAAAAGTGTTATGCTGGAAAATTATGAGAGACAAAGGCCCCTTGATGAAAAGTTTCATTCATTCATTTACACATGACTTCATTCATTATTTTGTATATATGAATGTGTTGCCTGCATGTCCATATGTGCCATGTGTGTACCTGGTGTCTGCACTGGTATAAAGAAAAGGTGTCAGGTCCCTGATAAATGGATCTATGGGTGGTTGTGAGCAGCCATATAGATGCTGAGTACAAAACCCAGGTCCTCTGCTGGAGTAACAATCACTCTCAGCCTTTGAACCATTCCTCCACCCTTGGGCTGCTTTCTTTTCTCATGGAGTGTGTAACCATGATCGTATATTTCCTTCACCAAAAAGCACACCAATGCTTCTAGATAGTAGATCCTAGTTAGGAAGGGGGCAACAGGGGGCTATGGGAAGAAACATGTTCCCAACCCTGGTCTGTCAGTGACTTGAACAAGTCCTTTCTCAAAACAGTAGATTCTTTACTTAGACTTATTCACAGCATTCATGCAGTATTAAATCTGCCCTATATTCAGAATACTATAAATAATCAAAAACAAACAGGCAGGAGAACATGTATAGGTATAAAAGTTTCAGCTGGAAATTGAAACTAATAGAAAAGCACTGGTTGATGTCTTAGAACTCAAACTCGTATGTTCCCACTATGTATGTGTGTGTGCTTTTTTTCTTCCTATCTTGTTGTTTCATTTCTTTATATCAATTATTCTTTTCTTTACTGTTACATTTAGTGTTCCATTTGAAATCTCCTACTGGGTTTTGTTCTAAGTTCAAAATAGCTTTCAGTGTCTTTTCAGTCATGTTCCTAGGACCTATTAATAGTATCCTGACAAGGAAAAGAGCGCAATTTAAAATGAAAGTGATGTATACCTTTACGTGTATAATTGGTGAGCCAATCAGTAGCTGTGAGTCCCACTTAAGTACATTAAGCAATAATGTCATAATGTCGTGCTGACAGGAAAAATATAAATGGAAGTTTATGAACTAAATATAAATCAATATAATGATTATAATAGACATGCTTTACCTGATTCAAGTTAAAAACTAACTTTCACTGACTACATTAACTGTTTAGGTACCTGTATATTCTTTTAAAAAAACTAAAAAAAAAAAATTAAGAATTAGAAAAACAGAAGACATATCTCCCTGTAATCTGATGAATAGCTGCTTTGAATCCTACTGAAACAAAATGTTCTAATATATATATTAGATAGATATAAGGAACAGAAAAACTGTAATATGGGACTCCTCACTCCTACACAACACTTTAAGCAATCATGCCATTTCCTCAAAGAAGCAGGAAGAGAGACATGCAGAGCAGTGGTACTTCCCAGTTGCTGTAGAATGTGACTTAAAAGAAAGTTTAAGGAGGAACCTGAAATGGGAAATGCTGTGCTGACTTCTTTCTTTGGGGGAAAAATGACTGAGGTATATATGAGGGCTCGTGTGACTGACTAAAGGAGAAGTAAGATTATAGATAACTCTTGAAAAGCCAAGTATGGAGTTTGGGTAGCATAAAGAGAGCTCAAGTTGCCAGCATGAGGGACTTCAATGTTCAATATTTATTTCAGGATTTTTTTTCTTGATAACAGTTTTGTTTGAGACATAGAATGATGTTATTATTTTTAACTGTGAAAAATTTTAGTACCCTAATGTTTACTGACAATAGAGGTAACACAATGGAAGAGTTTGATCCATAGTGTCTCACACAAGAATTGTAAGTATTGCAATTAGGATGTTAAAAGCAGGGGTGGAGAAAAACAAAGAGATCCACTGAGTTTTATTTGTTTGAGAAAACAGATTCAAGAGGTGTTTTGGAATCACTTGACTGGAGAGGAAGGATGAAGATGAAGGATAAATTTAAAATTTATTTTAAAAATTCAGTTGACGTACATGCCATATGTTTGGACATACTGGGAAAGACAGAAGGGAGTCCAGTGAGGTATATAATAATTTTAGAACATGTACACACTTAGGGTGTCACAGCACATTCAAAGAGTAGCTAACACATATCTACAGAAATTGGTTGATCTTCAATAGAGGGCATTTAACTATTTCACTTCTGGCAGCTGGATGCCACTTACTGGCAGTTCTCATGTCATCTAATTGTCCTTAGTGTTTTCACAAGTTTACACGTTTGTTTTTAACCACAAGCATTCGGTCTCCACTGGTATAAATGTGGTTCTGAGGAAAGTGTCATCCCCATAGCATCTTGTTCAGCTCACACCCATAGCTTCCTACTGATCCCATTCTCATAGTTGGCATCTTTCTATTGGACTGAATACTCACTGCAGAAGCCAGCTGACAGAGTATATGGCTTACTGTTGGCCTTGGGTGCCAAGAATTCATGAGCCAAGAGGTTTTCTAGCTTACAGGGCACAAGGGACAGTTCCCTAACTGATTTATGACTTCGAACTTACCCACTGTGAATTGTTCTTTCCCACACCTGATTTGTCACTTGAATTGAATCTCTGACAACTATTATGCAGAAAGGCTTTCCACTGTTGTCGTGCCAGTATTTTGTTTTAATAAATAATAGGTCAGTTGTTCCATGGAGGGAAAGAGAAATGTTAGACAATAAAAAGTTTCTTTTGAACGTTACTGCTTTAAACCCTGAGCAAATCTATGGTTTCCAAGGTAATTATTTTCTGATTTGAGTTAGCAATTATTAATAGCTGCTGACTATTATTAACATCCTCCTTGATATTTTAAATTATAAAATAGAGCACAGATGTGGAAAAATTACACAATACATATGTACTATTTAATATGTTTACATAGAAGGAACATCCACGTTGCTATCACTCAGATGAAGATAACCTAAAAGTTCTTCTTAAGGTCCCATCTTCATTGTGGCTCTCTTGTCAGGTCTCATAAGTAGGCATAAATAAGACTTTTAGGCTAATAATTTTGCTTTTTTACAGTTTTATGAAAGAATATTTAGATACTATAAATTATTTTTGTCTTTTTATTTCTTCTATACATATCCTAATTTCCTTTTCAGCTCTACTCTGCTAATCAGAATGAATGTTCGCCAAAGAAACAAAATAGGCAGATTATAAATGTATTTCTCTCTGTGTGTATGTATGCTAGCATATATGCATATGCACATATACACAGAAATATGTAGCACAGACAGAGACAAACAGAAAAAAAAGAGGAAGAACGAATTAAAGACATGTCTTTTTTATTCCTTATATACATATTCTAGTTCTCTCTGCAGCTCTAGTGTACTAATTATAATCAATTTTCTTCAGAGGAATAAAATTAGCAGAATATAAATTTATATATCTCTGTGTGCATGTATATTTACATGCAGATATATGCACATATGCATGCACATTTAGACAAAGATATGTAGCACAGGCATAGACAGGGAGTAAATGGAGAAAGATAAAGGAGTGAAGTTTTGTTGTTTCCTCCTAGTTTTGAGAGAGCATCTTTGTTCTAGTTGGTACTTGAAGTGTAGCTGAAGCTGGCTTTAAAACTGAGACACTCTTCCCACTCCAGACTCCCAGGTGCTGGGATTATAGGTATGTTAGACATCATACCCCAAAAAGAGTTTAGTTTTTGTTTTCCTTTTTAAAGACTAGTTCATGCAGTCATGAAGACATGCTGAGTCTAAGGC
This sequence comes from Mastomys natalensis, assembly GCA_021653895.1. Lineage (NCBI taxonomy): Eukaryota > Metazoa > Chordata > Mammalia > Rodentia > Muridae > Mastomys > Mastomys natalensis. Next base: position 447,524 of record JAJTUV010000608.1, on the reverse strand, counting down.
CAGCAACTAGATATGCAGGTCAATTCCTAAAGCTACCGCTGGCAGGATTTCTCCTAGTCTGTGAGAGGTCAGTCTTCATTCTACTGATAAAGCCTACTAGTGAACCATGGTGGAAATAATCTGCTTTACTGGAACTGTACTTATTTTGATGTAAATAACATCCAGAAAACACCTTGGCAAAACACTCTTAACCAAATGCCTAAACACAAAATCTTAGCTAAATTAAGGCATAGATTAATAATTCCAGGTACACACGTTTCCTTTTCCCTGACACCTTTACTTTGGGACTTCTTTTCTGAAGCAATTAGGGGTTTTATTTAACTTGGAAGTTTCCCGGAGATACCTGATTGTCAGGGAGTTTTCTACTTCACTCTGCTGCTGGATACAAAGGCCTGATCATAGTAGAGTTTTGTTTTGCATGTTTTTATTTGGTTTTACAATAGAGACCCATATGTTGATCTAGCATTCTGAGTACAAGGAAAACTATAGCTAGGTCATAGTCTACTTCCACATTTATTCGTTGAGGGACCTCTACATTTATTTGCATAGAGATAGAGCTAATTTATACCTACCAACAGTATAAGAGTTTCTCCCCCCATGTCTTTGCCTGTACTTATTGTTTTTCCATTTACCTTCTTTTTTTCTCTCTCTCTTTTTTTTTTTGCAACAGATTTCTGTTTATTCTAAAAACATTAATCTTCAAAATTTTATTTATTCCTTGATTTTTTTAATGATCGCTACTCTGGCAGTGATGAGAGAGAAACACAATGTAGTTTTAATTTTCATTTTTCTGCAGGTGAAGGACAATGAACATATTTTCATGTTCATTGGCTGTTTACACTTCTGAGAACTGCCTTTCTTTGCATCAGCCCATTTAATGGTTCAGTTATTTTGTTTCTTGGTATTATTCTGTTCTGGATATTATTGCTGTTATGATCCAAGCAATGGATATCAAAATGTAACAATTATGTTTGGGAGGTTTATTGGGGAGAAGCTATACAGAGGCTTCTGAGTGAGAGTAGAGGGAAAGAAGAAAGTGGGGAGAGAAGGGACCTACCGTGTGTGTGTGTGTGTGTGTGTGTGTGTGTGTGTGTGTGTGTGTGTGTGTATACACATATATCACATGTGCTGGGGGAAGATATGCACCTCATTGGGATATGTTACATCTTGGCAGCTAGTGATGACTTACCCCGCTTCTGCAGGGCCGTTGGGGCCAGCAGTGTTGTTGCCTGGTTGCCAATGATTTCTCATTTCAAAATAAGGCTAATGAAGATTTTTCTTCCATTGTTTGAACTATCTCTTGACAATATTTCTTTGGCATTTTGGAACTCTGTAAATTTATTCATACCATGTGTCAGTTTTATTTTCGGAATAACTTCAATACTTTGAGAAAGCCCTCCTGTGTCTCTCTCTTGAAGTGTTTATTCTTGTAGTGGTTTCATAGTTTTAGGTTTGACATTAATGTCTTTTGTCCATTTGGAGATGACTTTTTTTTTTTTAACAAAATGAGAGAAAGTGATCTAGTTGGTCTCTTTTGTTTTTATTATTACTTTTAGTTTTTTACAGTCCAGTCATAACTCACCTCTGGGTCTGCCCTCCCACAGTTCCTCATCCCATTCCTCCTCCCCCTCTCTCCAAGATGATGTCCCCAACCCACCCCATCCCACACCCCACCAGGCCTCCCTAATCCTGAGGCCTCAAATCTCTCACCTTCTCTCACTGAGTTCTGACCAAGTAGTCCTCTGCTCTATATGTATTGGTGGCTCAGTTTCTGAGATCTCAGGAATTCACGGTAGTTGAGATTGGTGGTCTTCCTATAGGGTAGCCCTCCTTAATTGAGCTATTTGGAGGATTTTGTGCTTATATATTAAATTTAATGTGTTTCTCATTTTCTGTGAAGCATATTGTTGGTACCCTCATGGAGACTGCTTTAAGTTTATAAACTATATTTTATTATACAAGTATTTGTACACTGTTAATTCTGCCAATCCACAGTCTTTCTTTTTTCATCTCTTTCTTGGAGTGGTGGATCAGATACATGCTTCCCAATTTCTGCATGTAAGATTTGCTTAGCCTTACATTGTACCTTCCTTTCATCAACTGTTATTTTCATTTATTGTTTATTATTTTAAAACTTAATTGAAATAAATTTCATTTAAGCCTATAACTTTATTTTATTATCTTCATTACTTTCAGATGATTGCATTTTAATAGAACTTAAACTGTCAACAGAGTAATTTAATATTTGTTATTATTAGTCCAATATTGGAAGACAATAATATTATCCCTCCTTTTGTGCCCCATAAAAATGCAAATCAGATATAAGATGCTAGCATTAGGTATTAATAAAAAGGCAATATAGACACTAGTGTGAAATTTGCTGTAGTTTTCATTAATCTTCTATATGGTACAAGTTCAATGTTTGTGTTATCATAGTTTTTTATATTAAGATTAAAATGATCCATTGATATTTTATACATATGTATCAATGTTGGATAGTTTTATTTACTGAACTTTTTGTTTATTTTTGATATTACAAAATAATTACATTATTTCTCACTTGCCTATTCTCCTTCCTAGCCCTTCTATAAACCTACTCCTCCCTGATCTCTTTCAAACTTTTGACCTTTTTTTTTCAATTATTCTTACTTGAATGTAAGTATAAATTATATGGAAATGTTAAAAATTAATATTATGTGCATGAAATTAGTAAGGAGTGTGAGTTCCAGAAGGAGCAAGTCACTGTCTGCAGTCTATAATACTGATAGTAAACATATCTGTATATAGGGTTAGCTGCAATTTACTTTTTATGCAGTTATTTTTGTAAACTAAAATCATTATTTGTTTCATCAAGCCCATCAGTCTGTAGAAATTTCTTCATGAAACAAATATACTCCAAAGTCTCGTTACCAGACCCTGAACTAACTTAGCATTTTTCCCTTCCCTGTTTTTCTGGTGCTTTCTTTTCCTTATATGTCTTCCCTGGAGAACTTGTTGCTTTGGCCTCTTATCTTTTTGCCTAATTCTCTCGTACAGTTACATAATTTTTCATCATGCATTTAGTCTTTATCAGTCTTCTTCTTGCTGCAAATTTTCCTGGAATGTTCTCTAAATCAAAACTTTAGCTTTAATTATATATATCATATATTATTCTCAAATATACATACGTATCTACATACATACATGCATACATACACACACATACACACACACACACACACACACACACACACACACACACACACATCTTTTATGGTACTTCAAAAGCAAGCGGAGAGAAAAACTGAATGTATTCCTTTTTCTAGTCAAAGGCTTTTGATTCTTTCTTGCTGAATAGAGGTACCCAATGCCCTTGTGTTGGGCACTTGGTGATAAGACTGTGGTGCTATTGAGGGGATCTTTACATGGAACCCAGTAGAAGGAAGTTAGGTCATTGCGTGTGTGCCTATAAGGAGATATTGGAACCCAGATCCGTTCCTCTCCCTTTGTGTTTCTGGAACACTATGTTGGGAGCAGTTTACTTTACCAAGTGCTCACTGTCATGATGTTCTCCCTCACAACAGCCAATGGAACCAGATGACTATGGACTCAATTCCTCAAACCAGGAGTCACAGTAAAGCTTTTGTCCTTATAAAGTGATTCTCTCAGGCATTTTGCTTTAGTATAGACACTGTCAACACTCAATACTAAGTTGGCCTCTCTTGCTTCATTCTTAACCCCTGAGGAAACATATCAAAAGCTAGATAAAAATACTCTTTACAACAGTAGACATATACTTCATGAGAGAGAGTAGAACAGACACTTCATTTTAGTCATGAAAGAGACAGCTCCCCATCACCATTTCTGATGGGGGTAGGTGTGGAAAGCCTGTGCTCTTGAGACAAGGTCAAGAGAATCACAGGTCCTTCCAACATCTACAATCCTGTCTAGCATATGGATACACCCATGGTCTTTTGACCTCTGCATCCTAAGATTTACCATGTCACTCTTCAGTTGACTTTGACAGGTACCACCGCAGTTGCTCAGTTTCAGAATTATTTCAAACATCCGTCGGGGCTTACTATGCCAAGCTCTAAGCTTCATTTGACTTCGAAATATAAAAGGAGATTGAGCTTCAGTGCTTTAGACTTTTGAGGAGATTTATACAAAGACCTAATCTAGGCTGTAAATTGTCTGCCTTCACAGGTTGATCATACCAAGATTTATTGTCCTCCAAACAAAGCAGTTACCCTGGTAAATGGTGTTAGACTTAATCTTTGTAGCATTTGAAAAGAATTAGTTGTAGTGAAATTAAGATACACATGTTCTACTAGGTATCATTCCATATCTACATAACAGAAGGTTGGCTCTTTATACAGGAAACATTCAATAACAATTAATTTACCCTTGTATTAATTTTGTATAGGGGGCTGTAACAATTTGCCACAAGCTGATGGTTTGAAACAAATGAGATTTAATTTCTTATGGCTCTAGAAACCAGAAATGTAACATGAGAAATGCTGAGTTGAAATCAAAATATTGGCAGGAATTTACTTCCCCCAGAAGCTGTGGGTGACATGGGATGGAAATCCATGTTTGCTTCTCCTCCAGCTTCTGATGGCTGCCAGCCTCCCTGGCTCGGGGCCTTATTAGTCTTCTGCCTCTATCTTCACATCATCCTTTCCCTGTATTTATCTGTATGAAAATTTCCTTTGTCTCCATCTTATGAGAGCACAGGTGTTGAAGTTAAGGGCCATTAAAATAATCCAGGATAATTTATTGTTTTTCCATTTTTCTTATTCAATTGCATTTGCAATGACCTCACTGGTTTCCAGTATATAGGAGCAATAGGTCTCCAGAATTCAGGCTTGCATATCTTTTAGGGGTAGAAATCTTTTATATCTCTTGATTTATATTATTAGTGATGATGATTATTATTATATTGATGTTGCTATTCTATTATTGATAATTATTACATTGATGTTAATATTCTACTGTCACTTGCTATCATCATCAAAATAGTTTGGCAAGCATTGTTTCTACAGTAGAACATCTCCTTTGCAGGGTATGACAATTCGCAAGCTTATCTCTCCCCTTCTCAACTTATCTTCCTCCAGTCATTTTCATCAAAGTGAGTGATCTTTTCAAATATAAGTTTGACAGATAGTGAGATAGCTCAGTGAGTAAAGATACTTGCTACCAAGCCTAATGACCTGAATCCAACCTTTAGAGTTACAAAACATTGATAAGAGAGAATCACCTCTGTGGAATTATCTACTGACCTCTAAATGTGGGCCATGACATGTGAAAAAATAAATATGTATTTGTAAGTTAAACAAAATCTAAGTTTGGTTAGAAGTAGTGCATCAACTTCAAAGTTTGAAGTGATTCCTCATTGCTTGATGCCTCCCACTAGATTATCTTTATTACTTCACCTGCCCAGTCTGCTCTTCAGTGGGTGGCTTTGTTGAGTTTTGATCAACCTACTCATCAGATGCCCTTTCTGACAAAACCCAGAGCTCATCACTAACTCCCCACCAAGACTCAGTTTAAGCATCTCTTCATCCAGAAAACTTTATGAAACATCCTTTTTAGTTAGGCCCTCTGTGTGCCTTCTCTGGCACTATCCACATTCCTTTTCAAATCCTACTTCTTATCAACTGAGAGTCATTGACAAACACTAAAGTCCTCTTAATAGATTTTCATCTGAGGGAAAAAAAAAAAAAGCCCAAGTACTGTAGTAACCTCATTAGAGTCATTTAAGCATTAAATAAGATACTGTAAAGCATTTTACAAAAATTCAACATAGAATGTGAATGACTATGTTTTATCATTCATATATATCTGATTATATATGTATCATGTATTTGATATAGGTCAAAATATATATGTATTAGTTTTATCTGTTTAAAAAAGAAGAAACTTCATTTACTTATTTGCAATACATTTAGTGTAAGTTCCTACTACAGTGTTTGTTATTTAGTAAAAATCCACTAAATATTTATTAAATGACTTAAATAATAGTTTCTCCAATGAACTGTATCCAAAAATTTTTAACACTTCAATAATTGCACAAAACTTAGGAGTCTTCTCAGTGCATCTCAGTAAAATGCACTTCTTCTCAATTATTTAAATAGAGGGAAGGTATAGGGATGCCATCCAGTGCTTGATTAAGTGGTAAGATACTTGCCTAACAAGTGTAAGGCCTGAGTTCAATTCCTAGCACTTCAAAACTAGAAGAAGAGAAGAAGAAGGAGAGGAAGAGGAAGAGGAAGAGAGAGGAAGAGGAAGAGGAAGAAGAAGAAGAAGAAGAAGAAGAAGAAGAAGAAGAAGAAGAGAAGAAGAAGAAACCAAATAGGTGAATGAAAGTAGAAATCCAACATATTGTTTACTCATTGAGTCGTCGTAATTTTATATGGTGGTCCAAATTGTTAGTCCTTCTCTTTCTTAACATACTATCTGCTTCAAAAGTTTAAGTGAAATAATGTGATTTTCTACTTTTATACCTAATATCTAATATGTAGGAAATTAGAGAGCTGGAGAGCTCATGGTCTCCAAGTCCTAGGGCTCCCAACAAAGCCATTTTCAGGAACTCTAAGAGAAGTTAAACTATAGAAATGCTAATTAGGAACTCAATTTATGATTTACATGTCAGTGGGATAAGCCCCTTCTGAGTGTGAATCTTTCAAGGGTCAGCAAACCACAAGAAGTGAGGTGGGGTTTGTTTTGTTTGGTTGTTTTGTTTCTAAATAATCACTAAGAGCCTTAAGAAAGGATGAATTATTAATTATAAATGTTTTATATTTTAAATTAAAGGAAAGAAAGCACTTGTGCTTTCCTCTCCCTGTTTTGAAGCATGATTATAACCAGAATGCCCCAGCTTCCTCCAGTGTAGCTCTCAGTGAAATTCTATAACTTCACAGTTGAGTCTCTCTCCCAGTCCCACTCTTTCTCAATTTCAGCCTATTGCTTCCCACTGGGAAGCTGTGAGCAATGTTTGTTCTACTAAACATTTTCCTGTTCTTAAAAAGAAAGGAGGGAAGAAAATTCACATCTTTCATGGACTACAAGGCTAGGGACTCCTGGTTATGGTTTCTTTTCTTTTTTAAAAAAAAAAATTTTAATTGATTGTACTTACATTTATTTACATTTATTAATGTAAGTACATTAAAATGTACTTACATTTTAAACGTTGTTCTTTTTCCGGGCCTCCCCTCCACAACCCCTCCATTCCATTCCTCCTCCCCTTTCCTCTAAGAGGGTACTCCCCCACCCAGCCACCCACTCCTGCCTCTGGTTATGTTTTCATAGCAAAGATTCATCTATGACTGGGATGTAACCAGGATACAACAGATTCCAATGCACTCCCATGCCAAACCTCTGTCTGTTCCTACTTTCATTTAAAAACAATTCAGTTCCTAACAAACCCTGTGCACAGAGCCAAAATCCTTACATCCGCATAAGATCTTATTCCAGCTTTAAGGTTGAAGAACTTACTTTGTTGGAATTAAGATTCAAATTTGTTGGCATGGAATGGAATCATTTGCACATGACTATTTGGTTTAACTTTTTCATGTCCGCCTCCAAACCATGAAGGTTTGTCTATGAGACTTGAGGCATCTTTAGCATGCCTCCCCAAAACATTGCATGGCATTAGGCACGAGGCAAATTTGTGATGGATGTTTCATAAATGCAAATAAACGCATATATTTACAAAGTAGCCCTGAAGACGTCTGACCTACTGTAGTACACGGTAGCCTTTTCATGTTGTTCCTGCTGTTGCTAGGATAGAAGGCCACACAGAGGAGATTGGAGCATGACAAGCAGGCAGCTGCTGCTCCACTCTTATTCTGAAGGGGCTTGCCTCCCTCCCATTCTATTTGGTCTCATTACATGCGGGATCAGGTCTGTGCGGTTCCGGACTTCTGCATGCAGCCCTCAAGAGGGCTGTCAGCTTTCTCATCCCTGTCAGACAAGTTGACAATGCTGTACATGAAACACAAGACTCTCCACCTTTAAGATTTTTGTTTTTAACAGAAGAAAATATACATATGTATTTTGTAGAAGTGTGTGAAGGGGTTTAGTTATTTTCAGTGTTTGTGGGTGCTATTTTTCTACACAATCCAAAGTACCTAGAGGCACACAGATTCTGAGGCTCATAATAAAATTCCAGAGTGCTATTCTGCAGTTATCTTATACTTCGGAATGTGAAAATGTGAAATCAGTTTTAATGTTTTTCTTTCTATAAGTACATACTCTTCAATGCCAGGGGTAGCTGCCTACTTCTACCCCCCTTGTTTGTTCAGTCGATGAACAAATGACCCATTTGAGTGATATACAGACTGGGGTGACATTTCTTCCACCTCCTCATGTCACAAAATGTGGATCTTCCTGCTAGCCAGTCTCCTTTATACCGCTTACAAATTTCCATAAAGATTTTACAAAGCACAGAGCTTTTCATCACGCTTCCCTCATCATGTGACATGACAAGTCCCCGTGTCATATATCCCACACAAGCTGCCATCTTCAGTGGCCTTGCATAAAGGCCAACACTTGATTCTCTCACTCTCAACAGAACAAACTCAATGGTCTTGTTCTCTTCTCTAGGGTTTATCTGCCAGAGTTGTGGTTTATGGAAGTTCACAGATAATTTATTCCCTATCTTTTCTTATTTATTTTATTTATTGATTACCTGTATATAGTTTTTCATTCTTGGAAAAATGTAAGTTTTTGTCTCACCATTATGTTTCTACTTTCTTTAACACCTCCACAAAGCCTTTATGGGAAGGTAAACGTTGCTATTTCTACATATGTCCAAAACTCTCCTTTTATCTGAATGTGTACTTTTCAATAGATGTGATCCACCTAGTTAAAGTTTCATTCATTCCCTTAGAGTTTTGTTTTGTGATTTAAAATTGCTTTAAGAGTTTCAGACATGGAAATTGTATTTACTTAATTTCTAGTTCTCTAACTTTTCCTATATATCTCCTCAATTGTATGACATCATATATATATACGTGTGTGTGTGTGTGTGTGTGTGTGTGTGTGTGTACCCCCACAGAGGTGGAGGGAGAGGGAGACGGAAGGGGAGGGAACGGAAGGGGGAGGGGAAAAAAGAGGGACAGAGAGAGGGAAACTATACTGAGAGAGAGACCCTACTGAAGGTAGGGAAGCTCTCTTCAAGTTTTGGTCATGAGGAATTTTTCAAAACTATGTAGTCATTGCCTGCCTTCCAGAAGTTCCAGAAGTTGAAGGTAAGAGCTATTGTTGTAGATAACACATGCTCAGGACACAGGACCTGGAACTACCTGGAAGCCTGTGGAATTTCCTATGCATTTTTACATAGGAATTTATGTATTTATGTAAATGCATAGGAATACTATGCATTTACAGTAGTCAAAGCTGCCTACTGTAAAAAAAATCTGTAAAACTCAACAATATCCTGGCAAGATATATCCAAAGATGGAAATTCCATTTTGAAAATATACAACAGCTATTGAACTAAACTTAAGTCCTACTAACTTGGAGAGAATTTGTAGTTGGCACTGCTAGCATATCCAATTAACTGTAGGTAAAAAGGTCAGAAATCCTAGAGGAGAGCATACTACTGCAATTTTCCTAAACCAATATAATTTCTATTTTTAAGTATTTATCCTTACACTTACAGGTAATTGTAGCTTTTTACTCCTCATCAAAGAAGCTTCTTTTTAAAGAATAGATAAAAACAATTACAGAGATCCAAACTGGCCAAAATGCAAAAATAAGAGACTTTGAAATGTATAACACCAATGGAGTACAACTCCTACACCTAAGGTTCAGGAAATATCAATCAAGATGCAACTGTAATATTGTAAGAGCCAAAGGTCCAGGGTGTTTGTTACTATGTAGTGCCTTCTAGATATGGCAGGGAGGGTGTACACACAAATTCTCAACAGTATTGCTGCCTAAATAAGGTCTGCATATTGACAACACTGGTTGACATATCAATGTGAACTGGAGAAATTTTATTAAGTCCTACAATCAGATGAAGAACTAGATGGAGAGGGTAAATCAGTTTTCTCCAGTGGCAAGCTTGCTAAGAGATTATCTATTTGTAGTTGGCCAATGAGAAACACATATATGCATAAGAGTCTCTGTACTCTTTTCTTGAGTCTTCTTCAGCAGCTGCCCTATATTTTGGTATAGAAGTCTTGGGATTGGTCATTCAACTTCTCCAAAGAAAATACATGCTTTTTTGACCACTGTAAGAATCATGTTAGCCCAAAGTCCATGAGCATTTTGCAAAGTCTTATGCTTAGTGAATTCTGGTCTCATTAAAATATTATTAATTGTTGACAGTATTAAACTTGGTAGATAACAGAGGCAGGAAGAGGTTGACAACTTGCACAACCTCCAATTATTAATCCTCTAATAAATTTCTTCTTAATTCTGCTGTCTTCAATAGCATAGAGTAACAAGATAATGGGCATGATTGAATTTCCTTCTGTATCTCCCCACTTCCAGTTTTTCCAGGTTTTACTAACTATTCTGTAGGAATTTTCACTCCTTCCTGAATGATTTGTACTTTCCCTGAAACAAGTGTGGGTCTTACAAAACAAAAGCTGCTACTTCCTAATGAATCCTCCTCTCTCTCTCTCTCTCTCTCTCTCTCTCTCTCTCTCTCTCTCTTTCCTTCCTTCCTCACAGTGCTTTAACAGCAGTGCATTAAAATTTCTAATGCATTTGAAATTGCTTCACAGATATTCCATAACTCTCTACCCACCAACTTCATATACTTTCACTTTTTCTTTGAAAGGAAGAAAAAAAAGAAGAAAGAATCAAAACAAATGAAACAGATCCCCATTAAGACAAAAAAAAAAAAGGAACTAAAGAAAACAAAAGTCCCCGCCTCCACATACACACACACTAACACAAATGGAGTCTGTTTTACGATGGTCAACTCCTCCTGAGCACAAACCTAGTGTACTCCATTGGAGAAAACTTCTCCTTTCCCAGAAGGTATCAACTGTAAATAGCTTCAAGGTTAGGAGTAGAACTATGAGACCATTTTCCCTTCCCAATGCTAGAATTTTGTCTGGTTTGAACCTATGCAGATCCCAAGCCTTGCGTCCCAATTCCTGAGTGCTGCTACGTGTATTCAGTCTGTTGTGCCTGGAAGACCATGCTTCTCATGGTGTCATCCACTACATCTGGCTCTTGATGCCTAAGAACCAGTAACAAGGAAATTAGCTTGTTATCCTAGATTCAAAGGAAATTAGTCTTCTTTTAGTCTTGAATTCCTAAAGAATAACAAGGATGTTAGGCACAAATTTGGGGCAGTGAACCTCATTCGTATACCACTGTATCTTTGAACATGTTCCTTAGTTTAAAAAAAAATACAAAGTAAATCTACAAAAAAATTAAAACATGTCACTTACTTGTAGTCGGAAGATACCTTTTACGTTACAATGAAAAGCTTCCCAACCTTGTTGCTTAGGAAGTGAAAGCTATTGTGTTGAACAACAATGCCACCTCAGAGGACACAGAGGCTTCCTATAAAAGGTTAGTGATATCTCTTTTAGAAATGTCAAGGCTCTTTCAGAGTCGAGAACATGTTCATGGAATCATAATAAAATGCCTTGCAACTGGACTTTCACAAGGACTTCCCTACTTTGCTCTCCTGCTTTTGCCAAATGCAAGTAAAATGCTTCTGAACGCCTGCACAATGCAAGTCTGACCTTTGATTATTCGGAACTTCGCTTCGGGACTGATTAAGAGTCCAGTTGTGATTTTAGTAATACAGCTTATTCATCAAGGCAGATCCCCACTGGTAAATCTGGAAGTCGCTAGAGGATTTGTTCCCTTTTAGAGACCCTAATCACCACCAATCGTCCCCTGCCGAAGAGTAAGTCCTGGAGTTAAAGAATGAAAGTGCAGAATTGCTCTGCTTGCACATTAGCCACCCTCTACTAGCAAGTCCTAGAAACTTGTATAAGGCAGTTTTGTTCCACTGCTGCTCTTTGGTCAACATAGATTCCAATTACATAGTGACTTACACAAATGGCTCCATTTGGGGCTCTTAGGAGAATAAGCAGTACCTTATAAACTAGCCATCCTTTGTGCTTCAAATATAAATGATCTTGGTGTACATCTGATTTTAATCTAAGTGTTTTCAAAGGCCACTCTCCTCCCGTTGTTATCACTCCTCTCCTCTTGTTTCATAACATGTGCAAAACTCCTACCATAGAAGGCATTTTGGTAGGACTATATTATTTTTGAAAATGCAGTGATTTTAATTATCAGTTGTTGCATCATAATCTAGCTGAAAACGTAGATGAACAGACAACACATTTTTTTTTTATTCTTCAGTTGCTTTCAAAGTTAACTGAGAATTGCTTCTGCTTTAGGTGGGGAGTCTGGCGCTGCTCCTACATTGGACAGTGAATTTACGAGGACAAGTTCCCTACTCCCCTATCAATTTCCTATATAGTCTGTCCCCACTGAAGAGAGGTTTGAGTCCCATCCCAGCATGGCAACAAGTTTTTAGGGAAAGCAAAGCCCCAGCATGTACATACTTGTCAAGCCTCTACTTGCATTATACTTACTAATATAACCACAGCAAATCACTTAGAAGAGTCTCCAGGTCAGCGTGGAACTTTATAGGTACAATGAACCATGACCCGTTGGAAGCCATCGCCATCCCTGTGAGCTCATCATATTAGGCTATGATGTTCAATGTGAGGAATGATAACTATAAACTGAAACACTGTTATTGTCTGTTTTGTAGCTGAGGACATGCATCAATGAGGTTAGTGATACAGGTTTTCAACAATGTCTATGAATAACCAACATAGCACAGATAACAAAGAGCAGACTGTGGTTTGAATCTGGTTCTTCACATTGAAAGACACTGTTGGTCCCCCAGCACAATTTGGCAAAATATGTTTCATATTTCTAGAAAGTTCTCTGAAATAGTATTAGTATTTGCATGGGTTTTTTTTTTTTTTAGCTTTCAATAAGGGGGCTGCTGTGATGTTTGAAGTTGAACAGTTTGAGTCGTATTTGTTATAATGGTATTTTACTGACACAAGATCATATACAGATTATACCCCCCACTGTCCAGATTGATTTAATACGGCAGAACACCAGCCAGAATTACATTCAATTTTTGATTTTTACACTTTGGATAGGTCCTATTATGTGAATCCCGCTATCTTGATTGGTAAGTATGAATAGTGAACAAAAGAAGACCAAAGTAACTTGTTTCCTCTAACTTAACCTCTATTAAAGACAATGGAAAGTTAAGTTACTGGAAGAGATTAGTTACGTTCTCATTCTCTGGTAAAATACTTGTCAAGAAACATTTTAAGGCAAGAACGGTTTACTTTAAGTCTCGTTTGAGGATACAGTCCATCATGGCAGAGAAGGCAGGAGAGACTCATATCTGGAGCAAATCAGATACAGAGAAAAGGGAGCACCGCTAATGTTCTATTGCCTCTCTTTTCCATGAGTCCCAGACCCCAGTCCATGGAAATGTGCACCTGACATTCAGGGTAAAACCTCCTTCCTCAAATCTCTCTCTAGAAACACCCTCATGGATAATTAACAATAAAGATTAACTGCCACCGAGAGACTGAGTCTTTGCTTCAATCAAGACTGGAAGTCACCACTGATAGAGGAAGATACTTGTTTAAAAATGCTAATGTTCCCTCAAATCCAGAGAGTGAGAATTTGGGAAATGGGGTCATATAATCTGCATTTTAAATTGTTCCCAGCTGCTTCTTGTCTTCAATAATTTTGGAACTACTGTCTGACCCATTAGCACATTTCAGCTCCCAAAGAGCACATAATCAGGCTCAATTTTGCCATCTGTACACTGCTATTATCAGGTCCACTTCTGCAAATCAATGCTGATCTAGCACCTTCAGAGTCTGCCATAGGAACCCAGTGTGGTGAAATATTTGAAAATTCACTAAGATGCGGTGTGAAATGTGGAAAGTAGCATTAAGTTAGCTAAATCAAACAAATAAGTAGCATTATCATTTGTACATGGATAACCCCTGCTGGGATTCAAGCCAAGGATCTTGAAACTAAAACCATAGCTGTGGATTTTAAGTGGTTGGTGCTATTTTATGGTTTTGAATTTGCTTTTGCTGAAGAAGAAAAGTTACCAGTTACACAGACAACCAGATATGCACAAGTATCCTGATTTTCCAGGTCTGGGACTGTCTCAAGCCGGAGCTTCACAGTATGGTATGAGGTTGAAGAGTTATTTCCTTTGAGTCGTTAAGACACCAAGAAGTTCTTTCACCAAGTGCAGTGGTTCCCAATCTTCCTAATGCTGTGACCCTTTAATACAATTCTTCATGTTGTGCTGACCCCAACCATAAAATTATGTTTGTTACCACTTCTTAACTGTAATTCTGCTATTGTTATGAATAGTAATGCAAATATTTTTTGAGATAGAGGTTTTCCAAAAGGGTTGCGACTCACAGGTTGAGAACCACTGTCATAAAGCAATATAAGCATGGGTAAAATTTTCCCATTTTTCAGAAGTATTCTTATTAATTCTTTGAGAATGTCATATATTTTGAACATGGTTATCCCCAAACTCCTCCCTTACTGACTGCTTCCCCCAAGTCTGTGTTTTCTCCCTTAATTTAGGCTTCTTCATCTTCTTTTGTTTCTTTCTCCATAGAGTACAGTTTGTGTTGGCAAGCTACTCTTCATATGAGGCCTGGGATGGTCTTTGGTCACACTACCTGGGGGCTCCCATAGCTACCAGCTCTTCACACAGCTATCAAATGCTAATAGCTCTCCTTCTCAGCTCCTGTTGGAATTTCAGGCTCACCTTTTGTATATATGCTAGCATTTTGTCTGACTGGAGCTTGCACAGGTCTTGTGAAAGCTGTTCTAATCTTTCTGAGTTCATTGGCGCACCTGACATATTACGTGTGAAAACCACTGTTTCCTTGATACTATTGTTATTGATCACCTCTGGTTCTTACAACTTTGTAACCCCCTTCATTGACAAAATTCTTTGACAGTTTATCTCGGTCAAAGAAGCATCAAATTATTAATCACAATTAATTTTGCTGCAATCTTCAATGTATTACTTTTTTCTTTGTGAGCATAGGGAACTACAAAATATACTTTGAAACTGACTAAAGAGAGAAACCAATATTGGTTTTGAGCTCTAGAGTTATTACCAGCTAATTAAATAAAGACTAAACTAAAACATTGAGAAGTTTGATAAGACTTTTCATCTTAAATGAATAATTTATTACAAAATATTTTTTATAAAATGATATTAATTCAAATGCACACTTTAGAAATGTTAATTTTTCTAGGGATTCTGAAATTCTGAGAAACAAAATAGTCCACTCCAAATTAAGACCTAGAGCAAACTAGCTTAAAAATGAGAAGCCTCTGGTCTGAGCAAATGGCTTCATGGGTAACGGTGTTGCTGTATGAGAATGTGAATCCTGAGAATGCAAATAAAATCAGAATGCTATACTGTAAGAGCCAGTAAACTCAGCCCTCCAATAGGAAGATGGAAGATGGAAAAATGTAAATCCCTGAAAGCATGCAAGTCCACTAGTCTGGTATATACTTATCAGAAAAACAAGAAAAGTTTTTCTCAAACAAGTTACAAGTATATCAGATGTTGTGTTCTGATTTCCACATTTGCCCCATGCCATGTGCACACTCATCCTTACAAATGAACACAAACACACCCACATACACAATCACACACACAAAGAGACAGAGAGAAAAAGGCAGAGAATGGAGTAATATTTTTTAAAGAGTGTGAGAAAAGTGATCTTAACATTTTTTTCTGATGCTTTACAATGGCTCTAATTAAGATTATACTTCTTTTGTTCTTCTCTTTAACCTAATTACCTAATGCTAACAAGATACCATGCACCAAGGGTTCACATGCACATATACATGTATTTCCTTATAGCGGTTCAACACAGTGACCATTCTGTAGATATGAAAAATGATATAAAAAAAAAATTTACAATTCCCTACTCAGAGTCAAATGAGATAATTATTTTATTTCAAAACACTTCCTTAGATGCAGAGTAGTAGAATCGTTGCTTTTAAATTATTATTATATTTTTAATTTTTATTTTATATGTATGAATGCTTGTGCACCATCTGCATGTAATACCTGCAGAGGACAGACATGATATCAGGTCCTCTAGGACCGGAGTTGTATATGGTTGAGAGTCTCCATGAGGGTGCTAAAACCAAACTGAGATCCTCTGCAAGAGTACCAAATGCTATTAACCACTGAACCACCTCCCCAGCCCTAATAGTCATAATCCCTTTTGATAAACAAAAATACAAGTAAAATACTAAGGTATTCCAAAATCCCTTTTGATAAATAAAATTATAAGTGAAATATTAAGGTATTCCAATAAAGGCCCTCAGTGCAAGAATGCAGTTAGGTCAATGACCTAACTCTTTTCATAATTATTTATTCTAAATTTCTTCTTGAAATTTATACATTATAGAAAGAAATAGGGTCAATGAGACAGGAAAAGAAAAAAATGTTTAGAGAGAAGGATTTAGGGAAAACAAAGGAACACAAGAGATGGAAATGGAAATACTGAGGGTTAAAGAACACAGAGGGGAGAGAGGAGAGAGAGACCAAGAAAAAGGGCATGTGTGGAAGGGACACAGGAAAACCTTCTAGTCTGCAGGTTAGTTAATTCAAATAAAAAATTAAAGCAGAAACATAACTCTCATTTCAATCTTTTTGAAAAATGCACGTGTATATGATATGCATGTTGTATGATTAGTCACTTGTGAGGTGGTGAATTGGAGCTTCAGAGGAGGGCAAACAATCAGGAACACTGGGAAATGTAATTTAAGACTTTCTATGATAGTCAATGTTTGCTTTTACTTTTTAAATATCTATAGTGAGTGAAAGAAAATTAGCAATTAATTTCAGAATTTTAACCATTTTATACTACATAAGAGGAGAAAGGAAACCCTGCTATTCTATAATACTTACTCAAAGCAGTCACTCCTATTTATTCCTTCCCTTGTGCTTCAAAAAGTGACTTTGCTTGTTTCAGTGTTTGTAGAAGATTGTAGGAGTATTGGTAAGGTCTGAAGGATTTCATTGAATATTTGGTTTGGATTTTCTATTTTTGTCAGCACTGTGTATTTTAGTCTGAGCTCTCCAGAAAGCAAAGCTTGAAGCAGAAGTTTGCATGTGCTCCTTTTCAGAGAGTATAATTTCAGGAAAGTGAGAGTCAGGGATAGCTTTGATCTTTGGGAGTAACCTTCCTGTCATCTGAACAATTCCAGCTTAATAGGACCCTCTGGAGGAGAAAGGTGAAGGAGTTTATTCAGAGTGTCTTGTCTCTCATGGGTTAGCTTCCCACTCTTCGGGGTTGCACATGTCTAGTAACTGGGGAAGTATGTAACTCCATTGTAAACAGAAAAATTTCAGAAAGAGAAATAAATACCATGTATGCAGAGGGAGAATGAATGAAGGCATTGCCTGATTCTCTTCATGGTAATTTGATTAGAACCCATGTAGAATGGTCACTGTCACTTGGTGCAGAGCTAAGTCTCTGAATGAATAAGAGATTTAAAATGGAGGAACATCTTCTTGGATTAGTGTTTTGATCTGGACCAGAAGACTGAAAGGCTGTTGTAACTATCTCGTATAAGAAAATTGACAGTAATACCCTCCTCGAGATTCATAACTGAAGATGTGAGCAACAAGAAGGCTATACCACTTACTCTATGAATGTAGCTCTATCTTGTGTGTTACGTCCATCTGACTGAAACGTAGTCTTCTGTAACTTTCACATCTCAATGGGAAAGTCAAGATCAGTGGTTGACATACACAGTGGCCCTGACCTGTTTAATGTTATGTATGTTCTTCTGATATATGATGTTATGCTATCTCGCCACAGGAAGTGAAAATTAAAGCTTCCTCAATGATGATCTTAACAGAAATAATAATCATCAAGATTACATCTTTTTCTCTGTTATTAAAATGACTAGCATATGTAGCATTTAGTCAAAAGCTGTCTCTAAGATGGGTGAAGATTTTAGGCAACAGCACACAGATTTGTATCTTTGAAAAAATGGCATTTAAGAGAAGCTGTTCTTTTTAGTTGAATAACTGTGAGCCATTTAATCTAGAATATCTTCTAAGTTCAGATGTAGGCTTAATGTAGTAGTGATGTATTAGCCAACTGCAGTGAAGCCAATTGCCCCTATGTGCTTCTCACAAGATATACTGTGGAAAGATGAGACTTAATTTTTTTTTGTAAGTTTTGAAGTCCAAGTTCTTCAGTATTAAATATTTTTCACTCAATAGTTATCAGGAATTAAATGAAACCATAGGTGCATTTATAGGATCTTCCTAAACAATGAAGAGTCATTCACAAATAGTTGCCTGTGTGAGATGATATGAGCCATGTAGATATGGGATATCTACATATAAATCCTCTCTATATATTTAATTATGTGTATGTTTTAAAATTTGAATTTGAGATTATGAGGATTTCTTTGACTGTTAATGAATATTGGGACATCCTTTTATGACTGAGCATTCCTATTTTAAAAATTTGTAATTGTTCAATGTTTCAAAATGATGTTTGATGATTACCTAAACTTTGTGTGATTCAGAGCTAAGTCCTAGGAATACAAAAGTAGTATGTGCTATCTTTACAGTGGTTGGGTAGATGGCTATCTAGAGAAAAATCAGGCATAAAAGGAAGGGAAGTAAAATTACACCCCATTGTTCACATTTCACAAAAAAAGCTGTGAAGTTGCCCTTCATGCCATACACATTTGTTTGTTTGTTTATTTGCTTATTTGGGTTTTTTTTTTTTTTTTTTTGAGACTGGGTTTTTTTCTTTGTGTAGCCCTGAACATCCTGGACCAGGTTGACCTCAAACTAGAAGATATGCCTACCTCTCCCTCCCTAGTGCTGGGATTAAAAGCATATGTCATCTCTTCCTTCCTCCTGTTAACCCCTTAACAGATGAAAAAACAATTAGACTTAATGGATACATCTTATATGAAATTACTTAGTTATTTTC
This sequence comes from Mastomys natalensis, assembly GCA_021653895.1. Lineage (NCBI taxonomy): Eukaryota > Metazoa > Chordata > Mammalia > Rodentia > Muridae > Mastomys > Mastomys natalensis. The sequence continues at coordinate 428,487 of JAJTUV010000608.1, read as the reverse complement.
ATGAACATATTTGGAAGATGCTGGCACATTTGAGTGCCCATGCGAAAGTATATGCTTGTGTGCCAGTGTAAAGCCCCATATGCTTAATGCCTGAATCCTCAAGCGATTGAAATCTTATGCTAAGAGCTGAATAAAATCCCTGATTATTTTCTTAAAAAGTCATCCAAAGTAAGTTTATTACTAGATGAGTTAGTAAGATGTGTAAAATTTGAAGAGTCTGAGAGGGTACTTAAAACACAAAATGCCTCTTGAAGTTTCTAAAACTTAAGGACATATGGGCACTTAATTTCTGAGTGCTTTACTTGTAGATATATCCAATGTTTGTATTTTAGTTCAATTATTAAAAGCAAGGCAAAATAAAAAGTGAGCAAGTACTAGTAACGAAAATCATATGATAGTGTGTACTTGTTCATGATTTGTTTCTTAAGGACTCACTTTAACTAATATTCCTAATTACTGAAAATCTATATGGGTTCAACACTGTAAGACTGAAAACATTTAAAGCCTTTTTAAAAGTTATTATTATTACTCCTGCTATTCTTCTGGCTCTTAGGGTAAAGAAAGTGATTTCTGTTGACAAAAAAAACAAAACAGAAGGTAGCTGAACAGTGCTGCCACCTACTGTTCATGTTGCTGTCAAGCATTGCTTGGAACCTGTGGTCCCCCATAACCTTGGCATATTGATATTTAGGTGTTTGAGATATCCAAAAATCCATCCCATTGGACTCCTTACCAAAAAAAATGCTTCTCAGATTTCTCATTTGGAAGCATTACCCTAACTCCACCTAACTGAGAGCTTCAGTTTTCAGTCAGTAGTGGATAGCAGATTACCTAGTACTGTAGAGAAATGTAAGCCATCTGTATCAGAGCACTTTTTATTAAAATAAATGATCATATTAAACAAGGGGATTTCTGTTCCAGTGTGTTAATGACATTTATTAGTGACAGACGTAGAAGGTACTTGGAGGGGCTCCATGGAGGACTGTGCACGCTCTTGGCTTTCGATTAACCATGTGCAATGAAAGAATGCTTCCTAGAATTTTAAGTGTCTTATTTAGAAAATGGTTTAAAACTTGCCAGGCAATATTGACAGTACATTCTGTGTGCTGGCTGGATAGCTCTGTATACAAGAAAGGAGGCAGAGCTATCCTAGAGAGTAGGCACCGACAAGCCAAATGAGAGTTGGCCACTGTCTTTGTTTGCTTAATAGGAGAAGTTATTACCTTTGCTTGTTATCCCAAAAAGGCTAATGGGGCCCTCATGGGTCTCCCTTTCTAGACACTAAATACCATCAATTACAATGATCCCAATTAAAATCAGAACTAGGAGATGTGAAGTTAAAAATTAAACTAATAGGCCCCTGACTGACATCTACTGTGGCTTCTTCTTGTCATGCAAGGTCTTTAAAATTTTGCTTTTCTACATTTATCCGTTTTTTTTAACTCCTTAAACTACTAAGACAAAGAAAAGACTTAAGGTAGAAATTCACATGCTATGAAATCTTAATGTCTCAGTCTTATGCCTTCTATAGATTGGAGAGCTGATGTTAATGCTATGTTCAAAATGTTACGGAAGTGACAAATGTAAAATGAGAAGATGCCTGGATATGAATCAACTGAGTTCATTTCCAGTTTTGTAAATGATTTAAATATATAAAATCTTGAATGTTTAATGTGTTGAAGCTTTTGCCTACAAGTTCATAAGCATTACATCAGTCATACTCACAACATAAGTATTCTCAAATTACCACCATCCTTACAGGCAGATATTCTACATAAGTAGTTAATATAGAGGTCTTTAGTTTAAAAATGAAAGAGAAAAATGTAACAAGGGGGAAATATTGGGTGTGTTCTATTATTAATCCATAATATTATACCAATCATCAAAAACTGATAAGTTGTATTTTGCCATTTGAAAGAGATTGGGAATCTATACACTCCATTTTTAGGTGAATGTCTAGAGAGTCCCTTGTGGTCTCTGCTCGAAGACATTTGGAGACCTTTGGACAGTAATGGAAATTAGAATTTGTGTGGTTGATTTATTATTAGACGTTTCCTCTTCTGAAAATATATACTGTTTTTGTGTTTTACTACTGCTTACATGTTGTTAGTGTCTCGTACATTTTCTTAGACAGTTTCTGAAGCAGTGCTGGTATACTATGGAATGAGATGCGGAGGTACATTAACTCAGATAAACAGCTCCACAAAACAGCAAGTGAGCAGATGGTTTAGTTGCCATAGCACATTTTAAATGAATTCCTGATCCAACACAAAGTACACCTATTGTCCTGGAATCCTGTCTGCTCTGCTTGTGAATGAAATGAAATATGATGCATGTGAATGGAATTAAGGACAAAGCACTCTAATACAACTACATAAATTTAAAAAAATGGTTGTGCTTTTTGTTCATAAATACATCTAGTCTGTATAGATAAAAAAAAAACATGAATACTTTATTCTCATGTACTATTTTGTCTCTCATATGCTTGCTCTCTCTCTCTCTCTCTCTCTCTCTCTCAGATAATAATTATTTAGTGATGATATTAAATAATCACAGAATATAAAAACTGGAAGATTATAAAAATTAAAAGAATTCTGATAAATACCGTGAAACCAAATCACCAAACTTTGTAATGTGAACAGCTCTCAGGAGCAATGTTATACACTGGCCCCGAATAACAACTAGTGTCTTGGTATATTGAACTGGATTGAAAAATCCTTAAACATTAAAGAATAAATTTGATTATATTCTTATTAAGTGAGAACTGTATAGTTTTTTTTTTTAAATTAAATCAAATTCAGGAAGTGTCATTTTTTCATTGCTGTCTGAGACTATTAGCCAGCAACTTGAATGAAAAGATTCATATAACAATTAATAAAGAGAGCAAATCATTGCAAAGCTAGACGACAAATTTTCTCATCACAACCTGGTATCAGGGAAAAGATATTAAAAATGAAAATTATTCAGTTCCCAGTGTCTTCTTCTAACTAAATTAAAACACTAGGAGACATATTTAATCACTTATTATTGCTGAGATTAAATCATCTATTTTCTTATACAATGCAATTTTATGTTGATTTAAATTATCTGGCATTCATAAATTGTTATTATAAATGCTGGATCATTTTAACATGTGTAGTGATAACAGTATTTTAGGTAGAAGCCATTGAGGTTCACTATCAATGCAATATTCTTGAAATATCTTTAAGGTTATATGATCTACAAAGATAACACTGAAGATTTCAAAGGAAGAATTCAGTGACATCACTTATCATGATTTACTCTGACCAGCACCATATCAGTATAGATAATCAGATAAAAACTGAAGTTTGTTACAGGACTACTTTATTATTTTGTTTTTGTGTGGATCAGACATTGATTCATTAACAGCATGCCAGGAGTATTTCAAAAAAGGAACAATATTTTTCCATTTACAAATGATATTTAGCTTCTTTAGATATTTTGTTACATGTATTCCATGAAACAGAAACCAGAACTTGAAATCTTTCTGGTGGACACAGTAGTACATAACTTGAATTCTAGGATTTGGAGTGCTGAGGCAGGAGGATTTTGAGATTTACACCAGAATGGGCTACATCTCAATACCCATCAACACAAAATTAAAAATTCTCTTTGACATAAAGATCATAAAGGTCAACTTTTAATCAGTTATAAGTATGTGTGAGAATTCTATGAAAGTTTAGCTGTTTCTTGAGAAGAATGGTACTTCTACATAAGTACATATGAAAGCTAAATTTCTTAGAATTTCTAGGTCAATCAAATATCCCGGTGATGGCATGACAAAATAAGCCAAGCATACATGTGATAAAAATGTACTCCTCATAAGTTAATACTTCCAATATCTGGTATCTAGTGATTACCCACTATTCTTTTTATTATTAATTTATATCCTGACCACAGTTCCCCTTCCCTACTCTTCTCCCAGTCTTTCCCCTCTCATCTCCCCTCTGGCCTATCCATTTCTCCACTCCTTTTTCCTTTCTCCTCAGAAAAGGAGAGGCTTCCATGAAAATCAACTAGCCTTAGCATACCAAGTTGCAGTAAGACTAAACACATCTTCTTCTACTGAGGATAGATAAGGCCATCCAGGTAGGGGACAGGGTCCCTAAAGCAGGCAACAGAGTCAGAGACAGGCCTTGCTCATGCTGTTGAGTCGAGTCACACATGAATACCAAAGTGCACAACTCTTACATATATGCACAGGATAGATCAGTCCTATGTATGCTCCCTTCAGTTCTGTCTCTGTGAGCCACTATGGGCCCATTATTTATTCTTTGGATTTTCATGTGATGTGCTTGACCCCTCCGGCTCCTGTAATTCTTCCTCTGATCTCTGGTTTGCTGATCTAATGTCTTGCACCTGACTCTGGACAACCCTTATCTGTCTGTATTTTGTTGGCAGTCTATTCATTCATTTGGCTGATGATAGTGGGTCACAGGAGACTCTACTAAATTGTGTACAGAATAACATGAATATGAGTGACATAATAGGTGACCTTCTCATCGCAGTCAGCAAAACAGACAACAGCAGGTAAATAAACAGGAGGTTCAAATAGAGTCAGGCGGTAGCAAGTCCTCTGAAGGAAAATCAGGCGTTACAAGGATTTAAAAGCATCCCAGTGGGAAGGTAGTATTTCAGTTGTTAGAGCTGAAAGAAGGTATGTCTGAATAGATGGCTCAAGCCAAGGAGCATAATACCAAGTCCTGCCTATTCATCATCCCATCAGTTGCACAGCTACAAATCTTTTTATTCTTGTCTCTATTCTTGCCTCTCAGGTTTCTATTTCTCCGATATTAAATATCACTAATATTTTCTCTTCAATTTCTTTCCAATCTATTTCTCACCATCCTCACTCCTATAACGTGGCTCTGACAAGTCTGGGCTACACTGTCTCTAATTTTAAAAACCCTATATTCCATATTTCACATATTTCTTATGTCTCCAACCAATTTGGCACACTGGGATGAAGAGAATTTTCTCAGCATGTCAACCAGTCATATACTTTACACTCTCCCCAGTTGTATCACCTGTATGACTTTCATTACTCTAGAGACTCAAAACCCCTAGTGTGGACACCAAAGTCCCATGTGTTCGCCTCAATGCACCTCTACCCTTGTCTTACACCCAGTGTTCCTCCTGCCCAGCCCCATGGTCTTCATAATAGGCTTCGCTAATTCCATGAGCCTTCTACTACCTGTTCTGTACATGTTCTTCACTAGACCCAAGAACACGTACCTTCAGTTAAAATTTCAATTCTTTGTTTGCTGTTGTATGGTAAAGCAGCTTCACCACTTCAGTCTCCAGTTTCATTATCTGAAAAATGGAACTAATAATAATATGTAGTTTATGGAATTATGTAAAGTGTGTGGGAAAACTACTTATATTAAGTAAGTACTATGTAATTTTTCCATTATGTAAGTACTGTTGTTATGTCATGGGACTAGAATATAGTAGATTCTAAATAAATACTTAGTGAGTGATAGTCTCTTGGGATTTGTTCTTATTTCCTTCAAATCCTGGCTACATCCATGTTATCTTTTCTTTAGCAAAGACTATTGTAGCCAATATCGCAAATATTCCTATAGGTAATGCCTCATTCCCATTAAATTAACTTTTTCTTTTTTTACATGAAACCCAGCTTTGTGTTTTATAACTTGTTTTCAGTAATGAAGTGACTGTTTTACATGGTACATATTAATTAGGGATGAGGCTATTTCTTCACAGATGTTATATGCACTTTCTTTTTTTATATACAGATTTAATCTAAATTGCATACAAACAGTGTCTGTTCAGCTTTAATACTGAATATTAGCTACTTACTATCTAGCTGAAAGGAACAATTAATACTTTCAGGACTTAAAGATAAATTTAGGGTTAAGACATAATAAATATCTATCTGATAATTTAATAAAACTATATATCTTAACTGAAAACTGTTAATGGGTAAAAATAGAAACTGAAACTGGAACTAATTCTAAAGTAGAAATTGTCAGATTTCATCCAGTAGTCAAGCCGTTAAGGGTACATCTTATTTTTATACCTTTTCTAATATTCCACTATTTGCACGGTAGTATGCAACTCATATCTTAGATGATGAAGTGAAAATGTGACTTTCTTTTCTTAATTCTGCCATGTGCTGCATTGGATAGAAATTCACAAAATGTATCACAGTACCTCGGAAATTCTAAAAATGTATTACAATCTATATTGGACCATACTATTAGGTAATAATACACAGTTTAAGTACATATAATCTTAGTTTATAAAGATGATTGGAGTCAATACTGAAAGGTAGACAGTATATGAGTAATAAATGTGTTGGTTGGTCTTACCTGGGAGCATGTTCCTGCACTGATCATCTTTAACTGAATATGACATTTGCCCATGAGATATTTTAAATATTTTATGATTTGGAAAGTGGCCATCAATTAGCAAATTAAATCAATTCTTAATGCAGTTTTTAGTATGCATTTGATACCTTTCTCTCTCACACACACACAAAATTATGACCTCTATGTTAATAGATATTTATGATAGATTTATAATACATAAATATTTAAGACATTTTGTTAAAGTAATTTCTTACTAGAAAATTGTATTCATATTTTTAAATGGAGTAGTTTTTACTGATACATTTGTAGTTCTAATAAAAATAATCTTCACTAATCCTTCAAAATGTAATCGGAAGTTCCTTCTGTTGTTAAGAAGCAATTTCTCCATTCATTTTTCATTCACTGTGTATAAACACCTTTGTACCTTCAATAGTTGTATGGTTTCTCACCATCTTCAGTGAATGATCCGTGAATAGGAGCAGTGCTGATATATACATACCATTCCTTAGACTTTATGTGCACAAGTAATTTTTTGTAGGCAGATTATTCTATAGCACTGACTACCCTGAATCTCATTGTCTGCACCTGACAATTTAAGAATTCCCCCTTAGAAATGTTCTCTTATTTAGATTAAAAGTAACAATTATAATGAGTCTATAGAAATACACTATTACCATTTCGTTACTAACCTAAACCACAGCTACATTTTTCTTTTTTTGTTGTTGTTTGCAATTTATTTACTTATGTATTGTGTGTGTGAGAAAGAGAGTATTCTATTTGCATGTATGCTTGCATGACAGAAGAGGACATTAGAGAGGAGGGGCATTAGATCTCATGATAGAAGGTTGTGAGCCACCACAAAGCATTGAACTTAGGACCTCTGGAAGAGCTGCCAGTGCTCTTAACCACTGAGCCATGTCTCCAGCCTCACACAACAGTCTCAACATACATTCTAAATAACATGTTTAAACTGTAAATGCTATAATGTAAACATTCAGCTAAGTCCTGAAATTGTGTTAGATTTCCATGTTAATTTTATATAACACTTCATTTTAAAATTCAAATAGTGAGAATCTCTTGATATTGCAACCGTCATCTACTTGTAATCACAATATGAAGAAAGGAGAACAGAAATTGTTTGAAGAGAAGTGAAAAATATTTGTAAAGCCTGAGAAAAAGTAGAAGTAATTTACAAAAGTGCTACCTCTGAATATAGGTTGTCATAATTCCAGAAAGGAGAAACATATACTAGGAAGTAGAAACTTCCAAAAAATGTGTTTGTTGTTGTCATTGTGTGTGTGTGTGTGTTATTTAATTCCAAGAAGGAACTGTTAAATTTTAATAGACATTATATTTTTGTCACAAAACGCTGTATTTCTACTAGAATACTAAAGTAGAAAGAAGTTCTCTCTTTTATTTTGATATTTTTGCATAAGATTGTGTTTACGGCGCCATTATCCACAAAAGCCTTTCATGGAGTATTTTTTTCTTGTAATTAAAACAGTAGGAATTAATGACAGGCTGGGGATGCTTGCTGTTTCGTAATAATGAATTGAACTATTTGAATGGGTAAAAAATGTTAATACAGTGATTATTTCAAAGTGAGCTAAGTCTTGTCATAAAAGATAAAAGTATTAAATTTGCATTAGATGTTTTAAAAATGAAATCGAATACCATAAAGTCAAACAAAGGGAGTCCAGCTTTACCAAACATGATCATAATTGCAAAGGAATATAGATGTTATGATTCAAATAGACTCTGATAGCAAAATAAACCTCCTCATTTTTTGGAACACAAAGCCAATCGTTTCTTTAAATCTATTTGGTTCTATAGCTTGCATGTGATGTTTTATTGTACTACTCTCTTAGGTGTTTAAAAAGTCTGTAGTTTTGTTAAACCTAGGACTCTTTGGCTAAATGTTAGTTGTATATAATAGTATAGAAAGAATTATTGATTGTAAGCTTAAAGTGTCACTTTGGAATAATTGATTTTTATTTTTCAAATATTTCAATACAAAGAAATGTTTTGTGACCCATGTTATGGATAACAAGTGATACCCCTAAAGAAAGAATAAACTTCAAAATTCTGCCAATGTCCAAAGCATATTTTGGGCTGTAGTGTTTGTTTTATATTGTACTTCCACACATTGGTTTTCCCCAGGTGTTCTCTCTGTCATTTTGTCCCACCAACAAACCCTAAGTTAGCACAAATATCCAAGTTCTCTGTTTTTCTAACTTTGGTGACAGTGATGTGCTACATCCTGCCTGTCATCATCTCCTGCATTCCATGCCTGCTTTGGTGTGAAATTAAAATTGGTTTTCTCCCTCAGCCTATGTCAAATCTCCTCTCTACCTCTGTTTTCTTTCCACTTTCCACAAGTGACATGGACTCCTGATCACTGCCTTCGAATCCACTGAGAACATTAATGATGATAGGAATGACACTTCTCCATATTTGTCCTCTTCTAATGTCCAACTTCCTTATCACTTTGGAGAAAGAATATTTCTCCTTCAACAAGGCCTGCAACCTTCCCTGCAGTCCTGAACACATCCTCACAGGAGCTCTCTACATGGTTTCTTTGCCTGTATCATCTTTTATCTCCTATATTCAATAAGCCTAACAATTGTTTCATGGTGTAAGAAATGCTCAATCCAAACTTTCCCTGCTCACCATAGAGTCACTGTATATTTCTTTGAATAAAGAAATATGGGTCCCCACTCTTCAAATCGTTGCTTGCCCCTCATTTGATGGTGATCTAGTAACTCTTCATGTCACTAACTGTTCTCGTGACTTTCTATTGCTGGGATAAAACCCTAACCAAAACTTTTAGAGGGAAAGGCTTTATTTTGCTTCTACAGCCTCATCATAGTCCACCCAGGGAAGTCAGCAGAACAACTCAAGGTTAGAACCTGATAGCAGGAACTAAAGCAGAGTCTGCAGAGGAAAGCTGCTAACTGGCTTGCTCAATCTGCTTGCTCTACTACATATTTACACAGCTCAGGATCACCTGCAGAGGGGAGGCACCACTCTCATTGGGCTGGACTCTCCTACCTCAATTGGATTGGGAGGCAGTGATCATGGTCCATATCATGTGAGCAGTTATCAAGAAAATGCCTCACAGGCCAATCAATTGAGGCAATTCAACACCTCGGATAAATTTCCCTCTTCCCAAGTGTGTCAAGTTGCCAACTACTATTAGCCATCACACCCGTATGACCATTTAAATTCAAGGTCTGTGCATCTTCAGTTACCCATTGGGACTCTGTAGTACTTGACAGTCACAATTTTCATCCTTAAAAGTTCTTCATCTCTTCTTCAATGCCACAATACCAATTGCCCTTGACCTTATACTAAAATCGGATCCATTTCATTTATTTTCATTAGCTTGCCTTTGTTGTCATTGTTATTGTTGTTGTTGGCTACCTATATAATAATGATGTTTCTCTTGAGTTTCAACTTGGGATACTCTGCAGGATCCTGCTTGTTGCTGGGTGTTTGTAGTCACTGATGTGCCCCATCTCTGTCTGCTGCTCTCTGTCTACATTTCATTCTCTAAGTTATTGCCGTGCTCAGTGGCCATTGCTGTCTGAACTCACATCGCACAGTAATTGAACCTGTTTCTTTCTGCCTTTACTTTACTCTCTTCTCAGTGCAGCTGCTAATTTTGATCATGTCAGCTTGCTCTGGCAAGCCTTATTTATTTAAATTTTTTTGGACTGGATTCAATACATATTTTAACGAAAACACTTCCTTTGACTAAAAATGATTTGCATGTTGTAATCTGAGACTGCTGTGCATTTGATGTTGCTTTCTGCTCCACAGGCTTCAGGAGTCACTGCTGTACCGATTCCCCTGTGCTCTTGAGGTACACAGCCGACATATTCTCTTCCGTAGGAAGTCCTTGTGGAAGCTGCAGGGGCTGGATTCTTTTCAACTTTCTAAGACTCTTAATTTTGCATTCAATGGTGGATATATTTATGAATTTGAGAGGCATATATGCTTTCTGTTGTCTAAGCACTTCTATTGAGTCTTTACACTAATATGGGCACCATTTTGTACTTATTATTCTGATAACACTGCACTTTCTGAGGGTGCTGATTGTGATCCCTGAACACATTTTTCTTCTGATCTTCCGCTTGAAGCTGACACACTTCATTTGGAAATTTTGGTTGGTTGATTTTTGCCAAATACAGTCTGTACCATAGAGAGACTCAACATTTTTTTTTCACAATCTATAATCTGCCCAGGAACCTCTGAAATACTGAGCACAGAAAAAAAACCCTGTTATTATTATAGTCAGTCTTCAAAGATTTTATGGAATTAAAGGTTAACAAACACTACCTCCACCACTACCTCCACCAGCTGACCAGGGTTAATTCAGACAAGCCGTGACTGGTATTGATTGAATATTGGTCAGAGTTTCATTGAAAGACATGGTACCTGCTAAATGTCTAACCTGGTGTTCTGGGAAATATATTAATACTTGCTTTGTATGTTACTATAGGTAGTCACAGAGAAGTTGTATACTTAACTGTTACACCGTGTCATCTTGTGCCCCATCTAATAGAATGATTTCCATTTTTTTTCTAATTCTTATAGAACTCCATGTTTTTCATCTAGTTTTTTTTAAAATCATATTTAGCATACACTTTTTGGATTTATTATGGCCTTAAATTTGAATGTTGATTTTTTCACTCACTATCAAGTGCAAAATCTGCCCCTTCTCAGATACACTCTGCATAGAAAATATTCCATTCTCTCTTGTGTACTTTTCAAATACTTTCTGAACAGCCACTATTAGTGTCTACGTATGGCTTTGTAGCAGTCTATTTTCTTGTGCTATAATAGAATACCTTTAACTGGGTAAGTTTTAAAGGAATGGAGTTTATTTAGATCATATTCGGATGAGAGATCAAGAACACAGCACCTGCATCAGCTTGGCTCTCTAGTGTGGAATCCACTCTGCATCACTGACATAGTGAAGAACTGCAAGGGTGAATTTTGAAAGGATGAAATCAGAAATTATTTCATTTTATAGCAATACTCTCAGGATAGCCAATCCAATCTTGAAAAAGTCAAATAATTAACCAAATTGTACAAGGGGTCATTAATTCATTTTGATACACTAGAAGTTAATTAGAAGTTCCACACTATCTCTCAACTTTGGTTTCTTTGAAGACCATATTTCTCCTTGAGTTTAGGAGGAGTCAAGCCACAGCATCTTCACACATCATAATATGAATGACTTAAAGAAACTCTATCCATCTTTACTTGTAAAATAATTAGTAGAGTGCAGAGACATATTAGGTATTCAGCAAATAATTGCTGAGGAAAACAAGGAATTTTTTTCTTTATCTTATTTTTATATATAGAAAGTATGGTATATACATTATATTTTACATACTATAAGATAGAAAGTGATCAAAAAGGGATAAATGATATTTGATATTCCCTCCTGTTCTTTTGTGTAGTTGAAAAATTAATAGATGCAGATACCTACACACAGATATTATATGTTCTTGATTATCATATATAATGTGATCTTTAAGATGAAGGAAGATGAAAAAATTAATTTGAACTAGAGATCCACATGGATAATATTTAATTTTACAATTCTTTTCCTTTTAACTAAAGCACAATGATACATTTAGAGATTAATATAGGTAATATAGGTAATTATATTTGCATAAATACTGATAATATATAGTCCCATAGCTTATCTTCAATGAAAGCACTAGAGAGGCTAACGTTACATTGATGTCATTGGTCTTAATGACTTCTCTGTCTTAATCACATACAATGATGAAAACATTTTACCTGCCACTTTCATCTCCTACCTAACTGTTTGTGGACTGTCAAGGAAATGTCACTCACCAACTGAACAGAAACTGCAAGTATCTATGCAAAATTCAACATTTAAAGATGGCAAGTTTGATGAAATTAAAGTGCCACAGAAAAGAGCAGTACCAAGAAACATCGTTACCTGGTCATGGTTGATCTCTGGGGTTCTAAGCACAAAAAGTATGTGTTTGATGCCTCAGGCGATTGAACGTTACTTGAAATCTGAATGTTTGAAAAGGGACTGTCTCTGTAACATAGGTGACAATAGTAACTAACAAGGTTGAGCACTTACTCTTAGCCAGGCAGTATTTTATGAGTTTAACATGTAATAGCTTCTTAATTGTCAGAATAACCTTTGAGATGGGTATTATTATTTTCCCCATTTAATAGATGGAAACACTGGTCTGATACCTTTAACATGCCTAAGGCCACATAGCAGCATATGGTGAGTGGCTGAGCTAATATTGAAGTCTTGCCCTAAACCAGCACTTCTAATTACTTCCCTCCCTCTTCACTGACAAAGACAAATAAGAAGAGGCTGACAGTGACCCTCTGCCACACAGTATTTATAATATTATAGTGTGTGCTCTCAGCCTTCTTCTGTACGAGATATTAACTGCATAAATCAGCAAACTGAAGAGGAAAGCATTGAAGAGGGCAGTTTTCAGATTCCATTTTGGCAGTGGATATAAACAGGACTCTTCTCGTCTTCTGTGGATTTCAGATACTACTTAATAGCAAATCCTGAGTTCTGTGGAATTAAAAATATCTAGAAAGCAAGTTAAGGTATTAATGCAGGTGAGCCTGAAAATTAGCAGATGTTTAACAGTTTTTTTTTTTAAAGAAGGAAATAATAGATACTAAAGGATGATAAGCAATACAAAATAATATCAACAGTTTCAAAACATATCATACCATTTCCTCTTTCTGAACTTCTAATTATTAGACTCTATTTATTTGAATGCTCTGATTATTTCCATGAGTTCCTTCTCCCTTAATCTGATGATTCAAAGACAATAAAAGAAGATATAGAAGGAGCACAGAGAGGGGGAAAATCAATCAGACTACAACTTCCTAGCTATCCAAGCCCCGATCAATTATTAAATGTGGAGACAAACTGTGTCATCTAAGCAGAACATATAGGTGGATAATAACCCATAAGGTTTAAAGCAAATCATGAAAGGAAATCAATAATACTAATAGTTAAAATTCCATATAGCATTTTGGTTATTTAAGCTTAGAAGATGCAACCCAATAAACCAAAGTATATCTTCTTTCTGTCTCATAAAATAACTTTTATTTGCCAATATAAAAGAATCTTTTAATGTTTGAACATCTCAGAGCTTTTCCTAGATAGATAAATAGATAGATAGATAGATAGATAGATAGATAGATAGATAGATAGATACATACATACATACATACATAGATACATAGATAGATAGATAGATAGATAGATAGATAGATAGATAGATAGTGACTTAATCAATGCTCTGTTGCTGTGAAGAGACCCAATGACCAAGGAAACTCATATAAAAGAAATCACTTAATTGGGGCCTGCTTACAGTTTCAGATGTTTAGTCTATTATCATTCTTCGGATCATGACAGCAAGCATGGTACAAAAGGTGGTAGAGTAGTAAAGGACTACAATGTGATATGCAGGAAGATGGGGGAAGGGAATGAGCTTGGTATGGGCTTTTGAAAGCCCAAAGCTCACCTCCTCCAGTGACAGAAACATTTTGTCCAACAAGACCACACTCCTAATCTTTCTTATCCCTTTAAATAGTGCCAATCCCTGGTGACTAAGCATTCAAATATATGAATGTATAGGGGTCATTCTCATTTAAAACAACAGAGATAGACAGATAATAGATGATTGATAGATAGATAGATAGATAGATAGATAGATAGATGATGGATAAATAGATGATAGATAGTAAAAGTGACCAAGTTGTGTGTTGCATTAAATAGTAATAGAGTGAGTCATTTTACTTGTGGAGGGAAAATTTTGTGAAAGAGAGTGATATCTATTTTATTATATAGGAGAGGAGTAGCTTTGGTCCACTTTGTCTGCACCATGGCAGGAAGAGTGTTGCTGGTAATGAACACTGAAAGGTGTCCCAGATTTAAAAAAACAATAAATAGAAAGTCAAAAACAGAGTAGAGAGTTTTCAGTGTGCTTTAGCCATAGAGCTCTGGATAAGAATTCTAAGTAAAGCTGCTTTGATAGTTATTTTAATTGCCTGATGATGTTCCTGGCTAAGAAGGGGAGGTGGTCTGGTGTGTGTGCATTACAGAGTATGCGCATGTGTGCACATATGTTGGAGAGTAAGAATGGATAAGGAAATGACAGCAAGTACATGAGGTCAAAATGGGGAAAATAAGTGGAGGGATGTGTCAATCTTCCTCATCCACTTCTTGCACTAGATCTGAACCTTAATAGAAACAGGGACTAAAGTTATCAAAGAACTTCCTTTCAAAGGACAGCTTGTCATTTAGGGTCTCAATAATAGCTATTAATGCAGCTAGGGGCATGAAGTTCAGGAGCAGGGGAGCACTTCTCCAAGGCTTCGTGAAAGACAGCAACATCCTGACACAATGAGGAGGAATGGGAGGACACCATTTGCTACTGTGAAATATTTTACATGTCAGCTTCTAAAGCATGAAGAAATAACCCCAGGAAAAGATGTGAGCATTTCCAGCTCCAGACATTGGTTCTTTGGATGCTGGGAATAGCAAGGAACACTCAGAAATAGAACCAATAATATATTCATGAACATCCATGAGACATTCTGAAAACTTCACACTTCGAGAAACAACTTTTAAGTGATAAGGACCTACAGGTACTCTGCATGTCAATTGAGGCAAAAATCCAACAATATAAAGTTGTCATAACATAATAGATGACCACAGTTAAGCTTGGAAAGGCATCAAACATTTAGATGAGAATTTCTGAACATTTACATCTATGAAAGAGATTATTCTCTAGTGGAAATATGTGGTGATATTTGACCCTTCCATAATCGTGCTGGGATAAGGAAATTAGCAAAGGTGTTAAGAGTCTTTCTCAGCCTCTGGATCAAGATTAGTGAAAAAACCCTAGAATACTGTCCCTAGGTATATACAAAATTTAAAACTTAACATGGACTTTCAAATTGGTGATGAAGGATTAAGATGGCATTTGAAAGCTGTGGTTCAAATTCTTCTGAGGATATTTTAAGGATATTTTATAGAAGAATGAACCTGAGCAAAGAAAGTATGGATCAGAGCAGGCAGCTGGAAAGTGTCTGGGTGATTTTCAAAAGGATGACCATATAAGCACTTTCAGGTGTACGTTAGGTCCACTAAAGGCAAGAGGAGGTAAAGGAAGAACTTGGACTGATTTGCCACGGATTACAATTTCTTATCCAGAAACCAAGTTTGCTCAAATCACCAAAAAGCTTTTGCTACTCTAAGGATTTAATTGAAACATGCTTATTTTTAAAAAGTCAGCAGAGGTTGAAGAGATGTCTCCGTGGTTAAGAGCATAGGCTGCTCTTCCAGCAGAACGGGATTAGGTCCTCACCTGGATGCTGAGGCCATGACTCACAACAATTTGTAACTCCAGGTCCAGGAAATCTCACATCTTCTGGTCTCCGAAGGTACCAGACAGACATAGGATACTCAGACATACATGCAGACAAAACATCTGTGTGTATAAAATAAAAATAAAATAAAATAAAAATAAATATCTATTATAAACTTAACTCCTTGGATTCATAAATATATAATTTACATTTAGCAAAGTGGTTATTGATTCTTATAGCCCTATACAATGGCAGAATTTTGCTTTGTAGTAAGAATATTTTGTAAAATTTTGTATAATTGATATAAAAAGAAATGTTCTGGACATAGTGTTTCCAACCCCGAGTTTTACATCTTTTTTAGCAGTATGATCTAATACTGTGAAACCACAAACTATTGCTCATGAATCCTTTCTGCTCAATTATAAGGGGGTCATATATTCCACCTTCTGTCTTTTGTGTCTGGGTATATTTGCTCAACATGTATACCCAGAGAGAGCATCAGCTTCCACGGGTTAATCTAGAGGTTGCTGTATTAATAGGTTGCACACTTCATTGATTTTTAATTAATTTCAGGAGAGACACAGAGGATAACTACTACAGCCCACAAACATCTCCTTTCTCATTGCAATCTACATCTTTATTGATCGCTGATTAAGGAGCAGAAGTAATCCATTTCAAGTGCACCTCTCTGTGAGACTGCCTCGTGGTGATGCTCCACACTTCACTCCTCCCATTGTTGGCTAGAGGTCACTGGCAGGGGACTGCTGTGGACATGCAGCTATTCTCCTGGTCCAAGCAGATGAGCTTTTTGGCTCGACATTTATTCCTTAGGAAAATAAAAACTTCTCATTTGCCTTCTTGATGTCACATTTTCATTTCATTGCCAGTCACGAGGAAGTTGTTTCCAAAATGAAACTTTTTAAGAGCTTTGGGAAAAGTGATTTAATCTGATTTTTAAAGAATATACAGGCAACCAGAAGGAAAAGTTCTGCTATATTCCCCAGCTCTAGAAATCTGTCGATGGAATTTCCATCCATTCCCTTGATACTCGAATTCCAAAGCCTGGGGTTATCCTAATTGCTGCAGGATTCATCTCTTCCATACTACCATCAGTGGTTAAATTTTAAATCAGCTCTGCCTCACCATAAAGAAAAATTGTTTGTGCCAGACAGTCTCACAACTGGTCTTCTGGTTCATTTAATCCAGCCATAAACATGAATTTAATGCTGATTTGAGCTGTAGAAGACACATGGTCAAATGAACAAACACAACAGAGTCTGGGCCCTAGTAACACAGTACCTATAAGGCTCTTGCGTTTGTGGTAATGGGGTATAGAGAAATAAACTGTGGTTAGACATGCTGGCACCTATCCGAAATTTCTAGACTTGGAAGGTAAAAGCAGGAAGATTGATGCAAGTTCCAAGTCAGCTTGATCTGCAGTGCTAAACTCTCTCCCTAACAAAAAGTAACCTATTTTATAAATATACTATAATAGTCTGTATACAATATAAAATACTTGTTCATGATAATATATGGCAAATTTACTGGCTTATATATTTACTTCTTCTTTATCATTACTGTAGTTTATTCCTTCTATTTAGAAAATCAAATGTCTAAATGATAGTCATCGCAGAGACTCATAATAACTTGTCAGTGTGTGGAGAACAAATGATTGCTGAGTGCTGAGCTCTAAGTGGGTATCCATATCACCCATCCAATGCCCAGGGAACATCACAGAAGAAGTGGAAAGAATGTTAAAAACTGCAGAGTGGGATGGAGTGCTACTCTTTTCTGTACAGAACCTGGATGTTGCATCCATGAAGTCACAGCATCTGTGGCTATCTTCACAAAGACTGGTACTGGACTGAGCCTATGTACAAACTATCCAGATAGGACAAGAGATAACAGGACTCCACCTCTCCTAGAGGGGCTATGGAAAGTTAAAGGTTTCAGAGAGAGAGGGAGTCTTAGTCCTCAGAAGTGTAGCCACTGACAAATTGCTCTGTGCAAGCAAATAACCCTCACCCGAGTTTATACAAGCAACTCTAATTAAATATGATCACACACATACACACACAAACACACACACATACATGCACACACATATCATATATTTGTTTTTCTGTGTGTATATATGCATAAAATATATGGATATATACACATATTTTTGTAAACTAATTCAAGATTTTTTGAGACACGGTCTTTTTTTTATTTAAAATATTTTCTTTCTTTTTTTTTTAAATCAAATTGTAACTTACTTATTCACACAGGGGTTATAAACACAAAAAGGCAAGATGTGGGGAAGGGAATGACACCAGAACATAGGTGTTCAGGGGGAGTACAGGTACCTTTCAGAACAGGGTATCAGCTGGGTGAAGGTTCAGGGACAGGTCACTATGACTCTGCCTATGATTCACTTGTCCTTATCTAAGTCAGTACTGTCCACGGAGGCTACCTATTTACAAGATCTATGACTACTCAGGCTGGTAAATTTCCACAGAAGCTGAAGGCCTACAATTAGCCATAGGCCTGACATACATGCATGCTAACACCAAGTCTTGGGTCTCTGTGTTAAAACACTGAAACAGATGGCTATAAGCTGTTGTAAACAGGCAGCTTTTGTGGAAATTTACCAGCCTGAGACACGATCTTAACGTGTAACTTCAACTGGCTAAGAACTGCCTAGGTAGACCAGGTTGAACTTGAACTCATAGAGATATGCCTGCCTCTGCCACCCAAATGTTGCAACTAAAGGCATGTTCCCCAACATCTAGAAAAAATTTTAAAAGAAAGTTAAAATGTATGCCATTTTATTTTGACAGCAACCTTGTTCATTTTGAATTCACTGAGTTTCTTCCTGGATCAAGGTTGAATAATATTATCTGGGTTTAAATAAGTGTGCTTTGTGATGTTTTTCTAATGGCAGCGTTGCCTAACAAGTTCATTCCTCTATATGTCCAAGTCATTAAACAAGGTATCAGCATAGTTTGATTCTAAAGTAGATCCAGAGATGCCATCCTTAGAGAATCCAGTTAAGCTAAATAGTTGTATATATTATCTACAACTATTTACTCCATAGAAAATTATTATTCTCTTTCATTTTTTGCAATACTTGTTGTCTCTGTAACAGTCACTTAGCTAAATACATTCACTTGATAATGTTCTATATGAGTTTATAGTTCATTTACTATAGTTTTCATTGCTTTAGGAATCAAACACTCTATAGTTAACTCTTCGTCCTGTGAGATATATTATGCTTAGTTACTATCAGGGAGCAAGATAATTTTTTTTTACATTTCTGCACATCAATTGACCCATCTTTAACTAGCAATAATAAAATACTAAGACTCATATCACCTTCAGAATTTGTGCTTTTGTATGTATGGAGTACTTAGAGTCCCCATCATGGAATATATGTGAAATATATGTTAACTATTTTATGCTTCTAAGTGATATAATAGAAACATACATGATCATAGGTTATCTTTCTCATGTGATTTCAGTGTCCACTGCTAATTAAAAACCTGTGATGTTTTTCTACAGTGACTATTACAACTTCCCTAAAATATCTCATAGTACAGCCAACAGATTATATTGTTAAGTAAATTTAGATCATTGTGCATGTTGAGAAATTCATTGCCTTAATGTTAGAGATACAGAAAATTAAATGCTAATAGATAAAAAAAGTGAAAAATTAATAAGTATGTGAATTATATTTGTCTATACATCTGAGTTTGTGTGAACATTTAATGCAGCACTGGAAAGTAGAAAATTGGATTACTTATCAAAATATATTTTAATTTAAAACAGCATAAATAAGGCATGATGATATAATCCATGAGCCGTGTATTAAAAATATCATGAAATTCAAGCCCCATGATGGTATTGCACACCTTTTCTCCCAGTACATGGTAGACAGAGGCAGGTGGATTGCTGAGTTTGAGACTAACCTGGTCTACAGAGTGAGTTCCAGGACAGCCAGGGCTACACATTAAAATCCTGTCTAGAAAACAAACAAACAAAAAAAGCATAAAACTCCTCATAAAACAATATACCTAACACTAAATGAAGATACAGAAGGGAGATTGTAAGGATCAACATAAAAAAAAAAAATCACATGGATTGTTTCCATGGATAAAGGAATAGAGTCTGAATAAAAGAATATAGGGAAAACATGATGGTAATATTTGTGCATTAACATAAGCTTTAAAATATCCTATCTGTCAAAAATCCTGATAAAAGGACATGGGGATATTAGAGACATTTCTTGTAGAAAGCAATCTCTGAGACAGGTTTGTATTTGAGAAGGTTTTTTGGCAAGGGTTCTTAGGAATAGCATCTGCTTTAGTGAGAAAAAGTAGTACTGGACAGAGAAAACAGTGAGGTTAGGATAAAATTGTATCTTTTCCCAATTCCATTAAAGACGCTGGAGCTGGAACAGCTCTTCCAAATGATCCAAAGAGGGATAGCTTTCGTCCTCTTGTGAAAGGGAGATCACCCGAGCAATACAATTCTATTTGTGTTTGGTTTGGGGGTCAGTGCCTCAAGACTGATGCAACCAATACTATGAGATGAAAGTGTATCGAAGGTCTGGTTCTGAACTGGTTTAAAGAAGCACACAGTTTGACCTACTATAGACAGGTACCGAGACTGCTTTACTTGGACTAGTTTTAGAAGAAAAAAAATATTGAATTGAAAAATATTTTATCCCTTTTTATTAAAATGACTAAACTGGTGTTTTCATTATGCAAAAATTTAAGGTTTATAGCCTAACAAAATTTTTGAAGGAGTTTCGCTAAAACAGGAAATATGAAAACTAACTATAAGAACTAACTCTGAATCTGCCAAGATACCCATGTGACCTGCTGATTCATTCAAACAATGTATATATATATATATATATATATATGTACAGAGAGAGACAGAGAGACAGAGAGAGAGACAGACACACATACACACAGACACACACACACAGACACACACACACACACACACAGAGAGAGAGAGAGGAGAGAGAGAGAGAGAGAGAGAGAGAGAGAGAGAGAGAGAGAGACAGAATGGGCTACCTAACAACAATGCTGAGTTTCAGTTGGTGACTTTCTTTTCCTTATTGGGATTAATTTTATTTTTAACAAGAAGAATGAATTTGAGGTTATGTATTTGTTGTACAGATTAATCTTGGAATATTGAAATTTCTAAGTATTTTCCTTACGTGATAGACCTGAATTCTCAAGATAATCTAATAGGAAAGGGAAGGGAAACAGATAGATTATGTTTGAAGTGATTGAATTCACTTAGCTAGGGAATAGCCATCATTTATTTCTGTAGTCGGGTGTCTTAAAAATTAGGATGAGTCCAACTTACTTTTATGAGAATATATTCAAGTCCCTTACCAAGTAGACAGTTGAAGAGAAATGTCTATTCTACCTATTTCTATTGCTGGACTTTCTTAGCCCTGCAGTGTTTGAATAATTAAAGAGACTTATTAATTTTTATCATAGCTCAGGCCTTATCTTATGCTACCTCCCACTTAGCTTGTCTAACATAATAAACCTGACTATGTTAGTTCATGTCTGCCATGTGGCCTATTACCTCTCTCTCACTCTGGGCATTCCTGACCTCCTCTGTGTCACACTGGTGAATCTTCCTGCAGCTGATTCTTCCCACAGTCTCTATCTCTGCACAGAAGTCCAACCTTCCCTTTCCTACCTCAGCTACTGGCTGTCAATTTGTATTAAGTCAATCAAAAATGAAGAAGGTATATGTTTACAAAATACTGAGGCAAGTGGTGAGCCATAAGAATAACAAGGGCAATGTCCTGACAGTACTCAGTTCTCTCTGTACAGAAATCAACATTTAGATAATAAAAAGAGAAACTTTAGACAATATACAAAAGTGTTACTCCAACATATTTCTTATTCTCTGTGTCTAGTATTGGGTTCATATTTAGTATTTAAGAGTAGATTTATTTAATAACTCCTTCTAAATTAAAAAAAAAAGGCTAGAGGTAACATCAGAGATAATTTTAAAACATTGTCTTGTTTATAGTTTGCATGAAACAAATACCTATGACCATATACTATTTAGCAGTATGCCAACAAATTCTATCCAAAAACTTCCATTCTGTGTGCTTTTGACCACAAAACCTAATGGATAAAAGACTTCCCACTTGGCTTATTCTCAGAGCCTCCATCGTTTCCACTCATGCCCAATTGGGATACATTAAGGGACTTCATAGAAAATGCTCCCTTTCTTCTACTGAGCATGCTCATATCTTTAGCCCTACGAGCAGCAAACATTATAGCTGATGTTTTCTTTCTAAGAATTGCTTTTAAACAAGAGACAGAACAAAGGAGAGATATTCATTGGATGTTGGATTTCCCAAAGTTTTCTGTTATTTAGAAAGATTTGGGTTATTAGAATAATATTTTGTTATTTTTGAAGAGTGTTTTTGCTCCCTTCAGAGATTAATGCCTGAGAGCTGACGCAGTCTGAAATTTTTAGCTCCACACATGTGTTTGCTAGAATTGTTGCATGGAAAATATGAAAGTAGCAAATATTTATTGTCCCAAATAGTCCAGTCTCTTCTGACTTCCTTTTACTTCCTGCAGCTGGGCAGAATGTATTTTTACATTTAATAAATACACAATAATCATCCATTTTAGAGAGACGGCTGTGACTCAGATGTCTTGAGATGGAAAAGAAGGTCATTGCCAGGTGCTCATCTATGGCAGGAATTCTAAAATTAAGTCTTTTGTTGACTTTATTTTCAGAGAACAGTGCATGTGATTGATTTTAAACCAGATATTAAAACTTAAATTAATTGTAAGAAAATTGTCTCATGGATTGTAATTGTCTCAAAAGTGTAATTTCAAAAATCTAAAGTCAAATTTTACCTTTTACCCAGTTAGGTATATTTTCCCATTAATTAATTTATTTATACACTTTATATTCTGATCACAGCTTCCCTTCCCTCCTCTCCTCCCAGTCACTCCCTCTCACCTCCCACCCACCCATTTCCCTCCATTTCTTATCAGAGGAGGGGTTCTCCCCACCCCATGAATATCAACCCACCATGACATATCAAGTTGCAATAGGACTAGGCATGTCTTCTACTGAGGCTGGACAAAGCAGCCCAGTTCGAGTACCAGGATATAAAGACAGGCAACAGAGTTAAAGACAGACCCTGTTCCAGTTGTTAAGGGTTCCCCATGAAGACCAAGCTACATATCTGCTACATATGTGTCAGGAACCTAGGTCTATCTCATGCATGCTCTTTGCTTATTGATTCAGTATCTATAAGACCCACAGGACCAGGTTAGTTGATTCTGTAGGTTTTCTTGTGGTGTCCTTGACCTCTCCACTCCCTTGAACCTTCTTCCACCTCTTCTGCAAGATCTGTATTTTAAGAGGTGTGAGAAAGCTTGAAATAAGTCAACTTTCTAACTCGAGCAAGCAAGGGAATATAGGAAATGGGGCAACTGTTAACAGTTTGGATAAAACCAGATTTGTATGACTTCGGTAATGAAGTCAACAAAACATTGCTAAATCACATTTTCCTAAAATACTCCTCTGTGCTCTGTGATAGGGGTGAACAGTCTGATCATTTTATTAACTCACAGAAAGCATCTGCCAGCATCAAAGACTTTCATAGCTATCTCATTTGTGACCTTTATCTTTAGTAACTTCCTGAAAACTGTGGTATATTTATAAAGATCACCAAACCTTTGATACATTTTCTAATAAATTTTATTCTTATATAATAACTGAGAGCAAAACATTATTAAAAGAAGATTTTTGAATAGTAATAATTCTGAAATTTGTGCCTATACATTAACCATGGGGGGGTAGGTTTTAGGGTATTTATATCACTGCAAATGTTTGTTGAGTGCCCACCGTGCCTCATAGATTTCTCTGTAATGGGCAGGTGAACTTACTGAGAGTAATGTTTGCCTAATTGAGAAGTGTTGGTAATTATCTGTGGCACACTGCTGAGAGTTTAGGTGTTCTAATAACATCTTAACAAAGGATTTATATGTATTATTTTACTTGATCTTCACAATAAGCTGAACAATATCCTTATGTAACAACATGGAGAATACAGCATTATTAAAATGAGAATTTGAATAGTAGTAATTCTGAATTACCTACATATTAATAATAGCGGGTATATTTCAGGATACTTTATCAATGTAGTTGTAAACTGTGTTATTGTCTCCCTTTAAAGAGGAGAGGCATGGTGATAGAGTGGTAAACCTGCTTGCCAAATCACATATCTAGAACTTTAAAGAGCTAGGGTTTGAACCACACAATTGCCTTTAGAATTTACATTCAGACCCAGTCCTCCATTTTCTATACATATGCCCTAAGCAAACTTAGACTCTTGAATTTTACATAATTAAAAGTTTCTAAATCTTAAACAATTTTGTAATTTAATTACATGTTAAATACAATACTTCTTAAAAGTCAACCGACTGCATTGTGCACAAAATTCACATAAATCTTTAAGAATACTTTTTCTGCAATAGTGTGTTTTATGATGCTGTAAGTCTTACCTATGTTAGTTCATTTCCGTGTGCCCAGATTTAAATATGTAGGTTTTGGAATCCTAGCCAAAGCGATCCAATCCCACTTCTACCAAGTATTAATTATATCACTTGGACCTAGTAACAAGGTCTTTGTTAACCTTGGTTTTATCATATTTCTTTTAGAAGAAAAAGTTCATAGGGTTACATTGACTCACTGTTATAGAAACCTTTTATTTAGCACCTAACTTGTCCAAAGTGTTCGAGTTAGTAGGAGCTGTAGTGTGGATGTTCTCATTATGCTCTCTCCAGAGCTGGGCAGCCTAGGTCATGCCAGAAACCCTAAGCAGAGGACAAGATTTCATTTCCAGCCAGTATGGTGTTCTCTTATGATGAGAAACACATGTCATTCATCCTCAACTTCCAGGGACATCATCACAATTAGTTTTGTCACATTTACTTCTAATAATTATGTCTTCTTAGTTGCATCCCGTTCATTCAAAGAATAATTCTATTTTGAAAGAATTTAGCAGAAATTTTGACTCTAATGAGCTCTTCAAGTAAGAAAAATGCTGTCTTGATGGCTGTATTGTGGGAAACCTTTTATAAGTAATCCAAAGACAATTCAATACTTTAATTCTGGGTGGGAAAGCAGAACTGAGGTAGCAGCCGGAGCTAATGACTTAGAAGTGTATATCTGCACAGGGATGCCTCAGAGTGGCAAGCAACCATACAAATCTATTTTGATAACTTAGTAATGGCATATGCTTCTGTTATTAGTAGTACTGATTTTAGTCAAGTAGACAGGGAAAACTTCAGAGATGGCCATCTGGTTTGCTGAATTGAGTTTCCATTATTTCGAGGAAGACATTTTTTTTTTCTTAACATGTGGTAGTAAGATTCAAGAATGATGCTCTATTTAGTGGATTTTTAAAATAAAATATAGAGTGTCAAAGTACTTTTAGGGTTTTCAATCTTTTGTATTATAGAATATGTCATCTCAAAAATGTCTTAGGGCATGGAAGTATAATTTAGTAGCTAAGAACACAAAGTACTCTTAATAGAAGACATAATTCCAAGCATCTACATCTGGTAGTTCACAACCATCAGTAACTCCACTTCCAGGAGATCTGATGGCCTCTTCTGACCTCTGTGGGCACCTGCATACATGTGCACATGCATATAATTAAAATAAAATCCATCTTTAAAATTTAAGGTATTGTAGTCAATCTGAATGCTATAACAAACAGTACAAATCAAGTGTCTTATCCATAATAAAAATTCCATAATGATCAAAGCTGGCAAGCAAATTTGGTCCCACTGATGTGCTTCCTAATCTTAACAAAGCTTACTATTACTGCACTCAGAGATTTAAATTTGTTGCTCATTGCTAAATAAATGTGTGTGTATATACAGAGAAAGGGAGAGAGAGAGACAGAGAGAGACAGAGAGAAAATGAAGAGAGTTTGTTTGAGAAATGTGTAAGTTAGGGCTAGAGAGATAGATAAGCACTTTAGAACACCCATCTCTCTTACAGAACACCCAGGCTGAGATTCCAGCACTTATATGACAATTCAAAGCCACCTGGAACTCAAGTTCTGTAGAATCTAATGCCTATTTCTGACCTCTACACAAATATACTCACAGGCAAAATGCTCATACATATAAATTAAATAAAAAAACATTAAAAACTCTTAAATACATAAACTACATTTCTATTCGAATGTTATTTAGCTGAGAGAATAGCTGTGCTTTAAAAGAAAAAAAAGCAAAAATAGTAAAGAAAGAATAGTAAAGAAAAAATCACTCTTCTTTTCTCTTATCCAATTACTTAGGGAAGACCTTTCAGTCTCTTTGTCTTGAAATTGAAAGATGACTTCCTGATCTTAGCCTTGTAGAACATAAAATCTAGAAGTCAAAACTCACATCACTTCCCTGACATATTCATGTGCTTCTTGGACCTCTAACTGCTTCAGCCTCATTGCTTACCACTGCCCCTCCACATGTGTTATTTTTTAGAGGGACAGCATAGTATGTGTTTGTCTAAGCGCATATATTAATTACTCTCAATGACTGTTCTTGTTCTCTCTGCCCATGGTCTTTCCTCCCAAGGCTTAGCTTGCTCTGGGTACCTTTCTCAAGTCTCTCCTCTCATGTATATTTGCCAGATTATTCCTCAGGATACAACTTTTCTTAAATGTCCAACATCCTCCTTGCCATATGCATCAGTTTTGATTTATTTCTCCCCTGTTTAGTAATTCACTCTGTCATCCTTTAATGTGAAGATCTTATCTTACCTCCCCAGTATCTAGCATGGTGGGCAGAACATAATATGTGCTACTGTGTACATGCAGATCTAAGTATCAGTACATTGACAAAATGTTTTATGTGTCCTGCTATGTAGGTTGACATAAAAGAAATGATTTTTTTTAAATGAACATATCTTAAAAGGCAAACAGTATTCAGATGGATGTGAAAGCACAACATCTCCAAGAAAATACACTTATTTAACTCTGGTCCTCTAACTCCTGCCAGAACTGTATGCTCTCGGATTTACCTTATTTTTGGAGTATCCTACCTAAGTCCTAAAACGGCACTACTTAGGAAAGAGGGCAAAAATCCCATAAATACCATTTGCGAGTTGACTTCAGAAAGCACCAATAAATGTGTTGTCACCTAGCTGTTGACCGATTGGACTGACTGTATGAGATGCTATCTCTGCCAGTTGTGTTTGATGGGCATTTCTATGGAGGCTGGCTCCTGACGCTCTGTGCAGCAATCTCCTCTTTACACTACATCGGGTATATAGTTCATAATGTTTTGACCTATGTGATTTATGTGTATGTTTTTCACGGCTTTTGTTTTGATATCAGAGACCATTAATCCTTCAAAGCTGTGCAGCTGTAATGCTAACTGCCAACAGCAATGATTTGTAATTGGAATGAGAATGTCCTTCAACACTTTTATAATAATTCTGGTTTGTTTTCAAATGACCACATTTTACTGCTGAGAAAAAAAAATCAAATATACAATTTACCTTAATTTCTCAATAAAAATCATGGTCATGCTTATCTAAACTAGGCCTGAGTTTTCTTACCTTGCCATTATGTAAATGTTTTACATATGACACAACAACACTATCTTCCTGCTTGCTAAACTATAACTAAGAAACAAATTATTATTTCTGTGGGTCAACACTCTTATGAATTTTTATAGAGACTAACATTTTGGTATGACATAAAAAGCAAGCTTTCTCTCGCACCACCCTATCTCATTAGTAATCAGCATAAATTTTATTTTTAATTTCCCTGTGTGGTTTTATGAAGATAACATATTAAGGCTAATTTGTAGGTCATTATAAACTATGTACTCTCACTTGTGGGTTACTATAATGACAACTAATGTCATAAAAGCCTTTTATTTGAAATTAGACTTTTATGAACCCCCAGGGTATCCTTTATTCTGTGTATGAAGAGTAAAGCAATATAACTCTCCAGCTTTTAGAGACTCTTTGAAGATGATTTTGGTGTCATCAAACCTGGAATTGAAGATCTTTTAGTTATGGATAGCTGTGTTTGTTTGGAATAACTGTGTAGGAGGAAGATGACACTAAGCAAAAATTATAGAGAAGAAAAAGATGAGGAATCTATAGGTCAGTCCAAGTGTATGTTAACTTATCTGCTAAGACAGCTGCACACCTCACTAATGAAGTGTTTCTAAAAGGATATCAAGTCCCCAAAACTAGGTATATATTTTATGTCAAAACTTATCTGTTGTTTGCCACACTCCCACAGCAAGTTTTTAGTTTAATTTAATTTAATTTTTATTTTACAGTATTCAAGATTCTGCCTTCTCTTTGAGAAATGAAGTGTCCCATTTTATAACACGAAAAACTTCAGATCCTAAGTGACCCCCTTTGTTGAACTTGGTTTGTTTTTCAGGGAATGATGTACCTGGAAGAAAGACGACTTGTTCATCGGGACTTAGCAGCCCGCAATGTCTTAGTGAAATCTCCAAATCATGTTAAAATCACAGATTTTGGACTGGCACGTCTATTGGAAGGAGATGAAAAAGAATACAATGCTGATGGTGGCAAGGTAGGTGGAGCTAAGAGCAACAGCTTTTGAAAATGTACTAATGTATCTCTTTATCTCCCATCGGAACAACAATATGATAATTCATAGAGATGCAGAATATGAACCTTTATAACAGGGCTGTAAACATTGTCTCATTGATCCTGAGACGAAAGAACTATTACAGAATGGCAGTTTCTTATGTACCATTGAGGAATTTGAGTACTATCAACAATCATAATTCATAAGAAAGCTAATCATTCTTGGGTCTGCTTTCCCTAGCATCAAAAATGATACCTTCTGATGATCTAGTATAGCCACGTTGATTTCACTTATATCGCAGTGAATGATTTACCTACATTGTTTGTCACTTGACTGTACACCAGAATACAAGCTAAGCCAATAATATTAAAGAAGATTGGACCCAGTTACATCTTCAGCTATGTTTTCCAGCCCTCTAACTCCAGTTGTGCCTGACAACTGTGTTTCTGCATATCTCCCTCTCCAAATGGTTTCACTTATATCTTAGTTATAGGTCTTTTATTTACTGATTAAGTCACACTCTTGGCTAATTAATTAAGGAAGTTTGTATGTGAAGATCTATCTTGCTTAATTGAAGAGAACTATGCAAGTGCAGGTCAATGACACAAACCCAAAAATTCTTAATCCCTGCTGACCTATGAAAAGGTTATTTATATATACGAATTAGTTAATTATATAGCTTACTTTTCTATCACAAGTAAATATTTGCAAGAATAGGCTTCTAAATACTCAGCTTTTATTCACCTGAGGCCTTTATATAATTGTCTATATTCAAATCTTACCACAAAATAAGATAACAAAATTTTATAAAATATAAAAACTTCAGTTTTTAGAAATTATCTGACCTTGCCCTGATTTTATCAGCCTATTTTGTCTGCTTACTACAAACCACAGTGGTTGAAAAACTATAGCTTTGAAATGTTCAACAAGGTTTCTCAGAAATAGCCATCTATAAATCATATGACTTCACCTGTCTTAAGAACATACAACTGTAAAGTTTGTCTAAAGCAAGATTCATTATAGCTTTAAATGCCTAGTCACCATCAAGTCTTTATCAAGCCATCTATGATTTAAACTTCCTTATGTAACACGGTGTCCATACTCCATAAAGTCTGCTAACTCCTTGCCCGTAGGGAAATTACTTTCAATGTGTCTTCTGTTCCTTTTCAGTGAAGCCCATGATTCTGTCATAGAGTTACCTTGGTGTCACCTTGGTGAGCAGCCAACCTCATGATTCCAAATGCCTATTTAGTTTTAAGCTTTCAACTGCAAAGTAGAAATGTTTATCTTTATTCCATAGAATCTAATTATAGTCCCAGCTACATACTGCTGCCCTTTGAGTTGAAATGGGTTCTGCTGACCCATCACCCACAGGGGATGTGGGTTGAGCTGTTTTTCTTGTAGTGATGATGGATTTTTGCTGATCCCCTCACATTCTTTTATATTCTGAGCTCCTATTTCGAAAACAGTACATATTTTCAATTCTGCCTTACCAAGTCAAGGGAGATCATTTGTGATGGAAGAACAAAGCAAAGCTAACTTTGGAATTCATGATTTTAGACAATTTAGTGATCAGAAGAGGACATCTGAGCAGCTGAAGAAACAATCGATCACATCAGTAGTCAAAACCATATCAGAGAGAGAAATGGGATCATTGAAACTAGAGGAGTCTCATTGTTGAGAAAGCATCATGTAGAAAGATTGTGGGATTTGATAATGCCAGGCATAACACCAGCTCAAAATTTAGATACTAGACATTAAGAAATATATAAAGTGATTTGTACTCTTAAGTTTCTTTGTATTGTTTATGAAGCTTAAAAATGTGTCCTTTGGTTAATTTACTTCATAGATTTTACAAATTTCAATTCATTTGTTCCATATCTTGAAAAACAACTGGCTTATAGCAATATATATTAGATCAAAACTATAATTGAGGTCAGTCCAGAGACTACCATCTAAGAAATAGGTTTTACAAGATGATTTCTTGTGTAATTTTAATAATTTACATTTTATTTATTTATAGATGCCGATTAAATGGATGGCTCTGGAATGTATACATTATAGGAAATTCACACATCAAAGTGATGTTTGGAGCTATGGTAAATAAATCTTTGTAAATTTGTCCTTCTAAAGACATAAATGTTTACCGTATACAAAATAGATGAAGTTATCTGTTAGTTAGTTGTACTGGAAACCCTTACTTATAAACTTGATTCCCTAAAGTAATTAACTCTTTGATCTCTCGTTTAAAAAATAAATACACCAAACCACAGTTTTATCTGTCTTTTTGTGATTTATTTTTTAATTCTAAATCTAAAACATATAATATCACGGCTACATTTTCTTCTATAAGCTTTGGTTTGAGAGTAATTTATTCTTACACACACACACACAAATACACACACACACACACACACACACACACAACCTGACCAACATTAGGAATAACTTTTTAATATATCATGGCCTTGATTTACAACAACTATTTAATCATAAAACTCTGGAAGTAATCAATGTTAAAGGGTAAAACAAAAACAAAATCTTTTTTCTTCTTTTTTGCTTAAAGGAACATATATTCTAATGGTTGAAAATATACTGGTTATTGTGACAACAGTGAAAAATTAATAAACATCATAAAGTGACAGTTGTGAAGGTGGTAAAAGAACACTGCTAAGTGTAGCTTGGATTTTCATTTACAAACCAATTTTAGAACAACAAAAAATAAAGTTTGAATGACATGGGAGAGAAATTGATATTTATGATTAGGATATTATTTCATCATTTTGAAGTCAGTTGTTAAGGTGAGCTAGTTAGCAGCATGTCTGTGTTGACAATTTTATTCCCTTACAAATTACAAGATGAGATCAATCCTTTGTCTCAGTTTAAATATATCATGTAAAATTAGTGTTAATTGAATAAATATATTAAAATTGAATAAAAGTGAATGCCTCTAGGCCTATAACATGTCTCAGAAGGTAAAGGAGCTTACTGCCAAACCTTATAGGATGAGTTCAATCCCAGAACCCACATGGTGGAAGGAGAAAATCAACTCTTTCAAGCTGTCCTCTGATCTCCAGTCATGTGCTGTTGCATGTGTAGATCCTCACAATTCCACACCCCATAATACATTTATGTAGAAGAAGAGAAATGAAAAAAAAACAACCTCTGGTGTTCTTGCTCATTTAGTGCTCATGTGTCATGTGTGTCTGTGTGTGTATGTATGTATGTATACATATATTACACTGGGGTTGATTGCTTAAAAAGAGTGAGCACTACTTTTCCAGCCTTCCATTGCAGCAAAAATATTAGCTTCTTGAGCAATTAAATCTTATAAGTAAGGATTTAGGAAATGCGAATCTGCTGAAATGTGTCACTAGTTGTACATATATGTGACACTTAAAAAAAATGAGATGTAAATATTAACAAATAATCCAATAAGCGTTATTGATTCTATTCTGAAGGATAATTTGAAACTTACATATTTTTGTTTTGTTTTCAGGCAATAGTGACCGACACATACCAGTTTAAGTAAATAACCATTGCAGAAATATTCAGGAAACCTAGCCCCAATTATTCAGTTTTATACTAAAGTTTATCTATGTATGCATAGACTCATATTGTAACGCAATCATGCATACACAACTATTTCTGCTTTTAGAG
Organism: Mastomys natalensis; assembly: GCA_021653895.1. NCBI lineage: Eukaryota > Metazoa > Chordata > Mammalia > Rodentia > Muridae > Mastomys > Mastomys natalensis. The sequence continues at coordinate 396,426 of JAJTUV010000608.1, read as the reverse complement.
TATTCTGGTTCGAGGATAAAGCTTAGTGATAGAGAATGTACCTACTATAGTACGGAAGTAATCTCTGTTGTAAGGCTATTTTTGTTCTTACTTTTGCTTTTACTCTTATTTTTTTCTGTCATTGCTATAGTGATTCAAAAAAGTCATTTCCTTAGCTTAGAAATAAGCTGCTCTTGATTTCTTCATTTCTCTTTTCTATGGATACCCATTCCTATGCATTCTGTCTTCTATATGGATTGATCCTCATGCAGACTCCTGTGTGTGTTCAGTAAATTGCTTTATGCTACTTGTTTCTTTATGTTAGCTGAACAGTGAGCCACAAGGCTTTACCATAACAACAGCCACCTGCAACCATCTGCAACTACCTGTCTTTGATGACGTTTCCCACCAAGAGACTAATTTTAAAAATTCATCGATTTCAGGCTTTTCCTGAAATTTTATTTATTTGACAGTAAACACATGCATACAGTAAAGGCATCCTGGATTTTAATGTATGTGAAACAATTTTCATCAGTAAGCATTAGCATTACCTTTAGGTACAAATGGGGAGCTTAGTTTAAATTTTGGTTTCTAATATAAATCTTTCCTGTTATGCATTAAAAATTTCAAGACAATAGTGAAAGAATTCTCAATGTTACTTGTCCAAGGAGAATTTAGCATTGGGATTGTTGTCACGAGTGAAAGAACATGAAAAAGAGCTTCTTTTAAGTTTCAACTGCTTCCTTTGTAAAAGAGTAAAGTTTGTGTGTTCATTCAGATGGTGGTGGCAATTTGCTTATGTGAGAATTATGTTTCCAACTAGGCGTCACTATATGGGAACTGATGACCTTTGGAGGAAAACCCTATGATGGAATTCCAACCCGAGAAATCCCTGATTTATTAGAGAAAGGAGAGCGTTTGCCTCAGCCTCCCATCTGCACGATTGACGTTTACATGGTCATGGTCAAATGTAAGACTGGAAATATTTTATCTGCCTGCAGCATCGTCATTCTTAATAAAATAAAAATTTACGTTGTTTTACCTGAAAATGTTTCTCTGCATTGCTAAATATAGTAGCAAGAATATTTATGAGTATAGAATATATATACATATTTGTTGTAATTATTATTATGAGTTAATAGTACACCTCTAAGCTACAAAGTAAAAATTATGTCATTCTTATTCTCATAATTTTTAGAATTTCCATATCCTTCGTAGTTTGTCATAAAGAGAGATAATTATTCATATGAATGTTAGTAATAATATTAATGTTAATCTTTATGGGAAAATAGCTAAACATTACTGATAGTCTAAAAATGAATTAAATTGGATATAGGCTTAATTAAATGTAAGTTAACAGAGCAGGTTGGGAATCAGAAGAGATGAATCCACATTGAAGTAAAGATTAAAATGTTTACTTATTTTAATTTGATCATTTGTTTACATCAAATGTTCTTTACTTTTCTTTCCACTCTTCTAATCTACATGCATATGTATTATAAATGTGTTTTGGAAACCTAGACCCTTAATTTTAATAGAATTAAAGAAGTCTCTAGGGTTTTTGACTTAATTTAAGTGAGATTAATAGGCAGCCATCTCTCTTGTAGAATCTGAGGTTTTCCAGTTTTGAATTGCACAGGGTTAAAGAAAGACACGAAGTGGTGACGGTGAATAAGCATTTTATTAATAAGAGACTCAGAGACTCTGGGCTCAGGTCTTTTCATATTTATATTCATGACATGTGTGATCTATTCTGACAGGAAGGGAAGAAATAAAAAATGCTCCTCACAGTGCAGGTCAGCATGCCCTTTTCTCTAAGCATAGTTCTATTTACTCAATATTTAGTTAGGGAGAAACAAATATCTCACGCTGAAGTTAACCTTTTTTGACTCTAGTAGCTTTGTCATTAGCATCTTGGCATTAACAAGCATTTTTTTTTGGAAATGAATACCCATAAGATGCAGAGTGTTTGAGCTTATGAGAGGAGGCACAAAGGATGCATAAGATGATACCCAAACAAGAATAAAAATTAACTCCCCAGAAATAGAAGAATTCTGTATTAGATCAGTCCTTGTTTACTCAATGACCTGGAAAAAGCTTAAAAACATCCCTATGTTGTATGATAATTTGATCCATAACCAGCATCAGATGTGATTTGAATACCCCAATGTGATGATGGAAAGGCAGGCAAACATTTTGCCTTATTAGACAAACCATATACAGCGTTTCACCTTTGTTTTTCTCTCTTCCCCTGGAGAGTTTATGCTTTAGAAAGGGATCATTTGACAACGAAATCAAAGCGAGCTTGGCACGGTTATTCTTGTCATCTCATCAGCTAAACAGAGCGTAGGCAGTTAAGATCTGTTTTATCTGAATTCCCAGCTAAAGAAGACTACCTACCTTGAAAACTAGTATTTTCATTATGGGAAAGCTAATTCTAAGATAAGCGAAATGAATATTGTTGAACACACATTACAAATCATGTTACATTTTCCTTTCAACCAGGAAATCTGCCAAAAGCAGTTGCTTTCAAATCCTGCCTTTTCAGTCTTTTGTACCACAGTGCTATGATGACAAGCAAATATTTTCTACTATATATTCTTGATACAAAACTTCGCTTTCTATCCTTGTAGCCATCAAAGAATGCTTTAAGGATGTTATCTTAACACTCCAATACAAGAAAAATAAAATCCAAGGTTCTAAAACTTCCCAAAATTAGCTTAAAAGCTATTTTCTAAGCCAAAAATTGAGTTTGATTCAGAATGAAAATTGAAGATTCTATAGAGATGGGCCAGCAGTTAGGAGCTTGTGCTGCTATTTCAGGAGAAACAAGTTTAGATTTCAGTACCTTAGTCAGGCAATCCACAACCACCTGAATCTCCAACTTCAGGTGATCTGATGCCCTTTTCTGGCTTCTGTGGGCACCTGCCCTCATGTGCACATACCCACAAAAAATAGTTAAAAATAATTAATTTTGAAAACTTCGTTATTTTATAGTATATTGTATTCCATGACAACTTAGTTATACCTGTTTTACTTTTTTCTCTTTTATATATATAATTATAAACATATAACATCAATATGGGGCAAAATGTAATATATATATATATATTACAATATTACATCTTGCTCCATATTTTCCCAAACTTCAACCTCACTTTCTCCAAATGTAGCTGCACTAATGTTTTACTGTGTATTAATCTCCAGGTTGGATGATCGATGCTGACAGCAGACCTAAATTCAAAGAACTGGCTGCTGAGTTTTCAAGGATGGCTAGAGACCCTCAAAGATACCTAGTTATTCAGGTTAGTTGTTTTGATGTTGTTTTTAAGACTCTCTAATAACAAACTCTATCTAAACTTTAAACTTTGAAAACATCCAATAATAAAGTCACCATGTGAAAAACTTGTGAATTCGTGGATCTGAACACGGTTCTATATATGTCTATGAGACAAACCAGACTCAGAAAAGGAAATGCTACTTATTCTCTCTCATATGTATACATATATACATGCACATGGTATAGGCCACAAAACTAGAAAGAAATCATTAGAAAGGAAAACGATGGTTTAAGGGGAATGTAAATTAGGAAAGAGGCTAATAGAATGCATATGGCATAGAAATAGAAAGACTATTTGGGAAGGAAAGAGCTTGAGTAGACAGGGAAGAAGAATATCAGAAAAATGATAAACCAAAACAATGTACGTATGAACTTTCCATCATAACACCATTACATAACCCATTATTTTATATATTAATTTTAAAAGTATGTGTGTATTGTTTTATTGGGCAAGGTGTAAAGTATCCAAGCAATAACTCAATTCAAATTAATTGATGCCTATCTAAAAAAAGAACAACCCAAAAGATATTTAGCATTCAACACCAGAAACCTTGTGAATTGGCTCCTTTATTTAATATAATAATTTCTCGGTGATGATTTTCATCTTAAGCAGACACAGTTGTACCTTGAAGAGTATTAATTATCTTTCCTTGCTGAAAGGAACCTTTATCTTTAAGCAGACTAACATATAGACCAAAGTCAAACATTAGAAGATAATGGGTTTTGAGTCATTTTGCTACAAATTAATTTTCTCAAACTGACATTGTTTACCAAATATAACAAACTTTGGAAAAGGTAAAACTATTCAAGACATGATAAACTGAACAAAGCTTATCAGAGGTTTTATGTCTTTTGACACACATATATGCTCTACATGTCACTGTACTGTGATTTTAAATGCCATTACTTTGACAATGATGTCATTATATTACAAGACAAGCCATGGATGTCTGTGTTCTGACTAAGCAGCTTAGTAGGAACATTTTAAATAAAAACAAATAAGTCAATTGTCTCTTATTGTGTATTCTTAATCCATACCCATCCTTGACAGTGAACTGTTATTCTGAAGTGAGTTTTCCACCCTTAAAGCATGCACAGCACCTGACTACATTGTTTTTGTTGTTTCTCTTACAATCATCCTATTCTTCTATTCCATTTCTTTGTTACACTTTTTATTATCTAACCATAGTACAGAATTCTTTTTGGATAGTAGTTATGCTAAGACTATTTTTTAAAATGAGCACAAAAATTCTCTAACTATTTGGTTTTCTAATGTATAAAATGACTATTGAAACCACATGTTATGGAGGAAGAAATAACGATTGTGGTTATCTCATGGGCAATCTTTCAGGGTGATGATCGTATGAAGCTTCCCAGTCCAAATGACAGCAAATTCTTCCAGAATCTCTTGGACGAAGAGGATTTGGAAGATATGATGGATGCCGAGGAATATTTGGTCCCCCAGGCTTTCAACATCCCTCCTCCTATATATACATCCAGAACAAGAATTGACTCCAATAGGGTAAGAACCAATTATACACAAGTACCATGATCCTTCTGAGAGACAGATTTGTATGCACTGAGTGTAAAGCATACAAGTTTCCATATAACTATACAGGTTATTATTGCAACTTCTATATTAAAAGCACAGTACAGACAAAAGATATGGCAAACTAACCACAGATAGAGTTAACGTTGGAAGTTAAGTATGGACAATACAATATGTACCCAGAGATATCACCATTTAGATAAAATTATCTCATTCATCATAAATTAAACACATTTTAATTTCTAAAAACCAAACTGATAAAACTTTGTTCATATTGTAATGTAAATTCTTACATATTAGGCTTCCTACTATTCTTTATTTAAAATATAGTATACTAAGGTAATCAATAATAGTACAACTTTTTTCAATCATTGAAGAAACATTCTTTTCTGCCAAGAAAAAAAAAATTGAAAAGTATGTGAGCCTTTAAGCCACATCAATCATATTTAGAAACCCAGTGAATCTTTACTAAGATGTTGATTTAAGTTTTAGCAAAAGGTTTTGAGAAAAATTTATATTTCAAATATTAAATCCACTTTATGTGAATACAAGCTTTTGACTAAAAGTAGCCAAACCCATTTATTTATTTTTAAAGACTCACTTTTCCGTACTGGAGAGATGGCATTTGTGAGTGTGCATTGCTTTTACATTAGACTTGAGTTCAGTTCCCAGATTCAAGTTAGGCAGGTGAAACTATAGCTCCCAGGAATCAAGCGCCATCTTCTTGTCTCTATGAGCAGCTGCACTGATGTGCTCAAGCACATATAAATTCATTTTAATAAAGTGAATCTTATTTAAATATTTTAATTAAAAAATCACTTGTCATCAATTCAACATATAAGTGTCTCTATACAGAAAATGTTAACATACATTATAGATTCAAGGTATTTCCATGTAGTTCGTGCTTTCCGAACATATGCAGGCATCGTGATAGCAAGGAACTAAAACCAACATAGATGCCCATCAACAGATGAATAAATAACAAAAATGTGGTACATAATAAACAAAGCACAATATTAATCCCCTATAAAGAAAAATAAAATCACTAAATTTTCAAAAATAAGATGCACTTGAAAATTATAATATTAAAGGAACTAGAAAGGCTAAGAAAGAAAGAAAAAGAGAGAGAGAAAGAGAGAGAGAGAGAGAGAGAGAGAGAGAGAGGAAGGGAGGAAGGAAGGAAGGAAGGAAGAAAGAAAGAAAGAAAGAAAGAAAGAAAGAAAGAAAGAAAGAAAGAAAGAAAGAAAGAAAGAAAGAAAGAAAGAAAGACCCATGTGTTCTTCAACATACAGGGACCCTAGTCTACAATTTATATATGTATGTATTAAAGAGATATAAAAGTAGGATAAAATTTAGGCAGGCAATCAAGAGAGGGTAGTATTAGGTGACAAGGAAACACAGGATATTGGCAAAAGGCCACATGTCATTAAAGAGATATACATTAAGCGTTTTTCTAGTTTCAACTCCTTCAGAGCTTTCTTCTCTGTATAGTAGGTAAGTGAATAGAACTTTCTGGGTATTGAAATCACAAGAACCATAAATAAAGTGAATAAATAATGAATTGATCATAAAAGTATAAAACTCTTAATAAAGTAGAAATGCTTACAAATGGTCATTCTACTATAGAGAAGCTGACTAACGTATGTGGAGTTTAGAGATGGCCTAGTGTAAGGCAGCTTCCTCAGACAAGCTGAATGTTTTTCTTGTGAAGCTATTAGAAGTACATGATTTGATTACTTTCATAACATGTCTAGGTTAATGAAAGAGCTACCAAGACATACAATTGGCATGCAGCTTGGTCAGTGCTAAATTATTTCTTGACCACTGTAGTGGAGATATAGTGAGTTTAAGTCTACACTCAGTTTCTTCCACACATAAGATCCAAACACGATGGTTAATTGTTTTCTAGGAAAGAACTTTCCCCCTTAGTCTCTTAATCTCAAAACATTGCCATGGCAGCACAACAAAATGTCTTAGCTCTCTTTACTATAATCTTAAAAGAAACTTCAAGTTTCTGGTATTCTCGAAAATGGGAGGCACTTTATCTCAGATTGACAGAAATAATGAAATAACACCGAGCTTTTACTATTCAACACGTCTATATATTAACAAGTCTCAGCCATATGACATCCCAATGAAGTTATCTTATATTATCACATTGTAAAACAAGAAACCTGTCACACAGACATGAGGTGATTCGCCTGGTGTCCCATGGCTAGCCAGCAAAAGACCAGAGTTCTTATATAGGCCATCTGTCTCTAATCCAATGCACTTTTACTTCAAAAGTACAAGTTTATTTCCATGGTGTGTTTGTTATTCTTGGCATTGACCTCAGTATCTTGGACTTGTCAATAAATTTACCTCATAATTTTCTCATAAAATGCAACTCATCTCAGTTACATCTTTGAAACTTCTTCCTACATTTACAAGACTGGTTGTGTAAAGGCAGAGGGAAGCTAGACTTGTAAGCACACCTATAATCTCAGCACACGGGAGGCTAAGGAAGAAGGATTTGTGAACTCGGTGCCAATCGGGAGTTAATAGTGATTCCAATTTCAGCCTGGCTAAATAGTGAGATATTGTCTCAACAACTAAACAAAAGAAAAACAAATTACAATAGGAAGAAAGCAGGGGGGGGTAGGAGGAAGGGACCATACATCCAGACCATTGCTTACTTTCCTTTGTGCTGAGAAAGAAAATATGTAATTCCAACCCAACCTGAAACTTTTTTTTTATGTCCCAATAGGAGCAGATAACTTAAAAGTTTAACATTCTAATTCATAAGCCAGGTAGTGGTGGTGCATGCCTTTAATCCCATCACCAGAGAGACAGAGGTAGGAGGATCTCTGAATTCTAGGCCATCCTGCTCTACAGAGAGAGTTCTAGGACATCCAAGGTTACACCAAGAAAAAAGAAAGACAACGACTACAACAACAAAAAAACTCTTTGGAAAAAAAATTAATTCATAGATTGTGAATATCAGTCTTTGTGGGAGGTAGGAAAGTCTGAAGGTATGACAATGGTCACTTTCCTACTCTCTCTATGTAGCTAAAATGACCAAATATCACTAGTGCATTTATTGTTCTAAAAGACAAATTCATCACTTTTCATTTCAATAATCAATTTTCCAGAAAAGAGTTTTATTTCTTAAAGTGAAACGCCATCACGATACCAAGACTACGGCATGGTTCTTTTTTATACAGATTTTCAAATTCTTAGGTTTTGTTCATTTTAATTTGTAATGCTTAATGTGAGGAATTCTTAATAACAGTTTGATCTAACTAAACAGAACTAGACAAAGGAGGAATCTCATGGGGAAGTCCTTGACCTTTACTCTTCTCTTGTTCTGCATTTTGATTTGCTATCTGCAAACTTTTTTTTTTTTAAGTTGTCATTGTCTGGAAAAGGAATTGTACTTAATGCCACTTATTTTGAGAGCATTAATTTGTGTGTGTGTGTCACACACACACACACACACACACACACACACGCGCGCGCGCACGCACGCACTCACCCACGAGCACACACACACACACACACACACACACACACACACACGCACGCACGCACGCACGCACGTCTTCCATGTTGTGCCTGTGGAAATTCAAGGATACCCTCAGCTGACATTTTCACTAGCCGCCTTATTTCAGACAGGCTCTTTCATCTACTGTTGTGTATGCAAATCTAGCTGTCCTGTGATTCTCCTCTCTCCAGTGCACATCTCACCATAGGTATGCTAGGATTATAAATATATGCTGGTGGATCTGGCTTTACCTAGGTTCTGTGATCCCAACTCAACCCCTCGTGCTTTCATAGTAAATACTCTACCTACTAAGCCATCTCCCCAGCCCACGAAAAATCTTGATTTTTTTATATTGTCCTAATTTTAAATATCTGGCTTTATATAACTCTTATTTCAACTTATAACATGTTACAAATGTTATTACCATCCTTCTCTACAGTAGTGCTACATTATTTCATAGTTACTTCAGATTTAGTTTCTGTGGTCACGTTATGTAATAAGGGACAATATTTCAAGTGAATAAAAATGGAAAGCTTATAAACATATTTGATAAATCTTTATTAACAAGTAAATATTCAGTTTTAAATACAAAATAAAATTTTCTGTACACACTCACGTACACACACACATATATTATATATATATATACACACACACACACACACACACACACACACACACATACACACACACATATATTTCACTAATGTTCTGGCTCTTTCTGTAGCATTTTTTCTCGTTTTTAAATAACACAACAGCACCCATCTATATGAGTGACAATTAACTTAAGAATCACATTTTCTCTAGTAACAGTCTAATAAACATTAATCTCTTTTAGAATGACACAATTCTTATTTTTACTTTTTCTATTTATTACTAACATAATTACAGATACATTCTTATTAGGTTGCTACTCATGACAAGCCTCTTGATGTGTTTACTCTTTAATTCTGTGTGTGTCTCCCAACATCAAACAAATTATTAAAGCAATCTCTTCTGTGATATGCTAGATTGTTTTAAATTTCACAAGTGGGTCAGCAAGTTGTTTCAGTGGGGTACGGCATTTGCCATCAGGCCTAATGTACTGATTTGGATTCCCAAACCTATATACATTGTAGAAAAGAACCTATTTCTGTAAACTGTACTTTAACCCCCATACATGCACTGCAGCCCATATGGGTATACACACACAAAATAAGTGATTTTATAAAAATGTAAATTTTAAATCCACATGTATTTTGATAAATTATAACCTTAAGATAGTGAGTAAAATACAGTGCTGGTATTTGTCTGGACTGCTAGCAAAAATAAACTTAAAAACACTAGACAGTTGTCATCTAAACTATAATGGTGCTATTTTATTATCAGGTATAACTGTAAAATGATCTTAAATATTTTTACCAAAATAATGGGCCCATTGCATCTACTCTCCATTTAGCTTCATCAATCCTTCGTTCCCTACATTCATAAATCAGAGTGTCTAGGGGTGGAGTCATGTACTACCTGCTTCGGGATGAGCTTCTACTTTCTTTCTCCTAATGATAATATGATTAAAATCAACTAATTTGTGTGCTGGAGAGATAACTCAGTAATTAAGATCCCTTGCTGTTATGTTGGAAGATCTGAGTTCTGTTGTTGGTACCTTCATCAGGTGTATTACAACTAGCTGTAATTCCAGCTCCAGGGGATTTGATGACTCTGGCTTCCACAGGCCGTTCACTCCTCCAATCATGTTCATATAAACAAGTACAGAATACAAACACACACACACACACACACACACACACACACACAAACATGGCCTTACAAAATTAAAAATGATAAAGTAAATTAATTAACTAAAATAAATTGGAAATCACACATGACATTACAGAACCAGTCCAGGACATGCTGAGTGTGGTAATCGCATCATTTAATCAGGTTAATGTCACTTATTTTAGTCATAAGGAAGCTGAACTGAGTTATATATTATTTCCTCACATTAAAATTACTTTGTAATAGATTGGCATTTTGAAAAATTATATTGAATTTGTTCATGTTTTTTATTGTGAGGAATATTTCATTGGAAAATGGCCCAAAGCATGCTGAGTTAGGTCATTATGCAGCCATCTTCCTTTAGGGATGGATACAGAAGAGGGATCCTTCAGACACAACTAGGAAGCATAGCTCATGACACAGAGGAGGAGTTAGATACATAACAAGTTACTCTTTTGCAATTTACCAAGGATCAATATAATTACCTAACAATAGCTGCTTCGGAGGATAAATGACTGAGTCTCGATATTGTTTACATTTTGTCCAAGATCTATCAAGGTTTCCTGCATTTTTCCTGACAAAGACTGAGTTTTGTTTGGTTTTAATTTATTAAGCTGATGTAGTTAGCTCTTGTTATTGATTCCAAACCTCTTTTTTGTCTCTATAGTCTTTACTTACAACAGCTAATCCTCTTAAATTTTTCAGATATTATAGTCAGAATAAACAAATCAATATATATGAATCAGAATAAATAAATGAATACATTTGAATATTTGTCGTAGGTTTGGCACTGAGGTGGACAGGGAGAATAGAGTTGGGAGAGGATGTTCTTTCTTCAGAGTCTCAGTCTAGTTGAGGACATTGTTTTAGGAAAGAAACATTAGATATTGTAGGGAAAAGGTAAACAATCCAAATCAAGATGAGAGGTGGAAGGAAGACATTTTAGCTATGTCTTTGTGAAGGAGGAATATCTGGTTCAGAACAGAGTCAGATGAGAAATGAAGCAAACCAAACAAAGGTCGACATAAAATGAGACATGTGCATGCTAGTTATGTTTATCATTTTAAATTTTAGAACATTTTTCTATTGTGCAGCTTGAGACTGTATCATAAGACAAGGAAATGTCCTTTCTTCCATTTTTCATGTTTTCTTCCCAGTGATAAACCTGGGTTTTAAAGGCTCCTGCTCTCCTCTGACAGTTGCAACTCAAAACAAAATTCTTTTCAGCCTTTACGCAAAGCACTTTAGAAATTCCCTTCTGTTTTCTCTTGCAGGTTTTATCGTTCACAGATCACACTGCACTGTCTAAGTATGCAAATATAGTATTTAGATTGTTTCAAAATGACTTGATTTTTCTTTCTTCCTTCCTTCTTATTTTTGTGTTTCTTCCTTCCCTCTTCTTTCCCTCTTCCTTCCCTCTTTGTTCCCTCCATTCTTCCAGTTTTCCTTCTTTCCATCTTTCTTTCCTTCCTTCCTTCCTTCCTTCCTTCCTTCCTTCCTTCCTTCCTTCCTTCCTTCCTTCCTGCCTTTCTTCCTTCCTTCCTTTCTCTCCATTTAATGCTAGGGATCAAACCCAGGACCTCATGACTGTCATTGAGCTACACCCACAGCCAATGATAGCATTTTGTACATATATAGTACTACTTCTTTTAAAAAATTAATATGTCCTTACATTGTACCAAAAAATGATATTAATGATTCATTCCAGTACTTGAGCTTTTATTGATACTAATTTCTTTCTCTTTCTTCTTTCATTCCTTCCTTTGTTCCTTTTCTTCATCTCTTCTCCTCTTTCTCCTTCTTCATTTTTACAGTACATTTTTGTATTCTTTTCATCAATGGAAAAAAACTTGAATCATATATATTTTATTAGATCTCTCTTTATATGGTATATAATCCTATTATCATTATCAGTTTAATAACCATTGAACATTTATCCTAGAAATACCTTCCCCATTCCATTTGACTGGTCATTGCAATTTGCTTTTCTGCAGCTCACACACAAAAGCTGACCAGAACTGCAAACATTATCAGCACATGCCTCTCAAAGTAGTTATCTGTTGAAATTTTCTGTCTTGGTATGGGTCTTTGGATGATTCATATTTTTGGGTTTTTTTTTCTTTTTTTTGAGAAATGTCATTTCTCCTATAGATGATAGAATTTTCTTTTAAAGTTATGTAATATAAAATTTCAGTTCTTTTCTTTCCAAATTTTTGGGAATTCTGGAGATATCAAGAGCTCTTGATCTGTCTGATTTTACATTTTCTCTATATTTAAACCGCAGACATTTCATCTACAAACTTTGAAGAAGGAAAGATGCTGATTGTATATACCAAAATTATTTTAAGAATAAGTTAATATGCATTAGTTTCCATTTATAAAATTCCATATCTCCATATCCTCACTTACATAGCAATATTCTCATTATTTAACATTATCAGGCTCCTTTACAATAACCTCCATACAATCTCTCTTTTCCCCCTTTCTGCTTCCTGACCCTCTCTTTGTCTTCAAGTATGATTTTCTCTAGAAAGTTAATTTGCCTAGAAATCCTCTGAACAGAAATGTAAGCTGTGCTATTAGTCCTTGGTGCTGTTATAGAGAAGAATTCTAATCCCAGAGGTTTACACCACCGTATTATGAGGTACATGCATAAGGTATGTGGAGGTGCAAACTAATACTGGCAAAGCTGACATCTACACCCCACTGTCCTTGCTTTCAAGAGGTGGGTACCAGGCCTTTATTCCAATCTCTTGGATCTTAATCTAGTATTCAGTCTTTGATTGGTTCTGTTAGTTTGTTTTTGCTGGTGAAAGCCATGGACGTCTTGATTTTACTTCCAGTCTAATGAGATTTAGTATCAACTGGTTTAAAAGGCTCCTGCTGGGAGTGCAATGAGAAGCCAGAGCCCCTGCTGCTGTTTGCCTCCTCTATTTATGCTTCCGAGAGACTCCCTGTAATCAAGAGTTAATGGTTTATGAAGATCAAATGGAATTGATAGAGCCAAAATCGAAGCATAAAAGCAGAGCAAACCGTATCTGCGTTTGAATCCAGTAATGACATACTTGACAATCAAATCATCTTTACAAGTTTAGTAGATGTATCAAAATCTCCAAATGCAAATCTAAATATGGCTACTGTTTATTGATCATTTATTTCTGTTCTAAACTCTATTCACTGCTTATATATAGATTACCCTTTACCTTCACAACACAATAGAGAGCAATATTATTCCCTTATTGGCCAAAAGAGAAAATATGGAGAGACAGGCAACTGCTATGGTGCATAGTGAGATTTCAATGCAAATTTGACTTGTCTGCAGTTAGTGCTTTTAACTCTTATCTTTCCTTGATTTTCTTTTGAAAGGGAAAATCAAGTAACCAGCCCCAATAACCAATGAGTAATATGTGTTAGCCTAAAATATTCAAATGAACTCATTAAAAGTTGGTACAGACTAATAAGTTTCTTTAATTTTTAAAAATAGTATTGTTATGAAAACATTTTCACTCTAGCCTACAGAGTAATATTTTGAAAAGAAATACCATCATTTCTTTCCATACCACAAGAGGCAGTATAATTACAAAGTCATGGAGTCACTCATCTTGTGAGGGCCACCTCTGTAAGTGATGGCTGGTTACTGTTCTAAGGTTACAGAGCATGTTGTCATATAGCACATTTTACTTTCTTTAAAGATTCTTGATTGTCCAATAACTAAACTCCTAATCACCTGGATGACTTGGTAACCTCGTTCAGAGTTTAGCTACTCAAAAGTCAAACCACTGTTAGGTTCCATGACACCAAATGTGCCACATGAGCTGCCTGTAAGATAGAAAGGTTCACTTTAAAGCACCTGAGGGTTGTCACTGACAGCAACCTTTCAGTGTGGAATTTGGGACACGGCTAAACACGGTCCTACAAGAAAGTCAACCCACGCACTAGACACACTGATTTCCAGTGAGAGTCTGGCTTTAAAGCACATTTCGATGATTATGAAACTATTTTACACTTAACAAGTGTTAACAGCCACAAAGACTATCAACAACCAAAATGTTATCTTTATTGTTAAATAGTACTAAAGAATATCAGAGCCCAGAAAGGAAACAAATAGTATAAAGATACATCTGGAACAGATACATAGATTGACATTAATGAATGTGTTATCTAAGCCATTTAGATATTTACATTTTAGTATGTCACCAGATTCATAGCTCTCTTCTAAACTACTGGACACATCTCATCAAGAAATCTATTCTTCACGACATAGCACCTAAGCAAGACAATTAGCAATTTCTTCACCTCTTATATAATGAAACTGGGACATTATCATCAACTTCTTATTCAGATTTTGGAAGGTTATTTCATATATATTACAAATCTGTCCTTGTCTGTCAGAGTTCACTGTCCAGTCCAGTCTGCTATGCTGATTGGTTCTGCAAAGGCTTGAGAAAGTGTTGTTCTATTTCCTTCTCAATAAGTATTGATGGCATTTTGAGAGGTTCAGAATATCCTTTGATTACTCCATGGAATGGAACAGAGAAGACAGCAGTTGGTCGTAGGGGGCGGGCTTGCTCATCAACTTTCCTTTGTGCACTTTCTGTACTTGACCGTTCCCTAATCATAAGCACCTTACTGCTCTGTTCTTTCCTATTCTCACCTGTGTCAATGAAAAAGCTCCCTTCTCAGTTCAGAATTCTGACATACCGAATGCTCTAAACAGAGGCTAATTTTACTCTGTAGCTTTCACTGTAAATGAATGACTGTGGACCAGCCTTTCATTACACTGGAGCAAAAGCTAAATTGAGAGACCACCACAGCACTGTGGAAGAATTTCCAAATACAGAGATCATAGTTCTTGCTTCAAAATATTCTAGATTTGGTGAAATAAGTACAGAAAATCAAACAGGGAAACAAATTGGCAATTCAATCCACAACCAATTTGTTTTGATTTTTCCAAAAATGATCACATCCATTATTTAATAACATATTTAATTGACTTATTCTTCAGATGAAAAAAATGCTTAATATTCTCCACATTGAAATATTGAGATGTACATAATTCATATTCACTGAATGTCTGCTGTAGACTATTTTCAGTCAGAGCCAGGTGCTGTGGTTCTGTATTAGAGAGATATGCTATTGGAGATTCCCGAGTTGAAATGACGAATTCATTCTTTTACTCTTAGTAATTGTGTATATTTATAAGAGTGTGTAATTACTCAAAGACAGAATAATAACATGTGGTGCAGACTGATTGTCACTCCCTTATCTCAAGTACTATATAACTTCCATGTACTCATTAGTTTGTTTAATCTCCTGAAAACTTTGTTTTAGTTTTTATTCATTTACCACTTATTTCCCCCCATATTTTCCTAGTTTTTACTATTCTGAGCTATCTCCTATTCTGTACTTTCTCATGTATCTTGCATATTTGAAAACTGAAGCACAGCTATGAAATGACAGGTGTCAGCATCCTGTCTCAAAGGCTTCCAGGGATTGTGCCTTACCAGAGTGATGTATCACCTCTCACGTTGCCTCTAAGATTCCTTTGTTGTGTGTAATTGCTATCAAGTCAATTCTTAGTCCCCTTTCTCAGTGCTGAAGATCAATCCCAAGCCCTTGAACACTGCTGAGCCACCTCCACAGCCAGTATTCAGTAATAATAGAGAGGGATGTATCAGTGAAAAATGTTATTATTTATTTATTTTTACGTGTATGAGTGTTTTGATTACATGTATGTCTTTTTATCAGTTGTGAATGACCCATGGAGGACAGGAGGGACATTAGATCCCCAAGGTCTAGAACTGTCTTAGTTAGGGTTTCTATTGCACTATAACTATGGTAACTCTTATAAAGGAAAATATTTAATTGGGACTGTCTTACAGTTCAGAGGTTTTGTTCATTATTGTCATAATGGAGAAACATAGCAACATGCAAGCAGGCATGATCTTGAAAAGAAGCTGACAGTTCTACATCTGGAACAGCAAGCAGGAGGAAGAAAACGAAACACACTTCCTCCAACAAGACCACATCTATGTCAACAAAGCCACATCTCCTAATTAGTGCCACTGTCTATTAACCAATGGCGGCCATTATTTCTCAAAGCACTAAAAGACTTGTAGATGTTTATGAGCTGTCAGGTGCATTTTAAGAATCATAACTGGATACTCTAGAAGAGAAATTTGTGCTTCTCAGCGCTGAGCTATCTATTTCAATTCCTCAGTTTAGAATTTTGGCTTCTTGAATGTTTGAATCATCAGATTCTCCATGATGGTAGTAGTCTTCAAGGGTCTGTCCTATTAAGAGTTGTCCATCTATCTATACAGAAATATTTCCATTACCTCTCTTAAGTTATGATGATTTTAGGCAAATAACAACAACAACAACAAAAACCTTCTTCAGTTAGTAATATATTCATTAAATAATCATTATAGAAACTGCTATCTATCTAGTTCTAGGACTGCATCTAAATTTGCCCTAAAAAAATTGGCATATAAGCAAGTAGCCAATAAAACACAATGGGCAAGTGTTACATTACAGACAAGGAGAGTACATAAGGGACTATTGAATGAAGTGAGCTTTATAATGAGCGCACGACAAGCCATTCTGGCTTCATGTAAGACAATTCTGACAGCAATTTAATATCTGAACTAATATACAGAGGGAAGGAATTCGGGGAATTATATGGGGAGTTTGATAAATGTAATAGTTTTGAAATAGATGTGTGTGATCTGGTTATTCATTGAATACAGCATGAGAGGGTAATGTCAAGTTTTCTAACTCTGCAAGGGCACAAATGTTAGCATTATGAATTAGAGCATAAAATAATAAGAGTAGAATAAGAAAATGAGTGGACATTTTGGAATTTAAGTAGATGTTATCACTAGACTGCCAGATTTATACCTAGAGCGTCATGAGTGGGAAAGTATTTGTGTATTGTTTTATGGCACTTTACTAGTCCTTTTTAGCAGTTTCAGCATAAACAGACATTGTGGAGAGCCAAGTACCGTTAAATGGTGGAGAAGTGAAATTCTCTTGGGTATAGAACATACTGGAAAGAAACAGTTTATAGAAGCAATTTAGTATATTTGATTTTATTTCAGCTTACTTTGTTTTGCTACATGGTGAAACAAGATATCTGACTGCCCAGATTTAAATATGGATCCAGTACAGGCTAGCTCGTATAAGCCTCTACTTTTAGCTACTCATTTCATGGTTCTCCAAACTTGGATAAAGACCATATGTACCAGAGAATATGTGAGAAGCCAGAGCAATTATATTTATAGAATATCTTGAATTAACAGCTCAGTAACTTTTTTTCTTTCTTTCCTGCACCCCAATTTCCTCACATAGTGCTCCTCCACACTCCGTTTGCTCTCACCTCTTTCTTGACTTACACAATCTCCCTCTTTCATCTCTCCAATAACAAAAGTAATTCACACTAAGACTTTGTGAATTGATAGTTATGATTGAAAACAGAAAGGATGGACTAGGTTGAAAGATCACATTGTAGAGAATAAGACTCCTCTTCAACTCCTTTTCTTGATTGTCTGCCAGTGTCAACTCTATTTCCTTACAGATTCAAATTGCCCTTTGTCTCATATATTAGAATTTTGCCTCTCATCTGAGGGCTTGGACTCACATGTTAAATTATTCACTAACTACTCAAACACTCAGGATTTAAAATGTTTTAATAAAGAAGTTAACCGTCTCTTGGGAATGATTTTAGTCTACTTACAATAACAAGTTTTCTGTTTTATTATAATTTTCAGACAAAATTGAGAGACACCAAGAAACCACCAGACTCTAGACATCTTAATAAAGAGCAAGGCTATGGGAGGAACAGAGGGTAAAGCGTGTTATTAGGAGAAAGATGACTAAAGCTTGATTAAGTGCTGTTGAGGCAATCAAACAGACGAATGAATATCCAGTAAGTTTATGGACTCCTCAGGATAGAGAATATGGCATTATAGAGGTATCTACTTGGCTGTGTCATGCTTCTGCCCCACTATAGGAACTGTGAACAGAGGGGAAGAGACAATAAAACAATAGTACAGAAGTTGTGGAAGTAATGTAGTAATTAATCAGAGGTTATACGATCTAACTACCTACCTTTCTGTACTTACATGAATATGAGTGCTGTGTTCCTGTTATGTGCTGAATAGTATTCTAGGTTATTTACATACATTCTTACAAATTATATTGCTAACAGCAACATGAAGCATCCTTGCCTCATTTTAGGTTAAAAGAATGTTTAAGATTCCAATTGTGAATAGCTTGTGACATATCTGGTAATACCTAGTCAGTAACTCAAGATGAAAACCAGATTTAGGTTGCCTCAAGGCACATACAAGAAAAATGTGAACGCTGTAGAAACTGGAATCCTGAAAAGGATTCAAAGGAAATGATTAACTTAGAGAAAGGAATCATGAAGAAACAAAAGGCTTTGGTCAGAGAAAGGAATTATTTTCCTTAGCGTTCATAGTGGGAGTTTTGGTGCTGTTCAGGTACAACCATGTGAAACTTAAAGTGTAACTGAGATACGGTCACAGCCATGAAGAACACCCCAAAGCACCAGCACATATCCAGAAATGACTGTACAATTGTGAATAGATATGAGCAATCATAATAGGACAGTGCTTCCAAAGACTGTAGAGAATACTCTAGTGGGTAATGGCAAGTGGTAGAGTAAGTTAACATGAGACTCATAATGGGAAGGGAATGGGCTGATTTTTGGAACGCTGTGATCTAAAATCTTGATACTGCCTCAGAAAAATCATAGAATAAACATTCTCCACTAGAAAGAGTAGGCAAGGAACGCCCTGTATGTGCAAGGTGGCTGCTGACAGACACGTGAAGTTACTAAGGCACAACTGCAGGAAATATTTCCATAAACAGGGAAGACACAAATCTAGGTTTTCTAAAAACAGACACTTTTGAGGTTTTTAGTAGAGTCTAATGAAAAGATATCAACCTGAAGAGATAGCTCAGTGGTTAAGAATACTTCTTACTCTTTCCAAGGATATGATGAGTTTATTTCCCAGCACCCTGATGGAGTGGCTAACAATGGACAGTAACTCTAGCTTCAGGGATCAGACATATTCTTCTGGCTTCTACAGACTACCACACACATGTGGCATATGCACACATGACATATGAACACATACACACACATAAAAATAAAGGTATTTTTAAAAAGGAAAAGAATACAAGATGTGCATTTTGTTCTGTTGTAAACTTTATGAAATCATAATGTCATGGGAACTGGAATCACAGTTATTAAGTTATTAGAGAGTCTGGGAAGATCCTCTTATTGAAGAGCTGAAAGCCTTGGCTTTCCTGCTTAACGATAAAACCACTGTGGGTCAAAAGAAAGTGAAAAAAAGGGGAGAAGCCTAGAGAGAATTAATGTGCATCTGTTTTCAAATCACCTGTTACTGAGCACTTCCTTTGGGACTTCTGATATTTAGAAGCTCAAGATGGATGGTGTGGACCCTGGAAGTTTAATATAATAACAAAGAACCCTTTATTTATAACATTTCCTTCCTCCCTTCTGTAGACAGCATGGTCCTGCACTTTTTAAACTTTTATTTGTAGGCTGATAAACATTTTATGAGTGCTCACCTGACTTATGTTCTGGATGATCTTATTGCTTGCTTTTGCTCTTCTCTTGGTCAGAATTTCCAGGCAGGAGCATATGAAGGTGTTAGAGAGCAAATAATTTACAGGCTGGGTTTCTGCCATGTTCTCCCAGACAGATCTTCTCCTGCATAATTGGTATCTAGTATGATTCTGAAGGACCCCATAGAGTAGGACCTCAGAACTGTGGCCAGTTGCTAACATTACTTCGAATTGCTTACACTTGCACTTTGGTCACCATTAAACAGGCATTTTGTAGATCACTCACAGAAATGATCAAAATTCCCTCTTCTATTTGTTGTTTTGGGCAAGGATATCTGTATTTTCATTTATCATTGCTGTTTAGATAAATAACATTAGGAGAAACTGGACAGAAGATATACTGATATAACTGGTTACTTAATTTATTTAAGGAACTTGTCTCAAATATAATCATACTGAGGTAGATACATTATTTAAATGTCTTCAATATTTTGGCAAGAAAGCCAGCAATAAATACAATGTGATTTTATTAATATGACTTAGCATTAATATTTTCTTTTTTCCAAGATATCTATATCTGGTCTTAAATATTACCTTAAGATATGATAAATAAAGCCAAGTATGGTAGGTAGTACATGACTATAATCCCAGAACTCAGAAGACCAAGTCAGGAGAATAACAAGTTCAAGGCAAATCTGTGTAATGGAGCAGTTTACAGAATAGCCTGGGATATAGAAAGAAACTCTATCTGAAGAAACAACAGCCATAGGAAAATTTAAATTATAGATAGTATTTGTGCTACCTATATGTTAAAGAAAAAAATGGCCTGGGAAATCTTCTAAGAGCTTACTTTATCTGGTAGGTACCTCTGGATTGTGCTTTCCTAGTTGCTAGTAGAAATGATGAGGTAAAGATATATGTATGAAAATACCAAATGTCTTTTCTATTTTTTCTAACTCCAACTTTTTATCAGATATTAATGTCACAAAGTCCAGTGCTGTTCTATAAATTGGCTACTTTCTAACATTTAACTTTCTTAAAGTCTTAATTGAACTTTTAAATGTTTCAGATCATAATTTTATTACAAAGTAACCCATAGAAATTGTCTTTCAACCAGACACATACATTCCCTACTCTCCTTCCCTCCCTCCCTTCTTCCCTCCTTCCCTCCCTCCCTCCCTCCCTCCCTCCCTCCTCCCTCCCTCCCTCCCTCTTTCCATCCCTCCCTCCCTCTGTGTGTGTGTGTATATGTTTATCTGTCATCTATTGTCTATCTATCTAATATCTATCTATATCACTATCTATTATCTATCTATCTATCTATCTATCTATCTATCTATCCGTCTTTCTATCTCAAAGTGTCAATTCTCTGAAAAGCCTGGCACACACATGGAAGAAAAATTCGATCTAAATACTTGGGCAGTGCTACAGACTTCTCCTTGGACTGTTGACAGTGCTTCAGTATGAATTCTGAGACATATCTCATTAAGAATCTGTCTGCATGCTTTCAGCTATTCAGCAGAAGTGATTCAAGAAATTCAAAGACAACATGCTCTCTACAGAAGTGAGAAGTTCTGGTGTTTAGGTTCTACTGACTCTGACCCTTATCATACAAAGGGGGAAAAAGTAGTAAATATTTGATTTCTGCTTAATATAGCCTCAACCTTAGGTCTCCCTGCTATGTTATTTTAGTTGGTTAAGCATGTTGGAGTTAGTCATTAAATACATACTTCTCTGTGGTCAAAAGGCCAGAAACTTTAAGGAGCCTCACCCATATCTACTATAGCACCATAACAATCAGAACACTTTTAGCTTTTAAATGACTTTTTAAAATGACATTAAATGAATTACTCAATGTGCACTCTACTTCAGTGACTTATCACTACTTAATTTACATCAATAATTCCAATTATTGAAAAAGTTGTTTCAAGTGATATTTGTGATTAGATTTTTTTAAAAGTAATCCCTGACACTCCTGAACTTGCTGCAGCTAAAGTGAGTAATCTGCACAGGACTCGCACAAAATCTGGCCCATTCACTTGTGATCTGAGCTGGGAAGGGAAACAGTGAGGCCCCACCCCTACCTGAGAGACTATTGAAAATTAATGGATGGTGGAAAGGAGGGTGTCATTTTCCTCAGTGACACAGCTGCTGATAAGTTACCTTTACACCAGTACATTACCTCTCTTCATGTTTATGTAACAAACTATGAATTCAGTGGGCCTCATACAAAAAGAAAGGCATGTGAGTAAATGGGTGACTCCAGTGAGAGAGGGAGAGGGATAAGAGAGGGAACCAGGGGGTGAGTAGTAGCAAAATTCATTATATAAGTATGTGAAACTATCAAAACTATACAATGAAAAGTAGACTCAAATACAGTACAAATATTGTCCACCACCAAAAAGAACCACCCTGATGATGATGATGATGGTGGTGATGTGATGATGATAACGATAGCAGCTGCCACTATCTCATAACCTTGTCTTAGTATACATATTTTCATTCTCATCTACAAAAATATATATTCATCTGGTCTGCAGCATCTAGTGTAAATGTGTATGTGTGACACATAAGAAAATCCAGCACTCAGCTCTATTTTCTTTTATTTCAGAAAAAAAAACTCTACATTGGTTTCACCTTACATGCTATCTTTTAACTTGCTCAGACATATTTGACATGCACATGAATATAGAAAACCAACCGAATAGGAAATCATTAATCCTATTGTGCAGATAAGTATATTATGTACACTAAGTTTGGGGTAAGGCTCTTGGCTGGTGGTGGGGTTCTTCAGCAGTGATGATTTCCATAGCTAAGCACTCTTCTTCTGCAGCTAATCATGCCCCTTACTTGAAGCACACACTATAATTTTATTGTCTTGCATAAAATATCCTATATACTATTCAACTATGATTTTATATATATATAATATATAAGGAGGGGAGAGAGAGGAGAGAGGAGAGAGAGAGAGAGAGAGGCTGCATATGTATGAAGTACTTAAAATGTAAAAAATCACCATAGTGTGGAACTGTTAGTTAGATGGTATGTGGAAATTATAGACAATAAAAATTACAGTATTTTATTTTATATCAACTGATAGCCACTTTATTCTCACTGTCTGTCTTCTTAATTAACAACACATATTCTTCAGTAGTAAATCCTGAATTTCCCATGTCTACAATTCATTCAGAAATATACAGATGCCTCAGGAAGTATTATCCATGTGCTTGCCACATAGCAAGAATACTTTATTTTTACCATTAGATCAGAGGTTTTTAAACAATGATTTTCGTTATAGTAAATGAGTTGACTGAGATATTATCATGATTTACCTTTGGTTCAACTGGCCAATTTAGAACTAACTACGGTATATATGAAAATTCTAATTTCAAAGGGGTTTAAAATCACTCTTGACTGAATAAATGGTATTAGTTGTTTACTATTACTGAGACAAAAAAACCATAACCAAGCAATTTATAAAAGAAAGCATTTAAATTCGGGGCTCATGGTTCCAGAAGGTTAGAGTCCATGGCTATCATGGTGGGGAGCATGGCAACAGCAAGCAGGCATGGTTCTGAGCAGGAGCTGAAAGCTTCCACCTGATCTACAAGCATAAGGCAAAGAGTGCTAACTGGAAATGGTATTGGCTTTAGAAACTTCAAAACCTGGCTTCATTGATATACCAGCTCCAACAAAGCCACACCTCCTTATCCTTCCCAAACAGTTCTACCTATTGGGAACCAAGCATTCAAACATATGAGCCTAGAAGCTCAATTCTCATTCAACCACAACAGTGTACTTGAGATTCTGACTCACCAGAATCATGCATGCATTTGTGTTTACGTATCTTCCTTTCTAACCACCTTTTCCAGTTTTTAACTGATGTCTAGTATATCTTCATCTGGCCAGTATCCTGGCACAGGCTGAGTACCATGTTATAAATAAAACATTAGAGCAAGTCCTCTTCTAAATGAACTTAGAACATATGTTCATTTCCTTTCCAGTTGCTGTGATAAAATATCCTGGCAAAAGCTACTCAAGGGAGAAAAGACCTGCTTAACTTACAGTTCCAATTTATAGTTAATTATTGTGGGCCAATCAAGCTGGTAGGAAATTGAAAACACTAGTCAAATCTCTAGTCAAGATCTTAAGGTAATGAGTTACTACATGCATGCTGGTACTGATTCATTTTTTTTTCTACCAGGGAATGGTGCCATCCACAATCACAATGAACAGGTCTTCGCCTTAAGACCAAACACACTTAGACAGTCCCTCATTGAGCTGCTTCCTAGGTGACTCTCTCATATTCTCTCTCATTCTCTCTCTCTCTCTCTCTCTCTCTCTCTCTCTCTTCTCTCTCTCTCATATTCTCTCTCTCTATTTCATTTCCCTCTCCTCTCTTTTCCTTTTCTTTACTTCAACTCAACAGTTGAAACCAATCATCACATTGCAAAACAAAAAAACAAACCAAAAATAAAAATCATACTAATGAAAAGCTGGAATACAGTTGATAAGTTATTCTCTAGAGACAAAATAAATGATTTCTTGGGTAAATAGTTGATGAATCAAAAATAAATAAATAAATGTAATCAGGATAAAGATAGCTTCTCATGTGGTTAATAGAAATCTGGGCAAAGAAGCCTGCAAGAAATATAAAGGGAACAGAGCCTGGAGAGATACTTGAGGGTAAGAGAAGTGATCTATAGTGACCTACTGATAAGCTACTTTATTTAGATGAGGCGTGTGTGAGGAGCCTTGTGTGTGGAAAGGCGAAGTTGGAAGATGGCAAGGATTGCAGTTACCAATAGCCTTAAAAGGCTGATACAAAGAACTTCATTTACCTGAAGGCAAGAACAGTGGTTTCAGTTTTGCAAAGATAGAAAGTAATTGGTGTGAAAAGAATGGATAAAACAGGATCAGCAAGAATGTTATTACGGTACTCTCGTCAACAAAAGATAATTAAGATTATCACAAATGCCAGCACCTCTAGTGAATTCTGGCTTACTCAGTTCTCCTGCTACAAGTAAGAATACATTCCTTTACCCCCAAGTAATGATTACGATGATAAACTATATGGCTCTTTAATCACAAATAAAGATGAAGAAAATGTCTGGATTTTGTGGTTAGAAGACATTTTAAGAAGTAGAACTTGGGTGCTCAAATCTGAGAGTAAGGTAGGAAAATATTGAAATATCTGATTTGTACAGGTGGATGAGTTATTATTAATATCAATCATTCAATGAGGAGACAAATAGATTTGATTTGTGAGGAAAGGGTATGGTCATTCTGCTAGGGATTACAATTTTGGAAATACCATAGGCTAATCCAATGGAGATGCAGATCAGTAGGAGTTTAATTATGTGGGAATTAGCAACCAATATTCCTGTGTTACCTGAGAGTGGGTCCACCATGAATTATGAACACTAATTTAAGAAACTCTTAAGAATTAATTGAAAGAGCCAATAGATTCTCAGAGAAGCTGAGTTCCTGAACAGGACAAATAAGATATTCCATAACTCAAGAGGCCCATAACAGTGTATCTGGAATGGGTGGACAACACAGTCGTATCGAATACAGAGGCAAAAGAGAAATGAGCTTAGAAGCCTGCCAGAGTAGAATAAGGATTTTATAAGCCTAAAATTGAGTAATTAACCTTGGTGAAGAAACAGATACATGACCTCATCATCTTTGGAGTCCCAGCTGGGCCACTTCTAACTCAAACATGATCAGGTAGATTGTTCCCTAAATCAGTTATAAAAGTTGTTTTTCTACTCAGGGTTGTTGAGATTTTCTTGTTGGTTAGTAGCCATCTGATATTCAAGGAAAGTAACTTGCTATCTCTATAACGCTGGCAGAAAATAGCATGTGTGAGTATGTCACTGCTGGCATTCATGTCAGACTTAAATTATGCTGTCTAGTGTATTTTAGGTTTGTTTTATTTTTGGTTTATTTCTTTTTATTATTGAAAAAATGATAACTGTTTTAGAACTTGAAAGGAAATTATTATATCTCTGATCCTGACTAATCTAGTTGACTTTGGAAGTAAGAAGTATTAGTCTATTTACTCCCCCTGAATTCCAGGAAATTCCAGAGTGGTCCATGAATAGTTGCAGGAATGCTTTGAATATTATTTCATCTCACTTTTGATATGTAGCAAAGTCAGATTTGATACAGAGAGAGAGAGAGACAGAGAGAGAGAGAGAGAGAGAGAGAGAGAGAGAGAGAGAGAGAGAGAACTGTTTGGACTTCTGTGAACAAGTAGGTCTTGGGGAAAGCATTTTTCTCTTGGGTACTGCCTTCAATCTGATATTCATTTTGCTCAGATCCGTTGTAAATACCAGCCTGTTTCTGTGAAATGTAACTGGTGTTTGCTCTGGGCTAGTGGGACAGCCATGTGCTGTTTGCTCTGTCAGGAGCTCTCCGGGAGTATCCGCTGTACATTATTCAGATCAGCACACAGGAAGCAGCTGTCCTAATTCCAGGTGGACTGAGAGAAACCTTTTTCCGCACAGCTCCAGCTGTGCCACCTGGTAGCTTAAAGAGCATGAGGCAGGTGAATGAACCATTGTTGCAAATTCACTTTTTATCTGGCAAACACTTTGCAGAAGCCAGCATAACTGGAAGTATTTCCAATCTGGTTGACACTGAAATGATGTGAACACAGCAAGGATGTCATTGTCTGGGCTGAGTGAAAATGCTTGTGTGCTGCCAACACTTATCAGTTAAAACATGGAATGAAATCTACATGCCAATATAAGCTTTATAAAATTTGCAATTCCAGTGACTCTATTACTTATCCTATCACTTATCCTATACTACTTGCAAGATAATCCATGTCTTTCATATATTTTTACATTCTTCAGCATATATTGTGTTGATGTAAATACTGCAATTATAGCTTATATATATATATATAATATATATATATATATATATATTATATATATATATATATTATATATAAAATTTGTAATGTAGCTAAAAAGAAGGCCAAATGTTTCACAGTCTGTTAGTTTTGTAAGCGAATAAGATAACTTTAAAAACCATAAATAAATATTATTATATTAAGTGGGGCTCCTATGTGGTTTAATGAATCTTATTTGCCAATAAGCATATTCACATGTGAAAATAAAGCAAAAGAACTAAGCCAACATGAGGAATGTTATAAGAGAAAGCAAGCATGGTTGAGTGGGTTCACTGGCCTCTGCTACTGTGTAAACTGACAGTATTATCAGTTTATCTTAAACCTGCTAGAAATTTTTTATTAGCATAAGCTAGTAGCTATTAAGAGAATATTTCACCCTTACAACCTTTGTCTAGAAATAAAAACAGAAGAAAGGGGAAGGAATGAAACTAGGGAGGGAAGGACAGAGCTAGAGAAGGAGTGAGGAGAAAGGGAGAAATCTAGGAAAAGAATTATTATAACCTAGACATTCTCACCACTATTACAAAATATCTGAGGCTAGGTAACTTATATGAGACAACTTAGTTGATAACTTTAAAACACAGGTCATGTTATGAACCAAGCTCTGTTTGAGCAACAATTGCTGCATCACATCATGGCAGATATCACTACAGTTGTGGAGTATGTGCAACAGGGAGAGATTATATGATCAGGCCAGAAGAAATAGCGAGAATCCACCTTGCTCTTTTAATAACTTTCTTGCAAGAACTAATTGATGGATTTCAAAAGAACTAACAACAAAGATAAACTCCCCACAGGTCTTAACCTCTTAAAGTTCCCAGTACTTTAAGGAATTACCCACCACACTAAAAATTAAGCCTGCACACAAACTCTTAGTTGACACAGTCAAGATATAAAACACAATACCAAATAGATAAACAGAATTAGAACTGATACTAGGGCAAAGAGATAAACTCCAAATGATTATTAATCTTAAGAGAGAAAGAAAATACCTTATTCTTTACTTTGTACAAAGCTAAGAAATGTTGACTCCCATGTAAATTTTTCCTTTATGCTCTTTTATTTTTGACTGTGTTAATAATATTCTTAAATTGCAGTATGTAATAATTCTTGGAGCAATGACTTAAAGCAAAAAGGGGATGGTGTGAAAATTTCAGTTTCACTGGACTGATACATCTAGTGATGAAGATTTTAAAGTTTACTATCTTCTAATGGAGTAATATTTGGAGATATTATAGTAATAAAATGATGATAGGTGGTAAGTAGGTTGATCTATTGATCATAGACAGGGATATACAGATAATAAACAAATGGATGAAAAATAATAAATAGGTAAATAAATGTACAGATAGGTAGTAGATGATAATAGAATATATGTGTATACATAAAATCACAGATAGACTAATTAAAGTCAGCAGTTGAAATATCAATAGGCCTCTCCCATATGGGTATGTTTTAGAAGGTTTTCCCCAAGGACATGAACTTGTTAGGAAGACAGAGCATTACAGCTATATATCAGGAATTGCACCCAACACAAAAATGCTTTCTCTGAGTTGATATCTGACCTGTGACAAAGTGGATATGCCCAACGACTGTTAAGCTTACATACCCTGGAGGGTGAAAGGTTGAAATCCATAACAGTTACTATGTGGAAGTGTCTAGACAATAAATTAGTACTGATGGATTAGTGATGTCTTACAGACACATTCAATTTCAGATGACAGGATCTATACTCTTAGCTCTTGAAATTGCTATAGTTTGTTATACTTGTTGTCAAAAATTATAATTATTTGAAGATAAAGACTCATTAAGCACATGTTTAATTGAGATAGATGCTAGGCATTTAAACCTATTATTTTTATTTTCTAAGAACATACATTGGTATGATAATCTTTTAAACCACAAATCGCAGATTAACTGGTTATCTATTTAAAATTTCTTGGGATCAATATTAAAAGATACGTTTCAATACTATGCATGTAATCAGATAAAGGATCAAATACGTTTTGTGCAACTGTAAAGCTAATTTTGAGGAACTGAGAAGTGCAGCAAACACTACATTTTCTGCGCTTGCTAAGACTTGCCTTCTCTGTAACCTATGGTATTTGGGTTCAAGTCAATCATACAATGTCCCAGGGATAGGGCCACTACATTAAACTTCCTCTATACATCACCCTTACTAATCGCCCCACTATGAACACACTCTATATCACCCATCAGCTCTAACCCGGCTCTTTCTATCTCTGTCCTGCTGACAGTAAATCCTCTCACCAGCTAATTGA
The DNA here is from genome assembly GCA_021653895.1 of Mastomys natalensis. Lineage (NCBI taxonomy): Eukaryota > Metazoa > Chordata > Mammalia > Rodentia > Muridae > Mastomys > Mastomys natalensis. The sequence goes on along the minus strand of JAJTUV010000608.1, from coordinate 367,455 downwards.
ATGAGTGCACCTGGTGCTGCCTCCCAAAGATTCACAAAGACAGACTTTGATGGACAGCAGAAAGTGGCTCAATGTGAAAACAAAGCCTTTTAACTGAGAGTAGGGCTTTGTTCTGCTCAGGACTCTAAGGTCACTCTAGCTCATTCTGGCTGTGGTGGGGATCTTAATTTTCACTCATCCAATTTACTTGCAGCTGTCATTCTTTCCAATATTAAAAGTTCAGCGCCTCGAGTGCAGGGAATTTAAGAAAGAGGGGGAGTGAAATGCTCTTGTTGCAAACTAAAAACAGCAGAAGCAAGTAAAAGCTAGCTTGGCTCTGAAGTACAAAAAGTTATTTTCAAAGCCCATAAATTATGACATAGTGATTAACATGTAATTTAAATATATTTAAACAACAATTATATCACATTTCCAGCCCAGCTAATTGGCCTCACAGATGTTCCCTTAGAGCTGCATTGCCCTTCCATTGGGGAAATAAATGAGGTGCTTTTTATCATGGAAACCAGATAAAAAAGCAAACTGAAAGAAAAATGGAAACAGAAACATAAAAAGCAGTCAGTAACCCTAAAAACAATGAACGTTAAGGGTTTTGTGTAGAGTTTGTTTCCATTTTAAATGCTGAAAACAGGAAGAAAAAAAAAAAGCATGAAGACACTCTATTACTGTGATGCTGTTTGGCAGTGTGTCCAGAGAGGGAGCTGGCAGGTTTCTGATGGGGAGACTTGTCAAAGCAGGGTCAAGAGATGCACTCGAGGAGACAGAGCCTCACTTCTCTCAGAACAGGCTAACTGCAAATGTCTAGTTATTTGCAATACACCACCTTTACAACTAAAGGTGTTCTATTCCAGAAAGTGAAGATAGATAATGGACCGTTTCCTGAATAAGAATGGTTTGTGACTTAGTCCTTTGATAATTCATCTTTCAAGTTCAAAAAATAATTACAAAATGAACAATCAACTCTAGTTTTAGCTGTGATTCAAATTGAGCATTACCAAGAACAGGCATTTTGTGCCAAGTAAGAGGTCGAAGGAACACAGGTAATTACTAGTATTTTGGAACACTCTTCCTTCTTCTTGTGTGAATTCACTCCAGCCGGATGATTCTTTAGTGTTTGTTTCTACTCCATAATCTCAGGCAATATCTGATGGATCTGTATAAATCCCAAAAGATCCATCAGTGTCCATATCTTTTCTAGTATGTCATAGAATTTCCAACATCTGTAACCATGACCAGTGATTTTTATCATGAATATTTAATAAATATTTGTTAAATACTAGTTAATCAATGATTGATGGTTAAGTCTGGGGTTTGAAATATTATAACACTAATTTGGACAGTTCTCATATTTTATTTTGTGCCACTCTCAATTTTACAAATCACTGAACTGTATACAATATTCCTTTCTCAAATATTATGAACAAATAGAATTGATTTTCTGTCTTTATAAAGGACAGCAAGATCTGCCCATACTTATGATGGTTTGAGAGCAGAGAAGCATTAACAATGCATCTTTAGTGGACATCTTTGACATGAGATTGCTTGACTTCAGGATTCTTATTAACTGACATATACTTACATGTTATATATAGTCTACATTTATATAATAGTGCAGAGCAGAATTTATCATTCTGAAGAATAAATTAGTGACCAAGCATAAAGCTGGGGATCTGAGACAACTGAATATGTATGATTAGACCTGGAACCTAAAATTTCTAACAGGACGAAATCATACGTAGATAGTACAGTAACAACTCCTGTCTACGAATGTTAAATATATCTATGAAAATAACATAAATGCCCATACATTGCTGAATGAAGCAAGAACCTATGGTGTATATACATAATCAGATCTAGTTGAATAGAAAAATAGGTGAGAGCTTGTCATTTGCAAAAACATAGATGGACCTAGTGATTTTATCCTAAGTGAAATAAGGTAGACACACTCAGGACCTCACTCGCTCCTGTGTGTGGTGGAGAAGGAAATGGCTCTTTATTCTCCATGCTGTCTTAACTATAGGGTGAAATGCATTGTAAATTCATTATATAAGACTTGTTCTTTGATCAGTCTGGCAAGCAGTATTGGTTAAGTGAAATTGTATTATTCAGTTGCTATTGATTTACATTAAATAATTATCATTCATAGAAACAATCTCCTAAGATTACTTTATGAACCTCTAAGTTGTAGGAACATTGATGTTAGAGGATATTTCGCTTAGATATTTTATATGAATGGAATAGTGGCTGGGAGGCATTTTTAGTTATCTCAGTTGGGTTAGGATCAGATGTAGAGAGTTGGATCATAAAGGCAGCTTTATTCATTATGCTCAGTACCACAAAAGAAGAGAAATTCTCCCAGAGAAGGCAGTTCTCAGTTAGCGTGTTTAATAATGAGTGAATATATATGAGTATATTTCCATATTAAGTAGCAGACATCTCCTCTTTCTCTTTCTAAGCAACATTGTCCTTAACACTTCGTTGTATTTTGCTTCCACTTTTATATAGCCTGAAGGACAGAGTATTAAGCTATCAAAATATAGATTTTTTTAAGCCAACACTGGTTATAAGTCTGCCTACATAAAAGGAATAGACTGTATATTTCCAGTAGTCAAGAATTATTTTTTTGAAGTTTTCTTCTGTTCTTACTTTATAAAAAGTAAGATGGGAGATAAAATACTAGGTGGTTTGTTTCTAAGAAGAGACTGAGTGGCCTTCATTTAAATGGTGAAAATAAATGTAGCTGGATTAAAAAAAAATTTTTAGACAAATTGGAATCTACCTTCTATCTCCTTCTTATCTCAACCCTCCTCTTTTTCATTTCTTATAAGGTCACAAATTGGCATATTGTGATGATCTAAATAGCAGGGAGCTGTTTTGGTATTTTGGTATGTGAAAAAAAAATCCTTTATTTTAAGACATAGTTTCATCATTCCTGGCTCCTCCTGTCGCCCCCAGTCTAGAAGATTGGATTACTCTGAAAAAAAAAAATGATTTCCATGTTACTCTTATTTTTTTAATCATTGAGAATTTTACTTTTACAATTAACTTTCTTTGGGGGTAGAATTGATTTTTAAATTTGCTTACTTGTTTGATATTTAGGAAAAAAAATCACTGTTGTGCACTTTCTCCTTTGGCTCATGCAAATCGTATCTTTTCTTTCTCTTTTCTTTATTTTAATTTTTCATCCATGTTGCCTCTTATTATATCCATCATTCCATTTTTCTTTCCTATTAGAGTGAAATTGGACACAGCCCTCCTCCTGCCTACACCCCATGTCGGGAGTAAGTATTTCACAATTGGCCTTCATCTTTTAGGAGTTTTGGTCTTCTCTCTTAACCACGTTTCTTCTTTTGTCTTCCCATAATTTCCACATTTTTGCCTTTGCCAACAGTGAGTCAACAACTGTCTGTAGCTGCCTGTGTAGATGTCTCTATCTCGGGTGATAACTGCAGCTAAGATATCAGATATCAACAGGCACTTTCAATAATCATTGGAAAAATTCACCCAGCTCATGGATATTGCTTCTGGGTGAAGATGTTATCTTCAGTCTCATGACTACAGGTGTGCCCTGCAAAGTCTGAGTTTCAAGGACTGTCTTTTGGGTAGGGACTGGACATGCAAAGTCATAGTAACCACAGACAAGAGGGTAACATTGGCATATCATTGTTCATAGCGTTTCTGAACTTCTGCAATTAAGACCATTTGTTGAAGTATTTTCCTTTGAGTTTTTATAACAAAATTAGGCAACTTAGAAGAACAACACACAATCTTTTTTTTGTTTTTAGATTATACTCTAGTTACTTGGTGATTTTAAAATTAAAATTTCAAACTATTTCTTCATGATTTTGACCTATTAAGAAAAGATCAGGACACAAAGAGCTAGAAATTGCAATTTCATGCACTGGGAAGTTGCAGCAGGAGATCCCTAGGGCTTGCTAACCAACCAGTCTAGGCAAATAGATGAGCACCAGGTATAGTGAGAAACTATCTCAGAATTGAGGTAGAAGGCTTCAAAGCAGTGGTTTGCAACCTGTGGGTCCCGACCCTTTTGAGAGCACATATTAGGTAGCAAAATTACAGCTAAGATGTAGCAAAGAAATAAGTTTATGATTGGGTGTCATATAACATGAGAGACTGTATTAAGGTTGAGAATCACTACTATAAAGGAAAATACCCAGCATTGACCTTTGACCTTCATATGCATGTAAAACTGCATTCACACATACATGCGCAGAAAAAGATAACAGAATTTCGAATGTTTCTAGAATTTACTTCAACTTCATTAGGCCCTAAGAAAACAAAAATAATTAATTACTAAATTCCCAAGACAATGTGTTTGGTAGCTTTTTAGCTAATAACATTCACGTTTCTTTTACAGTTTTTACTACCAGCTGATTCTCCCAATGTATTTCTACTATTTTAACAGAATCAGTTTGTGTACCAGGATGGGGGCTTTGCTACACAACAAGGAATGCCCATGCCCTACAGAGCCACAACCAGCACCATACCAGAGGCTCCAGTCGCTCAGGGTGCAACGGCTGAGATGTTCGATGACTCCTGCTGTAATGGTACCCTACGAAAGCCAGTGGCACCCCATGTCCAAGAGGACAGTAGCACTCAGAGGTATAGTGCTGATCCCACAGTGTTTGCCCCAGAACGGAACCCTCGAGGAGAACTGGATGAAGAAGGCTACATGACTCCTATGCATGACAACCCAAACAAGGTATGAGCTGAATGTTCCGAAGTGACTGCATTCAATGATCACCACCATCAAACAAGCAGGGTGTAGAAACCAAACTTCAACGAGCAGGAATGGTGACATTTGAGATCTATAATAGAAAAGGCTCAGGTTACTACAACTACAGAATAGTTTCCTGAATCAGTGGCTTCTATGTTCCTAAATACTTCTTTAAATAGTGCTAATTCCAGGCTTCACCAGAACAAGAAATTGGATTTTTAACAAAATCCTCAAGTGATGTATAAGACAAAGAAGCCTGAGAAATGACAACCTAGCCCATCTTTATTGCAATAGTTGAATGATCTATAATATTGATCTATAAATGGGCCTCAGAACCATTGCTACGTTGAAGTTACCATGGAGGTTGGAAAGACAGGTGTTACTGGCAAAGGATCAAAGCTCTTAAAACATGCAATTTCATTCACTCAGCTTGGGGTTAGCGGTGTGAAACGTTGTAGACTACTTTCTTAGCACACAGGAGAACTTAGATCTCAAACCCCAGTGGTAAAGAGAAAAAAAAAAAAAAAAACTAAGTTTGTCACAGAAAATTGTGATTTTTGTGTTTGATGCTTTAAAAATAAAATTTGGTTCTGTATGTATTTACACAAACCACAATCTTGAAGATAGTTTGTTAGTTTGTGAATTAATAAGCATAGAAAGGTTAAACACCCAGGTTAAATAACATTTCAGTTTTAAAATCAAATGAAAAAAATGTCTTTCCTTCTAAGCTATCAGTACCACAAATGGAGAAGAGGAATAATTGTTCCTAAAAGTAGAGACCATGATGATATCTGTCAGTATCATTAGAAGCCATATATTAAGACTATGTTAGGGCTGGAGAGGTGGCTTAGAGGTTGAAAGCACTGACTGCCCTTCCAGAGGTCCAGAGTTCAATTCCAGCAACCACCTGGTGGCTCAGAACCATCTATAATGAGATCTGGTGCCCTTTTCTGACGTGCAGATATATATGCAGAACACTATGTATATAATAAATAAATAAATCTTTTTAAAAAGACTGTGAAATCCTAGGATATCATCTTTATATGACTTTGTTCACTGTTTATAAAACACAAGCTAATGATCCCTAAATGACCTAACATCATATAATGAGGGTTTTAATGAATATAGTCCAGAATAGATGGTAGATAGATACATAGAGATAGATTGGCATAGATAGATGACAGATTGAATAGATGATAGATAGATATAAACATAAATGAAAATTTCTGTATAGAAGGTATTTTGGAAACTTTTTAGTTTGTTTTTATATGTATGTGTGCTTATATGTTGGTGTGTGTCTCTCTGTGTGTTCATATCTGTGTTTATGTCACATGTGTGCTGGTACTCATGGAGGCCAGAAGAGGGCATCAGATCCCCTGGAGCTAGAGTTACAGGTTGTCAGTGGCCTAGTATGGACCCTGGGAACCAAACTTGGGCCCTTTGTAAAATCTGCAAGCACTTAACCACTTTCTCCAGCGGTATAACAGGTATTCAATCCTGACAGCCCCAATAAAAGAAAGCATTTGGCTGTATTTAGAAGAGAAGAACATTTTAAAACATAGGGACTCTGTCCTTTGGCCCTGTCCTGCCTTAATTTATTAATTTTTCTGTCACTATTTTGTTTCATTTGAGCCTACCCATTTTTCCGCATGCCTATATAATGTTCAGGTTTTTGTTTTGTTTTGCTTTGCTTTGTTTGCTTTGTTTGAGAATTTATGAAAACATATCCATGGCTCTCTTGTTCTAAAGAAACTAACCACTGCTTTTAACTTTAGTCTGATTAATGATTTCTGAAAGTAGATTTCCGAACATAGTATCTTTGTATTATTTCAGAATATCTGAATCCTGTGGAAGAGAACCCTTTTGTGTCCCGGAGGAAGAATGGAGACCTTCAAGCTTTAGATAACCCGGAGTATCACAGCGCTTCCAGCGGTCCACCCAAGGCAGAGGATGAATATGTGAATGAGCCTCTTTACCTCAACACCTTCGCCAATGCCTTGGGAAATGCAGAGTACATGAAAAACAGCGTACTGTCTGTGCCAGAGAAAGCCAAGAAAGCATTTGACAACCCCGACTACTGGAACCACAGCTTGCCACCCCGGAGCACCCTTCAGCACCCAGACTACCTGCAGGAATACAGCACAAAATATTTTTATAAACAGAATGGACGGATCCGCCCTATTGTGGCAGAGAATCCGGAGTACCTCTCGGAGTTCTCGCTGAAGCCAGGCACTATGCTGCCCCCACCGCCCTACAGACACCGGAATACTGTGGTGTGAGCTCAGCTAGAGTGTTAGGTGGAGAAACACACACCCACTCCATTTCCCTTCCCCTCCTCTTTCTCTGGTGGTCTTCCTTCTCCCAAGGCCAGTAGTTTTGACACTTCCAAGTGGAAGCTGTAGAGGTAATGATAGTTCTGTGCTTACCTAACTTGAATATTAGAAGGAAAGACTAAAAGAGAAAGACAGGGGGACACACACTGTTTCTTCATTTCTTCATATGGGTTGGTTAACAGAGTGTCTGTCAGAGCTAAAGGAGGTCAAGGAAGTATAAGGCAATATTGCCTGCTGTCAAAGAGCCCCATCTTTCTTCTCTTTGCACACACTCTCTCCCTCCTTTTCCCCCCTGTCCCCACCTCCCTTTAATCTATCAATGCTGGTGATCAAAGCCCAGACTCTGTTCCCATCTGTAGCCATAGTCTTGTGCATATTCAGCATCCCTGAAATCATACTAAGGCTTCCATTAGAACAAAAGGATAAGCATTTGGATGCCATTTGATAGTAACTGAGATTGAGAAGCCAATTTCTTTCTCCAATAGTTTCTTTCTTGGCAAATAAGAATGGACAACCAACTTTTGTGATTTTTAAATCTCCATTATAGTTATAACTAGTAATTATGCTTGGAACGCATCTATGTGTTCTTCTTTTTTTTTTTTTCTCAATTTTGGTTTGCTTTGTGCTATTCCTTTATATCAGTTGCTCCCCTATTTTGGCTGCAGTCTCTAGTTGTAAACATATTTACATAAAAGCCTCTTGACAGAATTCAAAAAAGTATTAAATGATGTAGAGATTATTTTAAATCATTCAGTCATTTAAACTAGAAAAGAAAGTTAAGATACAAGTAAAAAATAGTATCCAATCTAGATCTCATGTTTCACACTACTGAACTTCATCTTCCCTTACTTTTCATTCTTTACTATTTTATTCTCCCCAAAATGATCATCAATGACCGGCAGCAGGAATCTTAAGTGTAGAAGGGATGCTAAGAAACAGTTCTGTGTGGTTCATAAAACTACTGATATTTTCAGGGGTGGTCCCATGGGGGATCCATGAAGTAGAATAAACACTGGATTGGGTACGTCTACATGGAAGGTACTCAGAAATGTAGTTTGCACTTAAGCTATAATTTTATTATTTTTTTTTTCTGAACTCCACTTCGGATTTTTTTGAATGAAGCAATATGGAAGCAACCAGCAAATTAACTAATTAAAGTACTTCTTTTTTTTAAAAAAAAAAAAAAAGGATCTAAGATAAAGACAGACTGTGGAAATACCAAACCAAGCCAATTAGGACTTTGGAACAGTACCCAGGGATTGTGGTGAGAGGGCCAGCACATTTACTTCATACGATGTGACATTTGCTATGTAAGGAAGTATGTTAAGTTTGTACTCTCTGTGTGAAGGAATGCAAGTGAAGAACTGGCTTGAATTCCATGGAGTTTCTAGTCTGAGATTCTTTTGTATTGACTAGTAGATGACTTAACTCTTCACACCTAAGTTGCTATAATTAAAAGTAAACCATCACCATTCGAGGTCTATGAATAGGTCCACACTTGAGTTAAAAGTTGTAAATAAACATGAAAACCCTTCTCATGCAATTATTTTATTATCCAATATATTAATCTTTTAATAATTTATGTAATGTCTCTCTCTTCATATACTACCATACTATCCAGGTTGTAGATCCCTCTGTTAGGTTTAATTTTGAAAAGACTCCTGTAGGGTTAAGATTAGTGGTGAGGATAATGATAAATGAATCTCTAGGAAATAAGGAAACAATACATCTCTCTTTTCTACAAAATTTTTCTCCAAGTCATTTAGGTTTTTAAACATTTCTTTCCACTGTTAAAGTTTTGAGAGAACATTAGATTCACTGGCCAAAAATAATCAAGTAGATTAAAAATCTTGGTAAAACAGAGAATACTCAAGGAAGAAAATTTTCAAGGAAGTTTATGTTTCTACCTATTTTGAAAAGGTAAACTCATGCATCCAAATCTAGATTTATTCAACTGATATTTAAAGTCTACTGAAAGTATGTGGGGGAGTGTTCAGATAAATGAAACCATCCCTAACTTCAAATTTTAACAGTATAGATCTATTTGCTGTGACATTTTTATTTCTCTATGTGTCCAAGGAATCAGATTGCATTAGCTATTTGCGAATGGCTTCATAGAACTTTTTGTAAAAGTTTTGAGAAGTCATTGGGATGTAATTTAAACATCCTTCAAACTACTGAAGATGACAAATATAATCACTTCTGTGTTCTTAGCCAGACACAAGCTGGACCACGTAAATATTGCATCACTGGCAAACATACATATCTGGAGTGTTACCATGAAACCAGGTCAAAATACTGGAAAGTGTTGGTTTGTTCTCCTCTTCAAGGAAGAGAAGAAAAGCAAACTGAAAGTAAGAGGTGGAGACAGCAAAGGGGTCTGTGAGATCCTTTCTAGAGAAATTTACCAGATGCAAAATGATCCAGGGGCTAAAGCCTTACCGTCCAAAGCTCCCCAACCCAATTCAGAGGCATCTACAAAGACAAGGGACCTTATATAAGTACCTATTTCCTATGAAGAGTTAGAGTAAGCCTTTGTTAGTAAATAAATGTATACTGTCAGCATCTTTGGAATGCTATAAGGACTTTTTGTTTTCATCTAAAATATTCATGTGGCTTCTAGTGGGATAAAGAAAGCAGAATCATTTCATTAGTAAAAGAAACAGGATAATCTCTTAGCTGTTAATGCAATGTAAATGTAGTCAATACGGGTTGCCTTGTTCTTCCTTAAAAGCACAGGATTCACAGTTCCAGCCATCTTCCCCTAGAGACAGATGCAGGTGTAATTGAGGATGACCCAGGTGCCATTTTTATCATTCCTTTTTATGACTTTTTAATATAACTTGATTTCAGTTGTTCTGGTAGTTCATGTTTATTTAGATTTGACTATCTAGGCCCTACGTTCCGGGGCGGGGATTATTCAAGAGTGTATTAAAGGGACAAACAACAAGCAGGAATCAGGGAGGATGTAGATTCATTTGCTCAGGAGAATAACTTGCTTAACCTAGTAAAATAAAATTGCAAGACATTAATTAAAGTCTACAGATTGCTGTGGGATATCAGATTCCAAGACTGAGCAGCACTCATCAAAATATGAAGAATCTGTTTGTAAAACTGAGTAAAATTAATGTTAAAGTTGAGCTTACTATGTTTCTTAAATCATCAAATTGTAAGGATCAAGCTTATCATAGGAAATCCTATTTTCAGGCATGAAATTTTTTTCAGTGGAATAGCCACTTAAAGAAGTCACTCTTGAGCAAATGAGAAAAGATGTCCTCTAAGTCAGGGGAAGTCCAGAGCCACCAAACTGTTGCTACACAAGCAAGGTTAATAACAAAACTATTCCCGGATTTCTGTATTACATTAGCAGCACAGGTTAGGATATAGTTCACTCTCTCTAGAAACATTCTTGAAACAGTGTGAAAACAATGCGAATTGCAAACTATTAAAAACATAAAACTAAAGATGAAAGACTTACTAAGTAAGAGTCTGCTTTTTATAAGTCAGGAAGAATGGCTGACAGGCTCTATCTTGAAAGAAGAAATGAGACTTTTAAGGGCGACACTGTCATGTTCTATACGTTTGGAGAATGACACATATTGTCGATGGTGGAGAAAAGTTAGTAGGGGGATATGAGACTCCATGAATAGATGAAGTTAGTGGGATAATTAGTGTACTTCCTGAAGAGTCAAAACTAGAGAGAGTAAGCAAAAGTATTTATGCCTGTGCCTGACACAGAACGTTGTAAATACAAGATTCTCTAGAACAGGTTTAACCTTTCTTTAAAAACTGGAAGCCGTTGTCCATCTGCAATTGTTGATTATTTAACTAGTACATGTATTTCATAAGGTAATAAAAATGGTGGCCATGAAAGCATGTGTACAACTGGACACAACCACGACAATGCTATTAGGACATAGAATTAGCTAGGTTATCAGCTGTTAAATGCTTTCAATAGTAATAAGCAAACCAATTTAGAAAACTAGTCACAGAGCTTAAAATAAAAAAATAAAATTCAGGCTTTGAAAATGTAGGATGGATTTTTCATAGTAAATAAAAATAAGTTTCCATTTAAAATGGTTGTTGGTTGGCGTGAGCAGATTGTAGGTATAGTGAGGCTTCAATTGTAAAAACTTGCTTTAAAGCACCATGGTTGTTTTTTCTCGTGTTCTCTTATTCCTTCATTACATTTTAATTTATTAAATATAAAGAGATGCTATATTTGGGGATTCTGGTTTGAAGACATCACATTAAAGGGTTTAACAGGCAAATAAACCACAGGAGAATTTAAGAGATCTTTAAAATGAATAATAAAAATGAAAAAGGGTCTATTGTCTTTTGCAAAAACAAAAATGAGTGTTTAACCCAGTAATTTAGAAAGCACGCAAAATATTTAATTTATGAAATATCCTTTCTTTTCCTACTATCTTGCTGATATAACCAAAATGGAACCCATTATCCCTTTTATCATTATTATTATTATTATTATTATTATTATTCATAAATAGATGCTAAAGCAAGAACTTTAAACTTTTCAATTGGTGTTCTTTTGGACTCTAGTTTTTAACTGTTTATTTGTTATGGGGCAAATAGGAAATCCAAGAGCAGAGCTATGAGCAGTTAAAAAGCCAGACAAACCAATTTCTACTGCATATATCATGGGCAGAAAATCTGGTTGTACGTCTCTGTGTCTGAAGGAGAGTCTTATACTTGATACTTGTGTAGACAACAAAAAGGCAGGGTGTCATCTCCTGCTGGCCATCTATATGTTCAAGATCAAATGACATATGAATATGAATGTGAATCAGACATGATTTTAGGCAGTCTTTGACAGTTGAGACCTTCTTGTTGACTCTAAGATGAGGCTAGCATTTATGATTTCTGGATCGACACATCTTTGAAGGTGTTCTCTCTGTTGTTGTGAGCATGAAGATGAGGGCATTATATCAGACCAGATGCCCTTGTGTTTGTATTTAGAAAACCTTCCAACACCACAGACTGCTTTGTTCCTTCATTAAATAAAACTCTATAAAATGGTAAGAATTTCAGATGCTCTATTCAAGTCCCAGTGATTTAGTCAGGAGACAAAAATGTGCAGTGTCTCACCTCACTCCTTCGCCAAGAGATTGTTTGGGCACAGGAAAATGCTTCTAGTGTCATAGGCTGTAGAGATGATATAAGCCCCAATTTCAAGGGAACATTCACAAGCCTCCCCTGGAAAGAAATTCCTTAAAAGCCAACTTTGCAAGTAAATGACCACCTTGTCACAAATAGAAATTTTATTTCCCTCTAAACTTTAGAGGAAAATGGCATCTTTCCTCTGCCACTCCCAACTCTCACAATGCCTTTCCCATGTTTTTTTTTTTGGTGACAAGTTCAAATTAGCTTTCGTGGGCTATCATTTTCTTAAGCCATAGTGGATCTCTGAAGAACCACATCCTCCTCTGAAACACTGAACTAGTCTTTGTCTTCAAATGCCTGATTTTTTTTCCATTAAAATATTCAACCAATCTAGAAGATGTTTAAATTGCTTCTCAAACAAAAGACAGCACCAAAAAAATTATTTAGGATATTAAAATTGTTTTTCCCTGACAATTGATTCTATCACTGTGGGCTTCTCTGTAGGATTTCAAGATTAGTTAGCTCTGTAATGAATCTCAAGACTCACATATGTACATACACTTCTAGATCTTACATTAATCTTTCCATGAAAACTATATATGTGTATATATAGTTTTTATGTATATATATAAAACTAAGTTATTTCTGACAACTAACTTATTTACTTTGATCACCTTATTTTATTCCTGTTATAAATATTTTACAGCTGCTAGAGTTTTTGGTTGTTGTTTTCCAAATGAAGAATTTTATTATCATGACGGTAGAGGCAATTCACTGTGAAAACTTCCTGTGACTTTTGTTGGATCATCCATCTATCTAACAAATTTATAATAAGCGCCGTTTCACTGTAATGAAAGTCTGTGTTGACTGACAGAACTCTATCTACTTTTTCTCTACTTTAGGAGGAAATTTTTCTTTTAATACTTTAGTGTGTTTTCCCCCACGTCACTAAAAGTGTTTATATTTGTAAAGATATACAAGTACAAGAAAACAAGCTTTTGCATCTGTAGGCTATAGTCAAATTTGTCCTTTAACTTTGTCTTTACTGCTATTTTTAGTCCTGATATGTTGCTGTTTTCCCCAGGCTTGTAGCCCTTTTGAAGAAAAGCAAACAACATTCCCTCTCTATTGACAGGAACCTGATGTTCAAGTATCATTTCCAGTGTTTTTCAGTTAGTGGAGTGGTTGGGTCATTTTCCTTAATGTGAGAGTCATCTCCCTGTATAGTTCTGGATCTCTCAGGGGCTGGGAGTGGGGAGTGAGGGAACAGCTACCGAAGCACTCCAAGAACCCTTCTGGAATTACTCCAGTAATCAGCTATGAAAGTTATTTTCTAACTGTAGATATATGTAAGCGTTCTTTTCAAGTAAGGTACTTTGAAATATGTAGCATAAACTGGTACTGCTGTTAAATGGGTCGACTATTAAACTGAGCAGCTGTGCAAGGGGCAGCTAACTTTGAATGCACACCTTCCTGGCTGGCTTGTGTATATCTCATCATGTGTGAGCACCAAGGCCTTCATTGCTGCACACCAAAAGTGTGCCTCCACATGCTCTGGCTGCTTGATCATTTCTCGCTGAGTATCATTAGATCAAGATCAAATGTAAATGAGATTAATCCAAGACTAGGACACATTAAATTTTTCAAAAATTCATCTCATGCACGCCTCACAGTAGTTGACTAATATCAGTTTGGGTGATAAAAAGAGACAATTTGCAGAAAAGGCAGAGTTGTGTTCGTTTCCTTATTTTCTTGACATATAAACAGAAAACAGCCCTCTGTCCTCTGAAGAGCCATCAAAGGACAGGGCTGTAAAAAAATGACTTGCTGGTAAGCCATCTGTGTTTCATTTAAATCCCAGCATTCAAAGTTAGCTGCCTTTTTCGAAACAAACAAAAAATACTACTGTATGTTTGAAAATGTGAATAGTATTTTTATAGCTTGTTAAAGACATGGCTAGCTGCATTTGTAAATAAGGATAGTGTTGCTTTGATTTTTTTTTTTTTGATGAACATCTTTATTTGGAACATAATTGTCTTTAGGGTTGATTTGTATATAAGTAATTGGCTTGTGATTGTTTCTCTTTCAGTTGGAAGTTATCATTTTGACATTACCTGTGATTCTGTGTTCAGCACTATTGTGATGTGTCCAACCTCTGCACTCGCTTACACAATAGGATATGCCAATTGTGTGTGGTGAAATGTTATTTTCATTTTTTTCTATTTTATCTATGAAGGATTATGCACTTAACACATACTAACTTTTTTAATGTTAGGTATATTTTTAGTATAATTTCCCATTCTTTCTTCTCCTCCAACCCTTCGGCTTCTTTTCCCTTCTTTCCCTCTTTTCTGTTATTATTGAGAATGAGGGAGAAAATGTATTTTAAATGGATGTAATTAGGCTTTTTGAGGTAGTTCTCAAGGATCCTCTTTTGACTCTTGGGAAAGAATTGTGCGTGCAAAGGCAAATATAGAACGCAAGCTGCTTTGCCTCATTCCGTACTGATCATCCCAGCTGAACAATTTGAAAACTGTTCTGCCTTTTTGTTACATGAATCTGTCAGAAATATATTTTTAATTTAATATAAATGAAATTCAATAAAATATGAAACAAATGTTCTTTCTGTGCTAGAACTTTTTTAATAAGAAAAAATCAGTTGGGGAAGAGAAAAGTTTGTTCTGCATTTAATAATCTGAAGATGTGAAAATGGCTTTATTTTTGTTCTTGCTTAGAAACCTCATTGATGATTCTTCCGAAGCCTTCAGCTGGCTGGACTGTGATCCGCTCCATATGCTTTCACTATCCAGGCATATGCCTATTGACTCGTCTGCACAGGCTGTGCTTAATTAACTGTGGTTGGTTTGTTTCACTGGGAATAAAAGAAATATAAAATATTTTGTAGGTGGAATCCAAATACCATTTTGTTTCTCTCTATCCTCATGGCAGTCCATGGCAATACTTTATTTTTTTTTTTTTTAAACAGAGAATTCAGATGGCAACACCATGCTTGCAGAAGGAGAGGTGGTTAGAGAGAATGAGACATTCAGTTGATGATTAGGGAGTTAAGCCCATGGAACTCTGGGAAAGTTATGGGACACTCATAATTCTTGGTTTTATCTTTTCTATTCAAGATTGGGTGTTAATCTTTTTTGCCTGTAAAGTGTAGAAATGCTATAGTTCCAATAATTTCTCATTAGAAATCTATTGTTCTTTCAAACTACTCTGCTTATTTGATTATATATGATCTGGACTAAATCAAGGGACAAGAACAAAACTGTTTCAACATAATATATTACAGAAAGTTCACTTATAGCCTTTAAATATTCTTTTGATAATTACTTATTCTGTTTGAATGATCAGTTGTACAGACCCGCACACCCACCCTCGGATATTTTGACCTTTTCATCTGAGTCAATCACTGTCAATTAATTGTGTTCAGGGTGAAATATGTCAGGACATCATGCATTTGGACCACAGATAAACTGGACAAAAGAGGGAACAACTTCTTCCTTATGCTTTATGATATAATTGAAACTTCCAATAGGACCATGCTAGTTTGTATCACTTCTAATATTTATCAAATTATTAAGCATTTTATAATATATAACTTTATTCTGCATATTTGGACTTACCATACTCTTTTGGAAGCAATATTATTGAGATAATCCTGGCCATCCTTATAAATAAATAAAACAAAAAGGAAAAAATGTCTAGAGTCATGCAACCCTGGGAGTTGGGTTTCCCATCTGAATTATCTTCCTTTCCTCTGATGGTTAACCAGTTCTTTCATCTTCCACCCAACCATGTGCACCTGCTGAATAAAATCTTCAATCTAGTTGGAGCCTGCTTTACAGTCATGCACTGATTCCAGCTACCTATGATCTTCATTATTCATTAGATCCTTAACAACTGATCTTCAAACTCAACTAAGTGTTTTACCTCCTTAAAATACTTGGGATTATATCATCTTACTTATAATAGAGAATTAGATTCTCTTCATTCAAGAAATACATGCCATGTAGTCCTATGCAAAAAGCTCCAGAAACATAACTATATGGAGAACCTACTGAAGAGGGCTAGAAGCCTAACTGGTAATGGTGCTACCCATGCCATTTTACATATCAAAGAATGTTACAGATAGCCTCATTGGTTTTCTGGCAAAGTTGGGACATGAATCAATACTAACACAACACAGAAATTCCCTGATTTATAAAGAAGTTGATGCATTTTCTAGTATTTTGAAATGTGTTAAATGGTTATTGGAAATTTCTGGAATGTAGCATAAGATCTTATCTAGATCCAGTGTTAATCATTCAAAATCATGATAAAGAAAGCTGAGATTCGAAGTGCAGACCCATGGCTCCAGAAATTGAGATTCTGAAGAGAATCAGTACTTCAAAACAAGCCTGGTACAAGAATTTCCAAGCCATTCTTGCTAAAATTTGAAGTCCAAAGCAATCTGCAGAAAAGAATTA
Source organism: Mastomys natalensis (assembly GCA_021653895.1). Taxonomy (NCBI): domain Eukaryota; kingdom Metazoa; phylum Chordata; class Mammalia; order Rodentia; family Muridae; genus Mastomys; species Mastomys natalensis. The sequence goes on along the minus strand of JAJTUV010000608.1, from coordinate 350,788 downwards.
CTGTGACGTGACATTATGGGAGGGAAGTATTAGAAATACACTAGAAATTAGGGGCCATAGTTAATGTTAAAGTCAAAATCCCACTATTCTTATGTGCTTTAAACTTAAAAAAACTTAAAGTTACACTTACTTCATTTTAAATCTCTATGATGGGATACATATGCAATATGCCTATACACACATATATGTAAATATATAGAGAGAATAAACTATATAAAATATTTAAAGTTTTATTTTTACAATGCAAGATATCATAAAAAAATCTTTATCTCAAACGATTTCACCACAAGCCTCGAGATATATACCATACTTCAAGTTACATTCATAAGACTGTACACTGAACAGGTGCATCATTAGCTAATTGTATTTCTCTCCAATGTACCGTCAAGCTGCATGATAAACCATGGGGAACAAGGCCACTAGACAGCCATCTTAAGATTAGAAACAGAAGACTGTCTCCCACATAGCAGTTTTAAAGCTATAAACAGAAAAATTCACCACAAGCTAGCAATCAAGGGACTGTGAACCAAATGGCACACAGGGGATAGGAGATGGTGCCTGTACCTACTCTTGCATGTTACCTATAGGTTTTAAAAATAAAAACAGTGGAAAATAATTAGGCCATTTTCTACTTTCTTATCACTTCAGATAAGTAGAGTTCTACTACACAAGATGATCAAAAATTACTGCCTCTTTGACAAAAAAACAAAAACACCAAACCCACAAATCTTCCAAGCATGAAACATCGGTGCTAATAGCTGACCACTGATTCCTGTTGAAGCAGGTGAATAGAGGCACATACATATCAAAGCTATCCAGAAGATTAAGACTTCATATTTCATCCTTGTCACCTTATAAGGCACTTAAAGGTATCTTCTATTTATTCCAAGATTTAGAAAATTGCCCTGTAGTTACTTACTGTCAAATTATTATGCTTGTGTGGATTTGAAGGCACTGCCACCATGGCAACATAAACACAACAGAAACTAGTTGTGTGCTTCTGTTAGGTGACTGTCCATTAAAATCCTCACACATGTTCTTTTTCATTGTTTCCTATAATGCTACTGGCTAAGTACTGATAATTTTCCTTTGTCACAAATGAAGAAAGTTTAGAACAATACATGAGAAAAGTCACAGAAAAAGTGGATCAGCTGAAATACAAATCTACATGATGCAAAAGTACATTATCCCTTATGAGATAATATAGTTATCCTACAACATTAATGCTAAAATGGCCCCCATGGCTTATTCTTTCTTCATGTATTTAAGTTCATGTATGCAGTTAAGATAACTGCATGTGTTTCTGAAAAAAAAAATCTTTTATAAATTACCAGATTAGTTGGAAGTAGAACATATAAGCTGAAAAATATAAGAATTCTTTTTTCATATTCTATTCAGCCAACTTTTGAGGGTCCTTCTCATTACCACCTCAAAGCAATTCTTCTCCTCTGAAACATCTTGAGCTATACCCCTACAATTCAAATCATCCTCTGGACCCCTGTCTTCCCCACTCCTACTAAAATGGCCCATTAAAACCCACTTACAGCATTTAACTGCTTTTCTAATCTAAGATCCCAAAGTCCAAATTCCTCCAAACAAAAACCTGGTCTAGCAATATCCCAGCCCCTAATAACCATTTCTGTCTTCTGTTTATTGCTGTGAAGAGACACCATGACCACAGCAGCTCTTATAAAAGAAAACATTTGGTTGAGCGTGGCTTACAGTTTCAGAGGTTCAGTCCATTATCAACATGGCAGGAGACATAGTAGCATGCAGGCATAGGTGGTGCTGGAGAATGAGCTGAGAAGTCTACATCTTGATCCACAGGCAGGAGAAGGAGACTACCACACGAGGCCTAGCTTAAGCTTATGAGACTTCAAAGCCCACATCCACAAAACCTGCCTCCACAGTGATACACCTCCTTCAACAAGGCCACACCTCCTAAATGTTGCACTCCCTATGGGCTAAACATTCATATGCATGAGTCTATGGGGCCATTCCTATTCAATCCACCACATTTGCTTTAATAAAATATCTTATTTCCTCTATGGTCTCACAGTTCTTCTAAAACTTACCCTAGGAAGGCATAATACTTCATCTTCCAGCTCACCAATCTAAACATTATTAAATAATAACCATAATAGAAAGAAGTCTGGCAGCTCAGAGTGGGGTTTCTCATTTCAAGGAATGACAGATGACTCTGTTCATATTCTCTTGGTTGAAACTAGCCACCTGGAACTGCTCAGGTTCAAAGTCCTAGGAGCACCTTGATGGTAAGTGAACATGAGTTTGTCTGACACATGACTATTGCAGCAATGACATTGAAGGGAAAATCTAGTCTTTCAAGACAGCTAATGATACAATCTGTTAGAGCATCCATGGCAGCTCTGCCTGCTGGTGATTATTGCTACTCTAGTCTTTATTCCTCGGGATATGGACAAGCACATGTGACCACCAGCCATTTGATCTAATGTACCTTTCGTTCTCATATATTCTTCGTAGAACTGTGGTACTCAAGACCTCCTGCCAACTCCTGGACATTTCTAGAGATAGGCAAAATTGTTCACTTACAATGTACTGGAGTCTGAAAACCCTAGTGCCAAACCAGGTGAACCTCTTGAAGCTAACCATCAATATTAGCAGCTAAAGGCTGTTGTTCCCAAGCCTGACAACCTAGGTTCAATCCTTGAAGAAGAGTACTAACTGCACAAGTTGTCCTCCAACCTCTGCATGAGTTCTGAAGCATGAGTGTCCGCCACCACACACTATAAATAAAACACAATAAAAAGATTTGAATTAAGAAACACCTCACAAAGTGAAAATGCCAAGTTTTGGAAGTCCCTCACAAGACTGTGTCCTATCATTTCTTTTTAGATCAGAAGGTCTTGTATGTTGGAAAATTTGATGGATGGAGGAAAAGAAATACTTCGAAGAATGCTGTAAATAAAATTACCATTTTTTTCCAGTCAAAATTACGTCTTTCAAGTTCTGTTTCCCCTCATGTCATGAAGTTCTTCTGTGTTGTTGCCTCAGGAAAAATATTTCACAGGAAGATGAAGAGGGGGGGTTGGGAGGGGCAGAATAGCTATTCACCAAGCAGTGTGCTAAAGGTATTGCATGGATTTAGTCACCAAATCTTTACAAATAGTGAGGAAAGATCTGTCACTTAATATACATCTCATTCTGACCTGTGTAGAACATCTGGATGATGTGAATGGATGGAAAACAGAACTTATTATTACTCTATAATACAACTCTGAAGAGGATGCTGTGCAACACTTGGAGAAGATTGGCCAGTAGCTAGGAATGTAGAATGTATTAATTGATTATCGCATGTAAGGGAGATCCCATGCCATGGTGTGATGTGGACATCAGAGGACATTTTGTAGCAATCAGTTCTCTGCTTCTATGATATAGGTCCCTAGGACCGAACTCAAGTTCCTAGGTATTCTTCAGTTTACTGACTACTCAGCCAGGTTGACTGGGGGATAGGGGTAGAGGGAGTGTGAGGAGACTTTATTCAGCTTACACTTATATATCACAGTTCATTATCAAAGGAAGTCTGAACAGGAGCTACACAGGATAGGAACCTGTAGGAGTGATGCAGAGGCCATGAAGGGATGCTGATTACTGGATTGTTACTCATGGCTTACTTATCGTGTTTCCTTATAGGACCCAGGACTACTAGCCCTGGGATGGCACCACCCACAATGAGCTATACTCTCTTTCATTGATCACTAATTAAGAAAATGCCCTACCAGCTTGTCTATAGTTTGATCTTATGGAGGTATTTTCTTAACTGAGGTTTTTTTTTTTTCCTCTCAGATGATTTTGACTTGAGTCAAGTTGACATAAACTATGGTTAGGTTGATTTTTAAACTGAAGAAAAGAGAGAATATATTGGAAGACAAGTTTCTGGTGCTTTCAGTCCGAGAATTAAATTAAAATTTTCTTAAATGAGAATGATTGGTCACCTGCTAATGTTAAAGGCTACCAAAACACCTCCAATAGAATTTATGTTCTTCAAACCACACAGGGTAGGACATGTTAGCCCATTTCACTTTACTATATCCCTTTTAATGTCTTTAAAAGTATAAAGAACATTTAAGAACAATGATTATCAATCATCTTTACCATTTAATAGTCAGATTCATAGATTTCAAATTCAAGGTCCCCTCAAGGCAAAACTGCTCTGTGAGTGAATCCTGCATAAAACCCTTTTCAATGAATTCTTCTTTCAATTACAGATGTAGGTCTAGGTGATACAATATGAGACCAGTATATGAGATTTCTATCCAACTTAGAAAGGGTCAACAAATGATTCACAGTCTGAAGATTGCTTCCCAAGAGGAAAAGCCAAAAGTAAAGGAAGCAGATTCAGAAGCAAATGCTTAGGAAATCATTGGATGTCTAGGCAAGAGAAGCTATTGGATAGGTGCACTTATAAATGACTACTTGTCATTACGTCTCCTGAATAACTGTCCACATCAATTGACACCAAGCGCCAAAAGCAGCAGTGTAGCCAACAGCAGCAGCAGCACCTTCATACCACCTTCTTTCTGTCCATGTCCTCTGGTTGTCCACGTTCTTGGCAGCACTCATATTCACAGGTGCTAGCCTGGAACTTTCTCTGGTGTTACCTCCTGAATTCAGAATGAGCATTTTCAGACTGTTTATGTCACTGTCTGGTTCACTACAGTAAGCTTGCTGAGGTGTTGAAGCACACACCTTTGGCTGGAGGTGTTGAAACACAAAGTCACAACTCCAAATAGAGACTAGGCCTTTCAAATGAGCCTTGTAGCTTAGTTGTCCAGCAATGGTGTTAAATATATGAATACAGAAAATATCAAAAGTCATCTTGGTAGAAAACAGAAAATGCAATGTGAAACAACTACCTGGCCCAGAAGTTATGGTGAAGCAAATAGTTTATGCTTTGCTGAATCTGTCTAATACATTTGTTGTCTCATTCACTAGATGGACTTACAAGACTGAAGAACAGGTTATATTCTAAGCTAAGTTTTATCACAGCAGTAGGGCAAGAGCAACAGGAAGAGGGTATGCATTAAAAACAGGCTAGAGAATTCAGATGAAAGCTATTGAGCTCTTGCCTTTTTATACTCTAATAAGATCTGCCTTTCCCTTGGTGTGGAGTAATAGAGCTAATGTAAAGAATATGTGCCTAGGGAAGCCTGCTGGAATGCCAGTGTCCAAGGTTTCTATGGAGGACTGATTGTGTAGGTACATCCAGCTATGCAAATTACCATGGTAACAAATTCAGGGCCTTACCAATGAAGTTAGGAACATCATCAATCTTGATGTTTGTGTAAATTAATTCTTACAAGTCTTGTCAAGTTGATAAAATATACCTGATTACTTCAGGTCTGCATAACAACATCCACAATAGAAGCACAAATGCATTCTGAGGGCCATATCCCCAGCAGTTAACCATGGGGAAACTCTCCCCTGGAGACATGTCACCATTGAACAACCAAACCTGATATGCCAACGTAACCCATCTAGCAGGAATGACAACATTCTAAAGAGATTTATTCATCCCCTGCTTTTGACTATCAGACATTTTTAAAAAATGGTCCCCAAGAAATTGGATTTTCCTAGAACTCATGCTGAGAGAAGGATGATATCTCTTGCCAGCCACAGGAGGAATTTGTCGCTTCGGGAGAGCTGTCACTTGATTCCAACAACATGTCTCACTAGCTTGCAGGAAAGACTGGAGCCTGTGTACTGATGGGTCAACCATGTCTGTAATTAAACCTTTACTTGACCTAGATGGCATAGCTATGTGTTTCACCCTCACTTAATCAAACCAAAGCATCATGTGAGGATACTGAAAACAGTCTTTAACAATGGTTAGATCTCTTTTCCCCTCTTCCCAAGGTGGCCACATTGAATAAATCTCTGTTTTATGCCTTTTGTTATTGTGGTAGTTCGTGGGAAATGACTCTCATAGTCTCTGTCATTTAAAAACTTGGTTCAAGGTACCAGGACACAGACTCTAATAACTCAAGTAGTGCTAATTGTTTCTTTCCCCAAAATCCTGATCTAAATAGGGGATGGGGAAGGGAGAATGATATAGATATATACATATTCCTTTCAGTTCCTTATCACCAGTGTGATTGATTGATTGATTAATTGATTGATTGCTGTTCTTTGAGACAGTGTCTAACGTAATTGAGGCAAGTCTTAAACTCTGTGTCACTGAGAATCATCTTGAACTTTTGATCCTACAGCCTCTACCTCCCAAGGGTTGGGATTATAGGCATATGACACCACCATCTAGAAGGTTTATTTTTAAGAGCTCAATATTCTGCTATTGTATGGAAATATATTTTCAGTCACTTTTTAAAACTTGAAATGCAACAAGCACTTAAACTATACTCTATTAGAAACCACTGGCTCCTCACTTGCATCCACAAGGTGACTAAAATCATGAGGAAGCCTAGTGAATCTTCTCTTTACATCTGTCTGTTTTATTTTGGCTTAGAGTTCTTGACTCTTCATAAACATGATTAATGAGTACTATAGAATGTCTATCTAGCTAACCAACTTTATCTCTTTTGAAGAAGAAGGTCCAAAGATAAGTCATTGTTGAAATTTGCTATCACTTTGAATTCCAGAAAGAGATATGTGCAAGAGGACAAACTACCAACCCCATCCTTAACCCCAGTTGAAGACAATTATCTATGATGTCAAGAATGTCAATCAAACTCACTATTTTCTTGGAGGTAGATTGCTCCTCTCCAGCAATGACATGGTTAACAATTTCAGATGACCTTAAAGAACAATAAGAGACAATGTTCAACCAGACAGAGTTCAAACTAAACCTGTTTAATTATGCAAACTTCTTGTTCTTTCTCCTAGTTCTTCCTTTATTTAAACCAAACTTTTAGGTCAACATCACAAAAACAGACTTAGTAATAACAAGAATTAGCCTGCTTTGTGCTCTGGACAGGTTGCACTTGCGCACCCACCTAAGAGCTATCTGTATTCACAAATGAAAGACACACACACACACACACACACACACACACACACACACCAGTTAATTTTAATATGCCTTGACTAGCTTAGTGGTTGGGCATTTCTAATCCTTCCCATGGCTAACAAACATTCCCCTCTGGTATTCCAGAGTTAATATCCTTTAAAATCTATATTTCATTTCTGCTAACCCAGACACAATCCAGGAAGTAGCCACTAGAACCACTTAACCCTAATTCTTACATGGCTGTTTGGTCTTATACCCCTCTCATGGAGATTCTGCTTTTTTCTTCTCCTCTCTTCCAATCTCAAGAATCCCAAAGTCCAGCCTCTATCTATCCTGCTTAGTCATTAGATGCTGGTATTTTTATTTGTCAATTGTAGCCAATTGGGGGCAGGGCCCCTCAGTATCTTACATACAGACACTCATGTAAACAGTTTTGAGGATCAAAATTAACATTATAACACAAGTAAAGTTAGGCCAAACCCACTTCACATGATGTCACCACAACCAGTCACTGTTCTTCCCCATGCAATGTATACGTTGAATCACTTTTTTCTGTTTTATCATTCTTCGTCATCTGGAAGTAGTGGCCTAACCTGACTTATTAGGTTCATAAGAGCCAGAGCTTTTGCCTTTAAGTTTGTTTCAAGAGCATGTATGGTTGTCTAACATCTCATGTTAATCATATGCTCTCAAGATAAATTCTTAGAAATGAAATTTTGGAGTCTCTCAGTATTTATATATTTAAGGAATTATAAAATAATGTTTCACTTGCTTCAGTTTACATGGTGCTTTGGAACATCTTTTGGGGGTAGGAGAGTCATTTAGATCTAACTAAAACCCACAGGAGGTAGATTGGGAGTCCAATTCTCAGAACTCAGAGTACAAGTATTACCATGAATATAGATCTCACCTCTCTGCATTCTGTTTTGATTTGGAGTGAGTCATGGAAAAATTTTCTGTAAATAGCCACTTCTCTTTCTTACTTGACAATATTTTTCTCTAGGAACACTGAATTTGTTTTCTAAATCTTAGTTTTCTTTATTTTGTTTGTCAGAAAATAGAATAATAATTATGAGGCAGGATAAAATTAACATGAGGTCTAAACTAAGACATTGTTGACTGTAACTTTGTTCTTAATGCAGGAACTCCCTGAGTAAGACATATAAGTCTAGATAGTTAGGTAGATAGTTAGATTCCTGCAGTGGTTTGAATGAGAATGGCCCTCATAGGCTCATGTTTGAATACTTGGTCCCTAGTTGGTAGAACTCTTTGAGAAGGATTAGGAGATATGTCACTGGATAGCAGGTTTTGAAGTTTCAAAAGACTGCTGAGATTCCCAGTCTCCCTATGTCTCCAAATTGCATCCAGACGTATAAGATCTCAGCTCTTCCTGCTATCATTCCTCTGTTATACCATCATGAACTCTCACCTTCTGAAACCATGAACCTCAATTTAAATGCTACTTTTTATAAGTTCCCTCAGTCATGGTATCTTATCACAGCAATAGAAAAGTAACTAAGGCAATATTAGAGTATTGAAAGTCATTGGAATAGATGCCCCCCCCTTAGCATATTTTAAAAATAGAATCTGAAACTATAGGATTTAGTATTGATCAAAAGAATGGGATCTGAGTCTTGTTTCTGGCACTACATAGGTACAGTCCATCCTGAACTGCATATAAAGGTGTTGGATTATTGTGGTGGTCAATATTCATTTTCAAGTTGACTGGTTTCAGGATCACATTTGAAACAAACATTGGAGCATGTGTGTAAGAGCCTTTCCATAGAACCTTGAATAAGAAAGGAAGACTTACCCTGACTGTAAGCACCATTCCATGGGCTGGGATCTCAGTCTGAATGAGAAGGACTAAGAAAGTGGAACACCAGATTCCATCTCTCTCTGCTTCCTGTCTGTGGATAGATGTGACCCAAATGCCTCAAACTCCTGCTGGTATCTATTCTCCATTACAATGGACTGTACATTTAGACTATGGCTCCGAATGATACTTCTCTTTCTTAATTGCTTTGCTAAATTACTCTGTCACAAATATAATCTGGCCAGAGGCATTCAGAAGAATAACAAAGACATCTCATTGATATCTCTTGTAGGTATTAATCCAAATAAGGTTGTCAATCTTCTGCACAGAAAAAAAAAAAAAGATGGACTTTAAGGGAAGATTTCTCTATACTAGATGATATGTTTTGAAAAAGATAAAGAGAGGAAAAGATATGTTCTCTGGAGGTGTGGTGAGGTATGGGGGAAGGGGGTGCCTCAGTGGGCCCATGCCAAGGCATCCTTTCCCCCTGAGGGACTAGCCACAGACTGCATAGTATAGAATAGAGATTATTAAGGGCATGAGGAGGGGAGTTAAGATGGTAGTAGAGGCAGAGAAAGAGAGAGTAGAGAAGTAGAGGAGTAGAGGATGGCCATGAGAATTTGGAGAGAGGGGAAGGGAATGGGGAGAGAGGAGGAAAAGGGTGAGAGGACAGAATGAGAGCAAGAAGACAAGAGAGCAAGGAAGGGTAAGCAGCCCCAGGTAGGTCAGGTCTACCTGGCTGTTGCTAGGTAACTGTGGGACAGAGCTTAGACAGAATGCTAACACTAGAGTGTTTAAAATTAATATAAGGCTTGTTTTAAATGAATATTAGGGCAAGGGATCTTGGCTCTCTCTACTCTTACCTCATGAAAAGGTTCTGTCTTACTTTGTAATAAATTCTACGCTCTGTCACTGAATCTTTCAAAGGAGATTAGAAGGACTATAGAGCTGAGAGATGGCAGACAATGACAATATAAATATCATGTCCTAATTTTAATTACTTTATTTTCGATCATAAATAATAACTTCAGGTTTTTATTAGGGCCTTTCAATTGTCTCTTAGATTTCAAACAGTCTCCTACCCAAACCCTAATTCTTTTCATATCTCTTTCAAAGATCCAAAAACCAGTAATGCTATTATGCTTTGGGATCTAATTGTTTTAAACAATGTCCCCTTTTTGAAAATATGACACTGATAAAGAATTTCAACTTCTGTATATAAAAAAAAAAATAACAGATTTCATCCCTTTCTTAATCTAAACAGCATGTATAGTTAATAACTACATTGTGAAAGCCAGTAATATGTCCTTATATTTCTTATATAGTTTAAAGATGAAACTATATAAAGAAGTGGGGTGTATATAACTTAGTAGTAGAGTGCATACTTAACATATATGAGACACTTCAGCATTAATATGCACACATACACAAACTCACTAATTTGGTCTTTAATAGCTTTTTCTTTATTGTTATGTCACTTTGTTGTATACTTAACTTAAAATCCTACTCTTAGAGCTGGATGGTTAGATTACTGGTGGAAAATATGCTTAGGAGATGTGTGGCTACTGCACAGAACTATCCTCCAAACTGGACAAACTCCATCATTGGGCATTCATCTGTTCTGAATATCAAAAGGCTATCCCAGCTGGGTATCTTGATTGTTTATATTCTCTTACAGAGGGATGGGTAGAGTCAGAGAACCCTCACCTCTATATCCTGATACTCCTTCCTACCTGCCCTAATCACATGTGGTTTTGGAAAAGGACTAGAATATATGGACCCAAGAAGACTAGGGGAGGGAGACTTTACCTATGCAGCTGTGTGAAAGCTAATGTCTCTGCTGGGTCAACTTTCTGGTATGGTCTTCTGGTGTGCACAATCCTGTAACTGATCACTATGCTCTGTAAGGAAACTCAGTGAAGTTATTGGTTCCCCAGAGTGAACTTTTGTGGATTCCTGCTGGGACATTACAAAGAAGGGTAGAAGGTATTTATCTCTCTGTGAGAGGGATTTTTTTTAAACTTTTTTTATTGGATATTTTATTTATTTACATTTCAGATGTCATCCCCTTTCCCCATTTCCCCTCCCTAGAAACCCCCTATACTATCCCCCCTCCTGCTTTTTACTTTTATACCATTTTAATTACATGCAAGTATTAAGGCTATTTCTAGGTTGAGGAATTAGCAATACAATAGATGCTAATAGTCAAGGAACAAGCAAGACAATAAACAAAAATAGTCAAAGAACAAGCAAGGCAATAAACTGAGTTCCATGAACACTCCTGTGATCACTGTCTCTAAGGGCTTATCAGAATGACCAAAATATCTGAGCCTACTTCCCTGTCCTAGCTTAAAGTCATTTTCATATCTGAAGCCTACTTCCTTGTTCTAGCCTAAGATTTAGATTCCTGCCTGAAATCACTTCTTCCTTCTAGTGTAAGATTTAGATTCCTGCCTCAAATTACTTCTTTGTTCTAGCCTAATGTCAGATTCCTGCCTGAAGTCCACTTCCTTGTCCTTGTCCAATGTCATATTCTTGCCAAGCAGCATATTTTCTTTGTCCTTTGCCCATGTTAGATTCTTGCCAAGCAGCTCCCCAAAGCTCTCTGCCTGTCCTCCTTTTTTATTTCATAAACAAGACAGAGCCTGCCTTAGGTCTTTTTGTCAAGAATGCCTTCCTTACCCTTCGTGGAATATGCATTATCAAAAGCAATGCACTTCTGTCTTAGGTTGGTAAGTCTCTGTGCAGAATTTTACTCATTCTTGGCTTGCCAGCCTATTAATTTAATAACTCTGTCTGGGGGTCCATTTTCAGTTTCAAGCCATGTACTTTGGCTGTCAACATGTTGATGTTATTAAAGGCAAATTTTAACATGATGGGCAGGAATAAAAGTATTCCCAGGACAAAAAGGGCTAGCATGATCAAGCTATATATGCCATTCTTGAAGTTTGACCAAAAGAGAAATACTGACCTCAGGCCATGGATAATTTCATCAGCAGTATCTGACGAATCAACACTCAGCAGAGCAGCATTCCTTAAATTCATAAGCTCACTATGCAAAGTTAAAACATCCTGAGAGGTGTTAGAATTATGTCAAATGCACTGCAAGTGTCTTTAAACTTTTTCCTAAATACAATGACTACCACTGTAAATTTTAGAACTAACACAAATCCCATGGTATTTGGCTTGACACTCGAGATGGCTCCTTACTCTTAAACTGTGAGCCTCCTGCCAATAATTTGAATAGGATAAAAAACATCAAACTGATGTTCCAAATACCTATCTAAATCCCCTTGTATAATCAACACATTAGTAATATTTTTTGCTAAATGATTAACAAAAATAGCTGTCTTAACTTCTTGTGTCAAAGCAATTGGAGAAGCAGTAGTGCTAGCAATTAATGTAATTTAAACTGTTAAACCAGCAATAATCAAGCTCACTACCCTCTTGCTTCTGCTTAAAGCCTGACTCCTTCCAGTACTTGCAAGCTTTTTTCAGAAAACCAAGGTTCTGTGATACTCAGGACAATAAAACAAAAGCTGGTAGACCTATGTAATAGACATGCTGGGTTTCAACACACTAACACAATTAGAAAGTGTACAGTCAATGCAACTTACATTAAATACTGTCGAAGAAACAAAAGTAATTGTAACTTGACAATTAAAAGAGCCTTAGCATATGTACTAACACTTGTTTAAAATCCAGATCCTGTCCCAACTTTATCTCTTGCTAACATAACATCATGGAGAACTGCAGCTAACTTCTAAATATATCTCTGAAAATATCCAGATCCAGCCTTCCAAATGAAGACTGTTATTTCCAACATTGGATTGATTTCTAGACCAGTCCATGATTAAGTCTGAATAACTAGTCACATTTAAGAAGAATACAAGAGTCATTATATACTTCTCTTTTTTTATTCTCTGTTCCACAAGGTCTAAAAACTTGAGGCAAGGCAGCTTGTTCCATCTGGGGCATAGGTAAGCAATGGTGGGTTGGGAACATATATCTAATACTGCTTCCCAGTCACCATTGTCAGGGCATTCAGCAAGCTCACAAGTTAGCATTATTCTTTGTCCCAGCATAAGCATGTCTCACATATTGCTGTGTCAGGAACCATGCTCCTTCAGCATCCTGCAGAAAAAACACAGACATGCCCTCTTTCCCATATTAAATACCTGATCGGGATCATGTCATATGCCAGTGAGTTGATCATTCCCTTTCACCTATGTATAAGTATGCCTAGTTGGAGAGTGCCATAGACACTCAGCAGAAATTTCCTTGGCATCCAAATTTTTTAAAAAAATATTAAAATACAAAGAACATGATTTAAATAAATTTGTGGTATATGGGGATATACTTCCTTTTTTTTTTTTATTTTATGAAGATATTGTTTTAAAGTTCCATGGGCCCCTTCCAGAGTCCCTTGTCCTTGACAATTATAAAAAATCCCAGTAATATGAGTAATATTAAATTGCTGACAAAAAGTCTCAAACACTCAACTGCGATAGCCAGTTCCATTATCTGATTATTATTATTATTAGATAATTTATTCATCTACATTTCAGATGTTATCCCCTTTCTCCATCCTCTCCCCAGAAACCCCTTATTCCACCCTCCATCTTCCTATTTCTATGTGGGTGTGCCCCCACCCATCCACCCCCTCCTACCTCCCTGCCCTCAAATTCCCCCTCACTGAGTCATCCAGCCTTCAAGGGACCAAGGATCTCTTCTCCCACTGATGCCTGACAAGGTCATCATACACTATATATACAGCTGGAGCCATGGGTCCCTCCATGTGTCTTCCCAGGCTAGCTCTTTAGACCCTGGGAGCTCTGGTTGGTTGGTATTGTCACTCTTCCCATGGGGTTGCAAGCCCCTTCAACTCCTTTAGTCTTCTCTCTAGGGATTTTAAAAAGAGGCCATGATAGAGTCAAATTTTAGAACCAAGAAAGAAAGAAAGAAAGAAGGAAAGAAGGAAAACAGGAAAACTAAACTATACAGATTATAAAAATATCCTCATATATTTTTATAATAAATAGTCTTAATGGGTACAAGTTCTTTTAAAGCAGCATTATTAATTAGTAGCAGAATATGAACTCCACATGAAACCTTACAAATATAAAAATTATAAATCTTCCAGTATACTCAAAATGTCAATAACACCTTAATATTCATTTGAAAGAATTGAAACTAACAGGCTCACAACTGGTCATTAAATATGCTTCCCTGCTTTTATCTATTCTTGTCTGATAACATCATTATTTTTATACTTATTTTGTCATACTGATGCTATTTTGAATAATATAAAAGGAATATAAATTGACCTGCAGAGATGGTACAGGCCTTTAATCTCAATACTCAGATATCCATGAGTTCAAAGGAGCCTGTTGTACACAGTGAGCTCTAGCCATCCAAGACTACATAGTGAGACCTTGTCTCAAAAACAGAAAAAAAGAAAAAGGAAGGAAGGAAGGAAAGAAGGAGGGAGGGAGGGAGGAAGGAAAGCAAGAAAGCAAGCAAGCAAGCAAGCAAGAAAGAAAGAAAGAAAGAAAGAAAGAAAGAAAGAAGAAAGAAAGAAAAGTTAAAGAATTAAAGCAGAGAAATTCTGAACTCATCAAGTAATATGAACATTTCTTCCAATTATCTGTATGACACTTCCCCCCTTCCCTTCTAAAAGCTTTGAAATATTTTAAATAATATACAAGGAAAAGCAAGATGCTGAAAAATCAGAACCCACTTGTGGGAAAAACTGGCGGGCAGCGGTGGAGTCCCGGGCCCACACGGCAGCAGGCCCCAGGCCTATGAGGCAGCAGTAGCCTGGGACCTGCGTGGTGGAGGCTGCCTGGAGGCCTCCAGGCAGCCTGTCTCTCCTACCGGAGGAAGGTCCCTAGTTCCAGTGGCTGGAGGCTTTGATACGAGGAAGTCCTTGGTTCCAAAAGGGTTTATTGTCATGGCGGATGGTAGATGGTTCTGGATGTACCCCCAAAACTCAGGGCAGGCCTGGTTAAGTAGGGAGGAAGGGGGAGGTTCTGGGGAGGAATGGTTAATTGGCTCCACCCTCTGACCTTCATTAGTATGTAAATCTCTAGGGCCTGAGGCCTGTAGTTACACCCTCTACCTGTGCACTTTGGGAGGGGCTGTAATGGCCTTCGTGACTGAACAATGTAGGTCTATGGAGATTGGACTGCTTGTTAGGACTCTGAGTTCTGGGGACTTGGCCGAACTCCTGCCGTTTCTCCCTTGGAGTCTCAGGGTTCTAGGCCCATGCCCAGCCAAGAACCAGGATACCCTTACACAGTCCCACACCCACTCAACCTCAATTATAGGCCTTTGGATACAGCAGGAATCTTAATTTAATTTTATAAAAATATTTTCAAATTCTTTTCTACAGAGTCAATAGGAATTACTTATTTTCTGGGTATAAATGAAAATATTAATTTCATAATATTCTCAAGAAAAGGTCTGAAACTCTAGATGCGATTCGGGGGCCCACTTAAAGTTTAGAGTTGGCATGCGGAGTATTTTAAGCCAAAGACATTTGCAATTCAATGCATGTGAAAAGACACTTTCTCATAGCTTCTCTTATCTGACTAGATGCAGAAAAGGAATGTGACATAAGTCCTTTCTCAGGAAACCTTCTCCTCAAGACAGAGAGTGGTAAAAAGACCTAACATAAGTTGCCTCTGGGAGCTTTACATCCTGAAGAAAACAGAATGACCAGAGATCACACATGCCAGCTAAGTCCAGACACACATCACAAACTTCCCTTCCTTTTCTTCCCACAAATCCATTTTGTCTTTCTTTTTGCTTTTGTTTTGTTTTTGTTTTTAAGACAGGGTGTCTCTATGTAGGCCTAGCTATTCTGGTGAGCACCATATAGAACAGAGTGGTCTTGAGCTCAGAGAAATCCATCTGCCTCTTCCTCCCAAGTGCTAAGACTAAAAGTGTGAGCAAACATGCCCAGCTCCTATCTATCTGTCTGTCTATCTATCTATCTATCTATCTATCTATCTATCTATCTATCTATCTACCTATCTCTATATCTCTATCTCTTATGTGATCGTTTACAGGGTGTGGAAGTGCATGGTTCTTTGACATAACTCCGAGATCTATTGCCCAGTATGAATATAGTAGAAGGTGCATCTCATTTACTACAAGGTACATTTACAGTTGAAAAGTAACAGCTACTTTGTGTTTTGTAACTCAAGATTCTCTCTGTTGTGTGTGTGTGTGTGTGTGTGTGTGTGTGTGTGTTGTTTATTTTCTTTTCCACCCTTGAATATTAGCTAGACAGATAACAATTTGAACATGGCAAACTTCCCTCTGTTTTAATGCTGTGAATTTTGGCCAGTCAAATGCCTTAAGTCTAAATGCTTGAACATCGTGAATCAAGTTCTGCACAAATGTGCAATCTGGATGCAGGTGAGCATTTTATATTTAGTGAGAAAAAGTAAAGGTCATTTAGCTCTTCCAGGCTATTTTTAAATATTCCAATTTCCCAATGTGCCAACTATTGTTTTTTCTTGACCAACCTCGATATTTTACATTCACTAGCTTGGAAAGGTCATTTCCTCAAAGGTTAATTCTTTTAACTGGATGACCATGCTTCTCAACATTTTTTTTATTTTTGAAATCTAAGATGTGCTAACTTCCATACATCATACAAGAGAGACTGATATGTGAAGAACCTTCACATATCACAACCACAGAAGCACAGGTGTGAGTCGATTATTGGAGGAGACTCATGGCTGCTATTCTATAGCACATTCCCTGCATATTTAACCATCCCTGCATCCCTGAGATGAAGCCTACTTGATTGTGGTGAATGATCATTTTAATGTGTTCTTGGATTCTGTTTGTTTGATTCCTGAGTTTGATTATTTCCTGCTGTCTACTCCTCTTAAGACCTGTATTTGAAACTTTCTACCATTGAATGTTGAAATACTGAGCTTAAAAACCAGACTAAATCTCTATGAATTACATACCTTACAATTTGAGGATGAAAAAAAAAATCAGTACATGATTTTACCTTTTAAATCACATATATCATGTGTATGTGTGGTGTATACACATATTCAATGGGGTATGTGACACACATTTCAAGGCAGAGGTCAAAAGACAGTGTCTTCAATGAAAGCAGTGCTAAGAGGAAAACTCATAGCTCTAAGTGCCTACAAAAAGAAACTGGAGAGAGCACACATTAGCAACTTGACAGAATACCTGAAAGCTCTAGAAGAAAAAGAAGCAAATACACCCAAGAGGAGGAGACAGCAGGAAATACTCAAATTCAGGAATCAAACAAACAGAATCCAAGAACACATTAAAATGATCATTCACCACAATCAAGTAGGCTTCATCCCAGGGATTCAGGGATGGTTTAATGTACAGAAATCCATCAATGTAATCCACTACATAAAGAAACAAAGAAGCCAGGCGGTGGTGGCGCACGCCTTTAAGCCCAGCACTTGGGAGGCAGAGGCAGGCAGATTTCTGAGTTCGAGGCCAGCCTGGTCTACAGAGTGAGTTCCAAAATAGCCGGGACTACACAGAGAAACCCTGTCTCGAAAAACCAAAAAAAAAAAAAAAAAAAAAAAAAAAAAAAGAAACGAAAAAAAACATACGATCTTTTCATTAGATGCTGTAAAGGTATTTGACAAAACCCAAAATTCCTTCATATTAAAAGTCTTGGAAAGATCAATAATTCAAGGCTCATACCTAAACATAGTAAAAGCAATATACAGAAAACCAGTAGCCAATATCAAACTAAATGGAGAAGCAATCCCACTAAAATTAGGGACTAGACAAGGCTGCCCACTCTCTCCCTATCTATTCAATATGTACTTGAAGTTCTAGCTAGAGCAATTAGATAACAAAAGGAGGTCAAAGGGATACAAATTGAAAAGAAAGAAGCCAAAATGTCACTATTTGCAGATGATATGATAGTATACTTAAGTGACCCCAAAACCTCCACCAGAGAACTTCTAAACCTGATAAACAACTTCAGCAAAATAGCTGGTTATAAATTCAACTCAAACAAATCAGTAGACTTCCTCTCCTTTGTGAAAGATAAAGAGGCTGAGAAAGAAATTAGGAAAATGATAACCTCCACAATAGTCAGAAATAATATAAAATATCTTGGTATGACTCTAACCAGGCAAGTAAAAGATTTGTATGTCAAGAACTTCAAGTCTCTGAAGAAAGAAATAGAAGAAAATTTTAGAAGGTGGAAAGATCTCTCATGCTCATGGGTTGGCAGGATTAATATAGTAAAAATGACCATCTTGCTGAAAGCAATCTACAGATTCAATGCAATCCCCATAACAATTCCAACTCAATTCTTCACAGAATTAGAAAGAGTAATTCTCAAATTCATTTGGAATAACAAAAAACCCAGGATAGCGAAAACTATTCTCAACAATAAAAGAACTTCTGGGGAATCACCATCCCTAACCTAAAGCTGTATTACTGAGCAATAGTGATTAAAAACTGCATGGTATTCATACAGTGATAGGCAGGAAGATCAATGGAATAGAATTGAAGACCCAGAAATGAACCCACACACCTATGGTCACTTGATCTTTGACAAAGGAGCTAAATCCATCCAGTTTGTCGGGGAATGGGAACAGCATTTTTAACAAATAATACTGGTTCAACTGGCGGTCAACATGTAGAAGAATGTAAATCGATTCATTCTTACCTCCAAGAAAGCTCAAGTCCAAGTGGATCAAGAACCTCCACATAAAACCAGATACATTCAAACTAATAGAGAAGAAAGCGGGGAAGAGCCTTGAACACATGGATACAGGGTAAAATTTCCTGAACAGAGAACACCAATGACTTATGCTCTGAGATCAAGAATCAGCAAATGGGACCTCATAAAACTGCAAAGCTTCTATAAGGCAAAAGACACTGTTATTAGGAAAAAACAGCAACCAACAGATTGGGAAAATATTTTTACCAGTCCTACATCCAATATATACAAAGAACTCAAGAAGTTAGACTCCAGAGAATCATGTAACCCTATTAAAATTAGGGTACAGAACTAAACAAAGAATTTTCAACTGAGGAATATAGAATGACTGAGAAACACCTAAAGAAATGTTCAACATCCTTAGTCATCAGGGAAATACAAATCAAAACAACCCTGAGATTCTACTCATACCAGTAAGAATGACTACGATCAAAAACTCAGGTGACAGCAGATGCTGGCGAGGATATGGAGAAAGAGGAACACTCCTCTTTCTCTTTCCTCCATTGTTGGTGGGATTGCAAGCTGATACAACCACTCTGGAAATCAGTCTAGTGGTTCTTCAGAAAATTGGACATAGTATTACCTGAGGATCCAGCTATACCACTCCTGGGCATATGCACAAAAGGTTCTCCAACATAGAACAAGGACACATGCTCCACTATGTTCATAGCAGCCTTATTTATAATAGCCAGAAGCTAGAAAAAAACCAGTTGTTTTTCAACAAAGGAATGGATACAGAAAATTTGGTACATTTACACAATGGAGTACTACTCAGCTATGAAAATGCAATAACTACATGAAATTCTTAGGCAAGTGGATGGAACTAGAAAATATCATCCTGAGTGAAGTAACCCAATCACAAAAGAACACACATGGTACACACTCACTGATAAGTGGATATTATCCCAAAAGTTCTGGATATGCAAGATACAATTCACAGACCATATGAAACTCAAGAAGAAGGAAAACCAAAGTATGGGTGCTTTGATCCTTCTTAGAAACGGGAACAAAATACTTACGGGAGGAAATACGAAAACAACATGTGGAGCAGAGAGTAAAGGAAAGGCTATCTAAAGATTGTCCCATCTGGGAATCCACCCCATATACAGTCACCAAACCCACACACTATTCTGGATATCAAGAAGTGTCTGCTGACAGGAGCCTGATATAGCTGTCTCCTGAGAGGCTATTTCAGAGCCTGACAAATACAGAGGCAGATGCTTTCAGCCAACCATTGGACTGAGCAAAAGATACCCAATGGAGGATTTTGAAAAAGGACTAAAGGAGATGAAGGTGTTTTCAATCCCATAGGAAGAACAATAATATCAACCAGCCAGACCCCCCCCCCCCGAGCTCCCAGGGACTAAACCACCAACCAGGGAATACACATGGAGGGACCCATGGCTTCAGCCACATATGTAGCAGCGGAAGGCCTTGTCGGGCATTAACGGGAGGAGAGGCCCTTGGTCCTCTGAAGTCTAGATGTTCCAATGTAGGGGAATTCGAGGGTGAGGAGACAGAAGTGGGTGGGTTGGTGGGAGAATACCCTCATAGAATCAGTGGGGAGGGGGGATAGGATACGGGGTTTCAAGGGGTAAGGGGAGAAAACTGGGAAAGGGAATAACATTTGAAATGTAAATAAAGAAAATATCCAATTTAAAAAAGAAAAAGAAAAAAAAGGGAAAAAAAAGATGGTGTATTTCATTAATACTCCCAAGAGTCTCTCACTGAACCTGAAGCTCATGGGATTCAGCTAGCAGGATGTAAGGAATAGGCCCTTAAACAGGACCAACTCCATTTTGTAATAGGAAACTTGTAGAGACAAGTCTGGAAGTGAAGTTGTGCTGTGATAACATTCCTTGTGCTCTATTCTTCGAATAAATTATAAGATGCTTGAGGGTAGGAGCCATACATGTTCTGGAACTCAGAAGTATGCACTTTTGGAAGCATATAGGGGATCTTTATTAAATATAGAAGAGGACACATAGTAAATAGTAGACTAATAATGTCATAAAAGGAGGATGAAAAGAGACAGAGAGAATAAATTACACTTGATAAAATGAAAGTAGAAGTCCCTTCTATATGTAATGGTTTGTATATGCTCAGCCAACGGAGTGTCAGGATTAGAAGGTATGGCCCAGTAGGTCTGTCACTGTGGGTACAGGCTTTAAGACTCTACTTCTAGCTGCCTGGAAGTCTATAGCCTTATAGCAACCTTCAGATGAAGATGAGAATTTGGAAAGCAGTGGAATGCTTTAAATGGGGCTTAATAGGTTATTCTAGTAGGAATGTGGAAGACTTTGTCACGAGAGTGATTTGAATTGTGTGGACCTTGCCTAAGAGTTTACAGTGGAGAATTTCATTTGTGTGGCCTAGAGACTGTTTTTGTGGTCTTTTGGTGAAAAATGTGGCTGCTTTTTGCCCTTGTCTGAAGAGTCTGCCTGAAGTTAAAGTGAAGTGACTCAGATTAATTGCAATGACAAAGGAGGTCTCAGAAATGCCCATCACAGACTTTGTTCTCTAGTAAAGTCTCATGAAGAGCATTTTAAACAAGCATAGCAAGCTGGGAAAATGAAAATATAAAATGTATGGTTCAAGTATAAAAGGAGCACCAGGAAGTGAAATGGAGCTGAATCCTGTGTTCAAGGATATTAAGTTGAATTAAGGTAGGCATGATCCTACCCAGTTAAGTTTAAGTCCAGGCATGGTGGTACACACCTTTAATCCCAGTAGATAAAGTCAAATAGATTTCTGAGTTTAAGTCCAGCCTGAGACATAGCAAATTCTAAGTGAAGAAAAGCTTAAATCCACACTTGGTGGTACATACCTTTAATCCCAGGAGACAGACATGCAGATCTCTGAGTTCAAGGTCAATCTATAGTGCATGATCCAGGACAGCCAATTTTCAGTAATGAATGAGTTGGAAATGAGGAATCTACTGATAATGTAATAGAACAAGGGGGCCATGTTCCAGCTCCTGCAATCAGCAGAACTTGGAAGCTTCAGCCTAGCATCTCTGGCTTTATATTCAAGAGGAGAAGAAGAGTACTGCCACAACTGATGCTGGTTACCTGGAACTAAGAAATTAATGGTGATTAAAAAGAGACTAGCATAACTGAGGAAATCTTCTAGGAAGTGTTTTCTGAGACCACAAAGAAGCTGTGTTCCAGAGATAGTCAAGATTGTACCTCATGCTGCAACTGGACTTGTTAATGTGTAAGAATCACCCAGGTGGTACTGGTTTTGAAGACATGAAAGGATCATGAAGAGCATCTGAGGCTTGGCACTGTGAGAGGTCATGGAAGGGTATTGGTGAAGGTGCAACCTCAGTTGCAGTTGATGTCCCAGAACTGAAGGGGTCATGCAAAGGAGCTGATACTTGGCCCATGAAGAGAGTTTATGAGAGACTATTGGTAAAGCCAAGTTGTAGCAGAAGACCCCAGTGTATTGGAGATGTCGGTACCATGGAATGATCACCAAGAACAGCAGCAGCAGTGGAGTGGATCAACCTGAACTTAGAGTGCTACAAGCACAGGGCTGAAGAAGTGATGCCATCCATTAGGAGAAGCTCAGAAGATCATGTGTGGATCCCAGACATTGAAACAAAACACTGTAACACTGAAATTGCCTTAGAGACTCCAAGATGTTGGAGCAGTGGGTTATCTGCTGAGGAAAGCTGCTAACAGAGAGTGGAACAAGCCCAGGGGAAAGTAGTTTGTTGCAGTCAACAAAGATGAAAAAGGACTGGGGAGTTGAAGACTGCTTTGACATCAGCCTTGGAGATACAGAGTTTGAAGTTTGCCTAACTGGTTTCCTGTCTTGCTTTGGGAATTACAGTTAAGTGGCAGGATAAATCACAGAAGAGGCTTTGTATTTTGTACTTTTAACATTGTTGAGACTGCTATAGACTATGGCAACTTTGGAAGTTAGATTAAATGCATTTTGCATTATGTTATGTGTAAGTGTGTCCCCATAGACTCATATATTTGAAGAAGCCTACTGGGACCAGGGCGTGGAATGTTATGGTTTATATATGCTCCACCCAGGGAGTGTCAGGATTAGAAGGTGTGACCCTGTTAGAGTAGGTGTGTCACTGTGTGCATGGCTTTAAGACCCTGCTTCTAGCTTCCTGGAAGTCAGTATTCCCATAGTCGCCTTCAGATGAAGATGTAGAACTCTCAGTTTCTCCTGCACCATGCCTGCCTGGATGCTGCCATGCTCCCACCTTGATGATAATGTACTGAACCTCTGAACCTCTAAGCCAGCCACAATTAAATGTTGTCCTTTATAAGAGTTGCATTTGTCATAGTGTCTGTTCACAACAGTAAAATCTTAACTAAGACACTATATATATCATTATTTATCAAAGAGATTCTAGCACAGTTTACGGAACACTAAAGGTCAACAAATACTAGTTCACTTTTCAAAATAATAATGTATAAATGAGATATCCATACTCCCAAGACTTTCTGGGAGAGCTTGAATTTAAAGTAGTTTTAGTGTTTTAAACAAAATCAATATATTCATTAGCAATATAATTTCCATCTTTTAGACATTTTACAATAATGTCACAAATCAATAAAGCCATGTTTCACAATATTAACTTGGACATTAATGGAAACAGGACACGGTACAGTGAGTGGCTAAAAGTGTTCCCCAGGGCCATGCTACTAGATTTCAATCTTGATCTAGCCAGTTGGAAAGAAAAGTTATTCAATTTCTTAGTACTTTAGTTAGACCTTTACTAAGTTAAGGGTCATTAAAAAGCTCACCTGGTAAGCATGTCCTGAAACTAAAATGAGCAATGCAGGTAAAGTGTGTACTACATAATCAATAAAAACTAACTTCCTAGTAAAGATCTCCAAAGGCTGATAGATTATTAAAGAATCAATTACGTATACTGACTTTGAACCAAAATTTGACTACAGAGCCCCATATCAGAAAGGGGTGAGATCTATTAAGAGTAACCTTGTGTTGGTTACTATTATAGAATGAATTTTCCTAAATTAGTCCTGACAATATCTTCTGTCTGTGTGCTTCTCTGCTGATGTGACTTTGGCAGTTATTCCGTTAGAGATGGGTCCTATGTTTCCTACCTGTGAAACTGGATGTGTTTGTACCCAGGGGATAGTGAGACTATATATACTTCCTAGGTCAAATCATAAATAGTGACAGTTATTCTTCTGGGGTTCTCATCTTTGGAAACCTAAACTAGCTTATAAAAAATATAAGAACACTTTGCCATAAAAATATTCAGAACATATGGAGAGGCACTGGAGATTTGCAGTTGACAGTCTTGGCTGAGGTCCCTGCCAAAAGATCACCTGACCAACAGAAGATTCTGATTCATGTGACCTTCATGAAGATGTTTCCACATGATGAACCTACTTTCAGCTCTCAGTTACCTCTAGTCTTCAAGTTTTCCCAGAGAAGATTGAGACATGAAGCAGAGACACAAATAACCTCTGCTGCCCAAATCCCTGACTCTTAGAAAACAGGAATATAAGAAAACAATACTTTAAGCCAATAAATTGTAGGATTGTTTATTACAATGCTATAAATTATCATAATATATTTGCATATGTTAGCTTATTGCTAGCCACTGAAATTATTACAAGACTACTATTTCCACAGCTTTGTCAGTAGAAACAGAAGGAGTTAAGTCTCTAAGACACGTTTTATAAGATGACTACCAAGTAAATGGTAAAGCTAGGATTTTACTCTTAAATAGCTCTGTCTTTGAAGTCTATGAATTTTTTCACTAACCAAGGGGAAAAAAACACATTCATACAGCCTCAAAAATCCATTTTAAGGAGTAAAATCATTTCAAGATCTTGCTCGTTATGTAATGCTATGTCTGATTTCTCTTAGGTCCTCAGAAGATGGTAATTTTCACAATCAACTAGAACTATCCAGGGAAAATGCCTTTCTAAATTTAAGGATGCTAAAATGATCATGTCTGAGATCTGTTAGTGAAGTCTGCCATGCATTGTTCATTGAAGGTCCACTAGTTAGCTCCCATCTGGAGGAGGGAAAGCTATAACATTAATCCAGGGTTATCTGAGTGATTTCACCCCAAATCCTGTGGATAATTAACTGTCAATGTATTCTTAGTCCTCATGTAATGGAATTTTTTCAAAAAAAATTATGAACTATAAGAATCCATAGTATGCCACATTGTGTGTGTGTGAGAGAGACAGGGGAGTCTAAGCAAACTTAATTATGAGCTATGGTGCCCTGTGACCAGAGATAGAAATGCATGGCATCCCAGGTAACAGAGATTTTAAATCAGTGGATCTCAATCTTCCTAATGCTGCAACCCTTTAAAACAACTTCTCATGTTGTAATGACTCCCGAAACATAAAATTATTTTCATTGCCACTTGATAACTGTAACTTTGCTACTGTTGTGAGTCAGAACTATATTTTGGAGATAGAGGTTTGCTAAGGGGTCATGACCCACAGGTTGTGATTCACTGATCTCAAGAAGGGAGAAGATGGAACACTATTGTCTTTGGTTTTATTTTTCTGTTCACCAACATCCATAGAACAAATATGAACTCCTCCATATAAACTAAGATTTTCCACTTATCTGACTCATATGGTTGCCTCTACTCCTTACTCAGCACTTAGAAGAAGTATTCTTTCCTCTGGAATTATTGACTGTAATTCTAGTCAATCACATGGAGAGAACCACAGGCTACAGATTTGTTCAGCTTTTAATTCTTAGGACCCAATTCAATTCTTACTTAAGAGATTCTCTCCCCAAATGGTTAAACTAGTAAAAGAGTCAAGATTCAGAATTTTGTGATTGTGTACTTTCAACAAAGATGACTGACTTTCTCTGACAAAGATAACTAAACTATTCTTACCCTGCATCTACATTAAGGCATCTGTACTTCCGGAACATGGATTCTGTAGCTCTTGATATTACAAGTACTCTTATCCGTTCCTTTTATACTTTGATGGACTATATAACAGGCATTAATTGTCTGGATTTCCTAGTCTGCCCTGCTCAAGAGCCTGTGCCACCACTACAAGTGACCTGAAGTGTAGATCCAGAGTGCCAAGGACCAGCCTCAGCTTGGAGAAGGGTTCTGACGTTTGAGAGCTGGGAAAAGAATGACTTAAGTCAAATCATTGGTACAAGCTGACAGCCTGTGTTCTGCTCTAGACAGCTTTCTGACGATCACCAGACAGCTCAGCACTCGTAGACCAAAATCATTTACTTACATAGCAATTCAATTGTCCGCTCCAAGTTCCCTTTTGATTATCAGCATTTTATGACCCTATCCCCTTTATTCATAGGAAAAAACAGCAAGCACATTTAAAAAAACAAAACAAACAAACAAAAAAAAAACATTGCAAATAAATTCAGAAATCTGGCTGCCTTTATAAGCACAGGCAATAAACTAGCTGGGTGGGGTGGGATGAGGCTCTAAAATCACCATTCCTATGACACGTGGACCTAAACTAGCTCTTTCCCAGGCTGACCTTGAACTTAGAAATCTCCCTGCCTTTGTAAACACAAACTGTAAAGTTAACTGGGTGGCATCTTGCCCTGTGACTATCACTCCCCAAATCTGTTTTATGTCCTTCTGTAATATCTTTCTGACAAGCTGGCTCATAGTGCAGCTGCCTTTGTTCTCTTTTAGGTCTGTGAAGCACCTCATATAATTCATATTACATCCTTATATTTTGCATAGTTGAGAAATTATATATTTTTGAACTTATGTTTACAGAGTTCTTTCCCATAGCCTTAAGGGGGCTGTCCTGAAGGTCTCAGTATTAACCATCTTGCACCAGACATACCCAGACTTGCGCTATTATCATGGAGTCATTAACCTTAGCAGGGAGAACATTCCCCAATAACCAATAGCAGGGAGAATATTTCCTAAAGGAGGAACATAAAGTAAATTATGTACATTATAATATAAACAAGCCTCACACCTAGCATGTGTCAACACTCATGGAGGCCCATGCCCTGCTGGCTCTGCTCCAGGGGCAGGGAACCATGTCACATGGCCATGTAGGACCCAGTACCAGAAGAGAAAGAAAAGACCAATACTATGGCAGCTATAATTCTATGATCAACTAATCATCAAATTCTAGTAACCGACCTAATAATTCTTAAATTTGTCTATATTGACTCCTTTGTTTTGTTATTCAATTTGGATCCATATAAGTTTTTTTATAGCTACCAATGGCAATATGAATTGTAGTCTACAAAGTAATATATATGGATTGGCACTATTATTGTAGAAGAATATTTTAATTATATTTGTTTCCAAGCTTTCATTTTACTTTCATCATAGAGTAAAATAACATGGCAACTCTATAAAAATACCCTAGTTTTAGGGCAACATATAATTTCAAATGCAGTCATCTTATGATATGACCCAGAAATGGAACAAAGGTCCTCTGAATTCCAATCAAATATAATTGTTCTGACATACTCCAGGTAAAGGCACAGTGGCTACTTTTGGTAGCCACTGCTACTTCACTGTAGCAGAATGTTTTCAAACATATTTATTATATGCTTATCAGTGACACAGCAGCCAATCCACATAGACATGCCACTCTGGTGCTATAAGACATGTCTCCTGCTACTCTTGTTTTTCTTGAAAATATGTTTCCTATCTGTTCTGTGATTTCAAAGAGCCTTTGGATCCTTAGCATTGTCCCTCGTGAATCTTTGATTTTAAAAAGCATAAGCACAAAGGCATTGAAGGCAAGTTGTATTGTGTGTTATTAAAGACCTTTTACAAAATGAACAGGGATGAGTAGATATGGCTACAGGGACAGAAATATAGAAAAATGAAATTTAGTATCCTCTGGTAACCTTTCCATCCCTGTCACCAACACCTAGCTTACATTTGTGATTCTTCTATAGGTCTCTGCACATTACTTCTAGACCAATTTGTAAGGTGATTTGTTTATTTTTATTTCTATGTATGAATGTTTCCCTGCATGTATGTATGTGAACCATGTGCATATTTGCTGGCCTTAGAGACCAGAAGAGGCCACAGGATCTCCTGGAACTAGAGTTATCTGTTTGTTAGTTGCCATATAGGTGCTGAGGATTGAAATGGTGTTCCTTAGCTCTGTACGTGTTCTGAACCCCTGAATCATCTCCCAGTGCCCAACAGGAACAATTTTTAAAACTCAAAGTTTCTTTGCTGATAATTCTATCAATTGTTCACAACCTTTACAAAATCCAGAGTAGAACATAAAAGAATTTGGATGAATCAGGTTTCTACCCTCTTTTCTTAACAAATCTTCTTTTGTCTTTAAACTCTGTATGGTAGATGTTTTAGTCAGGGTTACTACTGCTCTGACAAAAACCATTACCAAAAGCAACTGAATGAGTAACAGGTTTATTTGGCTTATACTTTCACATCACTGTTCATCATATAAAGAAATTAGGACAGGAACTCAAGCATGGCAGGACACTAGAGGCAGGAATTGCTGCAGAGACCATGAAAAAGTGCTGTTTATATTGACTTGCTCTTCATGGATTGCTCAGCCTGCTTTCTTAAAGAGCACAGGACTATTAGACCAAGGGCATCCCCACCCACAGTGGTCTGGGCCCTCCTACTTCAATGACTAATTAAGAAAATGTCCTGCAGGCTTGCTTGAAGGCAAGTCTTTTGTTTGTTTGATTTGGGTTTTGTTGTTTGTTTGTTTTACATATTGTTTGTGTGCCTTCCACTCACCCAGACAGTGTTTTCTGTTTAATCTAGGCTGTTCTGGAACTTTGTAGACCAGGCTAGCCTCAAACTCAAAGATCTGCCTGACTCTGCCTTCTGTGTGCTGGTATTAAAGGCATGTATCAGCACTGCCCAGCCTAAAGCTGGATTTTATGGAGGCATTTTTTTTTTGTTTGTTTTTTTGTTTTTTTAAATTGAGGCTCTTTTTTCTCCAATGACTCTAGCTTGTCTCAAGCTGACATAAGACTAACCAGCACAGTAGCTATTCCAAATTACTCCATTTGGCCTATAGGTGCTTTGGTTTCTGTTCCCTGCTGCTGTTGTATACATTTTATCAACTAGTGATCATTGGCATGACTACTGTTGCAAATACATTGCCCCCACATTTGTATTAATCTTCACTAAAGTGTAGTATGTTTTCTCTTCTGCTTTGTTTTCCCTGGCTACATTCAGTTTAGGCATTACTTCCCTCCCCCAGTACCCTCAATCCTGTCCCAGACAAATTCATTATTCCTTCCCTGTTCTGTTTGGCAGCATAGGGTCTCACACTTTCTAAACTGCATCTTTATCATCTCAATTATCTTTGTTTGTTTCCTTTCCTGACTCCCTTGGGACCTCATAGGATGAGGACAATGACTTTCTTTTAATCTTTGAATTTTCATCAACCAAAATATAAAAATATGTTCTATATAGAAAGCAAAAAGTATCAGAAATGATTAAAGTAATAAAAACCAAGGGTTTGAGTAAAATTATATTTTATCTCACAGCTAAATAAATCAGATCAAGATAAGTAATTTTAAGTTTAAAGAATGTGTCGATTCAATAGCTCTATCTATATTGTCTCAGTTTGTCCTCATAACATATTTATTTTAAATCGTGAATGAGCGTTTTATGTGGTAAAAGTAAGTCTTTGTAGTGTATGTAATTTGATTAGTAGAGTTTTGCAGTGCATGGTTCTTACAGGCTCTATCTGTCTGTTGTGGTCTTATGCCATGGGCAAAGTTGGCTCCTTAAGAATCAGCATTTTCCTACCATGAAGCCATCTAGCTGGCACTGTCCTGATAAGGATAGGCAGCTGTGCTAGCAAGGCCTACTCTGTGCCATACAGTGACAGGTGATTTGGTCATGCACTTGTATGGAACACTGCAAACTACACAATAATGATTCAGAGCACAAACGGGAATCTCTCACATGGCAACATTGTGGTGAAGGAAAATCAGGAAGAGCGGGCCACTTTTTATCATTGAACCTAGACAGGAAGGACTCATGGAACTTGATCTGTAGAGCAGGCTGGCCTCAAGGTCAGAGATTCTCCTGCCTCTGTCTCTCAAGTGCTGGGATTGAAGGTGTGCACCACCACCCAAAGTATAAAAGTTAGCATGCTGAGGAGCAGGGGCAAGCTGGTAATATTTGAGATACTCTTTTCTTTCTTCTTCTTTCCTTAGTTTCTTTTGCTATTTATTTTTATTTTTATTTTTATTTTTATTTTTATTTTTTGAGACAGAATTTTACTAGTTAGCCCTGGCCTGGACCTCAGAGATCTGCTTGTCTCTGCCTCCAGAAAACTGGGTATAAAGGCCTGTATGACCCTGGCCCATAAGCAAGATATTTCTCAACTACTTGCCTCTTCCTTTGACATGAAATAGGTCCTAGTGTTAGATCAAGGTATATTACTTAAAATCATGGAAGTTGGTGAATGAAGTAAGGAATCAATAAAGGTAGATCAATTTTTGCCTTAACATTTTCCTTCTTGAACATGTGCTTCCTGTGGAAGGGGTTAATTGTGCGAGGGTTGAGGATATGTTCTAAAGTTATGTGACTGTACAGGCTTCTGTAGATCAAGGGAAGTGGCCAGGTTAATGAAATGGTTCAACTTAAAAAATGATTGATAGATAGATTGATTGATTGATTTAGTGTGTATTGGTAGTGTCCTCACACATAAGTAGAAATCAAAGAGCAAGTTGCGGGAGTTTGTTCTTTTCTACTATGTAGGTCCCGAGAATCCACTTCAGTTGGTAAGGAGTGATCCCAGTACCTATACTGTAAGCCATCTCATCAGTTTATGAAGCCCTCTTTCTCCTTTTGATTGGACAAGTAAAACTAAACAAGAAGTGAAAAACTAGTGAAGAGATGTGGCCAGTGGTCCATTTTCTTTTTCCTGTCTAAGAACTTTCTCTTAGTAGATACTAGCTTAAAGAAAACATATGAGGTTGCTAGAGGTGTTGAGGGTTTCAAAGATATTTCTGTGGCCAGAATTCTCAGCATGCTTAAGTGTGTATCTGTGGACTCTATTTTCTAATCTTTTTTTTGAATCTTCTGAACAACATTTAAATGCATCTCCAAACAATTGAGGACAGCAACGGAACTCCTTGCACTCCAAAAATACCTGTCAAGTATTTGAATGCAAAGTTTACGGCTCCCTGGGTTCTCTCTCATTTGCCACTGTATTACTAGAGCCTCTGTTTGTACTGGAAAATATAAGAGCTAAACTCTTTACTCAACTGTTTTCAGATGAATTAATGACACATGTACTTGGTCAATTTTCTATCATTTAGGACTTGAACCCTACTAGTCTGGTTCTGAGGACCAACTACATGTCTAAATAGGAGCTCCTCTACTTATGAAGCATTATTCCTCTTGAAGTTTAGAAGCATTAATACCACCAGCCTCTCAGGATGCTTTCATAGTTAGATGCTGAAGTTCAGTCAGTAACAACTCAGCATGTGGTCTAGTTGAATATGTAGAATTTTTATCTAGCATGCATCAAGCCTTGGTTTTATATCCAGCACCATACCATAGAGAGATAGTATGATGGCACATACCTGTAATCCACACTCTAGAGAGGTTGTTGGAGGAGGCTTACAGTTGATGGTCATTCATCTTTGACCATATATATATGACCATGACCATATAGTGAGCTCAAGGCTAGCCAGTGCTATCCAACACCCTGTCTCAAAGAACAAACTCACAAACAAAAACTTTAAATTAATAGTGGTTATTAAACTAATTATTATATGCATACTTATCTTATATGTAATATGTGTATATGTATATCTTGAGTAATGTCTTCCTCGTATAGGCAGGAAATAGAATTTTACTTTCTAAAAGGAAGAAGGAGAGTGAGAAGTCAGAAGTCTTGAACTCCATCTTTCTGCAACCTTGGATAAATGTCTAAAGTTATTAATCTACCCATATTTGTCAAATCAGAGTGTAAGAAAACAACTAGACCTAGGTGGTCTTGGCAGTCATTTTCTGACTTAAAATTTTATTATCTTACATGAAAAGAACTGATTCTATGTAATTTGCATTGTTACTTATTAACAGTTGTGATTAAAATGTTGTTTGGGGAATTTTGATTGATTCAAAGGCAGTTTAGAGATTTACTTCATTCAAGTATATAATTACCACACTGGTGGAGAGGCATGCAGAATAAAAACTATTCATGAAATTAATTCAACCACCATGTAATAACTAAATTATTCCCATGCTCAGTGCTATGTTCTTGCTCGATAAATATTAAGTGAATGACTGGCTGGATGGCTCACAAAGGTTTGATTGACCACTTAATCATAATGAAATACTCTATAGTAATTGAATGGGGTGCAGCTTAGTTTTGGCAGGAAGAAGAGGTCTATTTGCCAATCAAATTGGCTTCTGTTTTATTACTTAACTTATTTTTAAGAGATCTCATTATTCAGGAGGACAAGAAATAACATTTTTCTTATAGTCAATCTAATGTTGACAGCATGTGCCGATTATGCTTGTCAAATGGACAAATGAATTCAATTGAGGCTGTCACTACCTGGAAAAGTAGACAGTTCCCAGGGTTAGGTTTAGGTGAGATTTTGAGCGACTATTCAATAGCCTACACCTATCACCAAGGCATGAATTGATCCAGTTCAAATGACCTACAGGATCCAAATTGGAACTTTTGCACATACTAGAGGAAGTAGCTTCTTTGGACACCGAGAAACCATGTATCTCATTTCTGTTGAGTGTTTGCTGTTTCCTGTACCCTCATCTCCTTCTGGCCTCCCTTTGTGTCCCCATACTTATGTTTCCAGTTGAATAAATATGTACACATAGAATGTGATGTAGAAAATAAAATGTATTACAGAATAATATGAGGTTCTCTCAGAGATGAACATGGACAATGACAATAGGGACCATTGTGGAGAAAAAACTCTCAAGAGGTGAGAGTCGATCATTGTGTCAAGCTGCTTATTTAAGTAGATCTTAAACTTCTTAACAGTTTGGTAGCAGACAGCTTCTAGGAGGATATTTTCCTGGTCAGTTGTCTGGCAGATCCATTCAGATTAACTCTTTTTTTATTACTTTTATTTTTAAAATCCAGCTATTGCCACCCTCCCTACGCTCCCTCCCACAGTACCTCATCCCATTCCTCCTCCATCCTGTCTCTAACAGAATATTTCCCTCCACCCCCCAATTAGGCCTCCTTACTCCCTGGGGCCTCTTAATAAAGAAGAGAGTGCCAGTGCTTTGTTTTTCAGCAAGCTTTGACCAGACAGTTATCTTAAGATCTTTGAGACCACCGAGAATATCCTGGCTCTGAGAGTCAGAGCTAGGACTCAGACCTTGTTCTTTTGAGCAGTAATCAAAGTCATAGTTTTATTTCCTGTTTTTACAAGATGCTGATTATGGGGGGAAACTCCAAACTAAGTGATCTTGAAACATTTTAATAAACGACAGTCTAGTTAGAGCTCCCAATGAGATACCAGAATCCTTAAGTCCATCATCTGCTTTCCAAATTCATCACTTTCCTGGCTTCCAGGAAATATAATAATTAAAATTATTCCCTGCTACTCTTCAGATAATCTTGATGTTAAGCTAGAGAAACCCTTTTTGTGAATTTTGTTTTTGAGAAAGAAATTGACATTGAAGGTGCTCCACATTTTACCTACCCATCTGCAACTGGTCCCGAGGCAAGGGAACATTCCATCTGCCTAAATAAGAAGAGAAAGATTGAAAGACAAGACCTAACAAACATTTACAACAATACTGCCACCACCTCCCATAGCCTATGGTAACACTCGATCAAGGTATTCCTTAAAGCTGTCTCTTGGTTTCATTTTTTCAAAATTATTTTGGCTAGGGACTATGCAAATACCTTGAGACAAAAATCTAAGTTTGTACACCCATATAAATCTTATTTTAGTATTCAGTTATTTTGTTCACATATTACCTCATCATGCAAGTATTATATTGACAATTAGTGAATGTAGTATTTTAGGAAAGATGGTTCTTCAATAGACCTACTAATACTATGTGCAAAGAGATAAATGGATAACAGAAGCACTAAGTGAGTGTACAATGTTGAAAATATTACTGGGCAAAACCAGGCCTGGGTTTTTCAGGTCTTTGCTATTATTCATCTTGCCGCAAGGGCTTATGGTTCAGTTGCAGGAGAAATCGAATGAGCTAAGCTATCAGGATAAAAGCAACTAAATTTTACTTGACTGGAGATAATAGACAACACTATTTCTTAGACACTCAGAGACATCAAGGAGAAAAAAAATCAACCAAAGGCAATCAACGGATAGACCAGGATGCTAGGTTCTCTTCTTCACAGCTGTCTTTGTCATCTTTGTACTCCCTGCAGGCTACCTGGTGATGGGTTCTTTTTTGCCGCTGTTAGTTTCTGTTTTCTAACACCTTGAAGGTCCAAACTTTAGAGAAAAGTATAAGGAAGGCTCATAAACAACTAATGTCACCTTTAACTTAAAGTTTACAGCATGAGAGACTAAGACCTTAAGCCATCCAATTGTGTCCCCAGGTTAAAGTGTTGTGGATACAATTGATGTCTCAAACTGTCCCTGGAGCTTCCCATAGGAAATATATTGTGTTTGTCTTATCTCTGTCAGAGAATTCTCATTTAGCTTCAAAGAAGAAATTTGTTAGATTCTAAGTATTATGAAGACTCCCCAATATAAAATATATTTCCATATAGTTAGAAAATATTTAATTTCATGTGGCATAAATTACTTCCCAAGAACAAGACATTTAAGTCTGATTAGACTGTCTTCTGACACCAGGCCAATTTTTTTCTTAGATGATGAGAATAATATTTATTAACATAATGGATCAACATAATGCTAGAGACTACAGCAAAAACAATTAGGCAAAAGTCCACAAGAAGAAATGCAGGGCTAGAGTGATGGTATATATGTAAAGAGTACCTACTACTCTTGTAGAGGATCCAAGTTTCGTTCCCAACACCCACGTCCCGTGCTTCACAAACTCTAGTACCTTCAGTTCCAGGGTATCCAAAGCCCTCTTTCACCCTCAGGAGGCACCTGCACACACAGGACATACTCAGACAATGTTACATGTACACATGTATACATAAATAAAAAATAATAAAATAAAAATAAATTATAGGAAGGGACAAATTTTAAAAGTCTAAAATGCTCATACTGTTATCTTCACCTAGATTTCATTTTTCTTAACCCACATGTCACGGACAAAATTGCCTCCTAACGACTTCACAGGGCATCCAAACCATACGTCCTCTCATGTTAACCTTTAATTGGCGGCTAAAAGGGTGGGGGACAACCAGACTTGTAAATGTGGTTAAGATCTTTAAAGTGGGCAAATAATCCAGAACAAATGGGCAGGACCATCCTAAATACAGCTATAGCTGACCTTTGTAAAGGAACTGATGGACAGAAGAACACGTGAGGGCCACAAAAGCCAAGATCACAGTGACATAGTGACAAGCCAAGGGACACATTAGCAACCAACACTGAACAGGGAGGAGACCGCCAAAGAGTGCATGGCCCCGTTGATATTGATATTTGATTTCTGCCAAGTGAAACTGATTATAGACTTGTATTCTGCAGGAACACTGTGTTTGTGTTTGTGTGTGTGTGTGTGTGTGTGTGTGTGTGTGTGTGTGTGTTTATTTAAGTAATTAAGTTTGTGAAATTATGTGATAGTATCAACCACAGCTTTCTGACTCCCAGTGCTAGAATAAAGATATAATCAGTTGTACAACAATTCTTATAGTCTAAAAAAAGAGAAAAGCCTCAATCAATTAAACAATACCACTCCATACAGTAAATTCTAAAACAAACTCTTGAGTGGGATTTCGAATTGACACATCAACTTATCAGGACAGTTATAGTAAACATAGGCCTGACCTTCACATGGTTTCCTCATCCCTTCCCACTCCTGTTTCATTCCACCTTCCTGCCTCCCACACTCCCGTTTTGACTTTGTATTGATTCTTTGTGAATTCACATCATGTACTGTAAACCCACTGATATCACCCATCACCCTCTACCCTTGCATCCTCCCCACCAAAAAAAAAACAAAAAAAATATTAAAAATACAAAGAGCAAATCAAAACAAAATGCAGCCATGAGAGTTGTGGTGTGGCACAGTGTGTTCCACAGATTTATCTGCGAATGTTCATTGCAGTGAGTCATTGGTCTTGGTGGAGGCCTCTGCCATCTGCTAAGCCATTACTACTAGATCCTCACTGAGACGTCTCTCAGATACCAACCTGTTGTTGCTCTGTTTCCTGGAGATCTTGCAGCTTTGGAATTGCAGGACTGGCCTCTTCATTTGCTCTGCAGTTCACAGATGGACTAAATTGTGGCCCTAGCCTTTGGCCTCCGAGTTGGTCTTTGAGGATAGGGTAAGAAGGTCAATGACACAAATTCCAGGAGCCAGATGAGAAGCAGAATCAGACTGTTTATTGTGATAGTAGAGATATCTGTATACCTTCTGCCCACATCCCCTTGGTCAGTAACTGCTTGTCACCACACAGCTGCCATCAGGCAATTGGCTGCCCAGGTCATATGCTCTGTCTTTGTTCATCTTTGAATGTGAGGGAGGTTACAGGGTTAGTGAATGTGGAAGAAACTGCCGTGCATGTGACTCACTCCTAGATGTTGGCGTGGGCCAACTCTAAGCCCTGGATCTGGACCTGGGTGGTAGCCAAGATGACCAGATCATCAGCTTTGGCCGTCTCTCCTGCCTGTACCACATGGCAACCAAGGGGCAGTGTTGGCTCTCTTAAATCCACATCACCAGGACCAGCTCTGGTGTACTGTCCAGGCAAGGTGCCTGGGCAGTTCTCCTTTCCAGCGCTCAAGCTATCAGGGCCAGCAGCTCTCCAGTGCTGCCCTTTTTGAGGTACAGGGCCAAGTCTCCTAAAAGTTACAGCCAGTGAAGGGTGGGCCAGCTAGGAAAGCCCTGAGACATCAACATGGCCCCAGGTGGCAGCCCAGACCAAGAATGTCCACATGGCTTTTGGTGGTAACATGGGCCATGGAGATCCACACAGATCCCTGCTGTTGCAGGGCCATGCCAGATATGATGGCATGGGCCGGATATCATTAAGGCCTCAGGTGGCAGGCTACTTATATTGGGCTGTTCATCACTGCCCTGTATCTCTAGTTTTGCCTCTCTTCTTAGTGCACAAACTGTTCCTCTTTGGTTCCCATCACCCACCACATATTTGCTTACTATAGTGATATTCTCATGGCAGCAGATGGGCCTCTCTGGCCAAAGTCTTTTACATGTGGATTGTGCTAACTCTTAGCTTCTGCCTTTCTAGACCATCTTTTTGTAAATAAAACACTAACTCAGTGGCCCAAGTAGAAATCTAGTTATGTGAGTTTTGTACCACCCATCTGTTTACTTCATGTTGGATGAAGGATGGTGTTGGAAACTCCTCATGCAGGCACTTGATTGAGGTAAGGCCATTTTAGTAGATTAGATTCCAGGTGGTAGGGAAATGTATTAGCATGACCATTCATGCATTACTTTCTTTGCTGTGAAAGAACGCAAAGCAGTTTTGTGTGTTCAGTGATTTTAGTTCTACCATTCTAACAAGGAAGGTTTTTTTATGGTTTTAAATCTCAAAGGCTTTTGCACCCAGCTATCTTCCTAGAGGTTGTAAAAGTCTACATTAATCACATGTTTGTGATAGGGAAAAAGAAGGTCTTCTTTTAGTCTAACAAAAGATCAGGAGAATGGATTGTGTTTGTGGCCAAGCATTGAAGAGTGTTTGAAGAGTGTTTGAAGACCACGAATGTTTTCACAAGGAGCTAGTGAGATAGCAAGATATCTAGGAAATATGAACATACACAAGGCTCAGGGTGGCTGGGCATTGACTCAAACCCTGGCATTGTTTTCCACTGTCAGATAATAGGATACAATTAGGGGAGCCATAGAATACTGGACATTAAAGATCCATATGAGTTTAAGCAATGAGCCCAAAAGGCCTTATGTATGGATTATTACAGAGGATTTATTTATATGCAAGGGCTATAACTACAATAGTAGTACATGAAAGGTTTGCTCTGTAGAAACATCTTTATCACTTGAAATTGCCTTTGAAGACTGACGGCAAATATCAAAGCAACAAGAAATAGATGAGAAATGTGTCACATGTTTCTATGTCTAGATGCAAGGTCATCTCTACTCCTCTATATTAACACCTCCACAGCTAGCAAGGGACTTACTTTCCATTTCCTGCAAAGTGTATGTTGTTACCATGTGATCTAAATGCTTTGCTCATAAAGTCCTGAAGCCAGTGCTGGCATAACCTTAGTACTACTGGAGGGGAAATGTTTTCATGGTCCTGAGACACATTACAAACAAAAGAACTTCACATATTTTCCTCCCTATCATTCATCTCCTTGCAGAACCAAGTAGACAGTTTAAGAGTGGGCTACAGAGCAAGCCAGCAGCTTCCACTGTGGCTAACAAAGTTATCACTTTGCAACCTTCACACTGCCATTTTTCATCTCTAAAATGCAGTTAGCATGGCGGCAATTATTCTAAATTACAACTGTATAAGGGACAATTATTTTTGAATGAATGTCATGTAGATTTCTTTGAAACAACAGTAACACCACACACACATACATACATTCACACACACACACACACACACACACACACACACACACATACCTTTAAGGTGGAGGAAGCAATTATATTGTATAATAATCTTAAAGGAGATACTATTATGTGATAAAGCTTTAGATTATCATGAGAAAAGTAAAAGCAACAAGGATGATGTACTTATTAGCTGATGAAATCCAAGGTGAACCTGAGCCCATTTCCTTTCATTATTACTTCATGACAAGTATCTGTGACCCACAGGCAGGTGCTGTCCTAGACTGTTGAGAGCTTGGCAGGTTTTCCTTTGATCTTCTTTTCTTTACCGGGACCAAAACTCATATCAGTGGGTAGTGGGAGAAATGACAGCAAGGTCCTTTAGCAGCTGAGGCTTAAGAAGTGATTCCACCCACGGACAGTGGAGAAGCTAAGACCTGCTTTCATGAATAAAACCTCAGATCAATGAAGTTTTTACAGCAATGAGCAAAGAAAATCATAAACACTTTAAAAAAGACACTTGTGGAAAGATTAACTGGCTTCTGGCAAAGCCTGGAAACTTCCACTATATCTCAGATGCTATACAATAGCACTTTCAGCCTTTGGGTTGGTAGAAGCTTGGAGTCTGTGTTTTACACAGAAGTGGGCAACAAGTGGCTGTTTTGGAAGCTAACATAGCCCAAGACAATTTGGCTCTTAATCAATAACACTCCAGCTCTCTGCCACTGTTGACAGGATACCAGTCAATCAGCCTAGCTGGTTGTTTATCACAGGTGTGAGATTTCATCCTGTGAACTTCGGTTGACAAGATTTACTTCTTGCAATTATGAAAATGTGTCAAATAAAATACAATTCTTGATGAAAAATGTAACACTCTGTTTCTATTGTTTTTCAAAAATGGACAAAAAATGAAAAAAAAAAAAAAGTAAGACACTTCCTTTATTTTTTCATTATGGGAAATGGCTGTGAGAATTACCCTTCCCCATATGACTTAAAGCTATGGTTTGCATGCATTCTCTAAATATCCATTTGTTGAAAATTTAATTTCTAAACTCTTCGTTGATGGTTGTCTTAGTAAGTATTCTTAGTAAGTGCTGTGAAGAGGTACTGTGACCATGGCAACTCTTATAAAAGAAAGCGTTTAATTGAGGTTTTAGTCCATTGTCCATCATGATGGGTGGCATGGCAAGAAGCACAGCAGCAAGAAGGCAGACATGGTGCTAGAGAAGTATCTGAGAAAAGCTCAGTCCCAGTGACACACATCCTCCAACAGGGTCACACTTCCTCCAACAAGGCTACATCTCCTGATCCTTCTCAAATAGTCCCACTCCTAAGGATTAAGCATTAAAGTATATGAGCCTATGGGGCCACTCTTATGCAAACTTCTACAATGATATGAAGTTTTGAAAGGTGATTTGTGTTTGATTACATTATGAAGGCAATGATGTCAGGATGAGATAACTGGCTTTATAAGAAGAGAAAGAGAAATTTTAGTCTATTTCTACCCCTCATTGAGTGGTCCATTTGTCAATCATGATCTGACCTGAGAGTGCATTTCTGTGCCCATGTGAAATAAAGTCCTTTTGTTATAATTTCTCTAGTCTAAAATATCCTGTCATGGTATCCAGGAAAAAGACTAATACTTAGATAAAACTCATAAGAAGAACCTCCTTATTACCTATGACAAGACCAGATAATTAGCAGCCAAATTCCTAAGCATGCCTCGTGAATGATTAATCTCCCCATTTATCTGCAATAGATTCTCTACCATGAGTTCTATTCATGACTAAATCTACACTCCTTTCTCTTTCTGGTTTTTGTTGCTGCTTGTTCTCACACCCTCATGGATCAGCTAATATTTCTACTTAATCATTTACATGAAGTTTACAGTGGGTTGAGAAATTAAGCCACATTTAAACTGGTGAACTTTAGCAAATATTTATGAATTTTTAATTTATATTGATTTTTATTTTTCCCTCAAGCACTCCAAGAGGCATAATAACAGAAATTGTACCATTTAGACGTAGGGAAATGTCTAATCAAAACCTCTGACACTGTGTTGATGTTGGATGTTGAATTCTTATAGAAATATAGAACAAAACAATGTATCTCAATTCTGATTTAACTACCATTTCCTTTCCTATATTAATGGTTTTGTCTTTCACCTGTGAATCCTGCCTAAATGAATGCTTTAGGGAGCTT
This sequence comes from Mastomys natalensis, assembly GCA_021653895.1. Taxonomy (NCBI): domain Eukaryota; kingdom Metazoa; phylum Chordata; class Mammalia; order Rodentia; family Muridae; genus Mastomys; species Mastomys natalensis. The sequence goes on along the minus strand of JAJTUV010000608.1, from coordinate 310,431 downwards.
AGTATTTCCTCCAAATATATAATGATAGTTGCTACTAATAGGTATTTGCAACCATCAAGCACAATAGATTATCAACTATTTTTGCTTCTTTTCTAGAAAGGAGGATGAATGGCAGCCTTGGTGATCATCATTATGATCTGCGCTGTAAAGTTTCTACCAGCTATAATAAGGACAGAAAGGAAACAGGGTAAGATATGGATTAATGATTATATATTACAGAGAACAGAAGACGTAAATCCATAAGAATGATAAAAGTGTCTTTACATATGCATATTATGTGAGTATGCAGTAGATATGCATGTGTGAATATACACACACATATATAATTTGTCTACCTTTTAGCTTAAGGTTATAATCATTTATTATTTTAGACAATGTTAATTCTACCAGCTGACATAAGATCACCAACACAATTTTGAGCCAAGTTTGAAGTAAGCTTACTTAAATACTGATGAGGTTGATGGCCTCTGGCCAGGTCCATTTCAGGGTTCCCAGGAAATGGCCATAAGTTGTATTTTGCAGAGGCTTAAAGAGAACATGACCACATCAATTCCAACCAGGGACAAATGTATTTCCTGACGTAGTACTTGCTGCTTGCATATCTCCAACATACATCCAATCAGGGACTGGCATACATCGTGACATATTTCCTGTTCATATACCTTCCACCTAAAAATGATCAAGCATATCCCGTACAGATGGGTCAATCAAGCCTAAGACAAACAGAAACTTACTATTAATTGCAAACAGAAGTCTTTTTTTTTTTTTTTTTTTTGGTTTTTCGAGACAGGGTTTCTCTGTACAGCTCTGGCTGTCCTGAAACTCACTCTGTAGACAGGCTGGCCTCGAACTCAGAAATCCACCTGCCTCTGCAAACAGAAGTCTTAACCTGCAGATTATTTTTCCTGCTTTGGTCTCACAATAACTCTACAGTTTACATTTAAATCCTTATTTAAATATACAGGTAAAACCATCACATTCACTTCTTGTTTAGTAAAACACAAAGGCAAACTCTAGAGCTGATTTAGACATTTGATTTATTACTGCAATGTATGCACCCATCAAGTTATCTACTTCCTTCAGTAGTTACATGTAGAATAAATCTATTAGCTTAATGATAAAGAATATTAAAGAATTTAGAAATTAATTCAGTTACCTTCTTTTCTCTTTCTACAAAACAAAACAAAAACAAAAAAACCCAAACCAATCACCATGACCAAGGCAACTTACAAAAGAAAGCATTTCATTGGGGTCTTCTTTACAGTTGTAGAGGGAGAGTTCACAACCTTCATTGTGGGGAAGAAGGCAGCAGAGGAGCAGACATGGTGCTGGAGCAGTAGCTGTGTGCTCACATCCTGATCTAGTGCTATACCTAGGCCTGTGTAGGTTTTTGAAACCTCAAAAATTAACCATCAGTGAATTGGGGACCAAGAATTCATTCATACTTTAATTTAAGTGCATCCTTACCATTTACTCTTTTATATTTCAAACACCATGTAAGAAATTGAGCTAAATCAAAGGCAGCACATTTCATATTTGCTTACAAAAATAAATAAAAATACCATAATTAATAAGAATCAAATATGAATGAGCTACTATGGTAGAAAACTTCCAGAAACCTGGAATGATGATGGTTGAATAGTGATGGAAGATATTATTTGGAAACCAACTTGTCCTCCAAACCTTGTTTCTCTATTGTTAACAGAGTCTGCTTTCACTGAACAGCAGCAGAGAAATTCTGTGTGCGTTCATCCAGACTCATTTCATAGACAAAACCTCCCTACTAAGATCATCCTAAAAGATGGTTACTAAGTTTTGTGAACAAGAGTTAGGAGAAAACACATGTGGTCCCAGTTATTCAAGCCTCACTCCCGTGAGTAAAAGAAGCATACACACACCTTTGCTTTGGATCACAGGGAAGGCTGGAGCTAACCAGTGACTGGCTCCTGCTTCTGGTACAGAACACTTCTTCTGAACTGAAGATACTTTTCAGAAGTCACTGACAATACTTGCCTGTACCTACCAAGGTGATGCTACTCTGGAACATGGTGCACTAGTGATGGAATGAATATCCTTTCTTCACTCATAACAAGAAAGATAAGAAAAACAGACTCTTTTTATCTGGTGTGATGTATTATGTTTGCATCACGATTTGCACCAGGCAACTAGAAGTTTTAAATTCAAGCCATGGGAATAATTTTTATTCAGTTTGGAGGATACCACCATTTGAAGCTTGTGATTCATTTTGAAAAATAAAGTCTAGACAAATTTGGTTAGAGAAAATTTAGATGAAGTTGTATCAGTCTGATTAAAAACAAGCGTAGATCTGATCACCCTGCCTGAGCCCAGCTGCACATCTAATGCAGACATGCATTACTGACATCACTACAATGTTACATGAAAAGTGTAAAGTTCTACACTTTTCTTTTTTGTAAGTATGCATGGTTCATACAATGTGAGGTTCAAACCTGGGCTCTGTGCATGGTAGGCAAGCACTCTGCCAACAGAGCTACACCCCTAGTCCTTAAGTTTTAAGTTCTAGAATCCTGGAAAAGGGATAACTATTTTTTCTTAACAGGTAACACTTGTCTCAGCTTGGAAGTATATGAGCCAAGTTGTGGTGATTATTTACTTATAGCTGTCTAATAATTTGTTCTAAACCTTAGAAGCTTACAACAACTAACGTGCAGATACTCATGTAGTTCTGAGAGTCAGAACAGGTAGGTTTCAGTTGAGAAATGGAATGTGGCTACATGCATCCGGAGGGTTGGTAGGGTAGAGGAGTCACATTTGTGCTGACAGGAGCTCTTAGCACATAGGCTTCGCCATGTGATGTCTTTATGGTGTAACCACGCCTTCCTTGAGAATGAGAAGAAGAGGAAAGTGATCAGAACAGAAGCCATGGCATCTTTTAAAATTTCGATCTGAAAGGCAGCATACCCTAGTGTTGGCCAATACTGTTATCATATAGAAGGACAACTCAGTGTTATAATCAAGAAGACAGTGATCACTGGGGGTCATTTTGCTGGTTGACTACAAACCAAGGGAGACTGGAGTGGAGACAACCAAGTTCTTGAACTGTTTCTAGAATGGTGATCAGATTTTTTCTAGTATTAAACGAATAGAATAACTTGAATGGAAGAGAATGAGGAGAGCGAGGTCCACACAAATCTCACGTTTATCACTCTGAACCCTTACCAATGTAATTAACCACAAAACTGACACTAAGCAGGAGAAGCTGGAGTTGGATTTTTACTTGTCCTTTGTTCCAGGTGTGGAGGTGAGAGCTTCCAGATGGAGACACATGGTAGGAATACCAATACCTCAGCATCAGGACTTTCTACAATTCTGCTCGTCTTGCAAAACCTCCCTCAAAGTCTTTGTTTTTATGAATACTGTAGTATCTGCAAAAGCAGAATGCTAGTCTCAGTAGCATTTAGATGACTGGATCATAAAAGAGTAATTAAAGATGTTCTGGGCAAATCGATATGGAGATATAGTGCACAGGTTATTGAATATGAGAAGGGAGGAATTTGTAACAAAATTTAATTACACAGAGGTCAAGAATTTATATTATCTGTGCCATTCAGGAGGAACGATGAATCTGAGGGAATATGTCAAGGAACCAGTAATTTGAAAGGAAAATGAGAGAAGAGAAAGAAAAGGTTATGGTCCAAAAGGTGTGTGTGCGTGTGTGTGAGTGTGTGAGAGTGTGTGTATGCATCCATACATGTGTAAAGGAAAAATGTATAAAATTACTCCGGATAGTTAAATAGGTTTAAATTTCAGAAGAATGCTTAAGAAAAGAAGACGAATGCTAGAATTTAATTTGTCTAAATTCTTTCTTTTGGAGTCTGACAAACTGAGCAGCAACTTCGTGAAAGGAACGGTGTTCACGGTGCCAGAGCCTGAGACACTCACTGATTTCTAAGCAGTTTTGCCACTTAGCAGCTGCATGGTATCACTAGCTTTATTGTCTGCGTTACAGTTGTGCATTTTAGATACTAAGCATCAATTATCCCTTCCTGTATAAATGAAACATGGTTAACATATGCAAAGCCATACATCAGATGTTTCAGAATGAGAGAGATGAGTACCTTCACTCACCTGCGTCTGACTGCAGGAGAGATGCTCGCTGCATTTCTCATTTACTTTTTCTTACAACATAGAATCTCTTTATGCCTTTCTGTGACGCAAATTGGATCGTTTCGATGCCCTCCAAGTCGGCTTAAAGATTAATATAGAAAAAGAAACTAATGGTGTGGTGTGGATGAGGGGTGGGTTTTCGCTTGGCTTTCTGTTTTATTACCCATCATAAAAGGTTTTTAATCCATAATTCATAACCAGGAGCAATAACATAAAAATCAATAAGCAAGGAGTTAGGGTCTGCCAGCCTTTCCAACGAATTTAAGATTTTTTTTTTTCATTTCTAGTTTAGAAAATGCCATGTGAAGGCTAAATCAATTCAGTCAGCCATGTGATGGTCTTTGCTGTAGAGGCCAAGGGAAAAGACAGAAATGTGCTCTCCTTATACTAGGACAAGACTGGAAAAATCCACATGTGCACAAATACTCCCTTTTATTCCTACGTAGGCTGATCTGGTTTTCTCTGTGAGGTGTTAATGTAACATCCTTGTAGATGTCTAACTGGTAGCTAATTTTGACATAGTCACTTCCTTTCAGGCGTGTTTATAAGGTCTCTGAGGTCTCAGGAAACCTGGTTTAGAAGCAAAGTCCTGTGGTTCAGTTCTAATGCCAACTTAGGCAGTGTGATGACTCAATAGGCAGCCCCACCCCCACCCGAAAGCTACTTACTCCCTCCAAAGTTTTCTCAACTCCAAAGATTGTTTTCATTTCATTTACAGAATTATGAGAAAATTAAAAGTTGCATTAAAAATCAAATAGAACTCAGTGACATTAGGGAAATCACTTTGTGCTTCCCAACGTCCACTTGCTACGTTTTTCGGTTAGCTTGTCTCTCGTGATGGTCAAGTTGTAATTCTATCTCTTGGAAGCCAAGGTGATCTCATAAAAACACATCTCATCATAGGTGAAGCGAGACAGGAGAGATGACTAGAGGGCAGGAGAATGAATGGAAACCTGCAGCAGGGGTCCGGGAGGCAATTTAAAACCTATTCAATGGGCAAGAACCAGTCCCTGACACTATTAATGATACTCTGTTATGCTTGGCGCCAGGAGTCAACATAACTCTTATCTGAGAGGCTCCACCCAGCAGCTGACAGAAACAAATGCAGAGACCTAGCCAAACACTGGATGGAGCTTGGGGACTCTTACGGAAGAGTTTGGGGAAGGAATGAGAGCACCGAAGGGATAGGAATGCCACAGGAAGACAAACACAGTCAGCTAAACTGGAACCTTGGGGGTTCTCAGACACTGAAATACCATCCAAGGCCTTGGGGACATATGAAGTAGATGTACAGTTCAGTCTTTATGTGGGTCCTCCAACAACTGGAGCTGCGGCTGTCCCTAAAACTGTTGCCTGTGGAATCCATTACACACACTGGGGTGTCTTGTCTGACCTCAGTGTCTGCACAAACCTGCAGAGACTTGATGTGCCAGTGTGGGGACATACAGGGTGGTGGTCACCCTCTCAGAGGAGAAGGAGAGGAGGGAAGGACTGTTCGAGGGGGGACTTGGAGGGGCCAGCGATTGGGAAGTAAAATGAATAAATAAATCAATCAATTAAAAAATACACCTCGCCAGGAAAACATACAGCCTTTAAGACATATGAGACTCTCCTAAAAGATAATGTAGGAAGCTTTGTAAATTCCAAATTTAATAGTGTGGGTGAAATCTCAGCACTTGGGGAGATGTAAACAGAAGGATCAGAAGTTCAAGGCCAGCCTTAACTGAGTGAGACCCTCCTCAAAAGAAACAAACTAAGACAAGTATATACTGACTGGTAAATAGACTTTTGATTAAATTTAAATAGAACAGTATTAAAATTTTAAGCCACTTTAAATGCTTGTTATAATCATCGTGTTAGTATATTTTTACAATGATTCATTTTGTTTTACAGTAAATACCAAACTATTTCTTTCACCTTTAGGGACCTAACCTCACTATTTACATACACAGAGTTACATTGAATATGGATGTATATTTCCTTGTCGATCTGTTGTAAATCTAATTAGAAGAAGAGTTAGGTCTGGAAGAAATGCAATCACACTTTCTATCTTCTTTTCTCTCTTTCTCTCTTTCTTTCTTTCTTTCTCTCTCTTTCGTTTCTTATTTATTTATTTATTTATTTTGCTTTCTCTCTTTTCACCATTTCTCTCTGACCTTCTAATTCTTGCTTCCCACCCTGAGGCAAGTCTGTGTTTGTCTCTGGTATTCCATTTCAATTTGCCGGAGGCTCACCATGCTCCTTCCCTTTCCTCCTTCTCTATGCCTCCTTTATTATACACACTATTATTTTATTTATAAGATTTTAGCAAGCTGCTAAGAAACAAAAACTATCTCCACATAAGTCATTTTAAGATAGAAATAACAACATAGATAGTCTCAAACAATTGTTGCCATTGTTAACAATTACTCCTAGGGCATAGTATGGGAGGAAATGTATTCTTCAGTTAATTAAACTGATAGGATTAAAGAATACCTAATGACTGACATCATTCTCACCTCTGGATATCTTTTACTCTAGCCCAAGGTTCACAGAAACTAGTTCATACATCCTCACAAAAGCACAGGTCAGTGTAGACAAAATTGGGGGAGGGGTTGATTTAGTCATCAATATTTTTAAAAAAGAGTGTACAATGATAAAGTATTGTAGTAGATGCTTTTGATTTACTTTAATTAAAATTACGATACCCTGTGTAATTTTCCTATGGGTAGGTGAATGGCACCCTATATGAAAAGTTACCTTAGCTGTGTCCCTCAGCTTGGCCAAGCTGCACAGACTTCCCTCAGCTTTTATTAGCCCCAGCCCCTGACCGCCCTTCCCTTGGATGTTTTCTTTAGAAAACTTCCCTCTGAAAATGCTTTTTTCTCTGCCTCTTTGAGATGGACAAAAAATTAAAAGGCTTTTGATAGTTTTGCTGCTTAAGACTAAACTGTCTTCTTTGGAGGACCTGGGAAATAACACATTGAATGGGATCACCTACAAAGACAGCACACCTGGGCTTCCTGCTTCTCTTTAGAGACCCAATGGGAAGGATGCTTTCCTTGTTCCAAGTCATATTGTGTTAGGAAGACAGGAGTATGATTAATTATACTTTAGTGAAAACCAATAGGAGAGGCAGATAACTTTTTTTCAGTCTTTATTTTTTATTCCTCTTAAAAATATAGTTAAAATACTAGGTAGGTGTGCTAGCACACAACATTAATCCCAGCACATGGGAGACAGAGAAAGGTGAATTTCTGTCAGGTCAAGGCCAACCTGGTCTACATGTCAAGTTCCAGGAGAGTTGAGGCTGTATAGAGTACCCTTGTCTCATAATAAATAAATAAACAAACAAACAGGTAGATGAATGATATATATCTATTCATACATATGATTTCCCATCTCTCTCCTCTGTTCTATCCTCTGTTTACTCTTCTCTTCCAAATTCATGCCCTTCTTTCTTTAATCATTGTTGTTTCATATACATATAAAAGAATAAACATAAAAACGCAACCAGCTGAGCCCATTCAATGTTGCCTACAGGTACGTATGTCAACAGCTGACTGTGCGGTATTAGACAAGTCAGGGACCTCCTCTTTCCCAGCAGTTGCTAATTGCTTGTAGCTGTTCATTGAGGAGTGGCATCCAGGAGAATTCTTTCATCTACTTTGGGTATCAATTGCTTTTGGAATTGTTCAGGTCTTGTATAGGCAGCCATGTTAAAATTCTATGTGTGTAGTTTCTCTGACACAGTTAGAACATGCAATTCATAGCGGACTTCCTTGTCCTTTGGGTCTAACAACTTTTCTAACCTTTTTCACAATGTTCCTTGAGCCTTGGGTTCTCACCTCTGCCTATCTTTTACTCCAGCCCATGAGTTCAGAAAAACTAGTTCATACATCATCACAAAAGCACAGGTCAGTGTAGACAAAATTGGGGAGGGGTTGATTTAGTCATCAATTTTTTTAAATGCTGTGTTATATATGCATCAACTTAGACTGGAATCTATACTTATCTATGGGTATATGGTTAAATATTTATAATATAATTGGGAATTATACTGGTTTAGAAAAGTAACAATTGTAGGTTTATAGTAGCCTAGTGAACTATAGTTACACCATCTCTGGAAAGTATTCCTAAAAATATTTAAGTGCTAAAACTATCTTGGGTAAAACTGGTCTGTGAACCAGCCATAAGTTCCTAAGGTAAACTGGTCTCTGAACCACCTCTAAATTCCTCTACAGTGTGATCCTGAGACCAAGGTTAACTGCCTGGCCATTTAAATGCTATCTCTCTTTTCTGTAAACAATACTGTCTTGTTGCAGATGTTCTGAGCTGTTTTTCTGTATATGTCTCAAGGTTGAACCAACTGGAGGTTGGAGCTGCTTCTCACTAATCTGCTTGGTACAGACACACAGACTGCTAATAAGGACTGCACTGGACTTATAGTCTCTCATATAGGTACCTCAGTAGCCATGTGTAGTTGGCTAGGTTTACAGTGCCAGGCATAATTTCCCTCATGTTTAGTGGTCCTTGAGGCTAATTAGACAGCTCTTAGTTACTGTTAAGATATAAATGATATATGATCCAGCTTTTAGGGATGTTTTGCCAAGTGGGTCATTGTGGTTCCTAAGCATTACATCTGGGCAGGGCTATTGATTGGTTTTCTCCTTTGTTTGGCATCTTGTATATCACCTTTCTATAGTATAAAAACTATTCCTTAGGAAGAAGGCTTTTGGGTCAGTCCCAGCTCAAATCTGAGTCCTGTGTCCAAAGTTTAGTGGTACATTTAGTCATAGGGACTTAACCTTCAACTTCTGGGAGGCAACCAAATCCAAAGCTATAGGCTATTGATTGTGAGTCTCTAGAACTCCCCTGACCAACAACTTGAAATGAAGTTTCTCATGTCTAATACTAGAGAGTTTACTAGATAGCCTGTGGCTATTGGGATTGTTACTATCGTCCCAAATGTGTGTGTGTGTGTCTGCCTGTATATATATATATATATATATATATATATATATATATATATATATATATATATTTGTATGTGTAATGTGTGTGTGTATGTGTGTGTGTGTAGAGAGAGAGCAAGAATTTAGAATAGTGTTCCCTGTCTCTTTAAATTTGTCTATGCTCTTGTAGTTTTTTATTTGAAAGTTACAGAGCTAATTTCTTGAACAATCTCTCAATTCTATTATTGAATACTGCCTGCGGCTATTATATTTTCCACATGAGTCTTTTTAAGGTGAATTCTTTCTTAATTTGAAAGAGCATGAATTTATGACATACTGAAGAAAGAAAAATACTGTTTCACCTCTGTAACAATTACCATCATCTCCACATGAAACATTTGTATTTTAGATGCTGAAAGGAATGGGTGTGGCTTCTAGAAGACAAACTGAGAAGCTGCAATTCTTCCTGAACTTGTCTCTAAGAAGTAGAAACTTTAATGTGTGAAAAAAGAAGCTAATTCCAAGTGATTGTCATGTCACCTTCAACTCAAATTGGTAAACATAGTAAACTCAATGGATGATATTTTTCCTTTTATTGAAAATAGATTATTTTCTCATATAATACATATTGATTATGTTTTCCCTTACCTCTACTTCCAACAATTGTCAGCCTCTCCTCTCAATTGGATTTATTCCATTTTTTGTTTCTCATTCGAAAACAAACAGACTTCTAAGGGATAATAATAAAATATAAAAAATGAAATATAGTTAGATAAAACAAAAGCTAATATAATAATTGGACATAAAACAGTAGAAGAAAAAGAGCCCAAAAGGCACAAGAAACAGAGACTCACTCAGTTGTACATACGGGAATCTAGTAAAAACTCTAAATTGCAAGCCATAATATTAATGTACAGTGCCTGTAGAATAAAAAGACATGAAAAACATAAATAAAAATTAAGAGAAAATAAACAACAACAACAAAAGCAGAATCCTGACATGATACTGTGAGACTTAGAACCTCCAAAGTTGCCTTTGAGTTTGTATTCGGTTGACCACCTACTGCTGGGCATAGAGCCTACCCTTAAAAGTAGTTTGTTCCCTCGTTGATAGTTCCTGGAGGAAACCAAATTTTCATTTTCTAGTGACTATCAAGTGAAGATAGCTTCTGGGTTAGAGATTGGAGTATGTGTCCACTTCTCCTTTCAGTTCTAGGACCTCAACTGCTGCAGACCCATGCAGACCCTATGCATGCTGCCTCAGTTTCTCTTGGTTAATATGAATTGTTAGTGATGTAGAGGGCCTTGTTTCCTGGTGTCTTCCATCACTTCTGGCTCTTATACTCTTTATGCTTCTCTGATGATAGCTGAGCAAGGCACTGATTTCTGAGTATAACACAATGTCATTAGGAATCATTTTATTGTTGCATTGCCAAAACAAACAAACAAACAAACAAACAAACAAACAGACAGACAAAAGACCAGTAGTATTTGGCTTTGCCTAAGATCTCTTGGCTATTTAATCTCAGGTACATGGTTACCCAAGCTGTGTTGGGAATGGGTTGCATATTATGGAGTAAGTTGGTTATTCTCACATACTTTGTGCCACCATTGCCATGGCATATTTTGCTGGAAGAACAACATTGTAGATTACAGGGTTTGTGGCTGAGTTGGTGATTAGTTTTCTACTTTGGTTGTCTGTAGAGTACCTTCCTGTACCAAAGATACTAGAACATAGGGGCGAAGGTTCTATGTAGGTCCTAGCTTGACTCCTCCATGTTCAGTGAGTTGTATAGGTGTTGTCTTCAACAATAGTGTCTTGCCATCAGGTTAGGGAGAAACCTATAGACTGGACAACAGCCTGGATTGTTTGAGGCTCCCATGGGACCCCTTTAGCCAACAACTCAATTAAAGGAAACCCAGTCCTGATACTAGAAGCTTCATTTGGTGATAAGAGATGGCCAATTGGAGCTCTGCCTCCCCCTTTATTTGGTGATTTTATTTAGATCATATTTCTATATGTATATATTTTCAGAAGCTTCTACTGTATTAGGTTTCCATACTACTCCTCAAATGTCTCTTAAATTTACTGTCTCTCCTTGTATTCCTTCTATCTTCTCCTTCTTCCTTTCCCATCCCCCATTTATCCCTCCATTATAGAAGTCCCCATCCATACATCCCCATCTATTCTATTTCCCTTTCCTGGAGAGAGCAACCTGATACCCCACAAGTCTCTTACTCTATACCTAACCTCTGTGGTTCTACAGATCATAGCTTGGTTATCATTGACTTATCAGCTAATATCCACATATAAGAGAATGCATACCATATTTGTCTTTTTGGTTCTGAGTTACCTCAGTCAAGACGACATTTTTCTGGTTCCATACATTTATCTGGGAATTTCTTTATTTCATTTTTTAACATCTGAATAATACACCACTGTGTAAATGTACTGCATTTTCTTTATTCATTTTTTCTTTTGAGGCATCTAGATTGTTTGCAATTTCTGGCTACTATGAATAAAGCAACAATGAACATGATTGAGCAAGTGTTCCTGTGGCGGGATGATGCATACTTTGAATATATGCCTGAGTGGTATAGCAGGGTCTTGAAGTAGAGTTCCCATCTTCCTGAGGAAGCACCATGCTAATATCATAGTGGCCGTACAGGTTAGTATTCTCACTAGAAATGGAGGAGTGTTCCATTAGCTTCACATCCTCTCCAGCATGAGCTGTCACTTAGGTTTTTGTTCTTAGCCAACCCAACAGGTGTAAGATGGAATCTCAAAGCAGTTTTGATTTGCATTTTTCTGATTACTAAGGATATTGAACATTGACTTAAGTGTTTCCCACTCACTTGAGTTTCCTCTTTTGGAGTTCTCTTTTTAGATATGTACCCCATTTTTAATTGGGTTGTTTTCTTGAAATCTAGGTTTGAAGTATTTTATATATTTTGAATATTTAGCCCTCACTCATGTGTATAGTTGGTTAAGATCTTTCCCCATTCTATAGACAGTTGCTCTTTTCAAATGATGATGTCATTTGCCTTACAGAAGCTTTTCAGTTTCATGAGGGCTGGTTTATTTATTGTTGCTCTTAGTGCTTGTGCTAAAATTGTTCTGTTCAAAAAGTCTTCTCCTGTGCCAGTGAGTTGAAGGCTATTCCCAGTTTCTCTTCTACCAGATCAGTGTATCTTGTTTCATGTTGAGGTCTTTGAACTAATTTCTATTGAGTTTTGAGCAGGGCAATAAGTATGGGTCTATTTGGATTCTTCTGCATGTAGCCCTCCACATTGGCCAGCACTAATTGTTGAAGATGCTGGGTTTCCCCAGTATTTCTGGCTTCTTTTAAAATAAAAATCCAGATGTCCATACGTGTATGGATTTATATCTAGGTCTTCATTTCAAATTCACTGATTGATGGGTCTGTTTATGTGCCAATACCATGCTGTTTTTATTAGAATTGCTCTGAAATAAAAGTTGAAATTGGGAAGAGTGATACATCCAGCAGTTCTTTTATTATTCAGAATTGTTTTAGCTATCCTCTCCCTCTCCCTCCCTCCCTCTCCCTCTCCCTCTCCCTCTCCCTCTCCCTCTCCCTCTCCCTCTCCCTCTCCCTCTCCCTCTCCCTCCCTCTCTCCCTCTCCCTCTCCCTCTCTCCCTCTCCCTCTCTCCCTCTCCCTCTCCCTTCTCCCTCTCCCCTCCTCTCCCTCTTCTCTCCCCCTCCCCTCCCCCTCCCCCTCCCCCTCCCCTCCCTCTCCCTCTCTCTGTGTGTTTTCACATGAAGGTGAAGAATCTTCTTTCCAGATCTGTGAAGAATTGTGTTGGAATTTTGATGGGATTGCATTGAATTCATAGCTTGCTTTTGGTAGGATGACCATTTTTACTCCTACTGCTTCATGGGCATGGGAGAGATCTTTTCATCTTCTTATATCTTCTTCAATGTCTTAATGTTTTTATTATACAAATATGTCACTTGCTTACTAGAGTTATGCCAATGTATTTTATATTACTCAAGTCTATTATAAAAGGTGTTGTTTCCTAGTTTCTTACTCAGTCTGTTTGTCCTTTTATATAGGAGGGCTACTGATTTTACTGAGTTAGTTTTGTATCCAGCTAATTTGTTGAAGTGTTTATCAACTGTAGGAGTTCCAATGTGCAGTTTTCAACATTACTTACATATACTATCATATCATATGAAAATAAAGATACTTTGACTTCTTCCTTTCCTTTGTGCCCCTTTATCTCCTTCAGTTATCTTATTGCTCTTGCTAAGACTTCAAGTACTATATTGGACAGGTATGGAGAGAGTGGACAACCTTGCCTTGCTCCTTGTTTTTGTGTAATTTTTTTTTGTTTGGTTTCTCTCTATTTAAGTTAATGTTGGCTATGGGCTTGCTGTAAACTGGCTTTATTACATTGACATAGGTTCCTTGTAACCCTAATCTCTTCAGGACTTTTATCACAGAGGAGAGTTAGATTTTGTCAAAGGCCTTTTCTGAATCTATGAGACAATCTTATGGTTTTTGTCCTTTAGTTTGCTTATATGGTGGATTACATTTATCAACTTACATAGGAACTTTCCCTGTACCTCTGGGTTGAGGTACACTTGATAGTGTTGGATGATCTTTTTTATGTGTTCTTGGATTTCTTTGCTGGTTTTTTTTTTTTTTTTTTTGGTTTGGGTATCATGGCACTGTGGCCTTGTAAAACAAATTAGGCAAAGTTCCTTCTGTTTCTATTTTGTGGAATAATTTGAGGAGTACTAGCATTAACACTTCTTTGAAAATGCAGTAGAATTTTGTGCTAAAACCATCTGTCTCTGTGCTTTTTATGGTTAGGAGACTTTTAATGACTACTTCTATTTCACTAGGATTTTATAGGTCTATTTCCATCACTTATCTGATCTTTATTTAACTTGGTGAGTGATATACATTGAGAAAATTATACACTTCTAGGTTTTCCAATTTGGTGAGACTGGGGTGTTAAACCTGAAGGATCCAGGAGAAAAAGAGTGAGGATCTGAAGCTTGCCTACTCTGCTTTACTGCTTTGGCAGATCTGCTGGGAATGCCTGCTGAGTTGGGGGCTGGGATAACAGGATGACTGGAGATGATCTGTGTGGTCTGTTGAGATTGGAGCAGAGAGGAGTGGGAGGCTGCAGAGAGTTGGGGTGAAAGGCAGTTGAGGTGAGACTGGAGAACTGGATTTGGAGGAGTAGAGGGAGTGGTGGAGATCTTATTTAGGCTACCTGCTGCTTGGAGTGGACTTTGGGTTCCTAGGGAATGCTTGCTGGAGTTGGGGACTGGGATAAAGCAATGAATTCAGGGAAAGAAATGTTGCAGAAAAGGTATATTTGTGTTCCTTTGGAGATGGGGGCATGAATGGAGTATCATTGCTGCCAACGGTCAGAAAGAGAGCTGGGGATATGAAAGAATGTTTGGATCTGGAGGAGAAAGTGGAGAGGTGAAGATCTGCAGTTAAACTTATCATTTTCTGGCCTGTGAGATTGGTGTGTTCCCAAAAAATTGCATGTCGGTTCTGGAGGCTTGAGTGAGTGAGGGGAAGGAAAACTGGAGAAGAACAGCTATGGAGGTCAGAGAAGAAGGGGAGACCACAGTTGTATTCTGATACAGATCTGGGAATGAGAGTAGAGGAGTTGGAGTTATGGAAGGAGAGGTGAAGATCTGCAGATAGGCTACCTCCTTCCCATGACAGGAGGCTCCATTGACTTTAATGATATTTTTGGTCATCATATAAAACTGACAGACCTTAGTTTCAGTCTTTGTTTTTGGTTGAGCATTTGAAAGCCAAGTGTTGATATTTTGTAGAACTGAAACATCTGAAATACAAATCCATATTACAATAGTCTTTCTTCACTCGTGGTTAACTCATAGTTAGGTTCTGTTGTTTGACATGATTATCACTACCTTTCCTCATGTAATACTCAGGAAATCCTTACTCTAAGTTAAAACTAGTCTCTCTGAGGAATGATTAGGAACGGTGCTCCTAACTACTTTACATTAATGAAGACTGGGAAATGTTTCAATAGCTGTCAAATTTGAAGGCATGGAGCTAAAGAATACCACTTTAAAAGAATATGCACATACTGGATCTAGAGCAGCAGCACAGCAGTTAAGGATACAGGCTGTTCTTTCAGAGGACCTGGGTTCAATGCCACTTTGCAGTTCACAGTCAACTGAAATGGCAGTAGTATCTGGGCATCCGACACCCTATTCCAGTCTTTGAAGATACTACATAAACTTGGTGAACAGACATGCACACAGGCAACCTCTGCAATGATAAAAACAAAGTATGAGCATGTGGGTTTTTTTGTTTTGTTTTTGTTTTTAGCAAACATCTATATGTTATATGCAGTGTATGCTATATACATCTATATGCTATATGCAGGCTAGTGTTATATTGTTATGCAGTGAGGTCTAAAATAATCAAACATAAGTAAATATGTATATAAATATACATATATATGTATATTCTATGTGTTAATACACAACATGAGACATTTATATGAATACATAGGTTAAACAGTTAAGTTATATTCAAAAGTTATGAGGAATGTGTTCCACTTGTAACAGTTCTGGATGCCATATAGACCATTGGTAAATTTCAAAGCCATCTTTACACAAACTTAACAAAACCAATAATCTTAGGTTTAAATTTTCCTGTTGTATTTGTAGAAATAGCAATTTCAGATCTCTAAAATAATACAAATGATCAAATATTAGCAGAAACAATAGGAGACTGCATGTTTATTTTGGAAAATACTAAAAAAGCAGCTAATGAGAATGCTTCATGACTATTTAGTACTCTACCACAATTATACCTTGCTTTCCAAAAGCAAGTCCTAGAACATAGCCTTGTAATCAATTTGACAGGTTTCTTACTGTGGGGGAAAAATAACATCAAAAGATGTCTATCTTTTGCGATGTTAATCTGTCCACAGAAAACAGCTGACAAGCCTAACATGACAGGTAGTACTGTGTGTCTTATGTTCCTCCAGGGATAAGAACTTTAGCAATTATCTACCTTCGCTAGTGTATTTTCCCAATGTCCCATTGTATGTGATTCCTAAATTGCTAATGGTATGTGATTCTCCGTAAAAACTAATTTCACTTTATTTGCTGGCGAACTTGTCCGGACAGCCCCACAGTTAGCTTTGCAATAACTCTCCTTTGGCAGGTGTTAGGCGGTAAAGGGATTGCTCATTGGCACCTCAGGCTCTCTTTCTAATTTGCCTTTCTGCTATCTAACAGGG
Organism: Mastomys natalensis; assembly: GCA_021653895.1. Taxonomy (NCBI): domain Eukaryota; kingdom Metazoa; phylum Chordata; class Mammalia; order Rodentia; family Muridae; genus Mastomys; species Mastomys natalensis. Next base: position 294,079 of record JAJTUV010000608.1, on the reverse strand, counting down.
AAATTTATAGATACAAGCATGGAAATTAGGAAGTTAGCTTTGTTCCATTTAAAGCAGTGTATTATGAATGTATTTCCTTGAAAAAGAAAAAGATACTTTCTAAAGGCCAGTATAGTTTGAGGTAAAGTATTATGACATTTTTTAAGCAAATATAATTTCTGGGATTATAACTGAATAAGATAGATATTCATTTTTTTAACAAGGAGAGGAAAAGATGTATTGGCTCTTTCAAAATATTATAGTAGTATTTTAGAAGGAAAGTGATCAGTTGAAAGAAACACAGCTCTTAATAGATCAATGAGAAAGACATGCCTGGCAGAGGACCACTTTAGATAATTTTTTTTTATAAATTTCACTGAATAAATGTCAGACAAAAGCAGTGATTCCAGTGAAATTCATTATAATATTCTCTATCCTTAAAGCCTGTCTCCAAATGTACAGTTCTCAAATCGAAGTGTTTCTGTAAATGGACATGTCTTCTTCTCTCTCTCTCTCTCTCTCTCTGTCTCTCTCTCTCTCTCTCTCTTTCACTCACTCACTCTCTCTCGCTCTCTGTCACAAGATACACTCACTTATCCACAGAAACACATTCACACATAAACATGCACACACATGTACTCATGCACACAAACCATAGACATCCAATATACATATAATCATGCATACATGCATGTAATGTAGTAATCACTTTGTTGGAGTGTGTGGTTCAATTTACGTATTCAGTAGCTCTGAGGGTGAAATCCAGATGCCAGTTAAAACCATTGCTGGACCAAGATTAGTAAAAACAGACTGGTGGGGATGTCCCATGCGTTAGGCTGGGGAGCCATGGGTGGGGCTGCAGAGTGAATGGTATCTGAAGAAACCAGGAAAGCAAATGAGTAACGGCTTAAGACATGATTATTTGCTGTTATAAACCAAATAAACAAAGCCTTTTAGCAAGAAGCCTAGAGTTAACTCAGGGAGGATGATCTTTAAGCATTCACTGGGAAACAAGCATGGGGTTAGAACTTGTCAGAATGATGGATACTCTGTTTCTCTGTAGCAGTTTCGTAAATTTTCAGAGCATGTTTTAATCCCACCAGGTACGAATAAGAGCACTTCAAGTTTGAGCCACACATGAAGCAAGCTTTTTAATTGAGGTGTAACCAAAAGCTGACCAGTGACTGCCTCGCAGTGTAAGTAGGACTATAGAAACAACTAACCTGTTTTTAGATCTTTAAGGAATAGAATTTGGAGTAGCTGCACAGGACATTTATAGTAATTAGACAATAGAGCAGAAACAAAGGATAAAAAATGTAAAATAAAAAACAAACCCAAACAACCCCCAAAATCAATCACCAGATGATTACTGATTGGTCTTTTCAAAAACAAGCCATGGGGATGGGCTGAGACTCATCAGATTCCAGAAAACAGAGACTTAAAACCAGAAACTCAGCTTGTAACAGGAAATAAAAACTTGTTTTTGACAATATAACATGATGGCTCCTGCCTTCAAAATAGAGTCAGGCAGATTCCTCATGCTTTGAAAACAAACAAACAAAAACAGAACACACACACACACACACACACACACACACACACACACACACACACAAAAGCCATCAACCCAAGTCTCTCATAATAAAATCAAGGTAATCAAGTTAATACTACATTATTTTTGTTATATCAAATCAAGATCCAGGCCTGCTCATGTTCATTCAGATGTGTTTCAGAAGCAGAGGGTAACTGACACAAGGGGGAGATATGTAATAATTTATTTTTATTTGATTTTTGAGATTATATTTTAATCATATTTCTCCCTTCTCTTTCCTTTCTCCAAACTCTATCATAATAGCGCTTCCCACTCTCCTTTAGTTCATAGCCCCCTTCTCCCTGACTGTTATTTCATGCATATATGTACACATACATGTATACATATATACATATTGTGTGTGTGTGTGTGTGTGTGTGTTGTGTTTGATTACTATAATGTGACCTATATGCATGTTTTCAGGACTGACCATTTGCCACTTGGCAATCAGCCCCACAGGCCTTTTAGATTTGCCTTCAGGATCTAAATCTTAAGCTCAGAGAGTTTTAGAGATGAATTAAAAACCTGCAGAAATTATTGAATATAAGCATTGGAAACTTCCCCAGAACATATCTAGTTAGCTTGAAACTTTTAGTGATGGACAATCGCTAAAAAAGAACTTTATCCTTTTCCTCAATGACTCCTGATTTCTTTTGAATGGTCTTTGTTTTCTTGAGAAACTAGGGAGGTGTGTTGCTCCTACACACCTGTGCATAACAAAACTCTATATTAGGTTCTTTTAAAAAGCTAAAAAGAAGTAATTTTCTGAAATTAAACCATAAGTGTGTGGAATCTAGAGACCCTATTTTATGAAAGAAAGTGCAATCTTCACAGGAGAAGCTCTCTCTTGGTGTCTCTGGGTTTCAGGTGTTTCTTTTGGTCATCTTGACTGAGATTTTTTTTTTTTTTTTGCTTCAGATTCAAGAAATTTGAAAAATCTGTCAACTTTGTATGTATGCATGGATACATGTATGTATGTATATATGTGTATACATGTGTATATGCATGTGTATGTACATCCATGTGTGATAGTTTTGTGCATATGCATATGTGAACACTTGTGTGTGCATACATGCACAGGTATATGCGTCTCTATCAGTTTCCTACCTATACAAAATGCAGTGTGCATATTTTACAAAGATCATTGACTGACATGTGTTGATACTGCCATTTTAAATGTTTCATTTGGTATAATTAGACATCAAGCATTTGAGAGAGTATTTGTGATACATAGGATATACCCCCAATGATGTCTGTGTCCCAATTCTTGGAAATCTGTAATATATTTTAAAGGTAAAACTAACTAGCAGATGTACTTCAAGATTTTCTGATGAAGCCATTGTCCCAGGTTTTCCCACAAATTTCAATATAATCGCAAACATTCCTGCGTCACTTCTTGCTATGTCCTTTTTTTCTCACTAAGTCTCAATTTCTCAGGTTGGCCTTGAACTCACTATGTAGCTAAGGATGACTTTGAATGTGTAATCCTCTCGACACTACCACAAAGGGTTTTTACTATTTGCTTGTTATATTTTGAGGCAGGATTTCTCTATGTAGCCTTGCCTGTCCTGGAACTTGTTATGCTGACCAGGATGGTCTAGAGCTCAAAGTGACCCATGTACCTCTGCCTCTTGAGTACTGGACTAAAGGTATGCATCACCACACCTGGCTCACAAAGATTTTTTTTTTTTTAAAGGAGTACGGAAAGGGGGTTTTAAAGCTAGAGAGAAAGACGACAGAATCAAACATCAGAATGGTGCGATTCTGGAAGAAGGCTTTGGGAAGGTAGCCTTTAGAAAAGGAAAGGACAAGAAACGTTCTCCCTAGAGCGTCCAACAGACACAATTCTACCCATATCCTCATTTTAATACAAGATAAGACTTGTTTCTGTACCTCTCGCCTCCAGAATTTTAAGATAACAAATATGTGCTTTTAAAAAGCTACTTTGTATTGATCTTTACAGCAGCAATAGAAAAGTAATACATTATTCATGCTGTATTGTGAACCTAAGGATAATTTTATATTTTCATATAATAACACAACATGAGCATTACAGAAGAATGGGTCTTAATAAAAAGAATTGAGTCTAGGAAAAAAACAGAAAAGGCAGCAACTGCCCCAACTGAATCAGTTGAGACAGAATTATTATTCAATGTCAGAGTCATAAATGTTAATTGGGGCCAATCATGGTGGCACTTACCTTTATTGCCAGAATTTAGGAAAAAATAGAGCAGGAGAAACTCTGTGAGTTCAAGCCCATAGTGTTGTGTGCATAATGAGTTCAGGACAGCCAGGGATACAGAGAAAGAGTTGCTTCAACAACACTCCCCACCCCAAAGAAGAAAAGAATAAGTATATTGGTGCAACTTAGCATTTGAGTTTTTAAAAGATATTGTTTTAAAGAAGAATGAAGATATAGTTATTATTTTAGGATAATTCCAGGGAAATAAATTAGAGTCATGAAATCTTCAAGTTATTTTATCTACTCTGTTTCTGAATTAAAGCAGGCCTTCTTAACTCACACCATAGTGAGCACATTAAATATCAGAAAGCAAAGCTTCTAAACTCAGAAGGAGTGGTCCCACTGCCTCTTTTCCTGTTATCTAGTCTCTAGTCTAGTGATCAAAGAACAGGCTGACCTGTAGCCTAGTGCTCTGGATTCCAACTCTAAGAATGGATTAGTTTTTCTTTTTTCTTTTATTGGATATTTTCTTTATTTACATTTCAAATGTTATCACCTTTCCAGGTCTCCCCTCCAGAGACCCCCTATCCCATTCCCGCTCCCCCTGCCTCTATGAGGGTGCTCTTCCACACCCCCATCGACTCCCACCTTCCCACTCTGGAATTGCCATACACTGGGTCCCTCTCAGTGGGAGCCTCTCAGGAGACAGCCATATCAGGCTCCTGTCAGCAAGCACTTTCCAGCATCTGCAATAGCATCTGGGTTTGGGTACTGTATATGGGATTGATCCCCAGGAGGAGCAGTCTCTGGATGGCCTTTCCTTCAGCCTCTGCTCTATGCTTTGTCTCAATATTTCCTCCTGTAAGTATTTTATTCCATCTTCTAAGAAGAACTGAAGCATATATACTTTGGTCTTCCTTCTTCTTGAGTTTCATGTGGTCTGTGAATATCCATTATATCTTGGGTGTTCCAAGCTTTTGGTCTAATATACACTTATCAGTGAGTGCATACCATGTGTGTTCTTTTGTGACTGGATTACCTCACTCAGGGTGATATTTTCAAGTTCCATCCATTTGTCTGCAAATTTCACGAAGTCATTGTTTTTAATAGCTGAGTAGTATTCCACAGGGTAAGTGTACCACATTTTCTGTATCCATTCCTCTGTTGAGGGACATCTAGGGTGTGTCCAGCTTTTGGCTATTATAAATAAGGCTGCTATGAACATAGCAAAGCATGTGTCCTTGCTATATGTTGGAGAATCTTTTGGATATATGCCCAGGAATGATATAGCTGAATCCTCAGGTAGTACAATGTCCAATTTCTGAGGAACCACCAGACTGTTTTCCAGAGTGGTTGTACCAACTTATAATCCCACCAACAATGGAGGAATGTTCCTCTTTTTCCACATACTCACCAGCATCTGCTATCACCTGAGTTTTTGATTTTAGCCATTCTGACTGGTGTGAGGTGGAATCTCAGGGGATGCATTTCCCTGATGACTAAGAATGTTGAACATTTCCTTAGGTGCCTCTCAGCCATTTGAGTTTCCTCATGTGGGAATTCTATGTTTGGCTCTGTTCCCCATTTTTAACAGGGCTTTTTGATTCTCTGTAGTCTAACTTTTTGACTTCTTTGTATATATTGGATATTAGCCCCTTATCGGAATTGGTAAATTCCGATTTGTAGAATTGTAGAATTGGTAAAGATCTTTTCCCAATATGTAGGTAGCCATTTTATCCTATTGACAGCATCCTTTGCCTTACAGAAACTGCACTTTTATGGGATGCCATTTGTTGATTGTTGATCTTAGAGCATAAGCCATTGGTGTTCTGATCAGGAAAATTTCCCCTGTGCCCATGTGTTTCAGACTTCTCCCCACTTCTCTTCTATTAGATTCAGTGTATCTGGCTTTATGGGAGGTCCTTTATCCACTTGGACTTGAGTTTGTAGAGGGAGATAAGAATGGATCAATTTACATTCTTCTACATGCTGATTGTCAGTTGAACCAATACTATTTATTGAAAATGCTGTCTTTTTTCCATTGAATGGTTTTAGCTTCTTTGTCAAAGATCAAGTGAACATAGGTGTGTAGGTTCATTTCTTGGTATTCAATTTTATTCCATTGATTGACCTGACTGTCATTGTAGCAATACCATTCAGTTTTCATCACAATTGCTCTGTAGTACAGCTTGAGGTCAGGGATAGTGATTCCCCCAGATGTTCTTTTATTGTTGAGAATAGTTTTTGCTATCCTGGGATTTTTGTTATTTCAAATGAATTTGAGAATTGCTCTTTCTAATTCTATGAAGAATTGAGTTGGAATTTTAATAGGGATTGCATTGAATCTGTAGATTGCTTTCGGCAAGATGGCCGTTTTTACTGTATTAATTCTGCCAATCCAAGAGCATGGGAGATATTCCATCTTCTGAGATCTTCTTCAATTTCTTTCTTCAGAGACTTGAAGTTCTTGTCTTACAGATCTTTCACTTGTATGGTTAGAGTCACACCAAGATATTTTATATTGTTTGTGATTATTGCAAAAGGTGTCATTTCCCTAATTTCTATCTCTGCTTGCTTATCCTTTGAGTATAGAAAGGCTACTTATTTGTTTGAGTTAATATATCCAGCTACTTTGCTGAAGTTGTTTATAAGGTCTAGGAGTTCTCTGGTGGAATTTTGGGGACACTTAAGTACGCTATCATATCATCTGCAAATAGTGATATTTTGACTTCTTCCTTTTCAATTTGTATCCCTTTGACCTCCTTTTGTTGTCTCTAGCAAAATCTTCAAGTACTATATTAATTAGATAGGGAGATAGTGGACAGCATTGTCTAGTCCCTGATTTTAGGGGGATTGCTTCAAGTTTCTTTCCATTTAGTTTAATATTGGCTATTGGTTTTCTGTATATTGCTTTTACTATGTTTAGGTATGGACTTTGAATTCCTGATCTTTCCAAGACTTTTAACAACAGGAATGTTGAATTTTGTCAAATGCTTTCTCAGCATCTAATGAGATGATCATGTGGTTTTTTTTTTCTTTGAATTTATGTAGTGGATTACACTGATGGATTTCCGTATATTGAACAATCCCTGCATTCCTAGGATAAAGCCTTTTTGATCATGATAGATGATTGTTTTGATGTGCTCTTGGATTCTGTTTTGCCAGAATTTTATTGAGTACTTTTGCATTGATGTTCATAAGGAAAATTTGTCTAAAGCTCTTTTTCTTTGTTGGGTCTTTGTGTGGTTTAGGTATAAGCATAATTATGGCTTCATAGAATATATTGGATAGTGTTTCTTCAGTTTCTATTTTGTGAAATAGTTTCAAGAGTGTTGGTATTAGTTCTTTTTTGAAGGTCTGATAGAATTCTGCACTAAACCCATCTGACCCTGGGATTTTTTTTGGTTCGGAGACTTTTAATGACAGTTTCTATTTCTTTAGTGTTCATGGAAATGTTTAGATGATTTATCACAGTCTGATTTAACTTTGGTATTTGGTATCTGTCTAGAAAATTGTCCATTTCATCCAGATTTTTCAATTTTGTTGTGATAGGCTTTTGTAGTAAGATCTGATGATTTTTTTTTAAATTTCCTTAGGTTCTGTTGTTATATCGCCCTTTTAATTTCTGATTTAGTTATTTTGGATACTGTCTCTGTGCCCTTTGGTTAGTTTGGCTAATGGTTTATTTATCTTGTTGATTTTCTCAAAGAACCAGCTCCTGGTTATGTTGATTCTTTGTATAGTTCTTTTTGTTTCTACTTGGTTGATTACACCCCTGAGTTTGATTATTTCCTGCCATCTATTCCTCTTGGGTATATTTTCATCTTTTTGCTCTAGAGCTTTCAAGTGTGTTGTCAAGCTGCTAGTGTATGCTCTCTCCAGTTTCTTTTTGGAGGCTCTTATAGCTATGAGTTTTCCTCTTAACACTGCTTTTATTGTGTCCCATAAGTTTGGGTATGTTGTACCTTCATTTTCATTAAATTCTAAAAAGTCTTTAATTTCTTTCTTTATTTCTTCTTTGACTCAGTTTTCATTGAGTAGGGCATTGGTTGTTCGGCTTCCATGTGTATGTGGGCTTTCTGTTGTTCTTGTTGCTATTGAAGACCAGCCTTAGTCCATGGTGGTCTGATAGGAAGTATAGTATTATTTCAATCTTCTTGTATTTGTTTAAGTCTGTCTTCTGACCAATTCTATGGTCAATTTTGGAGAAGGTACCATGAGGTGCTAAGAAAAAAATATATTCTTTTGTTTTTGGAGGAAATGTTCTATAGATATCTGTTAAATCCATTTGGTTCATAACTTCTCTCACTTCTACTGTGTCTCTGTTTAGTTTCTATTTCCATGATCTGTCCACTGATGAGAGTGAGGTGTTGTAGTCATCCACTGTTGTTGTGTGAGGTGCAATGTGTGTGCTTTGAGCTTTAATAAAGTTTCTTTATGAATGTAGGTCCCCTTGCATTTGGAGCATAGATGTTCAGAATTGAGAGTTCTTCATGGTAGACTTTTCCTTTGATGTGTATGAAGAAGCTTTCCTTACCTTTTTTATAACTTTCAGCTGAAAGTAGATTTTTGTTATTAGAATGGCTACTCCAGTTTGTTTCTTGGGACCATTGGCTTGGAAAATTGTTTTCCAGACCTTTACTCTGAAGCAGTGTCTTTCTTTGACAGTGAAGTGCGTTTCCTGTATGCAGCAAAATGCTGGGTCCTGTTTATGTATCCAGTCTGTTAGTGTAGGTCTTTTTATTGAGGTATTGAGTCCTTTGATGTTAAGAGATATTGAGTACCAGTGCTTGTTGCTTCCTATTATGTTTCTTGTTAGAGGTGGAATTATGTTTGTGTGGTTATCTTTTTTTGGGTTTGTTGAAAGAAAATTACTTTCATGCTTTTTCTAGGATGTAGTTTCCCTCCTAGGATGTTGGAGTTTTCCATCTATTAGCCTTTGTAGGGCTGGATTTGTGGAAAGATACTGTGTAAAGTTGTCTTTTTCATGGGATATCTTGTTTTTTCCATGTATATTAATTGAGAGTTTTGCTGGGAATTGTAGCCTGTGTTTGCATTTGTGTTCTTTTAGGCTATGTATGACATCAGCCAAGAATCTTCTAGCCTTCATAATATCTGATGTAAAATCTGGTGTAATTCCAATAGGTCTGCCTTTATAAGTTACTTGACCTTTTTCCCTTACTGCTTTCAATATTATTTTTTATTGTTTTATGCATTTGGTGTTTTGACTATTATGTGACAGTAGGAACTTCTTTTCTGGTCCAATCTATTTGGAGTTCTATAGGCTTCTAGTATGTTTATGGGCATCTCTTTCTTTAGGTTAGGAAAGTTTTCTTCTATAATTTTGTTGAAGATATTACTACCCCTTTCAGTTGGGAATCTTCACTCTCTTCTATACCTATTATCCTTAGGTTTGATCTTCTCATTGTGTTCTGGATTTCCTGAATGTTTTGGGTTAAGAGTTTTTTGCATTTTGCATCTTCTTTGACAGTTGTGTCAATGTTTTCTATGGTATCTTCTGCACCTGAGATTCTCTCTTCTATCTTTTCTATTCTGTTGGCGATGTTTGCATCTATGACTCCTGATCTCTTTCCTAGGTTTTTTACCTCCAGGGTTGTCTCCCTTTGGGAGTATTTATTGTTTCTATTTCCATTTTTAGATCCTGGATAGTTTTGTTCAATTCCTTCACCTGTTTGGTTGTATTTTCCTGAAATTCTTTAAGGGATTTTTGTGTTTCCTCATTAAGGGCTTCTATCTGTTTACCTGTGTTCTCCTGTATTATTTACGTCCTTCTCAAAGTCCTCTATCATCGTTATGAGACATGATTTTAAATCAGAGTCTTGCTTTTCTGGTGTGTTGAGGTATCCAGGGCTTACTGTGGTACGAGAACTGGGTTCTGATGATGCCAAGTATCCTTGGTTTCTATTGCTTATGTTCTCGCCTTTTCCTCTTACCGTATGGTTATCTCTGGTGTTAGCTGGTCTTGCTGTCTCTGACTGTGACTTACCCTCCTGCAAGCCTGTGTGTCAGCACTGTTGGAGACCTCATGGTATTTGGGTATGGAGAGTTGTGGCACAGGGTCAGCTCTGGTCACAGATGGAAACCAGAAGGGTGGACTAATCTTAGGTTGCAATAAGTCACTTAAACATACTTAGATGTGTTAGACTGATCCTAGAAACTGCTGAACAAACATTGGGTTCATTTCTCATTACAATTAAGTAGCAAATCTTTTGTGATTGAGTCCAGGAATACAGGTTTCTTTAATTACCATTATTCTTAAACAATTAACCTCAATTTAATAAACATCATTGTATAACAATTTAATTTTTGCCCTATTAACTAAACCAGTATTTTAGGCATTGTTTGGGAATATAGAGAGGGGTAAGCCTTGTCAGATAGTTTCATAAAGATGGGACATAAACAATAAACCTTAGTTATTGAAAAATACATGAATGCTGTACAAACAATAGTGCATGCTATTAGAGTAAAGACTCAGTGTTGAGTAATTCTCATTGACAAAATAAGTCACATTCAGCAAAGTCCAAGAATGCGAAATGCAATATGGAGTGAACCAGTACCAATGTCCTGGTAAGATCTTTCATCCTCCTGACAAACACCAGGGAACTGTTCAAAGAAAGAACATTTTATTTGGGCTCAAAGTTAAGGAAATTTTAGCCCCACAGTGGGTTTTGATGTGGACATTGAGTGAGAGAGAATATCATGGAGATCAGAGTGCTGCTCTAGTTGTGATGGCCGGGAAACAGAGGTAAAAGGAAGAAGAGCTAGAGGATCTGATACTTCTTTCATGACACCAGTAACCTACTTCTTCCAACTAAGTTTTGCCTCCTTTTGCCACATCCCAAAAATAACATATTAGGAACTCATGTAGGGATTCACCTATTGATCGGATTAGAGTGCTTAAGATCTCATTACTTCTCAAAAGTACATTGCTGGCAACCAAGCCCAATGCATGAGCCTATGGTGGACAGACCACATTTAAAGCATGATAGTTGAATTTAAATTACCCATCCCACATTGACTGAAGATTCAGTTTCTCCTAGAAAAAAAAAATGGAGCAAATGAAAAAAGACATTAATACATGGAAAATGCTTAGGCTAAAGCCAGGTTTAAGGCAAGCATTCTTCAAATTTTACAACATTTCAAAGATTAGATGTGTTCTTATTCTATTTCTTCTGTTAATACTTTCTTCCTTGCCTATCACACAGCCATTGCTCTACTTTTTATAAGGCATAATGACCTATACATATAATTTAAGCACTTGCGAGGTAGAGGCAGGAGGATCAGGAATTTAATACACACATGCACACACAAACAATCATATTCACTCATTACTTGCAGATATCTTAATTAACATTGTCTTATTAAGGACTATGTGTAAATTAGTAACAGTAAAACAATGGATGTGTTTTCTTCTACTGGAAGAAGTTCATGGACAGACAGACAAATATCAATTTACAAGATAATAATGAGAAGTATCTGGTGCTCTGGAAGTTTGTGATGGGAGTAAGAGACACCTGAGATAGCTTCATGAAGTCTCTCCAGGAACTGATAACATGAGCTGAAGTAGAATTTCATTGCAATTATTTGTGTGAAAAGGTAAAGAACGGGAGAAAAGGGCACAAGTGAGAGGACAGAGTGCACAAAGGGTCAGATCAACAGGGTACTAACAAACACTATGTAGGTCTGAGCTAATGAGAAGTCATCAACTGTCCTATTGATGCTGGAAAATAAAGCTTAGAGTACACAGATTGTTCAAGATCATGCAGTGATTCCAAACCTCCAACTGTGTCAATGGGAAGTCATTGAAAGAGATGCAATAAATGGAAAAATAGAATGGTTGTTTTGCTATTTGGAAACTGGTATTTGAAATGCAGGAAGGCTATATAGAGGGTGACATAGTTGAAGCCCACTGTATAGAGACACACACTCATATCTCTAAGTTTCTTCTCTCTGTTAGTGTCTCTCTTAATTTGAATTGATGAGATATCAAGGAAGACTCTGAATTGCTCATTATTATAACTAAATAGTTGGTATACTCTTTGTTGAAATACAGAAAAACCACGTATTTTATCGATTGGGACAGATAACACTGAGTTCAGTTGATTACATGATGCTTTGGTGGACCATCACCTATGCTTCAAGTAGTTTTACAGACTAGTTCAAGGCTCCAACAAGAAGTCTGAACAAGAGAGATAAATGTAAAGAGAATCTATTATAGATGTCAGATATGGAATCACCTGATGAGAAGTTAAAGAATTGGAGGGATGCAGAAATTAAGACTGAGACCTATGTGAATCTCAGGTCAGGGAAGGAATAATTAATTCATAGCAAGATTGTTCTGACATGATTGCAGAAGAATTGCTGGATCCACTGTAAGGTATCTTTTCCTGAAGATAAATATCCTGAAGTAGTAAAAGAAGGTAACATTAGTAAAAATAATTGTACTAAAGTGATGACCATACACTCAAAGGTGAAACAGATAAATTGGAGGACAGAGAGTACTTAGAGGAAAATAAATATTATCTTTGAAGACTTAGCAATTTTCCAGTTGTTTTCAGTATTTAGGATATTTTGCATATCTTGCAAAACACATTGAATTGTTCTACTGGATTATTGCTCTGCCCATACCTAAAGAATAAAGAAGATAATTTTTTAAGTATTTATTTTATTTTATTCATGTATCTCAGGTTGATGTTAAAATTCTGATCCTACTGCCACTACCTCCAAGTGCTTAAATTATATGTATGAGGCATTGTGTCTTATAAAAAGTAAAGAATTTTCAAGGTGACTTTAGCCAGAACCTGAGATTTAGACTTTACTCTGGTAAATGTGTTTGACAGCTCCATAGACTCATGAATATACTGACTACCTAGTATGAAAAAGCCAGTCTGTACCTTCAATATCATTCTTAAACAAAACTATATTGTTTTTGCATTTGCCTAGCTTCCCAGAAATTTTCAGAAAACAGCAAAGTGAGCTATTCTGACTAGAGAAATGTTTTTATATGATTTCTTGAGTTTACTGAAATAAGTTGTCTTGGGGAAATTAAATGGACAAAGAAAATATGAACAGCCCATGGGAGAAAATAAAAAGTTCAGAAATAATGTTGTAACAGAGATTGCTTCTTTGAACCATGGGAAGTGTATTCAAGCAGAGTCACGAATTTGGCTTTTAGACTTAAGAAGTATAAGTCACAACACTAGCATGTCAGATTTTGGTTTAAAGACATCTGGTGGTATATAAATGAGAGATACAGAAGAAATTTATTTTTCTGTTCATTATTTCAGTTGTGTGAAAATAAATTTCTTTCTACTAGTTAAGAAGAATGGAAAATATAAAATCAACACATAGGTAGATATGGCTTGGGCTGGCAGTGGGTTTCCTGGTCAAAAAAGAGTTAAAGAGTTGACATCTTTTTATCCTTCCCCTTCCCTTTTCGTTCTGTCACAAGGTTTACCTTGAATTTGTGATACACCTGCCTCAACTCAGCATTCTAGTGTTGGAATTATAGTTCTGTGCCACATACTAGAATAAATTGCCTAAAAGAAAACAAATCCCATTTATAAGACCTTTACCCTCCTCCCTGATTGCCTGCCAAAGACTGTACATCCAATACCATTCATTCTAAGAATTAGCTTTCTGGATGTGAATTTTAAAGGAATACAAACATTCAGTCCATGACATCAAAAAATATTTATTATTTATCAGTGTGTGTGTCTGGGTGTAACTATTGTGCATTTTCTGTGGTATATGTACATGTGTGTGAGAATATATATATATGTATATATGTGTATGCATATGTATATATTCAAAGAGGTTAGAGGAGAGCATTTTTTGCCTTAGTTTCTTCAGACAGGGTCTTTCACTAAATACGGTGCTAGACTGATGGCCAGCAAGACCTATCATCCTCCTATCTGTGTCTCATACTTAGATACTGAGCCATCTCTCCAACCTAGATAACTTAAATAAAAATGTTTTGTTTACTTAAAACAATATTGTATAATAATAGAACTTCTGGAAGTATCACCATTCATGATGATTTCAAGTTATACTACAGAACAATAGTAATAAAAACCACATGGTATTGGTATAGAAACAGAGAGTTTGATCAGTGGAATTGAATGTAAGACCCAGAGATACACCCACACACTTATGAGCACAGAGTTGATAAAAAAGCCAAAACAATACAATGAAAAAGAGAAATCATCTTTATCAAATGGTGTTGGTCTAACTGGATGTCTCCACATAGAAGATGCAAATAGCTGGGTCCTCAGGTAATGATATGTCCAATTTTCTGAGGAACTGCCAGAAAAATTTCCAGAGTGGTTGCACCATCTTGCAACCCCACCAAAAATGGAGGAGTGTTCCTCTTTCTCCACATCCTCACCAGTATCTACTATCACCTGAGTTTTTGACCTTAGCCATTCTGACTTGTGTGAGGTGGAATCTCAGGGTTGTTTTGATTTGCATTTCCATGATGACTAAGGATGCTGAACATTTCCTTACGTGCTTCTCGGCCATTCACATTTCCTCAGTTGAGAATTCTTTGTTTAGCTCCATACCCCATTTTTTAATAGGGTTATTTGGTTGTCTAGAGTCTAATTTCTTGAGTTCTTTGTATATATTGGATATTAGTCCTCTATCGGATGTGGGATTGGTAAAGATCTTTTCCCAATCTGTTGGTTGCCGTTTTGTCCTATTGACAGTGTCCTTTGCCTTACAGAAACTTTGCAATTTTATGAAGTCCCATTTGTCAATTCTTGATCTTAGAGCATAAGCCATTGGTTTTCTGTTCAGGAACTTTTCCCCTGTGCCTAGGTATTCGAGGTCTTCCTCACCTTCTCTTCTATTAGTTTCAGTGTGTCTGGTTTTATGTGAAGGTCCTTTATCCACTTGGACTTGAGCTTTGTACAAGGAGATAAGAATGGATCGATTTGCATTCTTCTGCATGCTGTCTTCCAATTGAACCAGCACCATTTGTTGAAAATGCTGTCCTTGTTCCACTGGATGGTTTTAGCTCCTTTGTCAAAGATCAAATGACCATAGATGTGTGAGTTCACTTCTGGGTCTTCAACTCTATTCCACTGATCTTCCTGCCTGTCTCTGTACCAATACCATGCAGTTTTTTATCACTGCTGCTCTGTAGTACAGCTTGAGGTCATGGATGGCGATTCCTCCAGAAGTTCTTTTATTGTTGAGAATGTTTTTCGCTATCCTGGGTTTTTTGTTGTTCCAAATAAATTTGAGAATTTCTCTTTCTAGTTCTGTAAAGAATTGAGTTGGTATTTTAATGGGGATTGCATTGAATCTGTAGATTGCTTTGGGCAAAGTGGCCATTTTTACTATATTAATCTTGCCGATTCATGAACATGGGGGATCTTTCCATTTCCTGAGATTTTCTTCCATTTCTTTCTTCAGAGACTTGAAGTTCTTGTCATAGAGATCTTTCACTTGCTTGGTTAGATTCACACCAAGGTAGAGGTATTTTATATTATTTGTGACTATTGTGAAGGGTGTCATTTCCCTAATTTCTTTTTCAGCCTGTTTATCTTTCATGTAGAGGAAGGCTACTGATTTGTTTGAGTTGATTTTATAACCTGCCACTTTGCTGAAGTTGTTTATCAGTTTCAGGAGTTCTCAGTTATACTACTCCTGGTCATATACCCAGAAGATGCTCTAACATAGAAAAAGGACATATGCTTCACTATGTTCATAGCAGCTTTATTTATAATAACCATGTTGTGGTAAATCTCCGACCTAAATAAACCAGTCAAGGAAAACACAACTCAATAATTATGGTATAAATTGCACACCTATATTGGGCAGATTTATCATTACACTACTCTATTCCCCAGCTATGAGATCCCTTATAACTTGTGGTTTATCCAGGCTGTGTGCTTGTCCTTCCACCTCTGGCTCCTCCGTCTTTGGCTTCCTACTCTTTCTCTTTCCTCTGTAGACTACCTCTTATATCAAATTCCTCTTCTTCTTTCCTCCTCTAAGCCTTTTTCTCCACCTCCCCTTCTACTGCCCAATCACTGCCTCTAGCCTTTATTTTACAAATTTAATTGGACAGAAGGTTCACAAGACGTCACTTGTGTACAGATTCACTCCTCCTCTGCAGCCCCTCCCAGGAAAGTGGAACTAGGATCAAAATACAAGGCTGGGGCTATCCACAACATAGCCAGAAGCTGGAAAGAACCCAGATGTCCTTTAATAGAGGAATGGATACAAAAAATATGGTACATTTACACAATGGAATATTACTCAGCTATTAAAAACAATGAATTTGAGAAATTCTTATGTAAATAGATGGAATTAGAAAATATCATCCTGAGTGAAGTAACCCAATCACAAAACAAAACACATGGTATTCACTCACTGTTTATTGGATTTTAGCCCAGAAGCTTCAAATACCCAAGATTCAAATCACAGACCACATAAAGCTCATGAAGAATGAAGAACAAGTGGGGGGGAGGGCTTCAGTTTTGTTACTCCTTAGGAGTAACAAAATACTCAAGGGAGCAAATATGGATACAAAGTGCAGGACAGAAACTGAAGGAGGGGCCATCTGCAGACCATTCCACCTGGTTATCCATTTCATGTGCAGTCACCAAAGGTAGATGCTGATGTGGATGTCAGGAGGTGTATGCTGACAGGAGCCTGACATAGCTGTCTCCTTAGAGGTCTGCAAGAGTCTGACATATTCAGAGGCAGATGCTCACAGCTAACCAATGAACTGATCATGGGTTCCCAATGGATGAGTTAGAGTGAAGACTGAAGGACTTGAAAGGGTTCACAACCCCATGAAGAGAGCAACAAAACCAACCAACCAGAGCCTCCAGGATCTAAACCACCATCCTGGGAGTGCTTAGGGAGGGACCCATGGCTCCAACTATATATCCAAGGGAGGTATAGGTGGGAGAAGAGATCCTTGGTCCCATGAAGGCTGGACGTTGTGTGTGGGGGGTGGTAGATGGGGGCACAACCTCATAGAAGGAGGAGGAAGGGGATGGGATAGGGGGTTCCTGGGAGGGAGGGGAAAATGGCTAAGGGGAACATCTGAAATGTAAATAATATCCAATAAAAAAAAAGAAGATGCAAATAAACTCATATCTATCACTCTGCACAAAACTTCAATTCTAAGCGGATCAAAGACCTCAACATAAAATCAGATGCACTAAATCTAATGGAAGAAAAAGTAGGGAACTGCCTTGAACTCAATGCTAAAGGAGACAACTTTCTGAACAGAACACCAATAGCTCAAGCACTAAGATCAACAATTAATAAATAGGACCTCATGAAACTGAAAAGCTTCTCCAAGGTTTAGGACACATTCAATAGGACAAAACAGCAGCCTGCAGATAGGGAAAAGATCTTCACCAACCCCACACCAACAGAAGACTAATATCCAAAATATATAAAGAAGTCAAGAAATTAGACACCAACAAACCAAATAACCTATTTAAAAATGGTGTAAAGAGCTAAAAAGAATTCTTAACAGAGGGATCTCTAATGAGCAAGAAACATTAAAGAATGTTCAGCCTCCTTAGCCATCAGGGAAATGTAAATCAAAATGACTCTGAGATTCCATCTTACACCCATTAGACTGGCTAAGATAAAAACCTCAAGGGATAACACATGCTGGAGAGGATGTGGAACAAGGGGAGTAGAAACTGGTACAATGCCTTTGTAAGCTAATTTGGTGGTTTCTCAGAAAATTGGGAATACTTCCACCTCAAGACCTGGGATATACCACTCCTAGGCATATACCCAAAAGATGACAAGGACATTTGCTCAACTATTTTCATAGCACCTTTTTGTAATAGCCAGAAACTGGAAACAACCTAGATGTCCCTCAACTGAGGAATGAAGAAATAAAATGTGGTACATTTATATAGTGAAATACTATTCCACTGTTAAAAACAAGGACATTATGAAATTTGCAGACAAATGGATTGAACTAGAAAATATCATCTTGAGGGAGCTAACCCAGACCCAGAAAGACATGTATGGTATGTATTCACTTATTAGTAGACATTAGCCACAAAGTACAGGATAACCATACTACAATTCACAGAAACAAGGAAACCAAGTAATAAGGAGGGCCCAGGGGAGGATGTATGAATCTCACTCAGAGAGGGAAACAAAATAGTCATTAGAGGTGGAGAGAAGGAGGGAACTAGTTGGAGAAGGAGCAAGGAGGGGAAAGAGGATTGGGATCAGGTGTGGGAGAGGAGGTGTGGGAAAGAGAGGTCTGGAAGTGAGAACGGCAATTAATAGGTGGTATCTCTAAGAGTAACTGCAGATCTGGGATGGGGGATGTTCCGGAGAATCTATGGGGTGACCCTAGATGAGACTCTTATCAGCAGAGTATATTGAGACTGAAGTGGACTACTTGCTGTAGCCAGGTCGGACTTTCAGTGGAGAGAGGGTACATTAACCCACCCACAAAGCCTTCAACCCAAAATTTGTCCTACGTACAAGATGTGCAGGTATAAAGATGAGCAAAGATTGAGACAATGGCTGACCGATGGCTGGTCAACTTGAGACCTGTCCCATGGAAGAAAGCCAATCCCTGAGACTATTAATGATACTCTGCTATGTTTGCAGATAGGAGTCTAGAATAATGTTTCCTGAGAGACTTCATCCAACAGAGTATGGAAACAGATGCAAAGATCCGTAGCCAAACATCAGGCAGTGCTCAGGAGTCTTGTTGAAGAGTAGGGGATTATGTAAGCTCACAGAGACTAAACCACCAACCAAAGAGCTTGTAGGGACTGGACCTAGGCCCCCTATACATTTATAGCAGATGTACAGCTTGGTCTTCATGTGGACCCCCTAACAATTGGAGTAGACTCTGTCTCTGATTCAGTTGCCTGCTTTTGGATCTGCTTCCCCTAATTGGACTACTTAGTTGGGATGACCTAGTGGGAGAGGATGCACTTAGGCCTACAGAGACTGGATGTCCCAGGGTGGGGTGGTACCCAAGGGGAAGCTTCCCCTACTCTAAGAAGAAGGGTATGGGTAATGGGGGAAGAATTTGTAAGGGTGGGGCTTAGAGGAAAGGAGGGACTGTGGGTGATTGGGATGTAAAGTGAGTAAATAAATTAATTTTTAAAATGACGTTGTTCTAGAGGAAGATATATGCTATTAGTTGAATAATTCTAAAGTTTGTTTGGTTTGGACATTCCTCATTAATGTCTTTGGTTTTAGCATGTTATATAATCTGTGACTTGTGTGAACTTCAAATATGAAAGTCCTTCAACATTATGTTATTACCAATAGTATGATTAATGAAAGAAAAGATGAGTGCGTCTGCTTTGGGTTTCCACATTCCTTCATCATATCACATAGTGGTATATGTGATTGATTCTCAATAAATTTCCTTTTTAATGTGAGATTAATATAAAATGGTAACTAGGAATATTCATCTGTACTATTTTTTCCTATACAGCACCTTTCTACAGATGAAGCACTGCTAACCTAAGAGGCTCTGTTTAATACAGCCAATGGGGTTAGTCAGCCCGTACTGCTCCCTGCTAATGATAGAAATACTCGAGGAGCTAGACAGAGCAGAGAAGTAGGAGGATGGAGAACCACACAGGCAAGAGACACCCTGTCCCTTAGTACCGAATGTCCTGGGTTTCGACACCAAATGACTGAGACCAGCTCACAAGGACACCTTAGCGAACAGACAGACTACAAGCTCTGGTGATTGAATCAAGAAGCACAGTTTAAGACTGAACACAGTTCCTGTCTGGGCCCAGGCTCAGAGCAGATCCCGGGCAGGCAGCTCTGCACTGAATCTCACAAAACCCGCAGAAGTGGGGCACCCAGGAGCTCTGACCCAGGCAATATCTCAGGTAAGGAGACAACAACACCCACCCCAAACAGGGAGTAACTGGAACCCACTAGGACCCAGGGATTTTACTCCTGGCCTGGAGCACCGGCTTCTTCGGGTCTGGGCCTGAGCACGCAGCAGATCCCAGCGGCAGCTCTACACCCAATCTCACAGAACCCAGGGGAAGCAGGGCTCCCAGGAGCTCTAATCCAAGCAGTTCCTTAAGCACAGAGGCAGCAACACTTGCCCCAAACAAGGAGTAACTGGACCCACTGGGACCCAGGTACTTACTCCTGGCCTGGAGCACTGGTTCCTTCTGGTTTGGGCCCTGGACCCTCAGCAGATCCTGGGCCCTAGCTCTAACCTCAGCAGCAACACCCAACCTAAACAGTTCTGGCACAACCAAGAGAATAGGAAAGACAGGCTCCAGTTAGAGAAAGCACAGGTAGCACCGAGGAGAACCAGATGGCAAAAGGCAAGCGCAAGAATACAAGGGCCAGCAACCCAGAGCACAGGACATCATCAGAACCTAGTTCTCCCACATTAAGTCCTGAACTCCCCATATCACTAGGAAAGCAAGAGTCAGTTCTCAAATCACTTCTAACGATGATGATAGAGGACTTTAAGAAGGACATAAATAACACTCTCGAAGAATTCAAGCAGAACACAGGTAAAGAGGTAGAAGCCCTTAAAGAATCATAAGAGAACACAACCAAACAGTGAAGGAATTGAACAAAACCATCCAGGATCTAAAAATGGAATTAGAAACAATAAAGAAATCACAAAGGGAGACTACTCTGAGATAGAAAACCTAAGAAAGAAATCAGGAGTCACAGACGCAATCATCACCAACAGAATACAAGAGATAGAAGAGAGAATCTCAGGTGCAGAAGGTAGCATAGAAAATATTGACACAACTGTCAAGGAAAATGCAAAATGCAAAAAACTCTTAACACAAAACATCCAGGAAATCCAAGACACAATAAGAAGACCAAACCTAAGGATAATAGGTATAGAAGAGAGTGAAGATTCCCAACTTAAAGGGCCAGTAAATATCTTCAACAAAATCATAAAAGAAAACTTCCCTAACCTAAGGAACGAGATGCCCATAATCATACAAGAAGCCTACAGAACACCAAATAGACTAGACCAGAAAAGAAATACCTCCCGTCACATAATAATCAAAACACAAAATGCACAAAACAAAGAAAGAATTTTAAAAGCAATAAGGGAAAAAGGACAAGTAACATATAAAGGCAGACCTATCAGAATTACACCAGACTTCTCACCAGAGACTATAAAAGCCAGAAGATCCTGGACAGATGTCATAGGACCCTAAGAGAATACAAATGCCAGCCCAGGCTACTATACCCAGCAAAACTCTCAATTACCATAGATGGAGAAACTAAGATATTCCACGACAAAACCAAATTTACACAATATCTTTCCACAAACCCAGCACTACAAAGGATAATAGCAGGAAATCCCTAATATAAGGAGAGCAATCATACCCTAGAAAGAGCAAGAAAGTAATCCTCCAACAAACCCAAAAGAAGATAGCCATACAAACAATGCCTCCACTTTTAGCAAAATAACAGGAAGCAACAGTCTCCTCTCCTTAATATCTCTTAATGTCAATGGACTCAATTCCCCAATAAAAAAGATGTAGGGTAACAGACTGGATACCAAACAGGATTCAACATTTTGCTGCATATAGGAAACCCACCTCAGTGACAAGGACAGACACTACCTTAGAGTAAAAGGCTGGAAAACAATTTTTCAAGCAAATGGTCCTAAGAAACAAGCTGGAGTAGCCATTCTAATATCAAATAAAATTGACTTTCAACTTAAAAGTTAAAATATCAAAATATAAAAAGGATAAGGAAGGACATTTCATTTTGTCAAAGAAAAGTCAACCAACATGAACTCTCAATTCTGAACATCTATGCACCAAATGCAAGAGCACCCACTTTCATAAAAGAAACCTTACTAAAGCTCAAAGCACACATTGCACGTTACACAATAATAGTGGGAGACTTCAACACCCCATTCTCAGCACTGGACAGATCATGGAAACGAAATTAGACAGAGGTACAGTGAAACTAACAGAAGTTATGAACCAAATGGACTTAACAGATATCTATAGAACATTTCACCCCAAAACAAAAGAATATACCTTTTTCTCAGCACCTCATGGTACCTTCTCCAAAATAGACCATATAATTGGTCACAAGACAGGCCTCACAGATACAAAAAAATCGAAATAATCCCATGCATCCTATCAGATCACCATGGTCTAAAGCTGGTCTTCAATAATGACAAAGACAATGGAAAGCCCACATTCACAGGAAACTGAACAATACTCTACTCGTTGATAATGGGGTCAGGGAAGAAATAAAGAAAGAAATTAAAGACTTTTTAGAATTTAATGAAAATGAAGACAGATCATACCAAAACCTATGGGACACAATGAAAGAGTGCTAAGAGGAAAACTCATAGCTCTAAGTGCATACAAAAGAAACTGGAGAGAGAACACACTAGCAGCTTGACAACACACCTGAAAGCTCTAAAACAAAAACAAGCAAATACACCCAAGAGGAGTAGATGGCAGGAAATAATAAAACTCAGGGCTGAAATCAATAAAATAGAAACAAAGAGAACTATACAAAGAATCAATAAAACCAGGATCTGGTTCTTTGAGAAAATCAACAAGATAGATAAATCCTTAGCCAGACTAATCAGAGGGCAGAGAGACAATATCCAAATCAATAAAATCAGAACTGAAAAGGGTGACATAACAACAGAAACCGAGGAAATTCAAAAATCATCAGATCCTACTACAAAAGCCTATACTCAACAAAAATTGGAAAATCTGGATGAAATGGACAATTTTCTAGGTAAGTACCAGTTACCAATGTTAAATCAGGAGCAGATAAACCATCTTAACAGTCCAAAACCACGAAGAAATAGAAGCAGTCATTAAAAGTCTCCCCACCAAAAAAGTCAGGTCCAGACAGTTTTAGTGCAGAATTCTACCAACCTTCAAGGAAGATCTAATACCAATTCTCTTCAAACTATTCCACAAAATAGAAACAGAAGGAACACTACCTAATTCATTCTATGAAGCCACAATTACGCTCATACTTAAACCACACAAAGACCCAATAAGAAAAGAGAACTTCAGACCAATCTCCCTTATGAATATTGATGCAAAAATACTGAATAAAATTCTCTCAAACTGAATTCAAGAACACATCAAACAGTTATCCATCATGATCAAGTAGGCTTTATCCCAGGAATGCAGGGTTGGTTCAATATACGGAAATCCATCAACGTAATCCACTATATAAATAAACTCAAAGAAAAAAACCACATGATCATATCTCTTGATGCTGAGAAAGCATTTGACAAAATTCAACACCCCTTCATGATAAAAGTCTTGGAAAGATCAGGAATTCAAGGTCCATACCTAAACATAGTTAAAGCAATATACGGCAAGCCAATAGCCAAGATCAAATTAAATGAGAGAAACTTGAAGCAATCCCATTAAAATCAGGGACTAGACAAGGCTGCCCACTCTCCCCTACCTATTCAATATAGTTCTGGAAGTCCTTAGGCAACAGAAGGAGATCAAAGGGATACAAATTGGAAAGGAAGAAGTCAAAGTTTCACTATTTGCAGATGATATGATAGTATACTTAAGTGACCCCAAAACTTCTACCAGAGAACTTCTAAACCTGATAAACAACTTTAGCAAAGTGGCTGGGTATAAAATTAACTCAAACAAATCAGTAGCATTCCTCAACACAAAGGTTAAAGTGAGAAAGAAATTATGGAAATGACACCATTCACAATAGTCACAAATAATATAAAATACCTTGGTGTGAATGTAACCAAGCAAGTAAAAGACCTTTATGAAAAGAACTTAAAGCCCCTGAAGAAAGAAATCGAAGGAGATCTCAGAAGATGGAAAGATCTCCCATGCTCAGATTGGAAGGATTAATATAGTAAAAATGGCTATCTTGCCTAAAGCAATCTACAGATTTAATGCAATGCCCATCAAAATTCCCACTCATCTTTTTTTTTTTTTTTTTTTTTCAATTCTTTACAGAGATAGAAAGAGCAATCTTAAAATTCATTTGGAATAACAAAAAACCCAGGATAGCAAAAACTACTCTCAACAATAAAAGAACTTTTGGGGGAATCACTATCCCTGATTTAAAGCTGTACTACAAAGCAATAGTGATAAAAACAGCATGGTATTGGAACAGAGACAGGCAGGAGGATCAATGGAATAGAATAGAAGACCCAGAAATGAACTCCCATACCTATGGTCACTTGATCTTCGATAAAGGAGCCCAAACCATCCAGTGGAAAAAAGACAGCATTTTCAACAAATGGTGCTGGTCCAACTGGAGGTCAACATGTAGAAGAATGCAAATTGATCCATACTTATCTCCTTGTACAAAGCTCAATTCCAAGTGGATCAAGGACTTCCACATAAAACCAGCTACACTGAAACTAATAGAAGAGAAAAAGGGAAAAGCCTTAATCACATGGGCACAGGGGAAAAGTTCCTGAACAGAACACCATGGCTTTTGCTCTAAGATCAAGAATTGACAAATGGATCTCATAAAACTGCAAAGCTTCTGTAAAGCAAAGGACACTGTCAATAGGACAAAGCAGGAACCAACAGACTGGGAAAAGATCTTCACCAACTTACATCTGATAGAGGGCTAGTATCCAAGTTATACAAAGAACTGAAGAAACTAGATTCCAGACAATCAAAGAATCTATTAAAAAAAATGGGTGCAGAGCTGAACAAAGAACTCTCAACTGAGGAAATTAGAATGGTTGAGAAGCATCTAAAGAAGTGTTCAGCGTCCCTAGTCATCAGGGAAATGCAAATGAAAACAACACTGAGATTCCACCTCACACCAGTCAGAATGGCTAAGATCCAAAACACAGGTGACAGCAGATGTTGGCGAGGATGTGGAGAAAGAGGAGCACTCCTCCACTGTTAGTGGGACTGTAAGCTGGTACAACCACTATGGAAAGCAGTCTGGCAATACCTCAGAAATTGAACACAGTGTTACCTGAGGACCCAGCTATACCACTCTTGGGCATATACCCAGAAGATATTTCAAGCATACAACAGAGCCACATGCTTCACTATGTTCATAGCTGCCTTATTTTTAATAGCCAGAAGCTGGAAAGAACCCAGATGTCCTTCAACAGAAGAATGGATACAGAAAATGTGGTATATTTACACAATGGTGTACTACTCAGCTATTAAAAACAATGAGTTCATGAAATTCTTAGGCAAATGGATTGAGCTAGAAAATATCATCCTGAGTAAGATGACCCAATCACAAAAGAACACACATGGTATGCACTCACTGATAAGTGGATATTAGCCCAAAAGCACACAATACCTAAGACGCAATGCATAGACCTCATGAAACTCAAGAAGAAGGGGAAGACCAAAGTGTGGGTGCTTTTGTCCTTTTTAGAATGAGTATCAAAAGATTCAACCAGAGCTCCCAGGGGCTAAACCTCCAGCCTGAGAAAAGGTAATTGAGGGTGGCCTTGTCAGACATCAGTGGAATTGGAGGACCATGTTTCCCAAAAGTTTGAATTCCCTAGTGTTGGAGAATCTGAGAGCAGGGAGATAAGTTTGGGAGGATGTTTGGAGCACACCCTCATAAGATTTGGAGGAGGGGGTATGGGATAAGGGGGTTAGGGGAAGAATGGGAGAGGAGATAACATTGAAAGGTAAATCATAAAATATCCAATAAAAAAATATAATGGGTCAGACAAAAAAAAGATAGCTTACTTATTGCAAATTACTTTCAAAAGTTTCTAGGAGATGCTAATTGGATAAGATCTTATTTTAAGCTCTCCACAAAAGAATTTTAGTCTCTGTTTAATATTCTCGAGAGAGAAGCAAATCCTATTTTCCCTCAACAACCAATTGACAAAAGAGGAGCAATTTTACAAAAAGTAGAAGAAGCTATTATTAATCGATATATTATAAAGACTGATTAGTTGTTGGCTGTTCTATAACAGTCCTTTGATAAAAGAGATTATCAATGTAGATTTATATTTCTTTAAATATTGTCTTTATGACTCTCTGAGTGTGGATGAAGCAGCTGCTGGTGCTTCTGCCCAGATCTTATAAGAACTCTGAAAAATGTGTTTTTAAAAATAAAAGAGGGGGACTGTTTCCCCCCAGAAGGAGTCTCCTGAAACACCTCTCATCATGCCTTGTTTACTTTTAACCCTCTAAAACTGAAAGCTCATGGCAAATCTTCTGCTGACTGCCTCTGGCATCGTGAGACCACTAAAGACTATGCCATAGCTATGTGGAAGGTCCCTCTTACCCTTAAATGGAATCGCCTGGACCCAGTTCTCATATGGGGCTGAGGACTGATTTGCCTGTTTGATACCACAGAAGGCAAGCTAAATGGCTGCCAAAAGCTTAATGGAATAAATAGATACCCCCCCCCCCCCCCCCCGCAAGGCCAGGCCCAATTATAAATAAGATGAATAACAATTGACCTCCAGGGAAGAGAAATCTCCCTGAGAATTCCCTTCTTTTTCCTTTCCAGGTAAAAATGAAACACCGGTGTCTGCTGGTAGAAGCTGTATTCCTGATGTTGGCCTCCAGACTTATACTACTCAGACCTTTGATGGGCCATTGACAATGACACCAAACAGCTAGAGATTGACATCATTAATCTGAAGAAATCCCTTGTTTCAATGTCTGAAATGATCTCCAAAAATTGCAAAGGACTTTATTGGACTTGATTTACTCTTCTACAATAGAAAAGACTGTGTACAGCTCTTGACTGTGTACAGTCCTTAAAGAAGAATGTTGCCCTTACATAGACAAGACAGGGATGGTTAAAGAGAACATGGAAAAGGTCAGAGAAGGCCCAGAAAAAAGACAGTGAGAGAAAGAGAGAGAAGAGAGAGAGAGAGAGAGAGAGAGAGAGAGAGAGAGAGAGAGAGAGAGAGAGAGAGAGAAAGAGAAAAGATGAGAGCTGGTACAAGGACTGTTTTCAACCTCTCCATGGTTGTCAACCCCATTTCCTCCCATCTTGGGACCATTAATTGGGTTATTTTTGCTGATTCTTTTGGTCCCGGGCCTTAAATAGGTTGATAACTTTGTGATACAACAAATAGATAATTTGGTAGCAAAACCTATTCAGATCCATTATCATAAGTTAGCTATGGAGGACCACGAGACTCGAGATGAGGTTGTTACTTTATCCAGGGTGTTCCTCAAACCAATCTCCACCCAACCTAAAAGAGGGGACTTCTGCCCCTAGACCAAGCAGAGAGAGGCTACCCAGAACCCTCTCTGAATGGCGATCTGAATTCTTGCTTAGGCTGTGAGGCTAAGCACTGCAAGGGAATATAAATAAAACTTAAAAATATCTATCTGGGTTCCCTGAGGGACAAGCCTGACTGCATAGAGGTTGATGTCAAAAGTTCCCCTCTCCAGGAAAAAGACATCGGGATGGGTATGGCCCTCATGCCTCATTGGACAACGACAGGAGGACCGGAGCCATTACAAGGTCCTCTTCAATTATTGGAGGTCAGGCCTCTATCCCCGCCTTCACAAGAATAGAATTGCCAAGGCCTTTCTATACTTAGAGAAGGGAGGAGATGTCAGGAGCAGCCCTACATATACACTAAAGGCCTAAAATCAGCCATAGGCCTAAAATCAGCAATAGGCCTGACATACATGCATGCTAACACAAAGCCTTGGGTCTCTCTGGAAAAACACTGAAACAGAAGGCTATAAGCTATTGTAAACAGTCAGCTTCTGTGGAAATTTACCAGATAAGTAGTCATAGGTCTTATAAATAGGCAGCCTCGGTGGAATACCAACTTAGAACAACAAGTGAATCATATGCAGAGCCATAGTGACCTGTCCCCTGAACCTACACTCAGCTGATACCCTGTTCTGAAAGGTATCTGTACTCCCCCTGAACACCTATGCTCCGGTGCCATTCCCTGCCCCACATCCTGCCTTTTTGTTTTATAACCTCTGTGTAAATAAGTAAATTATGATGTGATTTAAATAATGAAATAAATAAAAAAAAAAGAAAAAAGAAAAAAAAACAGAAATATCATTGCTCCCTTGCTGGTCAGTGTTGCACCATACTTGTCTTCTTTGGTTCTTGAAACAAGGGAATTACTAAGTGAAATTCATTAAAATGTTATCTCTTAAAATGGAAAAGGGAAAAATGTAGAGAATAAGAAGATCAAGATATAGAAGAGGTGGCACTAGAATATATAACTAGGCTTTGGAATATCTTCATATAATACTTGTAGCTAACATTGAGGACACACTCTTTTATACCCTCTAAATTTGGAGGTATTTTCACAATATTATAAAGAGATTTAATTTATTCGACAAGAATTATATAGTAAAAATATTCATTAAGGGTCACTACATGAATAGAGGCCAAATAATACATTATGAGAATTATTCTGGTTGAAGTATTTGTACATTTAACAATGAAAAAAAATAGAAATTTTAACACTTTTGTGTTGGACTGTAGTGTGCATGGGCATGAGTCCTATTGGGTTGAATTGTGGGTCCCAAGGGACCTGAGGCTTGGGGAGCAGAAGAGCAGATATTTGACTGTATTCACTTCACACCATGCCTGGGTGGATGTTGGGTTGGGAGAAGCTCTGGGACTCTGCTCCGTGGGTGGAGGGAACACAGTCTGAGATTCTGCGGGGGGGGGGGGGGAAAGCCGTGAGTTGGGGGTCCCTGGGCCAGGAGATGGCCAGGAACCGATTGGCTCTCAGGCCCTTGGGATCTCAGGTGCCATTGAGAGGCCATGGAAGGGCCAAGATGGGGTGTATGGGCTGGATCAACTTGCTTGGCTAGGTCACGGCTGCTTGGCTGCCTGGTTGAGTTGCTGGGCCTCTGTGTCTAGAAGCATAGAGAGAGCATCAGTAGGAGGTTAGAAGGTGGCTCAGTAGTTAAAGACCTTCTTCATGGTTCCCCACGGTGGGTCCAAGGAAGACAGATAGTCATGGTCTTAAGATATGGTCTTAAGATATGTATTGTCATGGTGGAAAATGGATGAAACTATACCTCGGTATTCTCAGGGTGGGCCTGAGGTTAAATACCTTTTGCAAGGAGGAGGGTCTGGGAAGGGATGCTTAATTGGCTATGCCCTCTGGCCTTTAGGTATCTCATTAATGTGGAGATTTGTCTTGAGGTTCTGTGGCCTTTAGTCATGCCCTCTACCCATGGATGGGGCTAGTGGGAGTGTTGTCCTATGTGATGAATGGCCACAGACCTCTCTGTGGGAGCTATAGCTATCTGAAAGGAGCCAGGGACTCAGGAGCAAGGCTAAACTCCTACCGTCCCTGAGGGTCTCTGAGGTTCAAAGCCTGCTCAACCACATACCCAGTTGCCTATCACAGCCCCACACCTTTGTCTCTTAGTTATAGGAAGATTGTCCTTTTAATTGAAAACACCACTGCCTAGAAAGAAGACTATATCAAGTTGTCTACATTTTTGATGCATTAAATATGACTAGAGAGAAGGCAATTATGGAAAAACATATGCTTCAACGCTATTTAGTCTTCATACAACATAGGAAGAAAACACTAGAAATAGATATGACCTGGATATTAAGGAATGTAACTATGACAAGGATTATTTCCTTGGTGACTGGTTTATATGAAGATAATGAATTAGAAAGATTTTTTTACTGTGATATTCATGTAATTATAAAGGTTTTGTGTTTTTTTTAAAAAAATTGTATACCATTATAATAAATCAATTTTTTAAGTAAATGATTCTATAGTTGAGAATTATTTTTATCATTATAATTTTCAAAAGATTGGTGTTTAAACAATAAATCACACTCACCTAAGCATAATGGTATTGAAACTTACATTTGTTATTTTAGCATCATTAAATAAAATTAGTTTCCTTTCAAAATTTTTTTTGTTTTTCAATTTTTAAATTTTTTAAAAATTTTATTTAATCTTTTTTTTTATAATCCAGATTTAATCCCCCTCCTGGTCTACCCTCTGACTGTTCTGCATCTCATAGTCCTCCCCAACCCCTGTCTCCACAAGGATGTCCCCACCTACCCCCCATCTCACCAGACCTCCCCACTCCCTGGGGACTCCAGTCTCTCAAGGGTTAGGTGCGTCTTCTCTGACTAAATCTAGACCCAGATGTATATATGTTGGGGGCCTCATTGAGGTGGTGGATGCTGTGTGGTTGGTGGCCCCATGTCTGAGAGATCTTGGGGGTCCAGGTTGGTTGAGACTGCTGGTTCTCCTACAAGGTCACCCTCCTCCTCAGCTTCTTCCAGATTTTCCATACTTCAACCACAGGGTTCAGCAGCTTCTATCCATTGGTTACGTGTAAATATCTGCATCTGACTCTTGCAGCTGCTTATTGGGTCTTTTGGAGGGCAGTCATGATAGCCCCCTCTTCTTTATCTTTTTCTTTTGTGAGCACTCCATAGCTTCAGTAATAGTGTCAGACCTGGGGTCCTCCCCTTGAGCTGGATGCCAATTAAGCCTGTTGCTGAACTTCCTTTTCCTCAGGCCCCTCTCCATTTGTGGCCTTGCAGTTGTTTCAAACAGAACAATTATGGTTCAGAGTTTTTGATTGTGGGATGACAACCCAATCCCTCACTTGATGCCCTATCTTTCTGCTGGAAATGGGCTCTACAAGTTCCCTGTCCCCATTGTAGGGCATTTCATCTAAGGTCCCTCCCTTAGAGTCCTAAGAGTCTCTCACCTCCTAGGTCTCTGGTACATTCTAGAGGGTCCCTCCACCTCATACCCTTCACATTTCCCACTCCCGAGGTTGCCTGATCCCATTCTATCTGCTGGCCCTCAGGACTTCAAGCCTGTTCTCCCAACCCAATATCTGATCATGTTCCCCTCTTCCCTCCCTGTTCCCTTTCCCATCCAGGTCCCTCTCTTCCTTCCCCCTCCTGTGATTGCTTTCTTCTCCCTTCCCATGTGGGATGAGGTGTTCTCAGTTGGAACCTTCTGATTGTTAACTTTTTTGAGATCTGTGAGTTGTATCCTGGGTATTCTGTACTTTTTTGGGTGAATATCCACTTATTAGTGTGTACAGAGGATGGATGTCTTTTTGCAGGAGGTCCATGTCTAAGTTACCTCACTCAGGATAATATTTTCTAGTTCCATCCATTTGCCTGCAAAACTCAGGATGTACTCATTCTTAATAGCTGAGCACTATTCCATTGTATAAATAAACCACGTTTTCTGGAAAAAGCATTTCTTTTAATATTATTTTTGTGCATTTTTAATTAAATAGATTTTTTATTCCTAGGGGTTTGACTGAGCCTTGCACATGCTAGAAAAGTACTCTCTCACAAAGTGCATTTTCAGTCTGTCTAGTAAATCATAGGCTGACCTAAATAATATTATGTATTATGAGAAAAATAAAATTCAGAGAAATAATTTAGATCAAATGTATAAATATATCATTATTTAAAAAATTGTTTCAAAGTAAATGTTTATATAAGAAGGCAAGTTATACTTTTATGATTATTCTGTTTTCCACTTCATGTTGAAATAACATAACAGCACAGGATGAGTGATATCATGGGCAGAAGTTGTTTGATTTGCAGGAAAAGATACTGGTAAGTCCAGCTGGGTTCAGGATAGCTCTTACATGATTTATATACACTAAGCTACATATGGTAGATAGGTCAAGTTTCAATTCCATGCTGGTGTTTGACAAAGGTCTTTTTTATGAATCACTTTATGGTGGAGGCACTGAAGGGGAGAGAGAAAGAAAGAGAGAGAGAGAGAAGAGAGAGAGAGAGAGAGAGAGACAGAGAGAGACGAGGACAGACTAGACAGTTTTAAATTCTGCCTTTACTTAAGACTAAAAACCTACTCACAAAGGATCAGCCCTTGTGACTCAACCCCACTTTTCAAAATATATATGTTTTACTATTTATGTTTATGTGCTTGAGTACATGTATGAGCAATCTGTACAGGGACCAGGGAGGCTAGAAGAGGGGTAGGATCCTGGGAATTGAAGTTCAGACAGTTCTGAGCCACAATGTATGTGCTACAGGGTCCTCTGCATGAGCAGCCAGTACGTTAACCTCTGAGCCATCCCTCTAACACCCCAATTCCTCTGACATGTCCTACAGACCAAGAATCCAATCACCTTCCACCTCTGTTACACTGACAATAAAATTTAAGTATAAAGAACATTCAAAGTTCAGAAATGACCTGGACTGTATGAAATCTGATCATTTCATAAAATAGTCCAGTTAAATTTTCTTTTCATAATGCAAGTTATAGCCAAATGGGTAAAAACATATCAAGTCAGAAACTTACAAAAGATTTGTTTGATTATTTGCAGGGGGTGGAAATGGAGCATTTTTTTACTTACTTCACATATCATGCTAGAAATATTTTTAAGTTTTAAATCAAAATCCACTTCTTTAAAGAAGTAATGGAGGTGTAGTTGTCACTATGGAAACAAGAATTCCCCAGTAACCTCTGAATTATCTTCTTGATAACATTTTTTTTCTTTCTCTCTATAGGGAACTAAATATCCTGTTTTAAAAATCAAGGAAATTTTAATCAATATCTAGCTTGAAAGCTATTGGAGTTATTTTATTATTTCTTTCACAAAGCGAGCCATGAGGGCTGAAAAGAAAACAAAACAAAAATCACAATAAATGTAACAGAGCAAGAAGAAACTGACAAAGGGGACCTCTTAATCTCATCACACGTGATCAACATGCAACACAGTTCTTTAGGAAAGACAAAAGAAGAAAACAAAATGGCAAAACCTGCTTTGGAAAATTTGTTTAAAACACATATATTGCTTACTTCTTTGGGTCTGTGGATTGTAGTGTGGTTACTCTATACTTTATGACTAACGTCCATTTATCAGCAAGTACACACCATGCATGTCCTTTTGGGTCTGGGTTACTTACTCAGGTATATTCTAGTTCTTTGGTTCTGTGGATTGTAGTGTGACTATTCTATGCTTTATAGATAATATCAACTTATAATGAGTACATACCATGCATGTCTTTCTAGGTCTGTTTAACTCACTCAGGCTATTTTCTAGTTCAATCTATCTGCCTGCAAAATTCATGAAGTCCTTGTTTTTAATAGCTGAGTAGTATCCATTGTGCAAATTAACCACAGTGTCTTTATCTATTTTTCAGTTGAGTGGTTCTGAATTGTTTCCAGTTTTTGGCTATCAAGAATAAAGTGCTATGAGTATAATTGAATATAATCACAAGTGTCCTTGTGAGACGGTGTAGCATCTTTTGGGTATATGCCCAGGAGTGGTATCGCTGGGTACTGAGGTAGAACTATTTCCAATTTTCTGAGAACTGCCAAGTTGATTTCAAAACTGGTTGTACAATTTGCATTCCCACAGCAATGGAAGAATGTTCCTCTTTCTCTACATACTCTCTAGCATGTCCTGTCCCTTGAGTTTTTTACCTCAGCCCTTCTGATCTTTGTAAGGTGGAATCTCAGAGTCATCTTGATTCATACTCCCTGATGACTAAGGATGTTGGAAAAAGTTTTTTAAAATACTTCTTGGCCATAAGAGATTTTTGTTTTGAGAATTATCTATTTAGCTCTGTGTTCCATTTTAAAAATTAAGTTATTTGCTTTGTTGGTGCCTAATTTCTTGAGTTCTTTATATATTTGAATATTAGACCTCTGTCAGATGTGCGGTTGGTGAAGACATTTTCACACTTTGTGGGCTGTTATTCTATCCTATTGACAGTGTTATTTGTCTTACAGAAGCTTTTCAGTTTCATGAGGTCCAATTTATTAATTTTTGATCTCAGTGCATGAGCTATTGGTGTTATGTTCAGGAATTTGTCTCCTGTATCAATGAGTTCAAGGCTATTATCTACTTTCTGTTCTGAGAGTTAGTAGATCTTTGATTTATTTAGACTTAATCTTTAGGAAGGGTGATATATGTGGGTCTATTTGCATCCTTCTACATGCCAACATTCAGTTAGACCAGCACCATTTGTTGAAGATGGTCTCCCTGTTCCCTTTTACGGTTTTGGCTTCTTTGTCAAAATTAACTGTCTTTAGTTATTTGGATTTATTTGATTCTATTCTGTTGGTCAACCTGTCTGACTCTATACCAATATCATGTAGTTATTATTATTATTATTTCTTGGAATTACACCTTGAAGTCAGGATGGTAAAACCTCCAGATGTTCTTTGATTTTACAATTGCTTTAGCTATCCTGGGTTTCTTGTTTTTCTATATGAAATTGGAATTTCTATATGTGTTGGAATCTTGATGGGAATTGCATTCAATCTGTAGATTGCTTTTGATAAAATGGCCATTTTCACTGTGTTGATTCTACCAAACCACAGGCATGAGAGATCTTTCCATCTTTTGATATGTTCTTCAGTTTCTTTCTTCAGAGTCTTGAAGTTCTTGTCATACAGGGCTTTTCTTGCTTGGTTACAGCTACAAGATTTTTTTGTTGTTGTTGTTTTGTTTTGTTTTTCGAGACAGGGTTTCTCTGTGTAGCCCTGGCTGTCCTGGAACTCTCTGTAGACCAGGCTGGCCTTGAAGTCAGAAATCCACCTACCTTTGCCTCCCAAGTGCTGGATTAAAGGCGTGCACCACCACTGCCCGGCAACAACAAGATATTTTATATTATTTGTGGCTTATTATTTGTAACTATTTTGAAGGGTGCTGTCTCCCTAATTTGTTTCTCCTCCCATTTATCATTTGCAAAGAAGCCAAATCATAAGAAGGCTCAAGGGAGGATGCTTGAGTCTTTCCCAGATGGGGAAGTAAAATAGCTATCAGAGGTGGATGGAGGAAGGGAACTGAGTGGGAGAGGGGATGGGCAGGGGAAAGGGTGGGATAATCAGGTGTAAGAAGAACGGGGAGAGAGAACAGAAATCGACATTATGTGGCAGAAGAGGTGGTCATCTTTAGCATGTGCCAGAGACCTGGGACAGGGAGAAGCCTCAGGGAGTTTATGTAAGTAACTTTAGCTGAGACAGCTAGCAGTGGAGGAGCTGGAGCTGGAAGTAGCAGCCTCCTATAGCCAGGCAAGACTCCTAGTGGAGGGTAAGGACAGCAATTCACCTATAAAACTTTGCACCCCCAAATGTGTCCTGCCTACAAGATGTGCAGGGACAAAGATGGAGCAGAGATGGAGGGAATGGCCAAGCAATGACTCTCCCAAATTGAGACCCATCCCATGGGCAAGAATCAATATTTGATACTATTAATGATACTTTGGTGTTCTTGCAGACAGGATTTTAGCATAACTGTTGTCTGAGAGGCTCCATCCAGTAACCCATGGAAACAGATGCAGAGACCCACGGCCAAACATTAGATGGAGCTCAGGAAGTCTTGTGGAAATGTTGCAGGAAGGATTAAGGGACCTGAAGAAGATAGGGACTCCACAGGAACACCAACAGAATCAACTAACCTGGGCCCTTGGGTGATCCCAGAGCCTGAAGCACCAACCAAAGAGCATGTATGAGTTGGACCCAGCCCCACCCACCTCATGTATGTAGCAGAAATGCAGCTTGGTCTGCATATAGGTCTCCCAACAACTAGAATGGGCATTGTCCCTGAATTGGTTGCCCATCTCTGGATTCTGTTCTCCTAACTGGGCAGCTTTTCCTGGCTTCAGTGAAGAAGATGTACCTAGTCCTACAGTGAGTTGATGTGCAAGGGTGGGGTGATACCCAGGGAGGGCCCCCTTCTCAGAGGTAAGGGAAGGGAGACAATGGGTGTGGAGGGGTCTAAGAGGAGTGGGGCTGATATTGGGATGTTAAGTAAATAAATAAGTTAATAAAAACATATTTTTAAATAATCATGAGCAGAGAATAGTTCAAGTATCTATAGTACATTATAATATGAAAGTGTAGATTAGAAATGAAATGTATATTCTTCATATTTGCTTTTTCCAAACAACACTGTGATTTAAGAATCTCTGGAGGACTTTTTGCCAGTTAGGAAAGGGAGGGCACTGTGTGTGGTACAGGCACACACATCCTTCAAGCTCTTCTGGCACCTGCATCTCTTTTCCTGCTCCATCTCAGCAGCATTGTGGGAGGATTTTCTAGATAATGTGATTTGCACATGTTAATCCATCTTTATGAAAACCAGTACGTCTGTCTTCTTCATTTTAAAGTGTGTTGCCATTTTAGAAATCCTTCAATTTTTAGTGTATAATCACAATTACTTTATTTTGTATTATCATCCTAATATAGCTAGAGAGTCTGGTACAATTACATAAACTGAATTATTTAATTAAGTTAACCTTAATGACAAATAAGGGGCTAGACAAAAATATAAAGCAGGGGAGATAGGTTTTAACATAGAAAGTTTGAAGCTTGTTTAAATGTCAACTTACGAAGGCCATAGAGAGAAGAAAGTGCAGGACTGAGTATGAGCCTTCTGATTAAAACTAAACAAAAACTAACCAACACAAAGGAGAGAGTTGAATTGAAGAAGAAATGCATTGTTTATGGTTATTGTGGTTTGTTACATGGTCATACTATGTAGTGCTGGCTGATGGGGAAACCACTGTTTAGGTCAAGCTGGTCTTAAGCTCACAGAGATCTACCTGCCTATGCCTACGCATTGCTGGGAGTAAAGGTATGGGCCACTATCAGACTGGAAATGTATTTTCTATTAGAAAAGGATAACAATCAGGAAAGTTATGCTGTATACAGTAGCATTTCATTGGAATTTGACAGGAATCTATAAGTGTAACCACCTTAGATATTCTCTATAGTACCTCCCCTCTAGCTCACTATGCAAGTGGAGGAAGATGAAGAAAATGATATCAGCATATGACTCAATGTAGAGAAGACTGGGGCAGCTATGAAAGATTGGAGAATTCTGAGTATAGACATGAGAATGGATGCTGCATAGAGTCTAGACCTAGATGACAGAAGACTGAACTGGTAGGGGGAAGATCCATACTCTTGGCATATTCTCTAATTCTGATCTAGAATGAGCCCCAATTACTAGAATAACTGAAGGCTAGAACCTTGTCACTACGGTGCAATAGAGACAAACAATTGCAGATGGTGACAAACACTGAACAATCACAATTTGCTGAAGCAGCACCTTTTAAAAACCATTTAGTTTTCAACTACTTTACTTCACTGGAATCTTATCTCTAACACTATTTTATGATATGATGATTTGACCCACAGCGTGATTTCTTCTTTATTCACAAGACATACTATATTTACTTTGCCTGATTTATTATCTTCTTAGTTCTTAGCATTTTTGTATTTATTTATATGATTTGCCTTACCTGTTAGAATATGCACAGAGAAAAATGTTCCTATGCCAGAGAGATTGCTCAGTGGTTAACCTCACATGCTGCCCTTCAAACTACCCAAACTGTGTTTCCAGTATCTATGTCATCTCATAACTACCTGTAGATCCAACTCCAGGGAATCTTTTGCCTCTAGTCTCCTTGGACAGTTAAATTTATGTGCACAACCGCCCCCCCCATACATGATTGAAAATAAATCTTAAAAAAACTGAGTTAAATCTCAGCCTCAAATATCCCTAGAACACAATAGGAGCTCAATCAATATTCAAGTTTATTAATTATTTATTTAAATAATTTATGTAATTATGTCAAAACCCCTGAGTATGGAATGATTAATCTAGAAGCCAATGTGGAAAAATAATGATAAAGTTGCAAATTATGCATTTTTTACTGTGTTTATGTGCATTTTGTGTGTGTATGGTGTATGCATGCATGTTCACATGCATGTGGGCACACACATGTATGGAGGTACATGCAACTTGTGTGTATTTTTGTGTAGAGAGGTTGGAAGTTTATATCAGATCTCTTTCTCAGTTGCTCAATACTTTTTTTATTGAACATGGTCTCTTAAACCCTAGGCTTGTCTCCAGCTATTCTCATTAGCCAGTTTACCCTAGACATCCCTGTCTCTGTTCCCAAAATTTGGAATGACAGGTGGGTCCCCCAACACCCATCCAGCTGTTACTTGGATCCAAAGGATCAGAACTCCTACTTCATGTTTCATAGCAAGTGCTTTATTTACTGAATCACTTCCCCAGCATAAAACATATTCAAACCTAATCAGTATTCACAGATAATTTCTTGTTTGTGTTAATTTGTTTAAATTTAAAAATTCTGAGAACATTAACATATTTGTTGGCTATTTCAATTTCACAGTTCATGTTTTCTTCTCCTGAATTTGAAACCAAGCTTTTCTTTGCCATCTTGAGTATTTTTCTTATCTCACTTTTATGCATATTACATGGTTTTCTATGCACTAATTCCCCTTATTGGGATGGATTAAAAATGCTTATTTATAGCACTTTCTACAGGACAACCATGCTATAATCCACAGACCCAAAGAAACTGGTAATAAGGAGGTCCCAAGGGAAGATTCGCAATGTCACTCAGAAAGGAAAACTAAATAGTTGTTAAAGGTATATGAAGAAGGGAAACTGGGTAGGAGAGGGGGTCAGGAGGTGCACAGGATGATGATCAGGATGTGGAGAGAGAGGTCAGCAGTGCTCAGCAAGAGAGGACTGGGAATGAGAATAGGAAAACCTCAGAGGGCATCAGAGATGTCTGTTGACTAGCTAGAGGGACAGACAGACCCGAGGATACAAGGAGTCTATGCAGGTGACTGTAGCTGAGATTCCTACCAGATGGAGATATAGAGATTGGAATGCCCACCTCCTGTATCCAAGCAGAACTTCCAGAGTGGGGAGGGGGACATCAATCCACCCACAAAACCTTCAACCCAAAATTTGTCTTGCTTACAAGATGTTCAAGAAGGACTAAAATCTAAGGGAACAACCAACCAATGACTACCCTAACTTGAGACTCATCTCATGTGAGAAATCCAACCATGGACACTATTAATAATACTTTGCTATGCTTACAGACAGGAACCTAGTATAACTGTCTCCTGAGAGGCTTCATTCTGGAGCAGATGAAGGAAGATGCAGAGACCCACAGCCAAACATCAAGTGGGACTGAGGAAGTCTTAGGGAAAGAGTGCAAATGAGCAAGCAGGAAGGGTCAAGGATACCACAGGAAGACCTACAGAGTCTAATAATCTGCAACTGTGGAGCTCACAGAGCCTGAGACACTAGCTAGGGAGCATGCAGTAGTTGGACCTAGAACCACTACACATTTGTAGCAAATGTGGAGCTTGGTCTTCATGTGGGCCCCTAAGAAGTGAGGTGGGGGCTGCCTCTGTTTCTGTTCTCGCCTTGGATCACCTTCACCCGACCTTGACTGCCTGTTGGAGTCCAATGGGAGAGAATGTGCCTAGTCCTGCTGGGACTAGATATCTATCCCAGGGTAGGTTGTACCCTAAGGCAGAGTAGAAAGTGGAAGGAGGGATTTGTAAGGGTCAGACTGAGAAGAGAGGAAAGAGAGGGCAGTGATTGGTATATAAAGTTAAGAAAAATAAATAAATTATTGGAATAAACCAGTTCTACATAAAAATTACTCATGAATTAAGTGAGGGAAAAGAACTTAAGCCAAACTTTAACTTGTATGCTGTGATCTTCTTCAACTCAACACAGCCTATCCTTATCAATCTGAATAGACATATATGAAAAAACTAATGAGCCCTTAGTTGATGGATAAGGAAACCTAACCTATGGGATAGATGAAATGATTCACTGAAAGCCAATGGATGTGCAAAAGAAGGAACAATGACCTTCTGGTGCTTTTGTAAAAGCTCACTGCTGCACGGAACACACTTTAGTTACAGATGTATGTTCTTGGAACTCCAGGAAGTTTTATTATTTTCCAGGAATCTGAGCATGAACCATTTAGGGCTTCCAACTCTAAACAAGAGGGCATTAAATTATTTGTTTTTGTTTCGTACATTTCATGTCCTTCTGTGCAAATGTTTTTCACATTAGTAGATCAAAATCAGAACTGGATACTTGTATTAAAAGGAGTCCAGAACATTGTCATTCAGCTAACTGGGGTAGACACAAGTAACACAAATCCTAAAGGTTTCCAGAATTTAATATCAAATATGAAGACTTTTCAATTAATGCTCTTTTCATATAAAATTTTCTGTTTAGCTAAAAGGCCTTGATGCACTGACAGGAGCAGGCTCAGAATCAGTGTTTATGAGTCAGGTAATCAATTCTGCTTCAGGACCGTGTTTGTTTGGGTCAGAAAGAGTTGGTGTGGTTTAGGGACAATTAAAAGTATGAAGTATAGTAGTCAGGAGATCTAGGCAAAGTCCAGGGGCTCATATATTAACTCTGCCCACAAGTAGACCAGTCACAATGTTGATATTCACTGAGAAGTAGAAAATACACAGACAGAGTTTGGAAACCCAGGAATCAAGTGATATAACAAAACATCAAGAAAAGATGCCCTAGTTTTGAGGTGGAATTTTGTCTTCTCAGGTCTTCTTTGCCTCTCGGTTAGGTAAAAGAGAATCTCTAGTCTTGCTACTTGGGACCTACTTTTCTGTGGTTCTTACCTTCTTCTAATTAAGGAAAGCATGAAAAAGGCACTAGGTGCAGGGGAGAGTGAACCATTATCTGTAATTAGTTTGTAACCTAATTAGTTTTGTGACCAAAGGCAAGTGACCTGACTTCCATACCACACACTGCTGTCTTAGAGACTTACTTTGAGACTCTTAGATAAGTTTTATATGACATTATTAATGTCTATAGCCCAATAAAGTGTGACACATAGTGAACATGCCACTTTCCACCAGCACTGAAATTAGACAGTGAGAGTAACAGCTCAGACCACAATGTCTGTCAACTCAAGCATTGAAAACTGTGTGTATCAGCAGACTTAACAAGAGTTTCTTGTATTCTATGAGTTGTATTTTGGGCATTCTGAGCTTTGGGGCTAATACCCACTTATCAGTGAGAGCATACCATGTATGTTCTTTTGTGATTGGGTTACCTTACTCAGGATGATATTTTCTAGTCCATCCATTTGCCTAAGAATTTCATGAAGTCATGTTTTTAATAGCTGAGTAGTACTCAATTGTGTAAATGTACCACATTTCCTGTATTCATTCCTCTGTTGAAGAACATCTGTGTTCTTTCCAGGTTCTGGCTATTTAAATAAGGCTGCTAGAACATAGTTGAGCATGTGTCCTTGTTATATGTTGGAGCATGTTCTGGGTATATGTCCAGGAGTGGCATAACTGGGTCCTCAGGTAGTCCAATTTTGATGAGGAACTGCCAGGCTGATTTCCAGAGTGGTTGTACCAGCTTACAATCCTACCAACAATGGAGGAGTGGTCCTCTTTCTGCCCATTCTAGCCAGAAGAAGGAAGACCAAAGCATGGGTGCTTGGTCCTTCTTAGGAGTAACAAAATACTCAAAGGAACAAATACAGAGACAAAGTGTGGAGCAGAGACGGAGGAGGGGCTGTCTGGAGATTGTCCTACATGGGAATCCATCCCATGTGCAGTCAACAAATGCAGACACTGTTGTGGATGACAGGAAGTGCATGCTGACAAGAGCCTGATATACCTGTTTCCTGGAAGGCTCTGCCAGAATCTGACATATACAGAAGCAGATGCTTGCAGCTAACCATTGAACTGATCATGGGGTACCCAATGGAGGAGGTAGAAAGAAGACTGAAGGAGCTGAAGTGGCTTTCGGCCCCACGGGAAGAGCAACAATACTAACCAACCACAGCTCCCAGGGTCAAAACTGCCAGCCTGGGAACTCGCATGGAGGTACCCATAGCTCCAGCTGTATATGCAGTGGAGAATGGCCTTGTCAGGTATTGGTGGGAACAGAGGTCCTTGGTACTGTGAAGGCTGGATGCCCCAGTGTGGGGGAATTCGAGGGCATGGAGGGAGGAGTGGGTGGATGGTTGGGGCACACCCTCATAGAAGCAGAGGGCAGGGACAGCATAGGGATTTTTTTGGGGGGGATGGAGGAAGGGGATAACATCTGAAAGGTAAATAAGTAGAATGTCCAATAAACAAAACAACAAAACAAAACCCCCAAGAGTTTCCATTTCCTACCCAAGTTTACCACAACAGACACAGTTCATTTGTGTTTCAACTGATAGAACTCAGGGGTTGAGGTAATCCCCTGATTTTATAGCAAATAGGAAAGCAAGACAGCTCTTTAAACAACCCAGAAAAGTGACTTCAGTAAAACAGAGACTAGGACTTAAAACTTTGATGCAATCAGGAAGAATTCAGGAAGAATCAGGAGCAGAAACAAGCAGATCTGTATGAATTCAAGGCCAGGCTGGTCTATGTAGAGAGTTCCAGGACAGACAAAGCTACATAGTGAGACCTTGTCTCAAAAAAGCAAGTCAAAAAGGATACTATGAAGAATAGCCAAAAATGTTACAGCTGTGAAATGAGATGGTTTCAAAACAAAACACATAAAAATAAGTCCCATAGCATGAATGAAAAAATACATACCACAGAATGAATGAAACTGAAGAGCATATTGTAAAGAAAGACCCTGCTCATAGAAAACCACATTATTGTAAGGACTTCATTACATAAAATGTCTAGATTAAATGTAGAGAAATAGAGATGATTGATTGCTCAGGTCTGGGAAGTGGGAAGTAACAGGATTAAATAGTAACAGTTTAAAGATAAATACTTTGAGGCAAATATACAGAGATGTCTGGTAGTTAGTTGTTTAGTCCATGAGACTGGATGTCTCAGCAATCCCATTGTGGTGTTGGAGTCTCAGGGACATCCTAGAGAGCTGTATTTTTTCAGTCTACCTTTGAATCCAGAAGTGGGCTCAGGTACCACTGAGAACAGAATACATCGACATGCCTGTGAGTGTGTGGCTAGCAGACAAAAAGCAAACGCTTCCTTCCTCCATGTCTTTTTATTTGGCTGACACCAGAAGGTATGGCTCTGATTTAGGATAGATATTCTGGGTGGGTTTTCCATCTCAAATAATCCAACCAAAGAAAACCTTTCAGAGGTGTGCCCAGGTTTGGAGTTTTAGTTAATTCCAGATGTAGTCAAGATAACAACCAAGATTAGCCTTCACAGCTATAATACTTGGATAACATTGGGCATAAATGATAAAGGAACGGTTGCTATCAGTACTGTGCATTAATTTCTTTTGGTTCTGAATCATCTGTATCACTTTTATCATCACCATTTCCATATAGAGTGCCACAAGGAGATGCCTCATTCTAATTTACTAGTTAGAGGTAAAATGAGACACTGAAGGTAGAAGAGAAGGGAAGTCTTTCTCCAGGGGCAGTCATTACTCAAAGGACAGGCAATGTGAGAATCATAGAGAGTCTTTGAGAATGACTAGTTTAGAGATCCAGAAAGGACAGAATGCTGTCCTTTGCCCACGGATCGCTCACAGTTAGGAGCAGCTCCTATTAAAACACATCATATTTCAAGAATGAACCCCATGTTTCATGCTGAACTATTGGTGAGCCACTAGATAGGTCTAGGAAACAGAGATTTCAAGAATTTTTCCTTCAGTGTCAGATTTGATTAAACATACAAGCAACAATGGCCTCGTGACTGGTGGGAAATGAGGCACAGTAGATAAAATAGGCAGTTGCTGAGTGCACACTTTAATCTGTACATCAAAGAAATCATGACTATTGAAAGCAAGATTATAGATCACTAAGTGGATATGTAACAGAAAGTTATAGAAATAAAACTAATGGAAAAATTAGGGGTAAAGTGATTTCCAAGCATGTATGAGGACCTAGGTTCAATTCTAGCTCCTCAAAACACAAGCAATCATATAAATTCAAGTTACATTATATGGTCTAAGCATATATATATATATATATATATATATATATATATGTGTGTGTGTGTGTGTGTGTG
This sequence comes from Mastomys natalensis, assembly GCA_021653895.1. Lineage (NCBI taxonomy): Eukaryota > Metazoa > Chordata > Mammalia > Rodentia > Muridae > Mastomys > Mastomys natalensis. Next base: position 250,597 of record JAJTUV010000608.1, on the reverse strand, counting down.
TGTGTGTGTGTGTGTGTGTTTGTGTTTATATGTATATGTATGTGTATATGATGTATGTATATGTATATATGTATATGATGTATATGTATATGCACATATATACATATATCATATATAACATATGATATATATGTTTCTAACTTTGTTTATGATATGTGTTTTATATATATTTATATGTATATATAACATATGATATATATGTATCTAACTTTATATATGATATGTGTTTTATATGTATAATATTTATATGTATATAGCATAATTAAAGAAAAGAAATCCATGAATTAAAAGAGAGCAAGGCAGAATACATGGGAAGGCTCAGAGGGTAAAAGAAGAAAGAGAAAATTATTAAAACAAATAAAAATCCTAATAGATCAGCATGGGTAGCTTGGCCATTGTGGTTGTATTAGATAGAGTCAACCACAATTGCAAATTTCAAGGTTTAAATTCACATTATATGTCAAGGAAGGGGAACCAGAAGACTCTCTATGACTTCTTTAAACTATGCAAATGACACTATACTTGTTTGTGGTAAGCAGTCCTCCATAAACATCCACTGAGCTGAAAACTCAGAATCTAACAAAATTATAATATAGCCTCTTTGTGTCTCATATCAAATTTAGTGTATTATGTAAGACTGGGATATCCCCCAGAAGCCGTGATCCCTACCACTACCCACACTCTACTCCCACATTGTAGTTATTTTCTGTCATTCTGCAGGTACAGAGGTATAGCACTTAGACACAGAGTGTAAGTCATTTGTTCTAAAAGCATAGACTTGGCAAAAATAAATTTCACTTGTGCAGGTGTCTACAGCAGTGTCAACAATACAGCTAATATTGGTAACAATAACTGACCTTTACTAAATAACTTAAACAGTTCTTAATACTATTCTAAACACTTTGTTTAGATATTAATTAGAAGTTAGAAATTGATTTAATTAATTTTGAGATTCTAATAATGTAATTATGGCCAAAATCAAATAAGAGCATACCTGTAGCTCAGGGTGTAAAAGAACAGTCTTTTCTATGCCTTCACTTGCTTTGAATAACGACATGAAGACATTATATTTATTAATAAGCTTCAGGCACTTAGATGACTTCCCAACCTTCTTCCCAGCCATGTGGCCCATTACCTGCCATCTGCATTCTTCATTCCTGTCCTGATGACTACTTCTCTGGTCCTACCTGAGAAACTCTCCCTCACTCTGGGCTGGGATGTTTTGCTTTATCTTCTCCTGTCTAGATATAGGCTGTTCAACTCTTTATTTAATCAATCAGAAAGATGGTGGAGAGCAATGTTTTACAAAACACTGCATCGGGAGATGCTACATAATAATGACAATACCAAAGGCAGAGTGCCAGCAGATCTCTGGGTACAGAAATCAGCATTTGAATACACAATGCACACAAATAAAGTCCCAGCTCTGGGTCTTTCCCCTTTTCACTCCTGGAAATCAGTTTCTTCCCCTAAGAAGACTCTTAAATAAGAAGGGAAGGGGGTACACCAACGTGGAGATAGGAGGAGGGGGGAAGGGATAGTGAGTTCCTGGGAGGGAGGGGGAGAAATGGGGTAAGGAGAGAACATTTGAAATGTATAAAAAATTTACAATAAAAAATTTCCAATAAAAAAAAAAAAAAAAAAAAGAACCAGGAATCTTGAGGCAGCTGACTATAAAAAGACTGCCTTATATTTGCAGAAGAGACACACTTGCCATTGTTAAAACCTTTGCTGTAGGACATACACAGATGTGAAGAAACAGTAGAGGAATCTCTCAGCCTTTGATAGACAGAGACATCTGCTTCAATCAATTAGTCCACACATGATGTCATAATAAAACTGCTTCAAGTGGGATATTTGCAAAGTTGTGATGTTACTGTAATAATATAATTGCAGAAGAAAAATATTGCCATGTTCTCCCTGTTGAGTATTGTAGCAATATTACATACTTTAAAGATTCACAGCAGCATTGTTAGTAATAATAACAGTAATAACAGACTAGTCTAGAGCCCAAAATATTGAGAAAAATGAGAATAAAAGTAATTTTCCTATCATTGGCTCTATTTGTTATTTGAACTCATGTTTATGAGAAAGATGATAAAATCTTATTGAAAGATATGGATTACATATCTAATCTAAGTAACCTAAACTACTGTAAGATTGGAAGGTGTGGTGATTTGAAAGAAAATGGCCACCATAGTACAATAGGGGGTGGTTCTATTAGGAAGTGTGGCCTTGTTGGAGTAGGTGTGGCCTTGTTGTAGGAAATATGTCACTAAAGGTGGTCTTTGAAGTCTCAGATACTCAAGCAAATCCCAGTCTTATACTCTCTTTCTGCTGCCTGCTGATTCTGATGTGAAACTCTCTACTTCTCCCATATTGTGTCTGCTTGCATGCCCCTGTGCTTTCTGCCATGACAACAATGGACTAAGTCTCTGAACTGTAAGCCAGTCCCCAGTTAAATGCTTTGCTTTTGCTTTATAAGAGTTACCACGGTCATAGTGTCTCTTCATAGCAAATAGAAACCCTAAGACAGAAGGACACTGAGGGAAAACTATTTCCCTCTTGTCAAAAAAATGGAATCTCTATGGCTTGAATGGAAATTATAGATTGGAAGCTACCTAAAACAGTTAACTCAGCTGGGGTGATTAACTCCCTGGCTAAGGACTTACCCTCCAGGAAGGCAGTTTCACCTATTAGTATTCTAAATAGATGAAAGGAGGAATAATTGATACAGTGTTTTTCCTATCTATAATTCCTGTCCTCTGCATGTTGCTTATGGAGCCTCAGCCAAGCAGCTTTATGTCCACCTGCTCCTTTGAAGTACTTAGCAAAAACTACCTTTCCCTAGTTCTAGTTCTTTTCTACAGAGCCTTTCTCTAACACTTTGAGCATCCTCACTTTTCCTCTTTTTCACTCACCTTCTTTTGGTGATTCAGTTGCTAGCCAGCCACGATGCTGCTTGCTAAACTCCGTTATTGAATATGCTGGCCTAATCTTAACATCATGGCTTTCTTCTTCTCCCACATCCCCTTCCTCCAGGCAGATAATGAAATTTATAGCTTATTTGCTCTGTTTTGTTTTTGTTTTTCAAGTTTTCATAAACCCATCCTTTAGTTACTATTTGAGACTTTTCTTAAATTCCTCACATTAAGAAAAAAAACAATAACAAAAATCCCAAGAAATAACCAGATTTCCCTGGTAGCATGTGGTACACAAGGGAATTCCTCCAAATTTTTGATAACGATACTTGATTTAGGTTTGATATTTGAAAAGCACATAGTGAAAGGCAGCAATGCAAGTCAGACGGACAGAGATGCTTTGGTCATTTGAGAGCAGATGGTAAAACAGTGTGATGAAAAAGGTATCAATAATGTTCAAGTGCTAAGAATCCTAGGTAAAATTAATCTTCAAATAGAACTGATAGAAACCTGTTTAAACTAGCTCAGATGTGCTAATTACATAAGCAATGCATCCTTTTCATAGGTTATTCGAATTATTTGGGTAGTATTTTTCTTTTTCTTTAACTAGATACATCTCTATACACACAAAACAATGTCATGTACAGAGAAACCTATGATTATATTCCATTCCTATTTGAAATTTGTCAAAGAGCTTTGAGAAAGGTAAAATAAAAAAAAAATAAAAACACAATGGAGATTAAATTTAACTCTCATTCAAAATCACTATTTCGGAGAATAGAGAAATAGTCAACATTGACTTTTCTACTGTTTATTCAGTTCATTGCAATGTGTTTATTGAGATGGACCTTTCTTAAGACATTTTGTATGTTGTAATGAGAAGACCTAAGAATCTTTTCATTATAGGAAAAGAAAATATCAGGTAATAGAGATTATAGTACATATTGGGAAATAAAGGGACACAATTAAGTTGGTAATTTTATGGCAATAAACAAATCAAAGCATTGAGAAAGGATAAAAAAGCTTTAGACTTTCAAGAAGTACAAAATTGTTGCTTATGACTTTTACATGAGAAATACAACTTGTTTTTTACTTAATCCACAATGTGAAGAGTAAGTGAAAGATTGATCTGTATGAGTTGAATATCTTAGAAAGTATTGTGGGGGGGAAGAGAACTTGCTGATAATATAGAATTTGCAAAACAAAGTCTTGTTATTTCCCTCTTGACACATGTCTGCTGTCTACTGGGCAATCATATCCAACAGTAATTGTCTAACAATTGTTCACACTGAGAATGTACTTCTGATTGCAGACATTAACACATTTAGGCATTAAACCTCCTCACTATAATTACCCTTGAGCTTCTTCTCACAAATGAATTAATATGCTGATCGCTTGGACTAATACGACGTGCAAAAGGGGTATGAATTGCTTCCAAATCAGATAAAATGAAGCATGACATCATTTAATTAATTTTCATGGATATTGGGGTTGAGGCAGAAAGGAAGCATATTCACTGGGCCTGTTTTCCAGGATAGGCTAAGAAGCAGTGGCAGAAGTTGAGGAGGAACTCCAACGTTCCTGAAAAGTGTGGTTTTACGGGAGAGATTGTGTTTACCAACATACCATCTGAGACAGTAGCACTTTTAAAGCCAAGAGCCCAAAGCATGAATGACATTATAGTCAATCCAGATATGATATTATTATCCCCTGGAAGATCTTAGAAGGAAAAATACACTTATATCTCTGTAAAGGAATTTTAATACAGCAACATGACTGTTCTGACAAGGGGTCACATCCAAAGACCTTTTAAGTCTATGTGATCTGGTTGGAATGCAGACATACCCTGGATTATAATATGATCTGGCTGGAATAGACACGCCCTTAGTACACACCTTTAATCCCAAACAATGAAAGTAAAGTTAGTTTATAAGAGGAAACAGCCATGTTTGAAAGTGATGTCTAATTGAGGAGCAGATGTAATGAGGCATCAGAGATGAGGCCAGCTCTCACAAGAACAGCACAAAAGAGAAGAGACTTAAGAGAGCAGCAGAGAGTGAGAGAGACAAAAAGAGAGACAGAGACAGAGTGGAGGCAGTTTTACCAGGACAGTTTTACAGAGAAGGGTTGCAGGAAAGGACAGAAAAAGCTAGATAATGAGAAGGAGCCAGATGATTATAACAGATTGCCTGGGTTAATTTGAAGCCAACCAGAACAATTCATTGAGAACCTGAAAGGATCTGCTTTGCATCAGTCAGCTTGGAGAGGGGTTTGGGCAAGAAAAGCTGAGTTGAACCAGCCAGCCAGAGTTCAGAAAGAGCAACAAAGAGTAAGCTTATTCAGTGGTCAGCCTCCAAGACAACAATTGCATCTGGTAAGTAAAAACTACTTTTTCACATCTCTATTCCAGTGATCAAAAACATTTGCTTTAGTAAATGCACTAAAATTGCACAGATCAAATCTGTGGCTTGCAATTAAAATTAAGTAAGCAAGCAAACCAACTGGATGCCTAGAACAAAGGGGTTCCTTTGATGGTAAAGCATATGAGCATAGGGACAACACTGTCACCCATATCCTGTCCCTTATAAAAAAAATAGTCTTTTCTGCCCTTTTCATCACCTCCTCTTTTGTAGGCACATCCTGGTTGAAGGAAAAGTTTAAAAAGCCAGTTTAGACTTGTGCTGGATACTTCAGTGACTTATTGGGAGGATAAAAAAAAAAAAAAAAAAATCAACTTCCTCTACTCTGCTCTATTCATATGTATGACAGAGAAGATCTATGTTTAAAATTATGGAATGTGTGGCAGGAGCATGCCTAGATTGTCCAAAGTTAAATAAAAGGGTGTCTGTCAATTAGGAAAAGGCTATGTGTCAATTAGGGTAGAGTCACAGCTTATTAGAGCAGGTTCCATTCTGTGGAGTATGCTTTATGCTTCTCTCCTTCTTAGTAAATCATTGCTTTCACTTCTGCTTTTCTGTCTTGCTCAATTATTTGCCAAAACCAACCAAACAAAAAAACAAAACAAAACAAAAAACAAACAGACAAACAAAAAAAGAAATCTGGACATCAAATCAATCAAACCACAGAAGTTTGAGATCCGATCCCATAGCAAGGGATCTTGTTTACTGGGAAAGATGAAGTCATTTTATCAAGTTCATAGTTTCATAGATAAAATAATTTAAAAGTAACTCAGAAGATAGAATGAGTTTATGTTAGTTTGAATATGCTTGGCCCAGGAATTGGCTCTATTAGGAGGTGTGACGTTGTTGGAGTAGGTATGGCTTTGTTGGAAGAACTGTGTCACTGTGGGGGTGGGCTTTGAGACCTTCCTCCTAGCATCTTGGAATACAGCCTGCCTGGCTTCTTTTGGATGGAGATGTAGAATTCTCAGATCCTCCAACACCATGATTGCCTAGATGCTTCTATGCTTTCTGCAATGATGATAATGGACTGAAGCTCTGAACCTGTAAACCAGTCCCAATTAAGTGTTGTCCTTTATAAGAGTTGCCTTGGTCATGGTGTCTCTCCACAGCAGTGGAAACCCTAAGACAGAGTTTATTGCAGTTTAAAAGAGAAAAAAGACAGCAACAAGGTATATAAAGACCACAAATCTGGCAGGAGAGAAGAGATGGCTAAAATGTTGAAAAGTTATGCATACTTTGGGTAAAAGGCCAAGAAAATGGGCTAGGTGCATCAACAGAATTGGCAAACTGCCTGGTGGTAGTAGGGATGTCCAGAGTGTCAGACTCAGCATTTGGGCCAGTATCTAAAAAGAGGAGAGATAAAACAAGGTTGGAGGAAAAAAGATCAAATTCATCACTGAGGTTCTGTAAGCATGGAGGAAGGGGCTTCTTGGTGTGTAAGGACATTGATATCCCATTAAAAGGATAATCACTCCTACTGTATTTGTAACAAGCCTTCAAGTGTTTTTTGTTTTTGTCTTTTTTCTTTCTGGGACAGACACTTTAATGAAAGGTGTTTTTTTGTCCTATTCGTCTTATTTCTTACAGGAGCAGAAATTGAATATCTTTATACCCTTACAATAAATGAGGAAGTTTAGAACATCATGTCTTTACCCAGGGCCAGAGAACTTAGATTCCATCATGCTTTTGATTAAATACTATGTAAGAGAGATTAGAAAGAAGTAAAAAAAAACAAAAAACAAAAACAAAAAAACAAAACCCATACACACATATCTATAAAATTGCCATGGAGAAGTATCTTTCCTCTATAGCTTTAACAAAACCATATTGCTCATCCCTTCCTCCCTTTCATATATTATTTTAAAACCTAGGGAGGAAGAATTGAGAAGCATCCTTTCTCATTCTTACAGTATTTCAAATTCTACTGAGGGGTATTTGTGATACTCTCCTCTTACTTAAAATTAATGTGCTACTAAGAACATAGGCCTGGAGCTCAATGCTGATTATAAGGTAGGGTCTATCCTTAATGACCTCCAAGTCTAAAGCTAATGTGTGACTAGGTACCTAGCAGTGTGAATGAATCCTATCTCATTCACACTAGACCAGATGGTGAACATCACTGAACAACAAAAGGGTTGGGAACAAGTGCATGTTTCTGATGTAGACCCAAAGGTGCCTGGTTTGTGTAAACACAAAGATGGTAATTTGTCTTCCTGACTAGTTCTGGGGATGTTTAGTCACCCAACAAGACAAGTTTGAGCAGAGCTACTAGCAAATCAATAGCACTTTATTTAGGTCATGGCTTGATTTCTCCCATTATCTCTTATCCATCCCTAGCCTTTAGAGAGGCTTGAATCTCCTGGGTAGAGATTCTCAAAGGTGCCACAGGCTAGATTCATTTGGCTTCCTTAATTATCATCACATAGAATTTTGAAGCTATCACTCACATATAAGATGACTGTGTATCATGGGTAATAAAAGAAAATAAAATAAAACAGGAGCATTTGAATTATAAATTTCTGTTCTTTTATTTTCACAAAAAATAAATCTTATTCATGTTTTCATTGAATAATGGTAAACAGAAGCTGTTATGCCTTTTCCCATTTTCATTAGTAACAGTGCATTACTGCACAAACAATAGCTTTTCAACAGTGTTTGTTAATTGAGTTTATACATGTAAGAATAAGCTCAATGGTGCAAAAGTCAGGTTTGATCTCAACAACTTGCTGTGTGATTTTAGGCAGTGTTCCAGGGCAAAGTTTCTTAACTGTGAAAGATAAGCTCAACAAAACACATGCAGAAGCTTGAAATAAGATTCGAGGTAGGAGACATATAAAGCAGCTTGCACTCAATAAATATTGATTTTTCTCTTGTCATCAATTGTTAAAATCGCTAACATTTGTTGTTAGCGTGAATTCACTAATTTGACATGTTGATCTTGCTTCATTCAGCTAATGCCTTACATCAGACCTACAACCCTCCTTCCTTTCTGGTCCCTGTGCTTCCTCTTCCCATCTTTACACATTTTGTTTGTGTTTTAGTGAGAACAATGTAAGCAGTATTTATTACACTTTTATTATCCCTCAATCACCTGAATGACATTTAAAGCCAAATTATTTTTAAATTAATGAATTATTAAGTGTGTATATGTATATGAACACGGGTATGTATAAGCATGGGGGTGTATGAGCATATGTGACAAGGTGGGGGATTTACCCTTATCTGTGACAGTTCCCGGGTAGAAGAAAACATTCAATATCTCCTATTGTTTACTCATTTCTTAATCATTTGAGGATAAGATTACAGGCATGCTCAGGCTGTCCAGTGAGGGTGTTAGGATATAAACTCTGGTCCTGATGATTGTACAGTAAGCGTTCATATTTTTTGTTGTTCTTGTTTGTTTCTTTTATTTGTTACTGAGATAGGGTTTTACTCTGGAACTCTGGCTGGCCTGAAACTAATTCTACAGACCAGGGCAGGCTGGAGTTGAACTCAAAGCAATCCACCTCCTTTAGTCACCCTAGTTCTGGGATTAAGGCATGCACTACCACACCTGGTTGAACAGTAAACACTCTTAACCACTGAGCAATCTCTCCCGTGCCAAGTCTAGTTTTGATGCCTCTGCAGGACTATATTGTACTACTATAGTGATGATGCAGTCCAACTACCGTCCTAGACTTCTTCATGTGCAGACAAAAAGATTTATTGGGGATTAAATTGCCAAGGCCATTTCTTGGGATTGGGAGCAGAGAGAAGAGCAAACAAAATGGGAGTGGAAAAAATGAGCAGATTTTAAATGACACTCAGCAGGATGGGATCTGAGCTGATACAGGCAGTGGGGATGCTTAGGAAATAACTACCCTTGCAAAGTAGTTGACTTCAGTGAAGGTTATTGGAGAGTGAAGGATGGTTTCTCGCTAACAGGAATTTACCTTTAGACTTGTTTATTTGATAAGTATCCTTCTGTTCACTCAACCAAAATCCTGTTTAGGATAATGACACCAGCACACACCGTTTGAGGTTGGAAGATTTGGACCTGACAGCCACCTTCCAATAGTTCTCTTTGCTGTAATAACTGTTGAGATGAAGGGAATTTAGGAATCGGCACAAGGAACTCTCTACCCTTCCTTTATTTGCTTAAAATCAGGACATAGATGTGTAAGATGAAAGTCATCCTTATCCTACTTCCTGTCTGCTACTGAAGATCATCTTAGGCCCCTTTTGGCCTGAAGATGGAGCCAGGAGAATCTCCATTTACACTAACTGGACTCTATTTACTGTTATTCGTCTTCCCACTCAGATCTGCTTTGTCACTTCTCCAGTGATTTGTCCTGCTTTGTTGAGGCTGTGCTATCAGCTGGAATCCAAAGCAATCTGTGTATTACTATTCTCTACTTCCCACACATGCAGGAAATATTCTTTCAATCTCTACTTCCTTATCTTGTATTCACTGATTAGACTTGCAACAGTATTTATTGTGACCAAGAAATTATAGGAGTGGGAAAAATCATTTTTTCCTGTTCTCTAGCTTCTGCCTAACAATTCACGGATACCTTCTCCTCCTACATTCTTCTATTCAAATAGTAAAGAGAAAAAGAAAGGCTCAGTTACCAGATTGATCCTAATATGCCAACATTTTCGTTTCCAGCAATGAGCACAATTTAGCACTGAATATTGGCTCTAGGTGAGAAAAGTAGCCAAGAGGGGTAGAAAGAGTTTCCTCAAAGGCACACACACAGTCCTCTAAAGAAAACTAAGAGCAACGCTAGAATGGGTGGTGAAAACTTGGCTCCTGGGCTTAGGTGAATGCTAGCTAGTCCTGGCATAGTTTATCCTGAGCATGGAGAAGTCTCAGCTAGAAGGTGGCACCTGATTATGATCAGTTACGAGGCTGCCTTGCTAGAATCAAGTTGGTGGTGTCCAGCTGGGCATGCTACACAGCCCACAGCTCCTTATACCAGGTATCTTTCAGTTGTACAAGCGCACTTAAGGCTTTACACATGTTCTTCCCTCCACCTGAAACAGTCTTTCCTTCTTCCAACAGCTCTTTACTTCCAGAATTTACATCAAAATCAGGGCTTCAGAAACATCTTCTTTAACCACCTCTGCCACATATACTTTACCTGTTGCTATAATAAAATATCCTGCCACAAAACAGCTTAAGGAAAGAAGGGTTTTATTTTGACCCACAGTTCTAAGTAATGTCCGTATTGGTGGGGAAATCATGACAGTAGGTCCAGATGTAGCTGGTGGTTGTGCCAGATATCCAGGTCCCCAAAGACCACTAGGAGTTTGAATCTGTATGCAAAAGCAAACCTCTATTCAAGCTTAAGCTTGGATCCTCAGATTCCTCTGATGTACCAGATTAGAGCTGAGATCCCGAGCCTCAATTAGGCAGGGTTTTTATACCAGTTTGAGCAGGGAACAGGGGTTTCCAGCCTGGCAGTTGCCTTACTTGACAAGGGGTATCTTGGCACACAAGTATTGGTCAGTGATGACTTCAGCCAGCTTGAGCAATTTATCTATAACCTCTGGAATATTAGGCACTCTTCATCTATTCCATGATTGTCAGGCCTAGAGCAGTTTCTTTCTGGAATTGTTTATTGTGTTCCTATTAACCAGAGTTCAAAGGAGGGACAAGCAGGATCAAGATGGAGTCAGCTTACAAGTTGAAGCTTCTCCCATCACCTGTGTTCCTCACTAGTCACATTGCCTTCACAGTCAGTAATAAACGAATGATGATGGCCCGTGCTCAGCTAGCTCTTCATATTCAGTCTAGGACCCAAACCGGGAATGATGCCAGCCTTCTTTAGGGTAGGTCAGACTGTATCAATTCACCCAAATAAAATAATCCTTCACAACCATGTCCAGAGGATAACATAATATAAATAGTCCCATGTGTTGTGCCTGTAGACTTGTCTTCTAGGGAATTCTAGTCCTGCTAATACTGACTATCAATACAATCCCCTGGTGCTGGTCTACCTCACTTCCTATGTTGTTATTGACCTTAAAATACGTTGTGCTTATTCCATGTAATAACATCATATACATGTATGTTTTTCCTATGTATACTGTCTATTGTTAATTCTGTATCTTATTAGACTGTAAAATCCCACGGAGATTGAGTAGTATTAAAACAGGACTAGAACTCTATTTAATAAGGGCAAAGGAGAAGTCAAGTTGCTTGAATGGGCACAGAAAGTCTAGTTATATCTAGCTCAAAGTTATTAAAGGTATATATTACATTTTCAGGGTATTAACAGTAAGTCAAAATGAATATTGCCTTAGTGAAAAAAATCTAGAAACTTAATTTTTATGTGCACAGTGTAAATATTCATGTATTTGTATGCAGTCAGCTTTTGGTGCCTGTGAATGTCCTCTAACTGCAATTTCAGCCTGGTCAAGGTAAAAGACCTTTTTCATTAAGCATTTCCAAATTTCTAATCTATCCATGAACGTGAAAAATCTGTGCTAATTAAAGCCTGTCATATAGGCCAACAGTGCAGAGAGGACCTAGGAGCTTCTTAGGACTTAAAGCAACAGACTCTGAGTTAATTACAACTAGGGTTTTATGCACCACAATGCAAGACATTGCTTCACTCTGATTTTGTTACTTGATTTATGGGCAGCTGTTAAAATGCTCAGTGGGATTTTCACCTTGTAAAATGATGATCAATTTTTGTGGCTGAAAAACGTAAATAGAAAACCACCCAAGACAGAGAATTCCTGCTAGAACAAAGTTAGTGGTTAAAAAGCCTACTTCTATATCATCCTGCCTCTTGGCAACTCAAGTGTCTTCAGAGGGCTTTCTACAGTCGTGATTTGTTTGTTTGCTTGTTTTTTATTTTGTTTTGTTTTGTTGTCGACTGGGTAACTGTGAAAAAGAAAGAGCTTTGTTCTAAGTGGTTGAGACAGGCCCTATCTAGTCCCAAAATTGTTGCCGTGCAAAGAATCAATAGTTTTGCCCAGTATTCTAACTGTCTGGTGAAAGCTAGAAATTAAGACTTCTCTGAAATTAAATGTAATATTCTCAGTGTAAATTACTGCAATTATTACATATAATTACAAAACTTTCCACAATTAAAAAACAATAGTGTATTTTCCTTTAATTCACAGCTTCAGTTTGTTTATTATTTTTCTACCTCTAGTGTAGCTTTGTCCATAGAAGTTGGATGTGATCCACAGGAGTAATTTTAAGATTTCTAGAGGTCATATTTATTTTTCTGTTGAGTAAAGTCAGAAGGAGAAAAATGAATACAACTTGTGTATTCTCTTTATTCAATTAATCCAAAATATATTGTCAACCTAAAATCAATACAAAATGATTTATTAAGTGTTTAATACCATTTTATCATACTATGTTTTTGAAACGTGTATTTTACATATATAAATACCTATCAATTGGGAGATTTTTTTCATAAAAAATGCTTGCCCTGAATTTAAATTTAAATTGCACAAAATTTATAGTTGAAAAATTAAATTCATACATCCTCAAAACCTCTAAAATCCTTTTCACTGACTAAATTAAAAACTAGTTTTAAAAGTAAACCTGAAAAAAAAAACAATTTAAAATCAAGTCCTATAAAGCACTCAACATCTCAGCTGAGATAGCCATGTTTGAGGCCTTACACAGCTAGGTGGTATTTTGACTCTACTGGATGTAGAACGCTAGGGCTCTATTGTACCTCAGCATGCCCCAATGGGGCAGAGACATGATGGAGTACTGAAGGATGAGACTGATGTCTTCCCTTTACACACAAGGAAGATCTCTGTGGAACTGACATCAATTCCTTTCCATGTTCTCAACTGGAAATCAAAAGGTGGCCAGAAACAGAACTGAGATTCTGTTTCACCTCTGAACACACATATCTTGGGAAGTCTGTAAGATCCATTTTAGTTTATCTGAGATGTCACTACATTTAATGTTCAATTATACATACTTAAACTTCCTAAAAATTAGTCCATGCCTCTTAATTGTTAACACACATATGGACAAATGTGTAGCCTTTAAAATATATTATCATATGGCCAGGTCACCCAGGCCCTCAACTACTCTACCAGAGAACAATTTCGAGCATTTTACAATGCATCCTTTCAGTCCACACACAAATACACAGAGAATTGTTTATATTTTTCTGTGAATATCTATGTTGTCTTAGAGAAGATTAAAAGAGGCTTTGAAAATTTCACTGTATGTTGTGTTGGCTGTCCTGTGAGTACAGCGGCAGTTTCTTTTAGGGAGAGAATGGTTCTCTAATGAAATACATTTTAATGGCAAAAGGTTAGACTTCTAGATATAGCCTGGAAAGATAGGGTTATTACAAAAAAATTTAAGTTGACGTATAATACAAGAGAGGGTTACTTACCTTTTTGAGTTCTTTTTGTTACTGATGTGGTATCTTTCTTAATTAGGTTCATTATTATTATTGTTATTACTTATTAATGTATTATTTTACTTTATATACTAATCACAACTTGCCCCCCTCTTTCCTTGTTCCTCCCCTCTCTTCCACCCCTACACCTTTTTCCTTAGAAAAGTTAAGGCCTCCTACAGATATCAACCAGCCTTGGCATATTAAGTTGCACTGAGACTAGGCACATGTCTTATTTAGACTAGACAAGGCAGTTAGGTAGGCAACAGAGTCAGAGACAGCCGCTGCTCCTGCTGTTAGGACTCCCACATGAAGGCCAACCTGCACAACTGTTTCATGTGTGCATAGGGTCTAGGTCCATCCCATGCATGTTCCCTGATGGCAGTTCAGTCTCTGTAAGCCCCTATGCTCCCAGATTAATTCGTGAGTTTCGTAGGTTTCCTTGTGGTGTTCTATCCTCCCCATCCCCTATTTTCTGCATCATTCCTCAAGCTCTACCTAATGTTTGCTGAATTTTGTGTTGGCTGTCCTGTGAATTCAGTGATAATTTCTTTTAGGAAGAAAATAGCTCTTCTAATGAAACACTATTTCCTTCAGTTGCTGGATGAAGCCTCTCTATAGCACTTATGCCAGGCTTCTTGTATGCAAGTACAACAGAATATCTTTAAGTGTGTCAAGAATGGGCTTTCTATCATGGCATGGGTTTCAAGCTGGACCAATCATTGGTGGGTCATTCCCTCAATTCTGCTCCATCTTTACTTGTGCACATATTGTAGGAAGGACAAATTGTGGGTTTTGTGGCTGGGTTGTCCCAATCCCTCTTTTGTAAGTCTTGCCTGAGTACAGGATATATCCCCCATTGCTATGAGTTTTAGCAAGTCACACTCATAGATTCATCTGTATTTCCATATCCGTATGTTTCTAGTTTGTCCCAGAGATGCTTCCCTATTCCAGTAGTCTTTGGGTGTACTCTCTCCAGCAGTCCTCCTCTGACATGATTCCCTCGTGTTCCCATCCCCATACCTCCTCCACTCAGTCCTCTCTCTCTCTCTCTCTCTCTCTCTCTCTCTCTCTCTCTCTCTCTCTGTCTATCCCAGATAATGTCTATTTTATGTCCATTTCTCAGTGAGATTTGAGTGTCCCTGTTGGGAATCTCCTTGTTATTTAGCATTTTTTGTGTCTGTAGATTGTAGCATGGTTATTACTCAGGGTTTTTATTGCTGTGATAAAAGAATTGCTGTGAACAAAAGAAACTCAATGCAAGAAAAGAGTTTATTTTAGCTTAGTTTCACATCCTACTCCATAGTGAAAGAAGTCAGGGTAAGAACTCAAGGCAAGAACCAGAGGCAGGAACTGATGCAGAGGTTATGGAGGAGCATAGCTTACTGGCTTACTCAGCATAGCATCCAGGAACACTAATCCAAGTATTTGACCTCCCACAATGGTCTGGGCCCTGCCACAAATAAAACTTACTGGGAAAATGCACTACAGGCTTGCACAAATCCAATATTGTAGGAAATTTTCTCATATGAAGTTTTCTCTTATAAAATGAAGCTAGCTTGTTTCAAGGTAACATGGTACTAGCCAGAGCAGTACCAGAAACTGATAGGATAGTCTAGAGCAGAAAGTACTGTCTAAAAAGGAACTGTCTGGGCAGAGAACAGAGAAACATGTGAGGAGAGTAATTAATCTTCAAGTGAGGCTATCTGCAGATGATGTGTGTGACCTGAAAGTTTAGAATTGAAAATCTAATATTTAATGTTTTGGCCATGTTGGAATCTCCTTTATCTATTTTTCAATGGATATATGCAAGAACTATGTTTATAGGTTTTTTTTAGGCAATGAAGACAGTAAAATGAGCTGTTCCAGAATGTAAGACCAAACATTGAAAGCTTATAAAAGGAGAAAAATATCAACCTCTTCATAATCCTTGAGATACTGAACAGAGAACTGGATTATCCATATAATTTGGGATGGACTCAAGGAAATTCACATAAACTTAAAGAACATGATCTTAGGGCATTTTTTGACATATTAAGATTGCAGACATTTGGGTCACATGCTAATTGAAGCATGCTCTATTTGTACATGCTTGAAAAATATATATATATTTCCCAGTTTGCTTTTATTTAAATACAAAAATAAAAGTAAACCACAAACTCCGCTATTGCTTTTTCTTGTTTTTGTTTTTGATTGGGTATTTTATCTACATTTCAGATGTTATCCCCTTACCCCATTTCCCCCCTCCAGCCCAGGAACCCCCTATTCCAGGCTCCCCCTCCTGCTACTATGAGGATGTGCCTCTACCTACTCCCCCGACTCCCACTTCCCCACCCTCAAATTCCCCCACACATGGCGTCCAGCCTTCATGGGACCAAGGATCTCCTCTCCCACCTATACCTGACAGGACCATCCTTCCTTACATATACAGCTGGAGCCACGGGTCCCTCCCTAAGTGCCCCTAGGCTGGTGGATTAGGAAATACATATATTTAAAAGAGTTCTGTAGTGGCTATATTGCTTGTTCATATTTGCCTATCATTTATTTTTAATTACTGAATATTCAACACTATTTATGTAATAATACTTGATTATTGTATATTTAGGTTATTTCCATTTTCAATGAAATAAGCTATACTGTGAATAACATTTTAGTACACAATTTTTCCAAGGTTAATTTACATGAATTTAATTTCTGAATCGAAATTGTTGAAATTATTTCATTTTTTTTCAAATGTTAAAGGTTATAACAACTTACATTCCCACTTATATCCCATGAGAAAATCTCTTCTTTGAGGTGACAATTGCTTGCAACTATGACATCATCAATGTAATACAAAATCACATAATTTAAAATTTTTTATTGGTTATTTTATTTATTTACATTTCAAATGTTATCCCCCTTCCAGGTTTCCCCTCCACAAACTCCCTATCCATCCCCCTCCCCCATTCTACTATGAGGGTGCTTCCCCACCCACCCATCAACTCCCACTGCCCCGTCCTGGTATTCCCCTATGCTGGGGATCAAATCTTCACAGGACCAAGGACTTCTCCTCCCATTGATGCAGGAATAAGGTCATCTCTGCTACATATGCAGCTAGAGCCATGGGTTCCTCCATGTGTACTCTTTGTTTGGTGGTTTAGTCCCTAGGAGCTTTGGGGGGTGGGGTTGTGTGGTTGGTTGATATTGTTATTTTTCCTATGGGGTTGCAAACCCTTTCAGTTCCTTCAGTCCTTCCTCTAACTCCTCCATTTGGGACCCTGTGCTCAATCCAATGGTTGGCTGCAAGTATACACCTCTGTATTCGTGAAGCCTCGTAGGAGACAGCTATATCACACTCCTGTTAGCAAGTACTTCTTGGCATCAACAATAGTGTCTGGGTTTGGTGGTTGCAGATGGGATGGATCCCCAGGTGGAGCAGTCTCTAGATGCCCATTCCTTCAGTCTCTGTAACACTCTTTGTTCCTGTATTTCCTTTAGACAGGAGCAATTTTGGATTAAAATTTTGAGAAAGGTGGGCGGCCCCATCCCTCAACCAGGGGCTGTGCCTAAGCTCTGGATATGGTCTCTAAAGGTTCTCCACCCCTTTGTTGAGTATTTCAGCTAATGTCATCCCCAGTGGGTCCTGGGAGCCACTTGCTTTCCTGGCATCTGGGACTTACTGTGGGGTCCCCAGTTCCTCATCCCCATTGCTGTACATCTATGTTCTATTTCCTGATCCTCTGTACATCTTCTCCATCTCCTCCCACACTTGATCCGAACCCCTTTTTCTCTCTCCCCCATTTTTCTCCCTCCCAAGTCCCTCCTACCCTCTACCTCTCATGATTATTTCGTTTCCCCCTTTTCAGTAGAAAACCACATATTTTATTGTTTAACTATCTCTGTTGCTACAGTGAACTTGAATGCCTATGTTTATTAGGTCTTATATCTTAAATTGATATGTCCCAACAGGCTTACAGGTTGCATGATCTCCAACTGAGGATACTATTTTGCAGGGAGATAGAAATGTTAGAAGGCAGTGCTGGATGAAAAAGGCAGGCCACTGGATAGTGAGTTTGAAGGTCAAACCTCCTCTCCTGTTCCTTTCTGCCTCTTTCTTTCTATGGTTCACCTTCCCACAGATGTTGAGCCTCCCCAAATAACCATGGCCTGAAATCAAGAGTCAAGTAAATTTATTGGGCTTAACAAATAATTTTTCATGATTAGTATGATTGAAAAATATTGCTTTGATATCTTTATGCTGAATTGGTCTTTCTCATATTGAATTTTAGAACTTTATGTCTTAAATTATATAGGTTTACTGTATCACAAATATTATAAATCAGAATTTCCAGCTTTTTCTTTTCTGTTTACATTTTGTCATGGGAATTTGTTTTTTAGTATTATTAAATCATTCTTAGTAATTTCCTTCATGTTTTTTTTCTTTGTTGCTAAGAATCTCTGCAAGATTATTTAAAAACCTAACATTCTTAATAACTATATTTGTATTGAATAATTACTCGATAGTTGTTATATTACTGGGATTTGTTCTATTGTTATTAAGAGAGACCAGGATCAGGCAACTTTTAAAAGAAAGCATTTAACTAGGGACTTGAAGTTTTGGGAGGTGAGTCTATGACTATCATGGTAGGAAACATGGCAGCAGGCAGGCATGATACTGGGACTGTAGCAAAGAACTTACACGTTGAGGCAACAACCACAAGACCTAGAGAGAAACCTAAGTAGTCATGGTATGAGCTTTTGAAACTTCTAAGTGCATTGTTGTAGTCAGTGTTCTATTGCTGTGAAGAGACACCATGACCAAGTCAACTCTCATAAAACAAAACATTTAATTGGGGCTTCCTTACAGTTTTGGAGGACTAGTTCATTATCAGCATGGCCAGAAGCATGATGGTATACAAGTACACATGTGTTGAAGAAGGAGCTGGAACCTAATACATCAGAAAGAGAAAAGGACACTGGGGCTGATTTGAGCTTTTGAAATCCGAAAGCACACCTACAGCATCATACTTCCTTCAGCAAGTGTAGGAAAAAATCCAGCGGGCCCACAGTGGAGTCCCGGACCCACGCGGCAGCAGGCCCCAGGCCCAGGCAGCAGCGGCCTGGGACCTGCGAGGTGGAGGCCTGGGGCCTGCACGGGACCTGCGTGGTGGAGGCTGCCTGGAGGCTTCCAGGCAGCCTGTCTCACATACCGGAGGAAGGTCCCAGGTTCCAGTGGCTGGAGGCTTCGGCGGCGGCAGGCCCGGCAGGCCCCAATGATACGAGGAAGTCCTTGGTTCCAAAAGGGTTTATTGTCATGGCGGATGGTAGATGGTTCTGGATGTACCCCCCCAAACTCAGGGCAGGCCTGAGTTAAATAGGGAGGGAGAAGTAGGAAGGGTCTGGGGAGGGGAGGAATGCTTAATTGGCTCCGCCCTCTGACCTTCATTAGTATGTAAATCCCTAGGGCCTGAGGCCTGTAGTTGCACCCTCTACCTGTGCACTTTGGGAGGGGCTGTAATGGCCTTCGTGACTGAACAATGTAGGTCTATGGAGATTAGACTGCTTGTTAGGACCTGAGTTCTGGGGACTTAGCCGAACTCCTGCCGTTTCTCCCTTGGAGTCTCGGGGTTCTAGGCCCATGCCCAGCCAAGAACCAGGATACCCTTACGCAGTCCCACATCTCCTCCCCTTTACTTTTTTTTAAAAAAGGGGGTCACTGTGTCATCTGTGGTAAAAATTTTGCATGAGGAAGTTAAAAGAAAGCACTATTTAGGCCAGAGGGGTTAGCACAATTAAGTCACAGGGTAGGGGAAGTTGAGGGTGGGGATTGGGAAGGAAGGGGAGTTGAGGGGGGTTGGGAAGGCAAAGGATCACTGAATCAATTGAATACAGGTGATACAGTTTGAGGGTAATAACATCTGACTAATTTAGATAGACATTAAGCTTTCCTCACTAACATGTAATTTTAGCTATTTGACTTTGGCAAAAGAGTTTATCTGTAACTGGAAGGTCTGGATCTGTCTTCTGTAGGATTTAGCTTTGGAGTCTTCAGTTAAGCAGTGTAGCTGGAAGAAGACAGCTTGGCCTCCTAGGCAGGTTCCAGGAGGTGGCTTTATGTCTGGATCTCAGCGTGTCTCTGGAGTCTGCAGTCTGACGAGATGGCTGGGGAGAAGGCAGCTTAGCATCTCAGGCAGGTTCCAGAAGATGGTATCTCCACTGGACTTGTGGGAGCACCTATAGGATAATCAAAACAGGAAAGCAGCACCCCGGCATGGAGATTTCTGCAAAGGCTGAGTATTAAGCATTAAGTCACTTGGGAACAAGCACATCATGGTCTGTTGTTAAGATCCTGGAAAGGCAAAGGTGTTTGAGGAAATTTGTCTTAGAAGGCACTTGTGAGTAAGAAAAAGCGAAAAAATTTTGGGTTGAAAAGCACAAACACTGTTGTTTTAGGTCTTCCTGTTGAGAAGAAAAGGCATTAATGGCGGGTTTAGAAGCAGTAGGGGAGGGCCGGCACTGCCATGTGGCGGCTGGGTGCTCTAGCAGAGAGGTCAGGGTATTCCCCATTTGTTTTTCTTAGAAGTAAAAGGCCAACCTTGAAGAAAAACTTAGAGGCTTGATAGGAGAGTCAGAAAGAGTGAGGTTCTGTGTGAGAGACTGAGTTATGGGAGAGAGACACGTGGAAGCTGGCCTGTAGCTGGCAGCTCTTGGGAGAAGCTGGGAGTTGGCGCACAGTTTCTCCAGGCTCAGCCTGGAGTTTTAGCCACAAGAAAGAAACTGAGAGGAACACAGGGGCAAAGGGACTTCAGGCAAACCAGCTGGGATGTAGCTGGCTGCAAATGACCTAGGAGGTGAAGGGGGAAGGGGAGCAACCAGGGTACCGGCCCTGTTGCTTCAGGCAGCCAGAACTGGCCGCAAATGACAGAGGAGTGGGGGAAGTCTATGTTAGGCTAGCAGGCAGCCTGTGAAAGACTGACCCCCTGAGGGAAAAATCACTGGGGACTAGAGTTTAGAGCCAGTGTTCATGAGAAGCTAGCAGACAGAGCATGAAAAAACTGACCCCTGGGGTAGGGGCAGAGAGCAGAGATTAGAGTCTCACTGCCATCTTGTTGAGTTGGAGTACACGTGGGAAGAGAGAAACCTATGCTAGCAGGCAGTGTGTTAAAGACTGAAGTCAGAGCTTTTTAAGAGCGACAGGACAGTCTCAGCCTCAAGGAGTCTCTCACTCAAGGAAACGAGTTTTAGAACGAGGATCGCAGCAGGCACTGTGGCCTTAAAGACAGCAGTTAGCTGTGAAGGAGCCTTCTGTGTGGAGCTGGGGGATGGGCAGAGTAGAGGCTAGGAAGTCGCCGCCATCTTGCCCTTGAGCTGGAGAACACGTGGAGGGAAGGGAGGGAGAGAGAAGAAGAGAGAGAGAGAGAGAGAGAGAGGAGGGGGGGACAGTGAGAGACCTGCCTAGTCTTGTGAACTAGGCTGGAGTTACTCACGGTTTTGTGGAGAGGTTCTTGGCAGGCACCAGCGGGGGGTACTCTTGGAGCTGGCTTTGCCCACATCCTCTACCACCTGTAGGGAATGATGTAGGCCCGCGCATGGGCAGTCACCGGCATGAGTCTCTGTTGCGTTGTGGGTCCATGTGTCTGCTATGACACAGTAGGCTGGGATGGTAGTTTAGCATGGCAGGAGCTCACGGGATCTTGGCTGAGTTTATTTCATGCAACACCAGGGAAAAGGAGGGCCGCAGAAGGTCTGGCTGTGTTTGTCTCACACCGCACCAAGTAGACACGGCCAGGCTCATACTTGGACGGGGAACAAACTCAGTCTGGTTCCATGGGGGTGCAGAGCTCTTGGATTGGGGGTCCCTTTGCCGGATTCGGCTAGTAGGAACCGACTGGTCTCAAGCCCTGGGCTCTCAAACCACTGAGAGGCCTCGGAAGGACTGAGACTTGGGGACATGTGGGCGCATGACCAGCCAACCCACAGCCGAGAGAAAAGAGGGGGAATTGGGGATCCCTTTGCTCAGATTCAGCTAGGGACCGACTGGTGTCAGGCCCTGGGCTATCAGGCTGGCTGCTGAGAGGCCACGGAAGGACTGAGACTTGGAGGCATGTGGGCGCATGACCAGCCAACCCACAGCCGAGAGAAAAGAGGGGGAATTGGGGATCCCTTTGCCCGCAGGCAGCTAGGGATCGACTGGTCTCAAGCCCTGGGCTCTGAGGCCACAGAAGGACTGAGACTTGGGGGCATGTGGGCGCATGACCAGCCAACCCACAGCCGAGAAAAACAAGGAGGGGAGGGAAGAAAGAGGCCCTGGCAGCACCCCGAGGAAGAGATTTGGTTATAGTACTTGCTTAGCAGACTTGGCGGCCTGGTTAGCTTGCTTGAAGATGTGGGTCCTGGTGGTTGTCTGAGAGATGGCTGTTCGGCTAGCTTGTCTGTAGTTGTATGGCTGTTCAGGGCTCCACGTTGGTCGCACCATTAATGGGGGAAAAAAGGGCCCTGCCAAGACGAGGATCCTTACACAGCCCACAAGCAAGGTATACCTCTACCACTAATCCCTTCAGTAGTGCCCACTCCCTAATGAACAAGCATTCAATATATTCGGCTAATGGGGCATTTCTATTCAAATTACCATACCTTCCAGAGATGCATCTCCTCCCAAAAAGCTTATGTACTAACCCTTCCTCAGTTCTATCAACCTGGAAGACAAATGATACAGATATATAACCTATAGTAGCCTTCTCATTCAAACTATCATAGGACTTAAACAGAGTTTAAAACTAGTGATAGTGCTTAGGAATTGCAAATAGATTTAATCTTAGATTCTGGTGGCTGCTAACAGGCTAGCATGTTGGACTGAATTTCCCAATAAATAGCTAAGAGAAAACCAAAATCAAATGCTATTGCCTATCTTTCTTTATTATAAATATCATAGTTTAAGAAATAAATAATATCAAAGAATAACTGCTATCGCAATGACAAGTCCTAACAAGAGTTTTTGCTTTCCTTTCTTTCTTTATTTGTTATTACTATTTTATGAAGCAAACACAGCAGGGATAATGAAAATAAAAATGAATCCATCATTGCTGATAGTGATGAAAACCTAGAGCACTAACCTTTTCATACAATAAAAAAGTATAGCAGTGTCTGGAAAATAGGAAAAGACTGTAGGTACCAGCCATGAAAAGAAGCTGAACCACAGTTCACAGAAACTGGAGCATACACCCTGCCATGAAAGGAACAATGCCTTGCTTGCAGAACCTCGAACTGAATGTTTAGGGCTGGCTTTAATTCAGAAAGCTCTGGAAAGCAGGAAGCTAACTAGAACACAAAATTAAGAACATATATACCACCACACTCACACTAACAAACCCTCACACTCAGAGCCACAAACAATACTACATACACTCACAACATAAACACACTTATCCTAAACACAACCACATGCACACTCACACACATACTCTACAAACACACTCACACATACACTGACAACACACACACATACAACAATGAATTCTTTAAGAGGTTACATACCTTATGTCTGAGTCACGAGTGAAGGAGAGAAAATATTATTGGGTTAACAGTGTTTTATGTGTCAGGATGAAACCATATATTTAAGAAAGAAAATTCTTGTTAGCCAAAACACATCTAGTTATTTCTTACAACATCTGCAGGAAAATTTACCTTAGTATGTAAATTACCACAAGGAAATCCCCCAAAGGCTAGTAAAATACAATGGCCAGGTAGTTGTGGTGCACCTAGGAGGCAGAAGTAGAGGCAGAGGCAGAGGCAGAGGCAGAGGCAGAGGCAGAGGCAGAGGCAGAGGCAGAGGCAGAGGCAGAGGCAGAGGCAGAGGCAGAGGCAGAGGCAGAGGCAGAGGCAGAGGCAGAGGCAGAGATTTCTGAGTTCGAGGCCAGCCTGATCTACAGAGTGAGTTTCAGAACAGCCAGCGACTACACAGAGAAACCCTGTCTCAAAAAACAAAACAAAACAAACAAACAAACAAAAAAAACAACAAAAAAAAGGAAATTATAAAAATGAGTGGGCAACAATGTCAGCTGAAGAACTGCCAATAGAAAAGAGTTGCTATACATTAGACAAATCAGATGAAAAGTTATATTCTGAGGTGTATTTAAAGCATATGCAGTCATGCTTATAAAACAAGAGCATGAAACAAATAGATGAGAAAAGACAATAGAATTAAAGATACTGAAGTTTGTTCAGTGTCACTCAGAATCAAGCAGATTTATAATGGAATAACATGTCAGTAGCATTTACAGACATCCACATTTTCAAAGGCTAAAGTGTCTGATAAATTTGCAGGCAAGACAATATTGAGACTAGCACTCTCTTGCTTGCAGGTGGTCATGCAAGTGGGTACAAATTGTCAGTATGTGCAGAAAATGTTACTTGTGCATCCTGATGTATGGAACATCTGATCTTTCAGTATCTTTCCATAAAGATGCTTGTATATACAATATACACAGAAGACCACTATGAAGCTGTGTATTTATGCATTGTAGGTAGTATGAAAAACCAGAATCAAGCTATAAGTCTACAAATCAAGAATTGAGTTGAAATAATTTCAACCACTTGTTAGCTGTATAATGTTTTGTGAAAAGTTCTAGAGTTCTTGTGTTTATCCATTGATTCAGGGAAATATTATATAGCCAAATATATGAATGAGGAAACAGCTGAGTAATATTCCATTGTGTAAAATGTATCATTTTCTGTAACCATTTTTCTATTGAGGAACACCTTGTTTGTTTATAGTTCCTGGTTATTATCAATAAAGCAGCAATGAAAATGGTTCAGCAAATGTCTTTGTGGTAGGACAAAAAGTCCTTTGGGTATATGTCTAAGAGTGATGTAGCTGAATCCTGATGTGGGGCGATGCTCCTCTTCCTGAGAACTACCACACTGGTTTCCATAGTGACTGTAAGAATGTGCACGCCTACCTTCAATGTGTGAGTGTTCTCTCACTCCACATCTTAATAGCACGAGCTGTCATTTGTTTTACTGATCTTAGCCATTCTGATAGGTGTTGAACGTAGGATGTTGAACATTTCTTTAAATGTTTCTCAGCCATTTGAGATTCCCATTTGAGAATTTTCTGTTTAGATCTATACTCCATTTTTAAATTGGATTGTTCATTTTCTTGATATCTATTTTCTTGAGTTCTTTATATATGTTGGCTATTAGCCCTCTGTACGATTTGTGGTAGATAAAATCTTTTTCAATTCTGTAGGCTGCCAGACAGTCCAAATGATGGTGTACTTCAGTTTCATGAAGTCCCATTTATTTTTGATTTTAGCACTTGTGCTAATGGTCTTTTGTTCAGAGAGCCTTATCTTGTGCCAATGAGTTAAAGACTATTTCCCATTTTTTTTCCTCTATCAGGTTTAGTATATCTTGTTTTATGTTGAGGTCTTTAATCCAATTGTAGTTGAATTTTGTACAGGGTTGGAAATATGTATCTATTTTTATTCTTCTACATTCAGACATTCTAGTTTGACCAGAACCATTTGTAGAAGATGCTGTTCTTTTCCAGTGTACATTTCATGCTTCTTTACAAAAAAAAAAAAGTCAACACAGATTTTGGATTTATGTCTAAGTCTTCAATTCCATTCAATTGATCAATATTTCTGGTTTTGTGCCAATACCATGCTGTTTTTATTACTATAGCTCTGGACTACAAATTGAAATTAGGAGCAGTAATACCACCTATATTCTTTTATTATTTGAGACCATATCCAGCGGTTAGGCATGGCCCCTGGTTGAGGGATGAGGCCACCCACCCACCTCAAAAATTTTAATCTAGAATTGCACCTGTCTAAAGGAAATACAGGGACAAATAGTAGAGCAGAGACTGAAGGAAAGGCCATCCAAAGACTGCTCTACCTGGGGATCCATCCCACATGCAGACACCAAACCAAGAGTCTATTGTAGATGCCAAGAAGTGCTTGCTGACAAGAGCCTGATACAGCTGTCTCCTGAGAGGCCCTGCCAGATCCTGACCAATACAGATGCAGATGCTTGCATCCAACCATTGAACTAAGCACAGGGACTCCAGTGGATGAATTAGGGGAAGGACTGGAGGAACTGAAGGGGCACCAATGAGAGGGGAGGCCCTTGGTCCTGTGAAGGCTTGGTGTCCCAGTGTAGAGGAATGCTAGGGCATAGAGGCGGAGTAAGAAGAGATGGGATAGGGGATTTGCAGAGGGGAAACTGGGAAAGGGGATAACATTTGTAATATAAATAAATTAAAAAAGAAGAAAAAATAATAATTTTTAGCCATTCATGCTTTTTTTGTGTTTCTATATAAAACTGAAGATGGTTCTTTCAAGATCTGTGAAAAAAATGTGTTGGAATTTTAATGGGGACTTCATTGAATCTGCAGGTTGATTTTGTTAGCATGGCCATTTTTACTATATTAATCCAGCTGATCCAAGAGCATGGGGTATTTTCCATCTTCTAATATCTCCTTCAATTTCTTTCTTCGGTGTCTTAAAGTTTTTATCACACAAGTCTTTTACTTACTTGGTTAGAGTCAAATCAAGATATTTTATATTATTTTAGGCTGTTGTGAAAGATGTTATTTCCTTGATTTCATTCTCAGTCCGTATTTCATTTTTATATAAAAAGACTACTGACATTTGTTTGTTACCGCCTTGATCTTTCAGTTGTCTTAGAGCTAAGTCTTGAAGCACTACATTAAATGAGTATGGAGAGAGTGGCCAACCTTGCTTTGTTCCTTATTTTAGTGGAATTTTTTGAGTTTCTCTCCATTTAAATTGATGTTAGTTATAGGGTTTCTATAAATTGCCTTTATTATGTTTCAGTAACTCCCTTCTAGCTCTATCTCTCCAGGACTTTGTATCATGACGGGTTTTGGATTTTGTCAAAGGCCTTCTCTGAATCTAATGAGATGATCACATGGATTGTATGGAACATTCTTGGATTTGGTTTGCAAATATTTTATTGATAACCTTTGCAACTATGTTTATAAGGAATATTGACCTGTAATTATCTTTCTTTGTTGGGTCATTATGTGGTTTCAGTATCAGGATAACTGTGGCTTCTTAAAATGAATTAGGCAATGTTCTGTCAGTGGTATTAGTCAAAAAAATTTGAGGATTATTGACATTAACCTTTCTTTGAAATTCTAGTAGAATTCTCCACTAAAACCATCTATTTCCTGGGCTGTTTGCTTGTTTGGAGATTTTTAATTAGTGGCTCTCTTTCATTAGGCGCCATATGCTGGGCTGTGTCCTGCTTCTCCACTGGGGCACCTGAAGTGCCACCAGAATGATGCTCAAGGGAGGCAAAACGCAGTCTGCAATGGTGATTCTGAGTCCATGTTTTCCAGGAGTGGGAAACAGCAGAGTCTGGGACAATCGTTGTGGTTCCCAGTCTCCTGAGTACCCAAGCACTGTTGGCATAGCATTAGGAGTTGTAGGGGTGTGGGGTGTCTGGGGCTTATGCTTCTCCTCAGGGCATCCACTTGCCAGGCAGGAAGGGGAAAGCAGAGCCCAGCTCTGACGGGGGCTCAGTGTGGATTTCCTTTATTGATTCTATTTCCACTTTCTTTTTTTTTTTTTTTTCTTTTTTTTTTTTCCTTTTTCTTTTTTTGGTTTTTTTGAGACAGGGTTTCTCTGTATAGCCCTGGCTGTCCTGGAACTCACTTGGTAGACCAGGCTGGCCTCGAACTCAGAAATCCGCCTGCCTCTGCCTCCCAAGTGCTGGGATTAAAGGCGTGCGCCACCACCGCCCGGCCTATTTCCACTTTCATACCTTGAACTGTTTGATTCATATCCTTCAACTGTGTTTTCATGTAGTTCATTAGGGGATTTATCAATTACCTCTTTAAGGACCTTGTTTATTAGTTTGTTTTTTCAATCTTCATGGTTTACTTATAAGGTTTCTGAGGTCTACTTGAGACACCATTTTCTGAATTTATTGATTGTATTCTAAAGCTTATGTTCAGGCTTTGGGTTTGGAAAGATTGTAATTTTAGGTGCTGATAGTTGGGTGGGTGTTTTCTTAGTTTCTGTTTTATCTCTGGTTTTTAGAAGGTGTGGTGGCTGTGTGTTGCCTAGTAGGAAACTAATTCAGGGTCTTGATAGGTGTGGCCACTGGCATTCTGGATAAAATGTGGTTGTAGGTCTTGGGAGTTGACACTTAGAAATGGGATGGGGTGGCAGCAGGGGTAAGGGGGTCTGCAGGAAGGAGTGGTGGGTGTCCATCAAGATTTGCTTAGTCCCCTGAGAATGGGGACAGAGTGTGAGGAGAGGCTGCAACAGGTAGTCTGCTACAAAGTTGGGGATGAGTCTGAAGAATTAGATTTGGAGATAAGGAGGGAGAGATTAAGATCAGCAGTAAGTTTACCTACTTCTGTGGGTTTTAAGCTCCTTTAGGGAACCTCAATACAAACTTTGACACAAGACAGACTAGAACAAGTAATGGAGGCAAATATTGGAAACATGAGTGTTGGAACTGAGACTTCTAGAGACTGGATTATCCATTCTTGTTTATGGCTGAGAACGCCTCTGCTACCATTTCAGAAATTTCTTTGAAATGCAGGATTTTAGGTTAACTGAGATGATTGTTTCTATTGCAACTAAGTTGAAAGCTATATAATTTACTTTCAGCTAAACTTTTTAGTATTTCTGCTTTATTTTATTTCCTATACATGTGTATTATCCATGTAAACACATCTTTGTACTTGCCATTGGAGGCCAGAAGAAAAGATAGGACTCTAGGACTGGAGTTACATGTGGTTGTAATCTGCCTGACATGGATGCTCAGAACCAAATTAATGTCCTTTGAAATGAGCAGCAGGCACTCCTACCTGCTGAGCCAGCCATCTCTCCTGCCCTGATTTCTATATTTTTAAGCACTCCGTATGACTCAATTGTTATAGTACAATGATGAAGAACACGGTAGCCTGGAGTTCATATCTGCGAAGTTGAATTTACATAATCAACTACATATTTTTGGAAAATTGCTTACATTATTGAAAACATCATTTTATTGTCTATTAATTGTTAACAATGGCATGTACTGATAATTTATTTCTTCACCACCAGTGAAATAAGTCAATTCAAGCCAGATTATATTATAGTAAAGGCAGGTTTATTGGG
Organism: Mastomys natalensis; assembly: GCA_021653895.1. Classification (NCBI taxonomy): domain Eukaryota; kingdom Metazoa; phylum Chordata; class Mammalia; order Rodentia; family Muridae; genus Mastomys; species Mastomys natalensis. The sequence goes on along the minus strand of JAJTUV010000608.1, from coordinate 221,756 downwards.
AAACTGCTCTTGATCAGAAATTTAGGCCAGGGAAGTCAAGTCACCATGAGGAAAAGTGTGGCACAGGTTGAGGGGGGTCAAGAAAAGGCACGAGGAGAGAGGGAGAGAGAGAGGAGGAAGAGGGAGAGGGAGAGAGAGAGGGAGGAAGAAAGGGAGGGAGAGAGAAAGGAGAGAAAGAGAGAGTAAAAGACCAAAATGTTTGGATTATATAGGAAAGAGTCTCTGGGGTAAGGGTAGCCCAGCCCTTGGGTTGGAAAGTTTAGGGTTAGGGGCAAGGTATGCCAGGTAAGAACTGAGGGATGCTGTGAGAACCTGGAGGCCAGATCTGCTTGGTATGTAAGATATACATCCTTAGTTCATTGTCCCAACTTCTGAAATCAAACATTTGGTTGTAGATTATAAAGATTAAGCTTGAAAAGATAAAAAATGACCAAACTAGTTCCCAAAACGGATAATTGTTAATATAATAAACCAAGGTAAGTTTATTTTAAATTAATTCTTTCATGCTATAAATGTGTTCACATGGATTCTATTGCTCACTTAACTCTGAGGCCATGTAACTAGATGATCAACCAGATGCCAAATAATACCAGAAATGGTAAATACCTTTTAACTCTGCTTATTCATATTAAGAATTTTAGTCCAAGTCCACAGGGAAATTCACATTTTTCTGTTTGTATTTTTTTCCCAAAGATAGGGACCCAGTATTGATGCCTTACCTTGATCTTGACTGTTCTGACATGCCAGTTGCCAAATGAATCTCAGAAGTGCTCCTGGAGTAGAGGGAACAGAACATCAGAATGCTTGGGATGCCCCACAAGACAGTTATTCTAATTACTTAAGGTCTTAAATTGTGGCAAATAGCTGTCTGCATTGAGTCAGGTTTTCATAAGCACTTCTGATCTTATTTCCCTAAGGTGATGATCCAAAGAGGTGGGAGAACTTTCCAGAATATTAATATAAGCATGTTTAATTACTACTTGACAGCCAACTAGAAGTAGTTGTAAAGAAAAGATTCACGGGGGAAAATAACAAATTGGGAAGTGAGGAAGATTAAGAATGTAGATGGATAAATCAGAGATGTTGCTGCCTTCCTCAATCCATTCTCCAAAGAAGCCACAAGTCTGTATATGGTATTCAAAGGGGGATTATGAAATGAGGTAAGATCCTGCCAGTTCTAGTATTAGAATTAGTCCATAACTATAAAGATTCAGAACACTGTGGTATATTCATTATATAAAAAGGTCTCTTTTCCTTCAACTTAATTCTTTCAGAAACAACTTTCAATGTGGCCTTTTATTTCCTCCCATGAAGAAGTAGTAATCATTTTCCTATCTTGAACTTGCTAGCTTTCTCCATGGTGTGCTGGCTAGTTCTATGTCAACTTGATACATTCTAGAGTCATCTGAGAAGAGGGACTATCTTAGTTAGGGTTTTACTCCTGTGAACAGACACTATGACCAAAACAACTCTTATAAGAACAACATTTAATTGGGGCTGACTGATAGGTTCAGAGGTTCAGTCCATTATCATCAAGGCAGGAACATGGCAGCATCAAGGCAGGCATGGTGCAGCAGGAGCTAAGAGTTCTGCATTTTCATCTGAACTGCTGCAGAATATTGACTTCTAGGCAGCAAGGATGAGAGTTTTAAAACCCACACCCACAGTGACACATCTACTCCAACAAGGCCACACCTACTCCAACAGGGCCACACCTTCTAATTGTGCCACTCCTGGGCCAAGCATATACAAACCATAACAGGGAACCTTACCTGAGAAATTGCCTCAATAAGATCAAGTTGTAAACAATCCTGTAGAGAATTTTCTTAGTGACTTTTGTGGGAGGGTCCAATCCCTTGTAGATAGTGTGGATTGGAGTTCCTGGGTACTATAAGAAAGCAGGCTGAGTAAGCCATAAAAATCAACCCAATAGGTAGCACTTGTTTATGTCCTCTACAAATCATTATGCTTGAGGACTGTGTTATTTATAAAACAGAAGCATAAACAATTGAGAATTGGCCTTCTGTAGTGACACATATCTTAAATTCCTGCTCCTTGGAGGTAAAAAGATCTCTGTGAGTTTGAGAACAGCTTAAGTTATGTAGAGTTCCAGACAAGCCAGGCACCTTTTCAAAAATTTTAGAGAGAGAGAGAGAGAGAGAGGAGAGGGGGGGGGGGTGAGGAGGGGAGGGAGAGGAAAAGGGAGAGGAAGAGAGAGAGATATTTTCAAATGAATCAAAGAGGAAGTTAACAGATAATGGAGAAACTAAAGAAATGTTGAGAACATATCCTCTGGAGGAACTTACCTGTGTTCTATACAACCCATTGTTTAAAAGACAAACAGCACCTGAAACAAATAGAAACAGAAACAAACCAGAACAAAGCCAGCAAACACAGTGTTCAGACTTTGTAAAGTCCAGTAATCCTATTTGAAGGAAACAGAAAAAAATATTTCTAATAGAAAAAAATGCAGGCAAAAAGCAAATGGCCACAATTTCAAATATGCAAAATGTAAAAGGGGGTTTTAATGTTTTTTTTTTTTTTCAAAAGATTGTTGTGGCTTCGTAAGGCTGCAGATTTTAAAAATGTGTATGATTAAAGTAATAGGATTCTTTTACTGATTTTAGGTGCTGTATACTACTGATGAATTAGACCTAGGGAATGGGGCAAAGGCACCATATCTATTGTTTGGTCATTCACTTGGATTAACTGGATCAAAGACAATAAGCAAAGGATAATAACTCATAACCTTACCAATCGTAAAGGCCTGTATAATTGTACAGTCAGGAAGCATCAATATTTTGATCTCTGTTGTCTATTTAAATCAATTGTTGCTCAATGCTTCCCTCTGCCCTTGACTGACCAACATGATGGGACTCTCAGCTTTTCAAGTTGTATTTAAGTCAAAAGACTTCAAAGCATACAGCCCAGTATCGATGAGCAAACATGTTTTCAAACTTCAAATGTACTCAAAGTTATAACTTCTGTTTTATTTTAAACTTTAGCTTTCTCTCCCTTCTCGATCTTTGACCTGCGTAGCATAAAATGCCTTAACAATTATCAAATCTTCAGCTATGTTGTTGACTATTGTATATGTATAGTATATTTCCCTAGCATAAGTCGATATGTTCAATAATTAAAGTATGAGGGCTGGTGAGATGCCTGAGCAGTGAAGAAACTTCCTGCTATACCTGACAACCTGGGTTTGATCCCTGGAACCCACATGGTGGAAGAACAGAACAGACCCTGAAATGCTGTCCTCTTACCTATGTGTATACAAAACACACACACACACACACACACACATTCACTCACCCACAGACATAAATAAATGCAGTAATTTTAAACAATTGAAAGATACAAATTTACTATAACCAACAAACTAAAAGAGTTCTAAATGTATAAGAATCCCCCATTCAATCAATGTCATCATTCAGTTATATTCTGGAAAATGTCAACCGTATATCAACACCATTTTGTGTGGATTCTCTATTGAAAAAGATGGCTTTTGAGAGACAACTTCAAAAATAGACTTGGTATAGTAGAAAGGCATACTCATTTGGAATATAGTCCAACAAAGAAAGCAAACTATGAACTTTTTTTATAAAATTATGTAAAAATATCAAAGAATTTTCTCTTTTAGATTATTCTTAGTCATACTTGGGTTTATTTCCTCGGAAAGAGGAGGGTTCAGTAATATTTGCACCTCACCTTTCTTCTTAGTGGGATGTTTAGTGTGGAGTTTTTGAAAGTCTTTTAGCAATTTTAATCTTTTTTTTTTGTGAGGAGAATAATTTTCACTAGAGAACAAACCCAAGTTGTGTCAGTGAGTTTGCTTTTCTAAAAAGCAATTAGATTCTATGGAAAGCTAGAAGGAATTAGTACACTTTCAATAATCAAAGTCCCAAGCTTAAATATAATAAACCTATTGCCCTCTCTGGAGTTACCTTCTTTCAATCCTAACCAACACTATAAAACTGTGATATACATGCTTAGGGAACTTGTGAAATGACAATGCTCTATATTTCTTTTCTGCCTAGAAACCTCCACTCAGTCTCAGGAGTTGTTCTTCGGTGCCAAAACTGTGTAGTCTGTATGTTCAGAGTCTCTCATGGATAGATATTAGATACTTTTGGGATATAGGAGATCTCAGCTACAGAAGTTGAAAACCCAGAACTACCCCTTTGACACCTTAACTAGTGAGTCCAATATACACACCCATTTTATGTTTAAAATGACCTAATTCGAGGGTGGGGAGGTGGGAGTGGGGGGGTATGTAGGGGCACATCCGGAGAGAAGCAGGAGGAGGGGCAATGGGATAGGGGTTTCCTGGGCTGGGGTGGGGGGATGGGGTAAGGGGATAACATCTGAAATATAAATAAAATATCCAATTAAAAAATGAAAAAAAAATGACCTAATGACCAACAAGAAATCTTCAGTTAGTATATCTTTCCAGGACAATTACACAAACTATTTCTGAAAATTTACAGATACCATCTATACAATGTTTGTGCTACATCTGAATGAAGGAGGCATTTGTTTTGCAAATCTAACAATAGTTTCTTTAATGATTCTTTTGTAACTAGCAAAAATACATGTGACCACATAGATACAAACTTAGACATCTCTATATAAATCAAATAAAATAAACAGAAAATTAATTATTCTCACATTCTAATATTCAGAATTTGACCCATTACTCTTTATAAAATTGGAATTGCTCTTTAAAGAAAAGATTTTCAAAATTTTGGAGATGTTCATTTTCCCCCTTCCAAATAATTCAAACATGTTTTTAGGTTTTATATTTAATGATTACAAGTTGTATATGATTTGTGATATACTTAATGATTATGATTAGTACTCTGACATTTCAAAAATGTTCTTGATTTGGCTCTCTCTCTTCCTCACTCCCTTTTTCTCTCTTTCCCTCCCTTTCTGTCTCTCTCTCTCTCTCTCTCTCTCTCTCTCTCTCTCTCTCTCTGTCTGTCTCTCTCCCTCTTTCTCTCTCTCTCCGTCCCCCTTTCTTTCTCCCTCTCCCTTTGCCCCACCTCTCTCTCTCTCTCCTAGGAACATTGCAGGTCTTACCTGCAAGACTACTTAGAAAATACCTACTAATTGTCATCAGGCTGTTGTGCAGTTCAGAAACAGACCAGGGATGGACCACCTTCTTAAGTAACTTATGTGTTACAATTTCATTTCTAGAAAGCAAATGAGAGCCTATGAATCAGTGGAGAGTGGGACAATCATCCCAACAGTGGCATACCCAATGATGACTGCTAAACAGCTACCAATGAGCAACCTTCCACATGTGGCAACTTGACAGCTGCTCACCTGGAGATGTGCTAGTTTCCCCCTGGGAAGTCTGCTCACCAGTGTCGATCATAATTTCTTCTTGGTTTTGAATTTGACTTGAAGTCTCTGTCCAGTACTGTGAAAACAGTTTAATTCCTATCTTAAAATACAGTGGTCTTGTTGTATGGTTTTCTGCTACTGTTTTCTTTGTTTTTAAAGGAACTTTAAACCAAGATAGAGAAAGTGGAGATAATTGCATTTGGCTGAAGGTCTTTCTCCAGTCTGCAAAACTCATTTTAAGTCCTACCTCAAAAGACAGTGGGCCAGTTGTATGCTTTTCTGCTCTTATTCTCTTTGTTTTTAAATAATTTTGAAACCAAGACAGAGAAAGTGGAGATAATTGCATTCACGATTAATCAAGTTCCTGCTTACTCCCATTACTAGTAATACATTCTGTATTACTAGGCCTGCAGTAAGCCCACTGGCATTTTACATATACATATATTTAGGACATGTAGTGCAATTTTGTAATAGAGGTGGTGCTCTGGGCTTGTTTTTGCTATATTTTCCGTCTGGGTTGTTTAAGGTCAGGGCTCTCAGTGCATGCTCAGTCTGTTACTTATAAAAGAAATGGAGTTTTGTAATGTCATATATTGTGGGACTTCGTAAGGGTATCCTGGTTCTTGGCTGGGCATGGGCCTAGAACCCCGAGACTCCAAGGGAGAAATGGCAGGAGTTTGGCCACGTCCCAGAACTCAGTCCTAACAAGGAGTCCAATCTCCATAGACCTACATTGTTCAGTCATGTAGGCCATTACAGCCCCTCCCAAAGTGCACAGGTAGAGGGTGTAACTACAGGCCTCAGGCCCTAGAGATTTACATACTAATGAAGGTCAGAGGGTGGAGCCAATTAACCATTCCTCCCCAGAACCTCCCCCTTTCTTCCTCCCTACTTAACTCAGGTCTGCCCTGAGTTTGGGGGGGTACATCCAGATCCATCTACCATCTGCCATGACAATAAACCCTTTTGGAACCAAGGACTTCCTCGTATCATTGGGGCCTGCCGGGCCCGCCGCCGCCGAAGCCTCCAGCCACTGGAACTTGGGACATTTCTCCAGTATGTGAGACAGGCTGCCTGGAAGCCTCCAGGCAGCCTCCACCTCGCAGGTCCCGGGCTACTGCCTCGTGGGCCCAGGGGTCCATACTGCGGCCCCACCGGTTTTTCCCACAATATTATTCTTATGCATTAGATAAGAATACTCATTTTAAAAGTTGTCTGTATTCCAGGACAGTGACTACAGGTACTTATCACCACACTTTGCTGATAATCTTTTTGGAAATATTGTTTTGATGAGTTCATGTTTCCTTACTCATGGAAGTGTAGAGTACCTGTTGACATCAGTACAAAGTGGCCTGTTATTCCTGAATTAAATAATGATACTCTAGTATTAATTGTGCTCTTAGCTAGGCACACAAAGTGTGCTATCTGTGTAAAAGCAAATATTCTCTAATTATCCAAACTATATTTTTTGAAATGTTTAACTTCAGTGAGTTTATGATATACATGCGACTTCAACTTATCCATGAATTACTATTTTAAGAATTACCTATATTAGTTTCTATTGTGTTGTATCAAAGAGCCAACAAGCTCTTTGCTAACATATAGCACCCATTTTCTTCAACAGTTTTGAACTTAAAATCCTAAAGTCAGCAGCATCTGTTCCTTCACATTTTTTAGAAGCCAATTGCATTCTTTGGCCTGTGTTCTTTCTTCCTCTTCCTTATCCTCTTTCTCCTACTTCTCCTATTCTTCTTCCACTTTTTAAGTTGACATGACCAATTTTGTTCTCTCTCTCTGTCTCTCTCTCTCTCTCTGCCTTCTCCCTATCTCTGCTTGGATTTGTCAGTTCCATTTCTACTTCTGACACACATATCTCTCTCAATCCAGGATAGGGACTTCATTTCAAGAATTTTCACTGAGTCAACCTTCTAAAGTAACATTTACGTAAACACAATAGTCACAGATATTCTGGAGCTTAGGATGTGGGTACCCATCAAAGGCTGTTTTTCAAGCCTTGCTGAAATACCAAAAAATAAACAGGATGATTTGGATACCTGACCTACTAGACAATACTGTAGTGCATAGTTCCTACTACCCCCCGCCCCTATTTAAGCTCTGGATGAACTGTATTACAGCCCCCACCCAGGAGCCACCCTGGATCCATGGATGAAACACACATGCACACACACACACACACACACACACACACACACATTAACTTATTTTTAATATGCTTTAGCTCAATAGCCAGGCTTTCCTAAGTCTCTCTCAGCTAGCCTGCCCCTCTATTCACTCCCAGCTCAACACCTCTAACTGCTCTCAACTCAGATGCTCAGTTACCTTTAGTTCTAGTTTAGCACCCTAAATCTGCCTTCAGCTTAGTTGTGTTTCTAACATCCCATCTGCCACCATGGGCCCAGTTGGAGAAGCAGCCAATGGCCACTCCACCCTAGATCTCACATGGTTGGTGGTTCTTTCTTCCTCTGAAGCATGGTGAATCTTTTGCTCCTCTTTCGAAGCTGCTAGCTCCCTGTGGGAAAACTGGTAGTCCTGCCTATTCCACCCAGATCATGGGTTACTAGCATCTTTATTGATCGATCAAGAACCAACTGGGGAACAGAGTCTTCAGTGTTCACACCCAGAATCCTAGAATGGACACTCCATTTACTGTGGCCAGTCAGTGACTCTTGAAGTACTGTTCAGGCCTCCACTCTTTTCCTAAGTGTCCTTCCCACTAACTCCTCCCACAAATGATGTTGCAACCAGGAGGTCACTATTCCCACCACATGAATGTTGCAAATTTAATCATGATTCCATTTCAGAAAAAAAAAAAAAAAGCCCTCAAATATCAAAAGGAAAGTGACATATAAAACAGTGGTAGGTCAGGATGATCACAGCTCCTCATAGGGCTGTGAATGTGGGAATCATTTAACCTTCTCCCTTCTCTTCTAATTTTGACTGTCACATAAAGTGTTCAAGAAGCCAGGGACTTCTAAAGGAATTCCCAGGAAAGCAACAGTAAAAATAGCAATGCTAACTAATGACCTCTATGCAATGCTTCAAAATACTCTCTCATGAACTCCTTGCAGAAATTTCATATGGCTGAAACTAATGCCATGATAATCCCTCCTGACTACAGGTTACCCTCCCCTTTGCTCCAAATGAGCGCAGTTCTTTGAACACAGACTACACAGCGTTGTCTAGCTTTGTTTGTGAAGCCTATTTGGGTTTCTGGTTTTTATTTTTTGAAATGCTCATAAAACCTCCTCATAGTTAGAAATATGGTTATTTAACTACTTGCTTTAGATGGGAAAATATGTTCCTATATCAACTAGGGGGAATACTCAAATAACTAAGTTTAATGTCCCTACCACAAACTCACACATGTAATATCTTAGTTACATTTGTGAAATCACAGACTATGAGAAGGCTCAGAAACCCTGCGATTCAGATAGGAGCATGCAATCTTCCTGGCATGCTCAGAGGCGCCAGTTGATTACTGGCATCCTTCAGCAGCCTGGGCCAATTGGCCAGTTTTCTCTTCTTAGCTCTACTCCCAGGGAATGCAACTGATTCAAATGCATTTTCTGTGAGATGCTTGGTTCTTTTTTTACTTTATCTCTGATTGGCTTGTGGCTCCTGCTGATTGACAGGCAAGTCTACAGCTGTGGGTTCTCTTTTGAAGCTATTTCTTTTTTTTTTTTTTTTCTTCTTTGACTTTCTTTTAGTTTGATTGGATTCACTCTTGGAGCACTCTGTGGAAAGAGCCCTGATTACTCTTTCTCCACTGTGTGCTGGTGGATGGCAAAGCACACTCAGAGGTCTGATCTCTCCTTTGTTAGGACTAGCCTCCTGGGAAAGCCCTGGGAGTGCTCATCTTGCCTGGCAGATAACCACTCCCAGGTTTCCACTTCAAAGGCAAAAACCAAGACAGTCCCCAAAGAAAGAAATTTTCAGCTTCAAGGCAGTGTGTGAGACATATGGCTACTTTGGAAATGTACAAATGACACGAGAAATGAGCTAGCCTAGAGATCTCAAGGTCATCTTTCCACATTGAGAGAGTAACTTCAGAGTCCTAGGAGAGGAATGTCTTTGTTATAGGCAAAGTCCATGGAAATCTCAGCTGGAGTACTGATCTCCTGGGTACATCCAGAATCATTACATGTTGTGAGAAGGCCCTGTGTGACTGCTCATTAGAGGATTCTAAGCAGCAGAATTCTCTGCAGTGAAAGGAAGGGTTAGGTCTCAATTTGATGGACCCCTTGGATACACTGACTACTGTTCAAGAGTCCAAGGGAAATTCTCACTGAAGATTTTATTTCTCCAAGCATGAGAATAAAGAGTGCATGTGTACACTTGTGAGTGATTTTGTGACCCTTGATTTTGGATGCCTAAAATGCTAAGCCAAAATATAATACTATAGGAGCAGCCCTGTTCTATATCTGTCAGATTATTTACATGTTTGTACATGCACCAACATAGTAAGTGAACTCACTCATGAATCATGAAGTGGAAAAAAACCTATTCATTTACTTTTCATTGCTGGAACATATCCATGAAGAAGAGCCAAATCTTGACTCTCACTCAGTTCTTTGTGTCTTTGCTTACTTTAAGGTGGTTTCCATTCCTTAGTTTCTCAGTCTGTCATTTGCCTCATAAAAGTGAGCATCATGGCATTAGTTTCAGCCTTATGCAATTTTTGCAAGGAGTTCATGAGAGAGTATTTTGAAGCACTGCATAGAGTTCATTAGTTAACATTGTTATTATTACTATTGCTTACCTAGGGATTCCTTTAGAAGTCCCTTGCTCCTTGAGCACTTTATGTAGGGATCAAAATCAGAAAAGAAGGGAGAAGGTTAATATGATTCCCACATTCACAGCCCTATGAGGAGCTGTGATCGTCCTGACCTACCACTGTCTTATATGTCACTTTCCTTTTGATCTTTTGAGATTTATTTTCCTACCAGGTTGCCTTTTGCTCCATTGTCAACCTCCAAATCACTGACCTCCATAATGCCTGTGGGTGTCTGTCAGCAATCAATGCTGACACTGTCAGACTCTTGTCTCTGAAGTTGAGTTCTTCTTGATTAGCAGGGAATACTTTTTATGGCCAGCCTATCCAAATGCCACACTCTAAATGACACATCTTTTGTGCTTGAGAAGCTGGTGGGTGGGCAGAGGGGAGCAGAGGACACAGAGAAAAAGAACCTCACCAGTGCATGGAATCACTACTCTCTTTAATGCATCTGCTCCTACTGCCTGGCCTGCCCTCTCTACCAGTCTTCTGATGACCTGACTAATTTATATAGCTCTTTTCATGTCGTTCTGGTCCAGGTATCCACAGGAAAGGCCATTGTATGTTTCAGTCTCAACTGTGACAAAAGTTGTTCACACTTTTCTACTCAGTCCCTGTGCAAGTATGATTATTAGAACACTCTCAGGCATAGTCAAACCTCACTGAACAACTCAATTGTTTCCAAGGTTTTACCAATAAAGATACTTACTCAAACAATACAGTTCTAATTCAGTGTCTGTTATTTGTACATTATGTAAAGAATGTCTCACAATATGGGTTTTGATTCTTATTTTAAAATAATATGTAATGAACCCAGTGCCTGTATAAACATAATTCAGTTTACTCAGCATTCATTAACATAATAAATAGAAGATTGGAATAGAGTATTCTGTCATTCCTTCTCTTGATATCACCGTATTTACACATCAAAGCTTGTACGGAGAAATTTTGTCCATGAAATTATTGTATTTTTTTTCAGGACTCACTTCTTCATCTTCTTCTTTATCTTTATTTTTTCTTTTTCTTTTTTTTTTTTTTTTTTTTTTTTTTTTTGGTTTTTCAAGACAAGGTTTCTCTGTGTAGCCCTGGCTATCCTGGAACTCACTCTGTAGACCAAGCTGGCCTTGAACTCAGAAATCCACTTGCATCTGCCTCCCAAGTGCTGGGATTAAAGGCATGCGCCAACACCGCCCGGGTTTTTATCTTACTTTTCAATAACCTTCCCAGTTCCTCTCTTTTTTTGAAAATGATAGTCAAGATAGAGAATTTGAATATTGTTTTAATGATATGGACACCATCATCATCATTATCTCTATTAAAAGATTATACAGATGGAGTGTATTAAAAGAATTCCTAGTGGAATATCAAGGTGGAGACTAGTTACAAATATTCCAGAGATCTAAAGCAGGCTCAGTAGTCACCAGAAATATAAATATATTTGATGTGCAGGAAATGATCTCTACCCCAAATGTACACAAAACCACACTATGTTAATTGTTCTATGGTGTGACTATGGTTTTCCCTTTCAAAACTATGAAGATGGCAATTCCATCTAATTATGACATATAGATGCAAGACCTTTGGGAAGAAAGTTGAATGAGATACGATTACTAGATGTGGCCCCAGTGAATGAATCCTAGTGTATTTAGAAAGATAAAGAAATATTGGGAGAGAAAAAACTTTCTCCCTGTCTACTCTTGCTATTTATGATGCTCTACACTGCCTCTGCCTCTCATCCTGTCAAAAGACTCATGTTCTCAACATTGGACCAGAACTGTTAGTTGATATAAATCCAATTTCTTTCTTTTTTAAAAAAATATATTGTATTATTAAAATAAGCAAATTGACTAAGATATGTGGCAAATAAAATTTCAGGTGCACACAGAATTAATGTTCTTAATGAGCTAATTATTCTGTATTGTCTTGAAGGAGTTCATTGTAATCAGCAGGAATGTTTAAACTGAGAAAAGTAGAAGAGGAAATCCAAATTGGACTTGAAGATACTGTACTGCTTATTTTGAAAATGAAGGTAACAGGCTATGAGCTAAGGGATGCTGGGAGCCTTTAGACAATGGTTTTCAATCTTTCTAATGCTGCAACCCTTTAATAGAACATAGATCCTCATGTTGTGGTGACCTCCAACCATAAATTTATTTTCATTGCTACTTCATAACTATAATTCTGCTAATGTTGTGAATCATAATGTAAATTTCTGATGTCCAGGATAACTAATATGTGACCGCTATGAATGGGTCATTCGACCCCAAAAGGTTCATGACCTGTCACAGGTTGACAATTGCTGCTCTAGAAGCTGGCAAAGGCAAAGAATATGTACATTTCTAACAATCCACAAGGAACAGAGCTATGTAGATACCTGAGTGTAGAGAAATTTTAATCCAGCAACATAGCTGTTCTGGCAAGGAATCACATCTATAGATCTTTTAGGTCCATGTGATCGGGCTGGAATGCAAACACACTGAATTACAATATGATCTGGCTGGAATACAGACACACTCTAGTATTCACCTTTATTCACTAACAATAAAGGTAAGGTTAGTTTGTAGATGGAAGCAGCCGTGATAGAAAATGATTTCTAATTGAAAGGCAGACAAAGTGATGACTCAAAGAGATGACTCTCTTGACAGAATAAGTCAGAGATAGAATTGTCCAACTCTCACAAGAATAGCACAGAAAAGAGAGGCTACTTAAAATCAGTGCAGGGAGAGACAACAGGTTAGTCAGAGGTGGTAGTAGGGTATGTGTGTGTGTGTGTGTGTGTGTGTGTGTGTGTGCGTGTGCACATGTATGGTAGATTTACTGGGACAGTTTTAGAGAGATAAGTTGTAGAGAGAACAAGCTAGACATGGGTGAACAAAGAATAAGCCAGAGAATTAGTAGGAACCAGAAGATTAGAACACATTATCAAAATTAGTATGAGCTCAAAGCAGAACAATTCAGTCAGAAATGAAGAAAAACTGGATTGAAAACCTGGATTAAATTAGTCAACTTGGAAGATTTTACAGAATCTAGAAGCTTCCACACCTAGGCCTAGGCATAATCAGAACAGAGAAGGAAATGCTCTGGGCTCAGCCCAAGCCATGTATTCACACAGCTTGGGTATAACTCTCATGTCTCATCCCATCATATGAATAAATATAAGTGACATTTACACCTGGACTTTGATTCAGTGATATTCTTGTTGTACTTCTGACCTCTAGAACTATACAGAATACATATGTTCTGGGTTAAAAGTATGTGGTGAGTTGCTATAGTAGTGGTTGGAAGCTAATACATATAGCAAGTGGGAAATAATAACATTCATATAACTATAACATAAAGAATAAAAAGACAGTCTTTAGCACACAAGAGGGAAAACATTAACAAAGAGTTTATCTTAGATTGTTCATGTTTTTACTTTAAACATTTTTCTGATACTTTATAGATTACAATTAGAGAAAGCCAAACATCAATATAATCTGTAAAATAAAATTTGACAATTATATTTCATTCATAATAGTGTAAATATTAGAGCTCAAAAATAAAAAATGAAAACATCATATGTACATATGGTTAATAACCTATCTTTCTGAGTATTTAGCATTAATACTTCTTCACTGGACTGATGACAGATTTACATAGGGGGTTTTCAGAGCAACACACACATACAAACACACACACACACACACACACACACACACACACACACACTCCTTCCAGAAAGCTGTATGTTATTACATGTTCTTGAAACAATGTGGCTCAGAAGAATGACAGGTTTGTTTGCTTTTTAGATACTAAATGAAATAAAAAATTTAGGGAAATTTTCTATGAATTAACTATTAAAATAAAATAAAATTAGAATGTATGTATTATTAAATAATGACAAATATTATTTTAGAAATCAATATTAATTGTTGACCATCATATAACACAAGGTATTCATTACATAAAGTATCTTCTCCTTCTCACCTGTCTTTTTAGTCTTCTAGAATTCTTCTTTCTTTTCCTATTGTTCATTGATATTTCATCTCTATTACATAACATTCCATCTATTCCACTAGATTATAGTCATTTTTACATTTGTCTTTGTTTTCTCAAGATTTTTAAACTACTTGAAAATAAAGAAAATTATTTTATTAATTCAATTTTGCATTATAATTATTTAAAATTGACAGATCATAATTTAATGTTTTTGTGGAGTGTAATGTCCTGCTTTCATGTGTGTATGGAAGATAAAATGAGTAGGCCAAGCTAATTAACATATCATCTTGATTACATATCTTTTTTGTGATGAGACATTTATTTGATATTGACTCTCTTGTTTATTTTGTCAGACGCATACATAATTTGGTGAATATATGATATTATGCAATAGATTTCAAAATATATCCTGTCTTGAAATTCTGTTCCTTTTGACCAGTAACTGCCTAGTCTCTCATTCCTTCATCTCTGATAACCATGATTCTCCTTTCTACAGGCGTAAATGAGATAGTAAATGGTTTGTCTTTTGCTTTCATCTTGACATTGAGCACACTCCTTTGTATAAAGAACCCAGTGAGTGACGAAAAAAGGTAAGTTCAGAGGGATTGATCAAATATTCGATTTCAAACCTAATTACTTCATATAGACTTAGGCAATGTCATTTCACATCTTGATGGCTTTGTTCTCTGATTAAAACAATGAAGACTCTCCAGGCAGTGGTGGCGCATGCCTTTAATCTCAGTAATTGGGAGGCAGAGGCAGAGGCAGGCAGATTTCTGAGTTCGAGGGCAGCCTGGTTTACAGAATGAGTTCCAGGACAGCTAGGGCTATACAGAGAAACCCTGTCTCGAAAAACCAAAAAAAAAAAAAAAAATGAAGACTCAAACCATAGTCACTTGAATAACGTATTTTAGGTATTCTTGTATTTTTGTAACAGCTCTAGTTCATACAAACTGATATGCTAAGGTGATCATACAAATGAATTAAAGAATTGCTCCTGGAAACTTTATCATTTGTGTAAGAAAAAAAATATAATAAAAGGAAAGATAAGAAAATCAGAGGGAAGGGAACATTTTTGATGAAAGTGGAAATGTCTATAGAGAATTTGTTTAACTTTATTATGTGTAATATTCTATGTTATTGTCATCTACTTTCCAGTTTATAGTTAAATATTATTTTTCCTTCGAATGCTTTGTGGCATTAGAGCTATCTTTAGAATACTTGGAAGCTCAAAATATGGCCTAGAGGTCAGAAATGAGCAAGATTAAATGTTAATATGAGGGACTACTGTACACAGTTTGAAGTTTTCTGAAAACTTAGAATTTCCTGCTGATCATTCTTGTACTTTCTTGAAGTAAAAGTTTACAATGCCTTTTAAAAAAAAAACCTAAATAAATAAATGCTAGTCAAGATATTGACTCATCAAACCACACATGGCAGGACCATTTCTACTGCTGTTCTATTCCTCCTGAGTGTTTCATCTATTGGATTTATATTTGGTGTTTATATTGAGGCTAGCCAGGACTGTGGGGCTATTTTAAATTCTTTCTGTTTGGTTGATATTAAACTGGAAAAGCAAGATATTTTGTTAAGTAGAAGAGGGTCAGATTTATTATGCTGAAGAAATGAAATAGAAAGTTGCTTTTTTCTTCCTGGAATACCCCTAAATATTTTTTTTTTTTTTTTTTGTAGCTGAGATTCTCTAAGACTGTAGTAGAGACAAGAAAATACTCTTTAAAGTTTCTTAGACTGAATAGCCACAAAGATCTGAACCTGAAAGATCTCGCCCTCTCCCTCTTCCCTCCTTCTCCCTCACTCTCTCTCTACCCTGACACATACTATAACACAGACTCTATGAACCAAAGTCTACTTAACTATATTGCCACATAAAGCATACATCAATCTCTTCTTTTTCCTCAATTATCCTTTCAACTATCTTCTTTAATTTTTAAAAAATTCTTTGAGAACTTCATATAATGTATTTTGATCGTATTTACTCCAATTCCTTCCACAGCTCCTTCAGATTTACCCAGACCTTCCTATCCTTCCTTGTGTCCTTTTTAAGAAAATTCCCCATTGTGGAGAGGATGTTTGGCAGGAATCTGACCTTGACCAGGACAAGAAAGTAAGCTCAAGCAGGAATCTAAATTTAGGTTAGAACAGGGAAGTAAGTTCAGGCAGAAATCTAATTTTAGGCTAGAACAAAGAAGTAGGCTTCTGGCATGAATGTAACATTGGACCAGGATAGGGAAGTAGGCTCAAATATCTTGGTCATCCTGATAAGTCCTTAGAAACAGTGATCGCAGGAGTGATCAAGTGACTTTGTTTATTGCCTTTATTGTTCCTTGACTATTTGTGTTTATTGTATTGCTTGTTCCTCAACCTAGAACTGACCTTATTACTTGCATGTAATTAAATGTAATCTGCATGGTATAAAAGCAGATTGAGAAAATATAAAACTGCGTCAGCCTCAGAACTGGCTGGGGTCATGCTACAATACTGTCTAATTATCTTTTTTTCTTTTTAATCTTTGCTCCTGCCTTGGAGAACCTGTTGACTGATTCAGACTGAGTTGGCTTGGTCACCCCATCAAGTCTAATTTGTACTATTCATAAACACCTGGGTGTGGGAGCATCCACTGGAGCATGGACCATGCTCTTAAAGAAAACTGATTCTCCCTTTTTCAGATGTCACCAATTGCTCCTCACTCCTTAGTTGAAGGTGAAAGCTCACAAACTCCTTCCCTCTCCATGCTACAACGTTGACTGAATTGGTCTTCTTTAGGCTTTCTATGTGTGTAACTGCAACTGTGGTCTTTCTGTGTCACCCAGAAGATACAACTTCAGTCTGCTCATCCCTCATTTCTGTCTCTTTCTGTATCTTTTTCAGTGATGGTCCCTGAGCCTTGAAGGTATGTGATACAGGTATCTAATTTGTGGATATGCACTCTAATAACAATGATTCTCTGCATTGTGGGCTGTCATAAGTTTCTATGTTAACTGCCTTCCACCCTACATAGAAAAAGTCTGAGAGCTTCACCTATCTATAGATAGATATAAATGTAAAGAGCAGTTTGACACTTTGTCTATTCTGCAGAATAGCAGTAGGTTCCTTTTTCTGAGGCATACATGTTCTCAAATTATGGGTTCTTAGCCAGAGTTACAGTAGCAAACATGAGAGATACCCAGAGAAATGGGTGAATCACAAGTAACTGGTTTAATGCTCCAGATTGTATAGCATTTCTAACTAAGAACAACACATTTATAAATAAGTAACAGAATGTCTGTAATCCTAGCACTCTGAGGGCAGAGGCAGTCAGATCTCTGTGAGTTGGAGGCCAACTTGCTTTACAAAGTGAGTTTGAGGATAGTCATGGCTATTACACATAGGAGTTCTGTCTCCAAGAAAACAAAATAAAACAAAAACAAAAAATAGGAAGGAAGAAAGAAGGGAGGGAGGAAGAAAGAAAGGAAAGCAAGAACAAAGGAAGGAAGGAAGGAAGGAAGACAGGAAGAAAGGAAGGAAGGAAGGAAGAGGAAGGAAGGAAGGAAGGAAGGAAGGAAGGAAGGAAAAATGATCATGAGTATGTTTCTTGGGTAAGTCAATTATAAAAGTACAAATATGTGAAAAATTAATGTTAAATAAGAACTAATTAATAAAGTATGTTATAGTCCTCCAAGCTGGCAAGCATTTCTGGTGATGTACTTTTGTCCTGTAGTATGTGCCTGAGAGATCTTTTTGCAAATTTATCTGCTTTTTTTGTTGAATGATCCAATGGCATGTTTTGCTCATGCCAGCTTCTCAATGGCTGTCAGCTTCAAAGGTTCCATGTCAAAATAGAAACATTTAGGTAACATATCTTGATGTCCTTCAAGCTGTATTGATTTACTTTATATCTATTTTTTTCTTTGGAATCATGTCTATGTAATGTATTTTTTATTTATTTGAATATAAAGGTAATATATTAAAGGCAATTTGAATATAATATAAAAGTAAAAATTATTTTTTCTTTGTCTTCTTTTTATTCATCACTGATTTGCTCATGTTAATCTATTATTTATATTATTCTTATCCTTTTTTAGTTAAGAATGAAAGTTTCTACCTTGTTGTGGATAGCCTCAGCCTTGTATTTTGATCCTAGTTCCCAGTGGATAGCCCCAGCCTTGTATTTTGATCTTAGTTTCACTTTCCTGGGAGGGGCTGCAGAGGATGATTGAATCTGTACACAGGTGACATCTTATAAACTTTCTGTCCAATTAAGACCTGTAAAATAAAGGCTAGAGCCAGAGATTGGGCAGTAGAAGGGGAGGTGGAGAAAAAGGCTTAGGGGAGGAGAGAGTGAGAGGAATTGGATATAAAAGGTAGAGCAGAAGCAGAGGCAGGAAGAGAAGCAGGAGGAAGTCGAGGCAGAAGGAAGTCGGTGGTAGAAGGAAGCCGACTAGGAGGAGCTGGAGCCAGAAGGACAAGCAAGGATAAACTGCAAGTTATAAGGGATCTCATAGCCAGGGACTAGAGTAGTGTAGTTGTAAATCTGCCCAATCTAGGCATGCTATTTATACCATAATTATTGAGTTGTGTTTTCCTTTACTGGTATCCTTCAGGTAGGAGATCTTACAGCAACAAATTTGGTGGATTAAATAATTTTTCTACTACACTACCTTTCTGTGATATTTTTCCCAGAAATTAGATTAGTAATCTATTTCAGTAATTTTTAGTGGTTTAATAGATTTACAACTATACAGCAATTCCACAAAACATTTGTATTATGGTCATCATTTAAAGCAGCAATTAATTAGCTCTATTTAGTGATCATTTTTGTCATTTCTTAAGTTCTTCATCCCTTCTTTCAGAATTGTGCTTTCCTGGGTTAATTTCTTATAACCTTTACCATTTATGGAAAAATAAATGTTCTGATGATAAATTATCTCAGTTTTTATTTTTTTCTAGAAAATGTCTTCATCTTATTTACTCTTTACTTTGAAAGATATTTTTGCTGGGAATAGATCTGTTTTTATTGTCTAAGAGACATTATTGTGTTTAAAAACATTTACAACAATCTGTTTGTTTCAATTTTAAAAATCAAACAATATGAATGAAAAGCTCCTCCAAATAGAATCATTCTTCAGTTGAAACTTTGAAAAAAAGAGATCATTGCCATAATAGAATGTGTTGAAGAAATAAAAGACAAAAAGAGCAAGTTCATTTTTCATAGGCTGTGATATCACTGGTTTGTGATGATGGGTGTACAAAGAAAACACCATATAGAATATGTCCAGATGATCCAAGTGAGAAACAAGTTATCTGCTTGTTAGCAGGAGACATAGTGGTGTTATAAAAAGCACCACATTATTAGTATATTTAGAAATGGCAGAGTAAAATGGAGAAAGAACAGAGCCAGGGCCTTGAAAAAGATTTGCTGGTCTCTGATAGCAATCATAAGAAGACCAAAGTCTTAGTTGGCACAGATTTATAAAATTGCTTTATTGGCTCTAACAAAATTAAGAATTCTAGATATATCTAAGAAGATGGATGTTTGGGGAGAGAACAGATGATCCAAAAATTCAAAAGTGTTGGTGATTGTGAGGGGTGGGAATGAGAGCTTTAGAACACTAACCGAAATGTTGAATTGAGGTCAAGCAAAGGAAGGGAATAAAACATAACCATGAGGGTAATGGTCCTGCGACTGTGAAAAAGAGGAGGAAAAAATGACCCTCAGTTCTTGAGAAATTAAAAGAACAGGGGTAAAAAGACCAGAAAGAGCAGAGGCTGGGTGGTATTCCTAGAATTAAAGTGCAGGACTCATGGTGCTCTCCTGATGGATGTTGTTGGAGGAAAATTGGATTTAATTGCAATTTGTATTGGAAGTAGGAAGAAGGAAATTCTGTGTCTGTCGCCACCTTGCCTACAGCAGTGTTATAATTGATGGGAAAGATGAAATAAAGATAGGAAAATAGGTGCAGGTTGATTTATCAGATCGTTCAAGTTACTAGAACTGGGAGATAGATCTTTCCCTATTGCCAGAGGCCAAAGCTCTTGGGATTTCCCTTTTCTCTCTTAGCATCGTGTGCCCTAATCTCTAGGGAACAATTATAGTAGAACACTTATATTTTTAATTTTAATATTTCATGTAAAGCAGTTCAAGTGGTAAAGCTCACAGTACTTCTGTGGCTGTGGTTTAGAAAATAAGAAATGGGTGTGAAGATGGTGACATTATTGTCACATAATTTGTGGGAAGGGTCATCTACATGCTGAAATTGTCCAGCTGATGATGACTGATTTTACTGTAAGAGCAAAGACGGCTGAAAGCCTCATCTCCAAGTCCACAGTGAGTGAATAAAGGTGGTCAAGGTAACAGAGGCTGACATCCATAAAATCCAGCAAAAGACAGCGTACCCTGGATCACGAAAGATAATGAAAGCTTGTTTTTTTGCTTTAAGATTAAATAATATTTTGGAGACAGAAATTGCCAGCATCCCTCTCTAAGCCATCTTCCCAGAACCAGAAGAATAAACAGCGTCAGTCATGTGGGGTTGATGGAAAGAAGTATTTTTCAGAGAAAACCCAGCTTTCAAGTAAATAAATAGGTGGAAAGATTTTTTTCAGTGAAATGACTAAGGATGCACAGCAGTATGGGGAAGGCATATGCTTTCTAGCTGTAAAAGGGGGGAAGCCAATCGTGAGAAGAGGCCCAGAGAGGATAATTGCATAATGTGTTTCTAAGCTAGAGGGTAATTGACCAAAGGACCTTGAATCTGTGTTGGTAGCAAACCATGAGAGAAAAGAGGCATATTTAAATGTATTATCATCACAGTTACTACAGTCATAAAGGTATTGGACTTTTCAAGCTAGGAATCACTAAATTTCTCATCATCCCAAATTACCTAGTCATTGGTATGCTGTTAAGGTAGAAAACAAAGAAACACAACTGGATTTGGGGTTTGTGGCCACAGTAAAGTTGGGAAAATCAAGCTATGCTGTATGCTGTTATTATTTTTTTTCATTGCATAAATTTGGTTCAATACATGCGCTACTGGAAGAGGTGGGAAAAGATGTACTTTAGTTTTGACCACTGAATTCAGGAACTTAGATTGCATTATCAAAATTAATAAACCTGTAGTACACTGAATCCTTTATGTTTTAAACCAGAAAATTATACATTGTACATGACTAACGCAGGGTGAGGCATACTCTGTAAAGCATCTAATGAGTAGACTAAGCAGTCATAACGAACTCCAATCTTTATTGTAGCCTGAGATTCTGAAGGCCTAATCTATAGTATCTTCCTGTGGTAATTAATTTTCAACAAGAGTTCTGGACAGAACAAACAGTTAAGCACACGTCAAATCGGTAAAGAACAGAAGTCCACAAATCAGAAGTTTCCTAACTTCTGAACAACTAGAAAAAAAAATCCTCAAAATAAAAGCATGTAATACAATACAAATGCCATTTGATTGAGAGGTATAAATGAAAGGGGAAGCATGCTATACATGTGCAACCTGGTGATAAATGTGATAAATGCAAATGCTATATCTGATAGCAACATTCTAGTTTGGAAGCAGTCAGTTACTGCACTTTCTGAGTCAATATTGAACTCACTGCAGTCATTAGGTTTTATGCACTTATATAGTGAAGCTAATTGGCACCTGTGACCTATGATTATTTCTCCTAATTTCTTCTCTTTCATTTTTGTTTGTTTGTTTGTTTGTTTGTTTTCTTTATGGTGCTTGTCTAGACTGAAACTTGCCGTATAGATCAGGCTGTCCCTGCTCTCCCTCCTCAGTGTACTTCTGCTATTTTCTTTAAACAATGAAAATACATGTTTTTTATTTTATGTTAGGGGAACTTTCTTTATATCTATCAAGAATACAATTTTAATCACGTAACTCGTGGAATTTATGACTAAACAGACCATCATATCTTTGTGGATCTTTCATTTTGACTCTTACTTCACATGAGAAAACCAGAAACATAAAATATTTTTGCTGCTTAAATAAGTCCAAAGACTCCTGGTTTTTGTTGTTGCTGACATTTTGTTCCAGTTTGTTTTGTATCTCAGGGTCCTTTCTTAAAACTTAAAGGGAAAACAATTCTAAAATGATTCATGTGTGTTTCTTCTATTCAGATAATGAACAATAAAAAATGATAACTGTTCCAGTTTTTCAGACCATTTCATCTATGAAAGTAAGGGGGAAGGGACTAACTTCACAGCATATGATAACTCAACTTTGTGTCATCAATGTACTTGTCTACCTATTGCAGAGACAGTAGGTACACCACACATTGTCTTCCACATACCCTACCTCTACATTTCTGTGTGGAAGTGGGTAGAAGAGATAAGTTCTTCTCCAGAAACTTGCAGATTCTGCCCAGACTCCCTGCAGTGAGAGAGATAACAATTCCCCATTGACTGGGGGATGGACGGCAGCAAATCAGAACAGAGAAAACACCAGTTTGTGAGTAATTTTGGAGGAAAAGAGGAAAGTTTGCTCAAAGACCAACAAGTGGTATCGATGATTCTGGAATATCATTCCCAAAGAAGGGGGCTGGGTGCTAGAAATCCTGTCTCAATGGATGGTCCTTTATTGCAACAGGACTGGGTCTTTAAGACTTCAGGCATATGATAGAGAAGACAAATTATATCAAACTAAATGGCCATTGACCCTCCAGAACATAAACAAAATCTTGAAATGTCCCCATGTTTTCTCAATGGATCTGGGAAGAGACATCTTTCAGGGCACCTCAATCTTATCATTGATGGGCTTAGGTATGGCTGCCTTCTGGTAATTCCTGACTAGGGATGTCACATTTCTGGCCATATCTCACAAGAGGAGATTCTAGATTGCAGCTTTGACTGTTTCAAGTACTTCAGTCTCACCCATGTTCAAATACCATTTAAAAAATCCTTTTTTTTTTTTTAACACTGTGGAAATTTTCAGTAAAATGGAAACAAATTGCTATAAGTAAACCATTTGTCACAGTCTGATTACTTTGCAGCCACTCTGGGAACACCAATTTGTCATGCTAGATCAAGATAACCACAGCCTGACTAGAGGAAATGGCTTTTTGCCTACTAGTTGTGATTTTTTTTCAATGTTCACCCAGAGAGACGTGCTCCACAGAGTCTACGTGTTCCACTCCAGCTGTGTGAATGGAGAGGAAAGCTAAGACGTTCAGAACAAATTGCACTATCTACAAGCATTTGCAGGCAAAACAATTAGCTACAGTTAAATATAAAACTCAGGATTGTAAAATGTATATATATATATATATATATATATATATATATATATATATATATATATAACAACACACACCACACACACCACACACACACACACACACATTCAGAGCACAATAATTTCATTGTGTTGTTCAAGTGTTTAAATGAACAAAACTGAAAGACTGTCAGTTGGACAAAAGAATAGAGAACAATCAAATAAATGTTTTAGCTACATTAGAATCAAATTGGCACTTGAGGGATGCTAGTTGTTCTATTTGAACAGGACTACTGGTTTGTCCTCTATTCTGCACTGCACATCAAAGTGGGGAAGGTTTTTAAAATCAGAGTGTTTGATAGCTTACATTTTAAACAGTTTAAGTTAGCTTCAAAGAGAAGAGAGTCAGGAAATATTTCTCTCTTGCTTTTTAACAGTAGCATTTAGTACTACATACTGTGCAGGTCAAACTGCCAAGTTGCTGGTGTAGGCAACACAAGTCAGAAACTCCTGTCCAGGAAATGGATTTTGCAAACACACAGAGCTTCTAGGTCCCCTTCTGTGTTTCCAAACACTCACAATGACAATGGTTGTTTTTTCTCGTTGTGGATGCTTAGAACTGATGCATTGTATCATTATTGGTCATAGTATAGAATATTATACAAATATTTTCTTTTGTCAATCTCATAGAAATGACAGTTTGGCTAAGAGAGTCAAGTGTTTTTGCAATATCCCATTTGTCCTGTAATGTTTTTTGAGGGATGGGTGGTGTGGGAACATGGAATACCAATTGACAGCTTGACTAGTCCTATACCAAGTCAGTATATATATATGTCAAGTTGACGTTAATTTGAAAATATTTTACAGTGATAATCTAAATGGATGGTTTGTTATACTTTGGTTATTTCTCCAGGGCTTTGCATCTCATGATTCAGAAGGTTTTCATTATATACCAGAACAGGCCTCTTTGACATAGAGCATGTTTTCCACTTGCTTGACATGTTGCTTTTACACTACTCAGATATTATCACATATTAAGAAAATATAATGTTAATTCCATCAAATACAGTGATGATTATTTCTGGAACTCATCAGAGGAGCTAAGTTTGAAATATAAAATGTTCTCTAATCCCGAACTCTTTATGTACTTTTAGAATTGGGTTTTGGGTCTTGACGCCTCATAGGAATAAGGTGGGTAAGAAGTAGTAATGGAAAGGGGAGAATTGTTGCAGATTAGAGTCACTGCTTTTACATTAGCTTGGCAACACTTCTTCTCTGCAGAATGATGTAGCATAGAGATGATCTATTAGATGTCATTATATAATTTAACCTCAATCGGTCACTACATAATATCTAGATATTAGTACATGTCTAACTCTCTCTCATCTATGCACCAATTTACTCTTACTTTGACTACGAAAAACTCAACAAGTATAGTTGAAAGTCTATATAAATGCTAGTTGTTGATTCTGGTTTATAATAGGATTTTCAATGGAAATAATTTTGAAGATTTGTTTTATTCATTTATTTACTTATTTTATTTTATGGTTTATGGATGTTTTGTCTGCATTTATGTCTGTGTATCAGATGTATTTCTAGTGCCTATGGAGGCTAGATCCTTGGCAACTGGAGTTATAAATAGTTATAACTCATCAGATGAATTCTCTGACTTAAACCTAGGCCTTGAGGAAGAGCAGCCAATGTTCTTATCCACTGAGCCATTTCTCCAATGTTAAGATTTATTTTTATAATAGCTTATGTGTATATGTACAGATGCCTACTGAGGGGAGAATATGACATTGAATTCCCTGGAGATGGAGTTATAGACAGAGTGAGCTGCCCTTTGTGAGTCCAGAGAACTCTGGAAAAGCAGCAATTGCCCCTAATCACTAGGCCATTTCTCAAGCTCAACTGAAGTTTTAATGGGTAACAACTGTACATGGTGATTTATTTAAAATCAATCAAAAGCTAAAAGTAATAGAAACACTAGCTTAATGAATATCTTGCTGGAAATACAGGAATTCCATGGGAAAGCTAAATACTCACTTGTGCCTTTTATAATGCTAAATTTAGGAGGGATTTTCCAAGCTTTTTGACAATTTATCTTGGAGTTCTTAGTGATACTTAAGGTTCAAGAAGTTTGCCACAGCTCAGACCCTCTGAAACATTTCTGATCTTGAGCAATGCACAGCATTTGCAAAAATGATGAAATATCTTAAAATAGCATTTAACTTGCAGTTTACCACCTCTGTTTTTTTTTTTTCCCTTTGTGCCATATTGATCAGAGCACTTGCTGTGTTAGCAAGAGAACCCAGGGCTCGTTACTCAGCACTATTTAAATGGAGCTGAAGGAGTTCATGTTACTTATTTTCTTGTCTTGTCTTTCTGTTCCCATCTAAGGCTATTCAACAACTTTTATGTTAGTAAGAATGTCAGTGGGGTACTGGGTTACCTTGTGCATTTTTTGATCTGCATAGCTGTCCATCAAATCATAGGTAGCTAGTGGAAAGAAAAAGTCAATGGAGATTCTGTCACTTGGCCTGTTGAAAGTTGAGTGTTTAGAACAGAACTGTAAAGCTTTATTTGCTTAGTTGCAGGCTTCCACCTCACTGGTAGCACTCCTGATGACAATTTGATACCTTTCCATCTGTAAATGGCCTTGGTTCAAGAAAAAACCTTCACTTTTCCACTGAAATCTGATTGCCAACCATGCAAAAATCATTACTGATAAGCTTTTTCAAAAAACTTTCCTATAAAATGCTGTGTTCTGTATGTTCCTTTGGTTAACTTCATATAAATACAACCCAATGCTTTGTCCAAAACCTAAATTGTTGCAACTTAAGAATGTGTCTCAGCCAAATTTATCTACTGCCTATCTCACATAGAAACTAAATAAGATAAATACAGGCTATTTATCTCCAAGATAAATTTCTTTTCCAATTGAAGATTTAATGAGACATATCCATTTCTGATCTTTGACTGAAATGATCACATTTTAATAACTTGGAGCTGATCTACAAACCTGAGTTTGTAAAGGGGCAGATCTATATCACGATGCCCCTTGCTGCTTCTCCTCTCATCATTCTGATGTTTACATCTGTCACAGCAGTGGCTTCAGGCTTGTTGCCTAGGCTTCTTGAATGCTTACTTCATATACCAGAGATTTTCAGCTTCCTACATGTATCTTCCTTGACATTTGGGGCTGTTGTAGTAACCTGCTCAGTGCTCAAGCATGCACAAGTAGGGCTCAGTCCCCTTCATTCCTGAGGAATGCTCATCCCTTCCAGGGGCAGTACTACAGCACAGGTTCCTGGGTTGTGAAGGGTGGGGTTGGGGGAGGAGTGACAAGGTGGGAGCATGGCAAAACTGAGGCCTGTTCAACTTCGTAACATGTATTTTTGAATTTTTCTTCCAGTTTTCATCCACCAGGCCATCCTTTCTAAAGAAATCATCAGAATGAAAGCCACTGTTTCCAACTCTTCTGTGGTGAACCCAAATGAAAGCAGCTACCTAATTTCACTTTAGAAACCAAAGACATGTCTTAAATTTGATAGTTAGGAGATTACATTTCTTCTTGCTACTGAAATATTTAGAAAGGATTATATAATCAATACAGAGAAATTACAGTTGGAATATACTTAGGTATATCAGTTATACTGAGCTGAAAATCAAAAATCAAAAGTTTATTTTCAAAAACGTAATAAAGAATGTCAGAATTCTAAAGTTACCAGTCTTAAAAAAAATGTCCCCTCAATCTTAAAATAGTGCTCCTTGTTTTAGAGAATCTTCTAAGGCCCTATGAGCTAGGAGGCTTTAAATGGAGTACATCATGAATCAAAGTAGTCCAAACAAAGCAAGAGCGTAAAAATACTCAGAAAAACAAACATTGTCTGTGTGTGTGTGTGTGTGTGTGTGTGTTTGTGTGCGTGTGTGTGTGCGTGTGTGTGTGTGTGTATACGTGATGAATGAATGCTGAAAAGATCATGAGAACAGAGATGATCTTAAGGGAAGTGGTAAGGTGGAATTCATATGGAAGCAGAAGAGGGTACTATTTCAGAAAAGGGAATAGAGCAGTAAGTATGTTTCAGGAGAAAAAGGGAAGGCAAGCTGTGTGGGGAGAATTAGAACAGAAAATGGCACATCATATGCATGAAAATGTCAAAATAAAACTCACTACATTATAGGTTAATGTACAGATCTAAATAGAAAATTCTCAACGGAGAAATCTTGAATGGCAGAGAAGCATGTAACAAAATGTTCAACATTCTTGGTCTTCAGGGAAATGCAAACCAAAATGAGCCTGAGATTCCATATATCAATCAGATGGCTACGATTAATAATGCAAGTAATGGTACATGCTTGTGGGTGTGGAGAAAAAGAGGAATACTCCTCCATTGCTGGTGGGATTGAAAACTGGTACAACCACTCTGGAAATCAATCTAAAGATTTCTCAGAAAATTTGAAATATTTGTACCTGAAGACCCAGTTATACCACTCCCAAAAGATGCCCCACCATGCCACAAGGACAAGTGTTCCACCATGTTCATAGCAGCCTTATTCATAATAGCCAGAAACTAGAAGCAACTCAGATGTCTTTTAACCAAAAACTTGATACAGAAAATGTGGTTCATTCACACAATGAAATACTATTGAGCCATTAAAAATGAGGACATCATGAATGTTGCAGGCAATGGATGGAACTAAAACATATCATACTGGATAAGACCCAAAAGGACATGTACAGCATATACTCACTGATAAGTAGATATTAGCCCGAACTTCAGAATTCCCATAATACAACTCACAGACTGTTATGAAGTTTAACAACAAGGGAGGCTCAAGTGAGGATGCTTCAATCCCATTTAGAAGAGTGAACAAAATAATTACAGGAGGCAGACGGAGGAAGGGATCTGGGTAGGAGAGGGGAGGGGAAGGGGAAAAGGGGAACAGGATCAGGCATGGGGGAGGTAGGAGAGAAGCTCAGAGGGCCAAGGAAATGAAAGAAAATATGCAGCTACAGGGGATGGGGGTGGGGGCACTCTATAAAGTCACAGAGACCGCCGGTGGTGCACACCTTTAATCCCAGCACTTGGGAGGCAGAGGCAGGCAGATTTCTGAGTTCGAGGCCAGCTGGTCTACAGAGTGAGTTCCAGGACAGCCAGGGAAACCCTGTCACGAACCTCCCCCCAAAAAAAAGTTTAAAAAGCATGGCTTCCTCTGAGAGGCTCTACCCACAACTGACTGAGACAGATGTAGATACTTATAGCCAATCATTGGACTGAGGTTGGGGACCTGTGGAGAGCCGTTTGGCCACGCCCCGAGGGCAGGCGTGCGCCTTGGCTTGTCCTTGCCATTGACATCTCCTTGTATGACGTGGGGCTGTGCAGACAGTGGCGTGAGGCTACATCTGACTGCTCTGGACCTATGGGCTCAGACCATGCCATGATCCGTGATTGGCCAGTATGGTGTACTTTTACTTTTAGGCCGCCATTCTAAGATGGCGCCGGTTTTCCAAGGCCAGCTCAGCTTTCCTGAGTAAACAAGTCTGTTGCGCATGTGTCGGCAGTTGACAGTTATGCTAATGAGCTAGTGACAGTTATGCTAATGAGATGTTGGCAGTTATGCTAATTAGTTTATGGTAGTTAACCTATCCTGAGAGAACAGGGACCTATGCTAATGAGGTGTTTTCAACCTAACCTATCCTGAGCCACCTAGCCCACCCTGGGCGGATATATAAGCAGCTTGGTTCTGCTGATCCGGGTCCCATAGTCAAGATTCGTCCTGAAATAAAGCTGTCTGAGCAGGATCCGACCTTGTCGTGTCTTACTTGCTGGTCGAGGCGGACGCGACAGGGACCCCTATGGAAGAGTTAGAGGAAGAATTGAAGAAGCTGAAAGGAATGAAAACCCCATAGGAAGACCAACAGTATGAACTAATCCAGACCCCTCAGAGCTCCCAAAGGCTAAGCTACCAACAAAGAGCATACATGGGCTGGTCTGTGGCACATATGTAGTAGAGGACTGCTTGGACTGGTCTCAGTGGGAGATGATTCACATAATCCTGTAGAGACTTGATGCCCAGGGAAGGGGGATGCTGGCATGATGAAGTAGGGGTGGGTATATGTGTAAGGAGGTGGGGTGGGGAGTAGAGGGGTTGGGGTTGGGGTGGGAAGTGGGTAAGCACCCTCTCAGAAGCAAAGAGAGGGGGAAGGGGTGAAGAACTCTTGGTTGCAGACTGGAAGAGGGTAAAATTTTGAATGTAAATAAATAAAATAATTTAATTTAAAACAAAGGAGAACAGAAGCTGGGGAGATGTTTATGTAGTATTTGTCTCAAAAGTTCAAGGATCTGAATTTAATTCTGAAAACTCATGAAACACACACACACACACACACACACACACACACCACAATAAAACAATAAACAAAAAACCAAGGTGCTGTGTAGCTGCAATCACAGTGCTGGGGGGAAGGGGTGGAGGCCAGCTGGTCACTGGGGCTTCCTAACAGATCAGCCTAACGTAGTTGGTAAAGCTCAGGCCAATGGAGTGCATAGGGAAAATGACCAATGACCATTGAGCATGATTCCTTAGTCTTGTCATCTTGTCATGCACTTGGACATATGTATACTCACACAGGATCTCTCTCTCTCTCTCTCTCTCTCTCTCTCTCTCTCTCTCTCTCTCTCTCTTTCTCTCTCTCTCTCTCTCTCATCCACACACACACACACCACACACACATACACACACACACACACACACACACACATACACCTTCCTACATATATGTTTACAAGTGAATAAATAAATAACAGAATTACACCCTTACACTGGTGGTTACAGGGCTCCTTCACCTCCTTCAGGTGTCAATTGGCATGTACCCTCAACTATTTCCAGAGTCTGAACCCTGATCTAAGTTAGCTTAGCTGTCATTCATGGTAATATTCCCTGTTCCCCTGCCCCCCCCCACCTCAAGGTTATTGCAACCTTGCAATCTTTTGCCATGTCCACCGTCACTGGAGTTGTTGTTACCCCAATCTCAGTCCCTCTTGGAACAAGGTCAAGGTCTGGAAACTGCCTTTCCAACCTCCAGATCCTGGAATTCAGATGTCCTGAAATGCTTGCTGTCTCTGGGCTTCATACTGAGGCTCTGAATAACCAAGACAGGCCAGCTGAGGACTGAGCAGATACTCAGGTTATTACTGTGTTGTGGGTTTCTTTTCCCCAAGGACTCTTCCATGTGTTTCCATTTCAAATCCAGTGAGATCATTGTAGAAGCACTCCGGTCGTTCCCCCAAAGAAGGTAGGTTTTTGTGTCCACCCAGGCCCTATGCCTGTTTGTTGTTTTGCCTGTAGATCTACAAAGCTAATGTAATTCTCCTAGAATTAAAAAAAAAAATGTAACAAGACAGATAATTTTCTGTTTTAGCTCTTTTTCTTTCATATGTCAAGGCCAAACCAACAAAATGTTTTCATCATTGAAATACCCATGCCTTAATGTAGCTGCCAAGTTCAGGATAGAAATACACTGCAGAGCCCTCTACCTTTTCCTTATTTTGTCTGTAACTACACTATTTATAAGTGATTAAACTAGTTCATTCATTCTAATTGCTTCACAGTACTTCTTTATACCTGCTGAGCAAATATCTCTATGTGCTAAGATGGATAAATCCTGCAAATTTAAAATCAAATGAAAAACAAAAAACAGAATGATATTCACAGAGAGATGCAATTTATGCAAACACACACACAAAACAGCAGGAATTCAACCCTCTGACTTGGGTTTAGTACACAGTTAAAATGTGAAAAAATATGCACAGGATCTGGATGCAGTTCTCTGTGTATATAAGGTCTGGATTTGGGCAGCAAAAGCAAAGAACTTGCAACAAGTTCCAGGCCAGTCTTGGCTACATAGTGACCATATGCCATCTTGGGCTGTGAGACTGAAAAAAAAAAGAAAAAGAAACATACAGATGGAATAGAAGTAACTTTATTATCTTTTTGTAGGAAAGACTCATGGAAGAACTGGGCAGGATAACAGTCAAGGAGTAACTACAATATTTTAAAAAGACAGGAGGGAAGGAAAGAAAGGATGAAGGAAGCAAAAGATGAAGAGAATGAGGAAAGGAGAAAGGAAAGAAGGAATGAAGGACAACAAGAAAGATACATTGAAACAAATCGGGCTAAATATTGTTATACTTGAGTGGGTAGTGCATTCATAGTATATATTTCCTTATTCATTTTAGAGTATGCATGAAATATTTAATAATTATTTCATAGAACTGACTGAAACAGATACAGATACTCGCAGCCAAACAGTGGATAGAGTTTGAGGACTATCATGGAAGAATAGGAGGAAGAGTCCTGGCCCCAAGAGGATGGGAATTCCATAGGAAGACCAACAGAATCAAGTAACCTGGACCCTTAGGGGCTCTCAGAGTCTGAACCACCAACCAAAGAACAGGCACAGGTTGGACCTAGGCTTCCCCATTCCTATGTAGCAGACGTGCAGCTTGGTCTTCATGTGGGTCCTGAACAACTGGAACAAGAGCTATTTCAAAGCTGTTGCCTATACATGGGATATGTAGCTGGGCTGCCTTATCTGGTCTCAGTGGGAGAAGTGCCTAGCCTTGGAGAGATTTGAAGTACCAGGGTCTGGGGTATACCCAGGAGGCACCTTACTTACACAAATAATAAGGAAAGAGAGACGGGGGAAGGATTGTGTGTGTAGGGGGAGTGGCCAGGAGGGGGCAGTGAGTGGTATGTAAAGTGAATAAGTAAGAAATAAAATTTAATTCAAAAAATGGTAAACATAATGTAAACTTGTTATCATTTAATGCAAATTCTGATTTACTAAAGGGTGATATTTCATTTGTACTTTCTTTGAATTATGCCTGGCATGAATGCCTATTTGGAAACATATACTTTAAAAAATATTTTTCCTATCCTATTAATTTTTTCCTTCTCTTGTATTTTTTAAAAAAGTATTTTATAAGTGTGGGAGAAGTTATACTTACATGTATGCCTGCTGTCTACAGAGGCCAGGGGAAGGCATCAGAGATCCTGGAACCAGACATACAGATAGTTGTGAGTTGACATGTGGGTGCTGACAATTGAACCCAGGTTCTCTGGAAGAACAGCCAGCACTCTTAACTGCTGAGTCATTGTCCCAGGTCCTTCTTTGCTATTTTGTGATTTGGCATTTTGAATAACCAACAGGGTTTTTTGTTGCTTTGTTTAATTTTACAATCTTTCATTTTTGGGAAAAACATTATAATTCAGTTTTTTTTTTTTTCTTCAACCTTCACCTAAATAGATAGTCGATGTCCTCTTAAGTCAGTAGGAGAGATTTTGGCATGTTTCCTCATGTCAGTGTTTGACAATGACTGAGACCATTTTGGATATGGTAACTGGAGCCATAGGGCACTTTGGCAGCCAATGGGTATGGTTCATAGGTACTTTGAAATCTTATACAATTCTTAACTCCTATAACAAAGAATTACCTGGTTTAAAATGTCAATGATAGTGAGGTATAGAAACACTAACTTGCCCTTCCATATTTTCCAAATGTATAAATATGCAATTTGAGCTTGGTATAATAGTGTTTGAAACAGTAGTTCCTCAAATGTCATCTAGTCAAAAGTCATGTGGTAGGCTTATGTAGCCTGCTGTGTTCTTATGTAATTCGATCTAATGGACTAAAAAGGACTTTAATTTTCTTTCTTATAATAATGCCTTGGCATTTCAAACCTAATAAATATATTTCTGTCTTTCATGAAATAACACTTAGCATTCAACTGTCATATGGTTTCACAGATAGCTAAGATACTTTTTTTTTTCTGGCACTAATGCTGCTTATTTTGATAGTAATTCTTGATTTTCAAATTAAATGTATTGATAAATATCTGGTAGGTTAGTAAAATTTACCCTGGGTAGCTCTTGAAAGCATTTATATAATTGATGACTTAATTCATTGATGAATTCAAAACCTGGAAAGATTATTGCAAGGTGTTAGAACTTTGGAAGGTGTGGCTTGATTGAAGCATGTAGGTCTCTGGGCCTGTCTTATTGTGGTCTCTTCTGAGGCTGCGCTGGGCTAAGCTGAACAGCCTGACTCTATTACATCTTGTCTCTATGGTGAACTAAAACCAGGAGGGCATGGATTCTCAATAGTCTGAAAATGGAACTTGAGAAATGTAACAATGCTACTAATTACAACAAAGCAGGAAGCACCAGTAATTTCTGTTTTACTGAAAGAGAGAGATCTATCTGCTCCAGATCTCAACGGCAAAGAAGGGCTTATGAGCAAACTTTTACTCTGTGATTCTACTGTTAACCTCTAGTACGTGGGTACAGCAACACCCCCATCTACTTTAAATCTATAAATAATTTCTCCTAGAATCTGGAATTATGTTTTCCAGTTTTGTACTTTCCTTGTCATTTCATAACTGCCTATATTTTTGCATTTCAGCCTATGGTAGTTTATAAATTTTGCTCAAAAATATCAAAGGATATATGATACATTTTAGTTCATATTCATTCCAAACCAGAGTTTAGGGCAACAAATAGATCAATGATGAAGATTCTATTAATATTATCTTGAAAACATTATCATCCCTCTGATAATGTATCTAACTAATCACGAACCTAAAGCAATGAAATACTAACCAAGATCCCAACTGATAAGACAGGAAATAGATACACCAAATTACATTGAAATATGGGATCTGATTTTCCTTCAGATTTCATTTGTTAATCCATAATGTTTTGTCAGCCTGCTTATTGGCCCACATTTGTAAGAGGAGGTGCTGAAACTAAGGTCTAGTTCCCTAATTGGTTCTTGATTTGTCAATAAAGAAGGCTGAGTGTTGAAAGTATAGGTGGGACTTCCAGGTCTCAAAAGGAAAAGGAGATACAGGGAAAGAGAGAGGAGCTTTTCTGCCAGGCTTTGAAATGAGTGGCACACAGCAATCAAGATCTTGCGGGCAGCCAGGGCCTGTAACTTTGCTGCAGGTGGGTTGTCAGAGATGTTTGGCAGGGGCTGATTGGAACAGATCATTGAGTTTGTACCAGAAGGAGAGATGGAGTCAGTGATTTGGTAAGGACACATATTTCCAGGTGGGAGGTATCTGCGCCCAGCAACTATGCCATGAAATGCAGGCTGTAAAATGACAAACTGAGTGTGTCTCTTTATCCGCAGATTCAAGCATCTCATGAGTGGGCTGGTGGAGAGGTCGACTCCCAGAGCAAAGGTGGGTAGGAATAGAAGCTGGGTCAGTGCTGCCAGTGCAGATCCAGCTAAACCAAGTGGAACAAAAGAGAGCCAGGAGTGGGCTGGTAGTGCCGCCATGGTCCTGGAGAAAAGTGCGACTTTAAAACTACATGCAACACACATTCTTAGAGATTATATGACATTCACTTTTATTGGTGTTTGCACACACATATTATAGGACAAAGCTTGTGTAAATATAGATATTAGTAGATATTTTTAGCATAATGACATTTGTCACTATAGACATTGAAAATCTTGGACAGAAAAAAATCATAATTCTAGGATAGTTGTTGCTTTTATCACTCCTATCCTTTAGGGACGACAGAAAGCTATCATTCATTATATTTCCTTAAGGGCTCACAGTGAACTAGGGGGTGTGTCAGAAAATATCTTTATATTAGCGAAGAGAGGAGAAGAAAGAAGCAAATTATAAAAGGTACATCTGTAGCTGTAGTAGTTTTGATATTAATTTGTTGAAAAAGAGAGAAACAAATGTTGGGAAATGAAATCACATTATGTCTCATGGAGAGCTGCCTATCTAAAGGTTCTTTCTATTTCAAAATAGGCTTCAGAATTATGGCAGTAATGCCTATTTGAATCTAACCATCTGAATTCATTTACCTTACACATTTGGATTTCTTCTGAAAGCCCTTTATGTTTGCAGATTAAGGACAACATCATTTGCTGCAGATCATTATCAGCTAACCACTTTCAGAATCCACAACCGAGGCTTGTCCATTTATTTCTACATCTTTTCTCCTTCACAGTTGGTTGAAGTTACTGAAATTCATTTTACTAACTGAGAGGAGAACAATATTAATATTAATTTTCATTCTGAATATTGTATAAAAAGATATTTTCCACATTATTAGAAAAGAAAAAAACCTGTTTAGCATATCTAAATGAATAATATGCGATTTATAACTGAGTACAATAGTAATCAGGACAAGTTACAGGATGGTATTATTCCCTTAAGACTTCCGTCAAATCATCCATAGAAAGGAAATACGAAATGTAAGCAAAAGTGTTCAGACAGTCATGCATAGATGCATATTGTAAATAACTCTACTCAGCTTATTAAGGATCCAGCGTTGCCTATCCATAATTCTGTGGTTGTTTCAGAGCAGACCATTGTCTTTAGGCTATAACACACGTCATTTTTAAGAGTTAAAGGAAATAGAAATCTTGAAAGAGCTGGGAAAGCAAGAGGGCCAATTTGTGGTAATATCAAACTGAATAAAGGCTGATCTCATCAAAGGCAGATGGAAAGATAGTTCTGGTTTTTCAAATGTTAATGAATAAATAGCATTTAAATTCATAAATTTTCAAAGTTATTCTGAAGATAATTATTTCATAAAGTTTCCTCATTTCTACTGTTCAAGCAGCTGCACTGAAAACAAGAGATGCTGTGTGCGAGTGATTCGGGGCAAAAGGTCATAACTCATCATCAGAATTCAGAGGCGATGTCTACACACTGTGAAAGTTATCTAGAAAGAAGCCTCAATGAAGAAAGTGTTCTGTTTCTCTTCTTTCAAAAAAAAGCAGGCAAGCTTGACCCATCTTCACAAAGAAATCTGACACCCTGGAACAGCAGCCCTCACCTTCACCTGCTTTGGAAGGCCTAACTCTACCATTGTGTTTCAGTGTATTTTTCTGGCATAATTTGAATGAGAGTGCCTGAAAAGACTCATATATGTGAATATTTGTTTCCCAGTTGGTGTATTGTTTAGGAAGAATAAGAAGGTGTGCCCTTATTGGAAGAAGTGTGACCTTGTTGAAGGAGGTGTAGCCTTCTTAGAGGAGGCATGTCACTGGGCGTGAGCTTTGAGGTTTCAGAAGCCTGCACTAGTCCCAGTTTCACGTTCTCTGGCTACTGCAAATGGACAAGATGTAAGTTCTCAGCTATTGCTTCACGACCTTGCCTGCCTGCTTGCCTGCTGCCATACCCCATTAGGGTTATGGACTCACCCTAAAAGTAAACAGGCACTGAATTAAATGCTTTATTTTATAAATTGCCTTGGTCATGATGTCTCTTCACAGTGATAGAACAGTGACTAAGACATATTCCCACACACCATGATGATCCCTAAAGCTTAGGTAATGAAAAAGAAAGATTCTATATTCCTCCATCTTTTTTCTTGTTTGCTCTCTAATTCTCCTTTGGTCTCATATAATTTTTATTCTACTATATTCATGTAAAACACTTTCATTTTATGTTCAGTTTATGTTGAGTGATTAGATATTTATACAATCACAAAATAATGGAGCCACAGTTGACACTGAAAAATCAATTAAATGTGACACCAAACCACAAATAGACTGCAAATTTTGTTTAAGGTCACAACATGGTTAATTTACAAGACCTTAAGTAAGATTCAGGACTATATGAATAGCAAAATCTGAAGAGATACTTAAAATATGTATGCTATGGATTCATTTCCATACTAGTACGGTAGTTTGGCTGGAAATGGCCCCATAAGCTCATAGGGACTGGTACTATTTAGAGTTGTGGCCTTATTGGAATAACTGTGGTATTGCTGGAGGAAGTGTGTCACTGGGATCCAGCTTTGAGCACTCCAGATGTTCAAACCAGGCCCAGTGTGACAATGGGTCTTCCTATTGCTTGCAGATCTGGATGTAGAACTCTTAGCTCCTTCTTAAGCACTATGTCTATCTGAATGCTAACATGCTTCCTGCCATGATTATGGACTAAACCTCTGAACTATAAGCCAGCCCCAATTAAATGTTTCCCTTTATAAGAGTTGTCATGGTTATGATGTCTTTTCACAGCAATAGAATCCCTAATATAGTTGGTGAATGAGAATTTCTGGTATAAGGCCCAGAAGCCTATAGTTTAAGAAAAATTGAGGCTTATAAATATTAATGATTGTGAACATTTGTGGTATGCCATAGTGATCCTTGCAGCTTCCATGGGGTTTCATTGAATGTTTCTTTAGGGACTTAGAGAAGACTCTGCTAGTTTCTTTCCTTAGTCTAGTTCATGATGGTTTGACCCTTTAATAAAGTGCCTCTTGTTGTGGTGACCTTCAACCATAAATTTACTTTTGTTGCTTCTTTATAACTATAATCTTGATTTCTATAAATCATAATGTAAATAAATATCTGATATGCAGGAAGGTCTTAGAAGACCCCTGTGAAAAGGTCATTTTATATCTGCTAAAATGTTGCAACTCACAAGTTGAAAACCTCTCATCTAGTTTCATATGGATAGATCTACAGCTTTATAAAGTGACATGGTATTTCAATAAACTGGTATTTAAATGAGGAAACAGAATGGCAAACTGTAATTGAAATATATGATTAATAATAATGATGATAATGGTGGAGGGGGGGCTCTAGAAACATATAAGAGAATTGTTAGAGTTTTTTATTAGCGATCTGAAATTTATGTAAATAGGATAAAGTATTTCATAATCACAAGGGTGATAGAGTTGTTTGTAGTGTTGTCCCTAATGAACTGTGACTAGCAATCAAAGAGAAGGAAGGACAAACTGAATCAAGTCCCTAAGAACAGTTTATAATGATGAACTAAGACATGCTGAGTCTACTGGGAAGCGCTCTGAGTGAGTGTTGCTAATTTGCTGTGCGTAATTTTAAAACCCACACTTCCCAGAGCCGTACTCTTGGATCTTTGAATGTGCTGCAGCTGGTCCCTCCCCTGACATAGATCCCCCAATCGCTGGCTGGTTCCCTAACCAGGAACTGTGCTCCCCCTCAGCTAGCTCCTCCAAGCAGCCTGAATGCAGGAGCTATGATGATATCTATGATCCTCGCTCTCCACAGGCCAACTACCCTGCAGCTAGCTCCACCAAGCTGCTAATACCACTCCGGCTGTGCCCTTTCTCTTCCCACCTTTGTTCAGCAGATGGAAAACACCAGACAGTTCTAACAGTTTAAAACCAGCCAGATAATACAAGTGCTCAAAGCAGAATCTATCAGAATTCAGCTGGTGGCAGAGGCCATCACTGGTTCTGATTGTTCCCAGGCCTTACTTAGCATCCACTCTCACTCTCTCCTCTTCCTCCTGGGACCCAGAAATCCCACTCTTTATCCTTTGTCCAGCAATTGGCTCTCACTGTCTTTATTGACACAATCAAGAACCAATTAGGGGATCAATACCTTCCCCTACACTAATTAGTAGGAACCTTGGCAGGTGAAATTTAAGGAAGTCCTTAGGTCTCTGGTTGTAACTTTATAGGGACCGTGGACATTCAGTCCTTCCCTTTCTTTTTCTTGCTTCCTGACAACTCAGAAAGCAGTTTTCTCACCATGCATTCCTCAGAATTGCCACCTGTCACTCTAACACAGATATCAAAGTTATTTATCTTCCTGGTTGTAGACCAGAGCTTCTAAAATAATGAGCCATAATCAACTCTTTTCACTTTTATGCATTTACTACCTTACTATTACTTTGTTTGTTCGTACCTGAGTAACATGGCTGACTAATTTAGACCCTATGGTAGGGGTGTGTGTTTCTAAGATCCTGAAAGATTCAGGTATATTTTAAAAGTGAAATCCATATTGGAATATTTACAAGTGTTTAAGATGTGTGTCATAAAATGGCAGCCATTACTTGAAATAAGATTTGTTTATCTGAGAGGTGGCTCTAGATAATGATGAAGCTACACTGAGATAATCCAATTAAATCTTAAGAAAAGAAGATTGATCATACTAGCAACTGGAGGCTCGGCTGATGATTATCCTCTTCCTCCAGGGGTATGTAGCTAGGCATAAATGCAATGAGTGTCTGACCTTATCAAAATGATGGGTTCCCCCTTTTTACTTCTCCTCCTCCACTCCTTCTTCCTCTTCCTCTTTCCCTCTTCCTCCTCTCCTCTTCTTCCTCTTCCTCCTCCTCTTCCTCTTTTTCTTCTCTTCTCTT
The DNA here is from genome assembly GCA_021653895.1 of Mastomys natalensis. NCBI lineage: Eukaryota > Metazoa > Chordata > Mammalia > Rodentia > Muridae > Mastomys > Mastomys natalensis. The sequence goes on along the minus strand of JAJTUV010000608.1, from coordinate 182,244 downwards.
TTTCCATCTACATCTACTCACAGGGCACCTTTGAAAGGGAACTTGTCATTCAACTGCTCTTCCCTGAGGAAGCTCAAAGTGGAATAAATAAGAATAATTAATAGAAAAATTATTTCCTTGAAACTGAGTTATGTCCTTTTGTAAATAACTCCCACCAACATACTAGTAATAATCCATCCCAGCATTGTTTGGTAGTGTTCAACTTGTAATATTTTAGTGACAAAAAAAATTGAAGGAATTATCTTGGCTTGATTTCTCAGTAAAATATAGAAGCTTTCTGGGAAGAAGCAGTGCTGGAATTATGTATTTTTCCCCTCTGCAAGAATGGTATTAGAATTCAAGGAACAAATTTCCACTTAAGATGGAATTAAATAAAAGGTATTCACTGCAGTCAACACAAGGCAAACACTAATAATTTTAGGGCTCAATTTCCTTAAAATATAAAATAATGTTAGGTTGATGTACAAAAGTTTTCCTATAATGACTTCACTTGCAATTTCACTGCGGGGAAGCATTTGTCAGTACCAACAGGCCTCTCAACATCGAAATGCACAAGAAAAACAGACAAGCAGCAAAGCAGGAGGAAGTACATTTTATTGATGAGGAAAGGTAATAACATATATTCTACTCCAGCTTTTTAATTATATTCTTGAGCTTAAGCTTTGTAGAAGACAGAGTGTATGTGGGTATTGGGAAGTACAATAAAATGGCATATACCACGTTAGTATACTCCTCTACAAAATTTGAGCACTTTAATGCCAATCATTTATGTAAAATGAACCATGAATATTTTAAAAATAGCACCTACTTCCGAATGCATATTACTTCTTTTGCAAAACAAAACTATTTATTTTTTATTTGACGTTTATGGATTAGTCAATCCTGTTGAAATACTAGTGGTGCTTTTTCAATATTAAGATTGCTTGAATGCTTACAACAGAAGTTCACAGAGATCAACATTGCAAACAAGTTTTCCAAATATTTTCCTCCCTGAGATAGAAAGCCCTTTCACGGTCACCTGTGTGGCAGCCCATGCCCAGATCGTATGAGTTTTGGTTTTCTCTGTATGTTTGTGGACTTAATTCTTGGAACAATGATTTCAACCTACCACTTCCACACCCACCCTGAACTTTCTATATCCTGCTCAAGTTCATTTCCTTCTTCTAGTTCCATTTCCACTGGAAACAAAATGTCTTAAAACCTGGTACTTAAATAAAAGAACTTAAATTATCTCACTAGAAGTTGGCCTTTAAGTTTTGTTCTCATCTTGCCTGAATGAACAAACTAGTGGGAGAGAAGACAGCAGGTGTAACTCTAGGAACTTAGACTGGAGTAAGTGCTAGATAAGAAAATGAAGTGTAAATTTTGTTCTTTTATTGAAAATAGATTTTCCTCTACAATATGTTCCAATTATAATTACTACTCCTCCAAAACCAACTAAGTCCTTCCTACCTCCTCTGCCTTCCAGGTACACAACCTCTCTCTTTCCTAAGAAAACAACCATGCATCTAAGGAATAAAGTAAAATAAAACAAAAACATATAAGGTAGAAAAGGACAAAACAAACAGAAAGAGAGAGAGAGAGAGAGAGAGAGAGAGAGAGAGAGAGAGAGAGAGAGAGAGAGAGAGAGACAAGAGAAATACATATAGACACATGGTTAGACACAGGTATCAACAGAAAAACAAATTTGAAATACTTAATATATATACAACAGACCTGTAGGCTATATATTTTAAAATGCCTTTATAGAACATTGAAAGACAAAGAACATCTAAAATTTTTCTTGATTTCATTGTATGTTGGCAGAAGGACAAGAAAAAAAATCATTGTCCTTAAATTTAGATAAACACTATTAATACCACCACTATGACCACAATCATTATTGTGATGACTAGTTAAAATAATTATGACTCCTTGAGTGCTTGAGCCATTTTTATATGCTCATTGTGTAGAAAAATCATATAGTCTTCACAGAGATATTACAAAGTATTATCATTATTTTGCACCTGAAAAAATAGAGACTGAAAATTTCTAAATAACTTAAATCTTATGCTGGCTAGTTGCAATGTCCTAAAACCATTTATATACTTTTTATTTAATCCTGTCATGTCTTGTCCCATGACCATCAGCTCCCACCATGTTTTAACAAGAGAAATAGTTGTTGTTCTCTTCACTTTACAGTTGACAGTAGAACCTACTTTAGTCATTATTGCTGTTGTTTATCTTGGTCTATAGAGTAGCAGGTAAGGTTGAGTCATATTCTAGTCATATTCTAGTTTTGGAATACTTTAGTTACTTTAGTAAGGGAGGCAAATATGACATACTTCTACTAGTCACATATGTCATGCTAGAGTCCAGGTTGCTTTACCAGGGGTAAAGTAGAGTGAACAAATTAGACATGAGTCCCCATCCTCAGACTGCTCAAAGCATAGCTGGGAAACAACTACCCAAAGTGTAAATATGCTCATAAAATCTTCTGTAGGAAGAAGGAAAAGAAATAAAGAAAGCATTGGTCATGAGTATTGAATTAGTCTTGGAAAGTTGTCTAAGAAAGGAAGGTATGGAGAAATTTGAAAAGAGAGACAAATTCACCAAGTGACAGGGTAGAGTCAGACTAGGTAGATCACTGTGTGCAAAGGCGTGGTGGCAGAAGAATATACTGAAGGAAAAAAAGATAAACTGTATAGCTGAAGCTAAAGGCTCATAAAGGAAATGGCATGAAATGAGGCTGGCACAAGAAGTTAATAGCATGTCCTATAAATTCATAGGGCTTAATAGATACAGAGAACAGATGACCTGCTTTGTTTTGTACTGTCATGCATTACAGTTATTTTGTAATAAGTAAAAACTGCCTACTTATTTATAAAGTATTTTGGTTTGAATGATCAATTATATGGTCACCTACTATAGTGGTTTGAATGAAAATGATATCTTATACTCATTGAGAGTGATACTCTTAAGAGCTGTGGCTTTGTTGGAGTAGGAGTGGCTTTGTTGGAGGAATTGTACCACTGGGAGGTGGGGGTAAGTAGGCTTTGGAGTTTCAAATGCTCAAGCCAGGCCCAGCCCTGCTGCCTGCTTATCTGGATATAGAATGCTTAACTACCTCTCCAGCACCTGCCTGTATGCTGCCATGCTTCCTGTCATGATGATGGACTAAACTTCTGAACTGTAAGCCTGACCCAACTGTTCTTTTAATAAGAAAGTTGCTGTTTTCATGGTATCTCTTCAAGCAATAGAAACCTTAACTAAGACACCTACTGATGGACAATATTCTGCTTTTCATCATTATTATAATAATCCAATAGCATGGCATCAAATGCTAATGTGATAATATGAGTTTTAAAAGGATTCAAACCTGCAACTGGGGAGAACATATTGGTAAGGAAAAATGATAGTAGAAATCTCAGCTCCAGTTTCCAAAAGGTTGTGTGGCAGAAAGGAACATCTCATGTTTGTCTTAATTGTGATAAGGGAACTCAGACTTGTCTCATCACCTAGGGAACTCACACATAGTATTCCAAATGTCAAGTGTGTTTCTTCTATCTGTATATAAAAAGGTTGGACTGAATCAGAATGAATGATAGTAATACTCGTATTTTATATTATTCATAGAATAAATATTTTAATAACTTCATATGTGATAATTTACACAATGCTCACAATAACCTGAGATATATATTACAATTACCTATGTCTGCAATTGAGGGAAAATACCAATGGTTAATAGGAACCGATGACATCTTATCCCAGATACTGGCCAATTAGCAATTATTTTATAATTTATATGGTTTATCCTGTTAAACATGAGGTGAGTATATTTATAAATTATACACTACACAAATTCCTTTGTAAATAAATGCAGTCCCTGGCTCTTGGTTTCTATTCCTCATATTTCTTAATTTTGACTGCATGTTGAATATATGTGGAAAATCTATAATAGCTCAGATCCATCGTAGACTAGTAGTTTGTTGCTTGGAACATAGAATAATTCAATATGACATCAGATAGAAAATTTCTATGCATTCATGATAATGTCTTCATATACCACAGAAAAATAACTTTTGCCTTTGGAAGGTCTATTATGGACTACCCAGTTATTCTTGCCATCTAGTATGCACCATGAAGTAATGTCATTCACCAATCCTGTCTATAATCTGTTAGTTCTTCCCTCAACACTACCACTTATACTTGCATATCATGCCGGAGATCTAAGACTGAACCAATCTATTCCTCTGAAACATATTAACAATGTATTAGCTAAGTGCCTACAAGCTCTTCCTCTTCTTTCTATATATGTACTTTTCTGGCAGGTTGATAGCATCTATCCTATCACATGTTTAGAAAATGGCATCCTCTTTACTTGTGGGATACTATCTTCCCAAGTTTATCTTTCCTGTCTTAAATATGTTTATTCTGTTGTTTATAAACACTTACTGACCTCACACCAAATGTAGATTTTAGCTGGGATTAGGGTTACTTCAATGGGATCACCAATTATAAAGAAGGGTCTTTGATGACTTGTTCTACTTGTTTGTGTAGAGGTTCACTATGGATTGATGTCAATCATAAGGTCGGACTCTGAACATTACCAGTATCAGGCAATGGTCTCAGTAAATGCACATGAGTCTCATACTACTCAACAAGAAAAGTACAGCAACGTTTTCACTTCCAGATCAATCTCAATGAACAATAGAAACCTAGGTTTAAGGGAAAGATGCCAAGGAGAATAGACTTTTGCCTGGAAATGTTCCATATGATAAAGAAGTGTTCTAAAACTGGTTGATCTAATTTTATCCATCAAGAACTTTTCAGCCGGGCGGTGGTGGCACACGCCTTTAGTCCCAGCACTTGGGAAGCAGAGGCAGGCGGATTTCTGAGTTCGAGGCCAGCCTGGTCTACAGAGTGAGTTCCAGGACAGCCTGGGCTACACAGAGAAACCCTGTCTCAAAAAACCTTAAAAAAAAAAAAAGAACTTTACAGGGTTAAAATGTTGTAGGAGATCTTATTCTCAGAGAAACTAGAAGAGAGTCTAAGCTATACTTGACAGTTCTTTCTCATTTCAGGATATTATATTCCCAGAACATTCTAAAGTTATTCTCTGAACTATGTAATGGAAGAAGAGAGAAGACAGAGTCAGATCCTCATATAAGAGTTGATGCTCTTTTGGGAAATGGTGTCTCACACCTTTAATCCCAGCACTTAGAGGCCAGACTGCTCTATAGAGTGAGTTCTAGGACAGCCAGGACTACACAAAGAAACCCTGTGAGAGAAATGCTAAGTTAGACAATAACAACAACAAAAATATGTAGACCATCTGCAATTTCCTAAGTGATATATAGAATAAACTTTTGATAACATATGACTCAATTTCAGACTACTATATGCTTCTTGAATCAAATAGCACACAGTCAGAGGCAGAGTTCACCCTGCCATGGGATTTTGTCATGGGACACAAATTGCTATAGTAACAGAGAAGGAAGCAACCTATGACTCGGTTCAGTTTAGTGAAATTGCTGAGCTTACATTCTTGAATCAGAGCCCTTCAGGCAGGCCTCAGTTGCAACCTTTCATGAACTATGTGATTTGGACAATTTAAGATCCAAGCCTATGGTTCTTTATCTGGAACAAGAATGATAATGCCTACTATGTGAGAACAGGTGTGAAGCTTACATAAGATAGTTGGTCATAAGAAAAATTAATAATATACATTAATCATTGCAGGTACTATAATTAGCTATACTATAATCTTTAACTTACATAAATTCTTTTCCAAATATATCTGTGCTCTGCCCAAAATTTCCAAAACCTGTTACATTAAGGCTTAGGGTTATATGAGATCAATAAATCTCTTAAGATTCCACAAAGCATATTGATCTATCTTCTCTGGGCTAGTGATAACCCCAAAGGCTTTGGCCTTTAAGGGGTGGTAGGAAAGTTCTGTTACCAGAAGTTTTAACTAGACAACCTTTAAATTCCATTCCATTAACACCTGAGTTGTGCTGCAAAAAAATTTAAAACCCTGGACAGCAATCAATCAAATTGGCCAATATCCATTGTATTTCCCTTAATTTTTTTTTACCCCACTAAGCTCTCTTTCATATATTTATTGACAGTTAGGCTACATTCCTATGTTACGCTGTATATACATTCCATGTTCAGTACTGATAAGATATGAAACTACCTGCTCAAATGTAAGTCAAATGTTATAGACACATTTAACTTATTATTCTTATATTTCTTTAAAAATTTAGTAAGGTTTACTCCAAGGAAAAAATTCCATGTGTGTGGTTTTTGAATAAGAAACGAAAGACACAGTGAGAATGAAATGCAATACTATAATAAGTGATTTTAATCTTTTGGTACTTTAATTCTTGGAGTCATTTTAATGCACAAAATAAATTTGTTAGATCAACTAATCCCCAAATACTTTGAAAAATCTACATTTTAAACATAAATATGTTTATGTCACATTATTATGTCAAAATCATACAATGTTTAAGTCAGATGGTTTATTCTATAACTGTAGAGAATAGAAGTCACAAATGTTTACTTAATGTGTATTATGTATTAGTTAATATACTACAAAAATTTACTAACATTATTAAATGCTACTAAGAATCTTGTAACATGCCAGGCGGTGGTGGCGCACGCCTTTAATCCCAGCACTTGGGAGGCAGAGGCAGGCGGATTTCTGAGTTCGAGGCCAGCCTGGTCTACAGAGTGAGTTCCAGGACAGCCAAGGCTATACAGAGAAACCCTGTCTCGAAAAAACCAAAAAAAAAAAAAAAGAATCTTGTAACATACACAATATCTAAATCAGAGACATTTGAGTCATCAGTGTCACATCCCTTTGAGGTGTCACACACTGTCACTGAGTTTTCTGTACATAGATTCTAAATTAAATAGCTTTGAACTTCTTAACAGTTAAAAAATTTCCCTATCAATAATCCTTTTCTTGTTTGTTTTTCTCCCTTGAGAAAAAAATCTAGTTTATCTCTCCAAAGCCTATCTCAGAAACATATTATTATGTGCAAAGTTAGTATATAAGGAAGCTTATATATAAAATTTCTCTAATAAAATATTGTATACTGCTTCTTTCATGTGAAGAAGTCTCCCGAGACTATAATGCCTGTGACTATATTCTTCATAATTTAGACTTAAAGAGTTTAATAAAACTAAACTCTAAAGAGAAAGCTAGCCCACAAATATTCATTTATTCAAGAAATATTTATTGGGCCCTTGCTTTGTGCCAGACACTGTCTGTACAACAGTGATCTGTATTGTCACACTGAAAAATGAGTGGGTTTGTATGAACTGGGAATAAGGTATTAATTTCAGGTGATGCAATGAGAAGGAAACTTGAAGAAGCATCAAGGAAGCCAACGTTGGCAAGAAAAGACTGTGGACCAGGAGTCATTAAGACATCCAAGTCAAACATAGACTTTCACAAGATGATACAGAGTTTGAGCAATAAATTCAAAGTGACGAATGCACAAATCACTCTCAGTGTAATTTCTAAATTCAAAGCCAGAAAAAATCAAAGATGATTAGGACAATCAAGCCTCAATCCCCTAGTGCTGTTTCAGAAGAAGATGGGTAATAATCCTCCCACTTTATCAATTTCTACTTTAGAAAATGAAATTTCCTGTCCTCTTTCTCTCCTGTCTTCAGCATGAACAGACAGTCATTCTGCTGATTTACCCTGGGGGAACCATCTGATCCAATATAGTTGGGAACCAAGTCAGTAGCATCCTGCTTCTAATCCTTTCTCTGTCTCTGCCTCCCACCGCTCTCTCACAGCATCTCCATCCTGTTGGTGTCATCTGCTCAGCAGCCTCTCCATGGGGATCTGCTTTATGACTCTTGTGATGTGGCAGAGCAGGTGCTATTACCCATATAGAGAGCTTTAATTGGAGATGGAGCAATTTGAGAACAAAAAAAAATTTTAAACCAGAACCTAAAATTGATTGTGAGACTGGATGTTTTCAAAGAATATTGGCTGCAAGCAGGGATTAGTCAAGATGATTTGTCAATAATGATGACATATGATGCTAATAATATGATTACAAAAGATACAGATATGATGACAATAAAAAGTAAACTTTAGCAAACACCACTTTCCATACTTTCATACTCTTAGGTTATCTATGGACTATTAACGTCTTCTATTTCTTTGGTTTCACAATTGATGTACAATGAGATCTATAAATTGTAGGTTCTCAATCTGAAAGACTATAAAAGTTAGGTTAGAAACTATATGTTCTTAGGTCTCCTTATTGAAATGGAGATTGTATTAGCTTTTGGGATACTTGCTTTTTTCATATGTATATTTATGATACACTTAAAAAATATCTTACATTCTACTAGAGAAAAGTAACTCTGTCTTCATCTCTACTTGACAAAAAGTAAGATCCCAATAACAGGACTCACTCATTTCGAGAGCAATGTGTATTGTGCACGTGTGAGGATAAATTATAATAATTTAAAGTCATTTGGAGGCTATCCTAACAAGTATGTTTTTGAATTATCCTCTATTATATATGAGCATTTATCTTGCAAATTTTGATATGGTTTGCTTTATGCACCTTTTGAATTTCATATCCATTCATTCACAAGGTGCCACAATACAGTGGGAAAAAATAATGGACTTTTGGACGAAACAGAATCATGTTGAAATTATAGCTTTGCAACTTCAATAAAATGAGATTATTCACTTAATCACAGCACATAACAAGAGTCATACCTAGAGATTTTCGGTAATATGTCTTCTAACTTATTTAAAAAATGATGCACTGCAGAGATCAACAAGTTTAACAAATACAATGATAATACACAGAGACAAACACTTTAAATGTAATGATAAGGTATAAGAAATAACACCTAATCAACATGGGGGAAAGGAATCTGTGGTTATTAATCTTACATAATACTTCAGGGATAAGGGATTAAAGAGGGAGAGTGATAGTGTTCTTGAAGAAAGTATGTCTCATCAATCAAAGAGACCCATGGTGCTACAGCTCATGATAGGGGAAGGGATTTAGGTACTGATGTTGAGAACTAGGAGTGCAGTGTGCAGTGGCAGGTTCATCCCAGCAACACTTTTTATTAGCATAACATTAATGCTTTTAATTCTCATATTCTCTCTCTCTCTCTCTCTCTCTCTCTCTCTCTCTCTCTCTTTCTCTCTCTCTCTCTCTCTCTCTCTCTCTCCCACCTCTTTCCATCTGTCCCCTTTGCTCTCTGTCTCCTCTGTCTTCCTCCCCACCCCTGCCCAGCTCGCTGAGCTATGACCTCAGGACTCCTCTTCTTCTTCCTTCCTTTCTTCTTCTTTACTTTTAATGTTGAGGCAACTCTTGCTAAGTCACCAAGACTGGCCACAGATTTACTCTGTACCCAAGAAGGCTTTAAACTTCAAAACTTCTCCCCTCAGCCTGGAATTCTATGTCTACATCAACAGACATTGCTTTATTTTAAATATTCTTTTAAAAATACTTATGTTTAAATTTATTGTAGTTTATGTGTATGAGTGTTTCACCTGCACATATGTATGTGTACCATGTGTATGTCTGGTGCCTGCATAAGCCAGAAGAGGTACTGAAACTTGAGTTACTGATGGTTGTGGGTTCTGGGAACTGAACTATAATCTTCTGTAAGAACAAGTGTCCTTAACTGCAGAGCCATCCCTCTGGCCCCAATTGGGCAAGCAACAACAGAGATATCATAGAAATTTCTAACAAAATACCATCAAAAGAGACATTGTTGTCACTGACTTTCAGGTTTCTAGGTTATATGTAGGATATATCTATCTTATTTTCTGCTTTGGGCATAGGAGGTTAAAAAGACTTTTCCTGTTTAGATTGAATATTTCTTCTTTTATTATTATCATTATTATTAATCAGATAAATTTGTGGGATTATGATGTTGAAATCTTTATTTGATTTTAGAGTATAATAATGACAAGGGAAGATTGTCATGCAGTTTCTGGGACCTAGAAGTTTTGAGTATTTTGGAATTCGCTGAATCGGTGGCTAATAGCAAATAGCTAATAGCATGTGCATTATTCCTAAAAGCATTACCCTGAAATTTTCAATTGTTTTGTAAAGGTTGAAAAATGTTGTAGCAAGAAGGTAATCTAACAAGTCATTAAGATTAATTTCTTCAATGCCATCAAAATGACTGCAACTGGAAATATTCACATTAGGTGAATTGAGTGAGAATCAAATATTTTCCCTCACACATGAACTAAAATTAATATAGATACATAAACTCATATGTGTATGTTGGCTGTGAAAAGGGAAACCAATCTGTCTAAGAAACAAAGAGAATTAATGGGAAAGTAAGAGAAAGATGAGTACAGCAGGAGTTTGAATATGCTCAATGTACAGTTTACTTACATGAAAATGGCTTAAGTAGTACTCACAGATAATAAAATAAAGTTTAATTGATAACTCAGGTGTGCTATTCAGCTTTTACAATGTGAATTAAATTATTTCAAATCTTTTTTGTACATATGGGTGGTGTGTGTTTGACTGTATACCACATGTGTGCAATTCTGGCAGAGGTTAAAAAAAGAGTATAGGATCCCCTAGGTCTGGAGTTATAAACTACCACATGGGTGCTGTGAATCAAACCCCATCTTTCTAGTGATTTCAATGTGTATATGTGGGTATACATATATATCACATACATATCCACATACACATGCATACATACATACATTATTTAAGCATACAATTGTGTTAAGTACACAATTGTGTCGATGATGTTCATATGAGATGGAAAGTATTTTATGGACAATGTTGCACAACCACCATTACTCTCAAGATTCAGGACATTTGTATCACACAGGTAGAAAATCTAAACCTTTATCTTAAGAGCAATGCAAAATGGTTTGGCAACTCTGAAGACAGCTGGGCAGTTAATCTAGAAGCCAAGTTTGAAATGATCATGTGACCTTGTATATTCATCATTTGTCTTGTTGCTGTGAGAAATACCTGACAAAAGTTACTTATGGAAAGAAAAGTATATATTTGATTCTAGTCCCCTGCAGTGGGGAAGGCAGTATGAGTAGGAGCTAGCTGGTCACATTGCATCTGTCATCAAGAAGCATAGCATGGATGAATGTGAGGCTCTAAAACCTCAAGGCCCACCGTCAGTGGTACACTTTCTCCAACAAGGCTCTGCCTCCTAAAAGTTCCACAACCTTTCCCAAAGAGTGCCACCATGAGGACCAAGCATCCAAAAGACTTGACACTTTAGGGAATGTTTCATATTCAAACCACAACACCCAAGTAGGGACAGAGACAGATCACAGTACATCAGTGTTCATTGAGGAATCATTCATAATTGCCAAAAAGTAGAAACAAATATAACATGTCCTCATGCAGTGCCAGGGCCAATCAGAATGGAGATATATATATACTACAAAATATTATCCAATCATAGAAAGGAAGAAAGCTTGAACAGCTACATTGATACAGATTAAACCTGATAGCATTGTGCTGAGTGAAATAAGCCAGGCACAAACTGACTGACACTGTGTGAGCTCACACTCAAATTTTATCTTCACCACCACTGACATTATTTCAGGTCTCACACAAGTCTGCTACTGCAGTTCTGACATTGTTAACTTCTGTGTTTTGAATCCTCTAGGGTTGTTCATGGAGAGGGCTTGATGCAGTGTCCTCTGCATTTCCCCCATCACACAGAGTTGTCTCGTTTCTGCACTTTTGTCCAATAGCATCTGACTAAACCTGCAGCTGTTAAAACACATACAAACCCATTTGTTGTCTGAAGTATTTTATGTACCATTCTTTAATAAAATGCTTACTGGAGGGATGGTTCTTACTTTTAAGCAAAGTATAAGGAACATATTTTGATGATTGGAGTGCTGGCCAAAGTCGTCTAAAAAACAAATGGCCTTAAGGTGATAGTTCATATGCATTTTTGTGACTTCATTTGCTTTACTTTATAGAATTTTTGAATTAACATTTAATTGCAGAATTAAAAAATCTCATAAAATTTTATTTTACTCACACAACAAATCTTTTATGAAAGGGGCAAATCAAACTTTTAAATTTTCCTAGCGTTTCTTTCACAAAACAATCACTTAATATTATGTAATAACATATTAATGGATAACAAAATACCAACCCTTTTAAGAATAAATACATTTTTTCATATACATGCACATTCTTTTTGAAATCTTTAATTTGGCATGAACATAAAACTCAAGTTTAAAAATCACATGTTTGGGCTGGGGAGGTGGTCTGCTTGGTAAAATGTTTGCTGAGGAAAAAAATTTATTTATTTTTCCTATTTAATATAATCTTTATTTTTATTGGATATTTAATTTACTTACATTTCAAATGTTATCCCCTTCCTTGTTTCCCCTTGGGAAATCCTCTATCCCATTCCCCCTGCTTTCTGTCACGGTGCTTCCCCACCCACCCCCCACTCCCACCTCACTGCTGTGGCATTCCCCTACACTGAGGCATTGAGCCTTCACAAGACCAAGGACTTCTCCCATTGATGATTGACAAGGCCGTCCTCTGCTACATATGCAGCTGCAGACATGAGTCACTCTCTGTGTACTCTTTGGATGTTAGTTTAGTTCCTGGGAGCTCTTGAGGTCTGGTTGGTTGATGTTGTTCTTCCTATGGTGTTGCAAACCCCTTCAGCTCCTTCATTGCTTTCTCTAACTCTTCCACTGGGGACCCTGTGGCTGCCAGCATCTGCCTCTGTATTTGTCAGACTCTGGCAGAGCCTCTGAGGAGACAGCTATATCAGGCTGTTGTCAGTAAGCACTTCTTGGCATCCGCAATAGTGTCTCGGTTTGGAGTTTGTATACAGGATGGATCCCCAGGTAGGACAGTCTCTTGGATCGCCTTTCCTTCAGTCTCTGCACCACACTTTTTCTCCATATTTCCTCCCATGAGTATTTTGTTCCTCCTTCTCTGAAGCACTGAAGCATCCATACTTTGGTCTTCCCTCTTCTTGAGCTTCATACGGTCTGTGCGTAGTATCTTGAGTATAGTAAGCTTTTGGTCTAATATCCATTTATCAGCGAGTGCATACCATGTTCTTTTGTGATTGGGTTACCTCACTCAGGATGATATGTTCTAGTTCCATCCATTTGCCTAAGAATTTCATAAATTCATTGTTTTTAATAGCTGAGTAGTACATTGTGTAAATGTACCATATTTTCTGTATCCATTCCTCTGCTGAGGGACATCTGGGTTGTTCCCAGCTTCTAGCTATTATAAATAAGGCTGTAGTGTAGCACATAGTGTAGCATGTGTCCTTATTACATGTTGGAGCATCTTTTGGGTATATACCCAGGAGTAGCACAGCTGGATCCTCAGGTAGTATTATGTCCAATTTTCTAAGGAGCTGCCAGAATGATTTCCAAAGTGATGTACCAGCTTGTAATCCCAACAATGGAAGAGTGTTCCTCTTTCTTCTCATTCTCACCAGTATTTGCTATCACCTGAGTTTTGGATCTTAGCCATTCTGAGTGGTGTGAGGTGGAATCTCAGGGTTGTTTTGATTTGCTTTTCCCTGATGACTAAGGATATTGAACATTTCCTTAGGTGCTTCTTGGCCATTCTCATTTCCTCAGTTGAGAACCCTTTGTTTAGCTCCATACCCCATTTTTTTAAATAGGGTTATTTGGTTCACTGGAGTTTAACTTCTTGAGTTCTTTGTATATATTGGATATTAGCCCTCTGTTGGATTTAGGATGGGTAAAGTTCTTTTCCCAATCTATTGGTTTCCATTTTGTTCTATTGACAGTGTCCTTTGCCTTACAGAAACTTTGCAATTTTATGGGGTCCCATTTGTCTATTGTTGATCTTAGAGCATAAACCATTGCTGTTCTGTTTAGGAAATTTTCCCTTGTGCCCATGTGTTCGAGGCTAAAATTTTAAATATGAAGAACATTATTTGAATCCTTAACACCCACTTAAAGTTCTGAGCATCACTTACAGCCCCAGTGAGTGAGGAAGAGAATGGGTACAGGCAGATCCCAGTTGCTTATTGGTCTGCCAGTCTAACTATAATAGTGAGCTCCACATTCATTTAGGGAACCTGATTTAAGATGTAACTTGGAGAATGATAGAGGATTATTCTAAACATTGGCTTCTGGACTCCATGCACTCATGCATAAGTGAATGCACCATAAATATATACATTCCTACACACATATAGGATATTTGTGTGTGCATGCACATACAGCACATTTTATTTTAAATCTCATTGTATAGTAGAGGTAGTTAGGTCAAACATGAGTATAAGAAAAACATATATTACATTGCACCAACAAGAATTTAGTCTTCTTTTCTTTAACTGAAAACCATCAGTTTTGCAAGCCACAGCTGATGCTGAAGATAAAGAGAATTGATTCCCAAACAGTTCAAAGGCCAATGCAAAGGCCATTTCTGCTGAGCACACTTTTTTCCTCTTTGGGAATCCACAACCCGATCTTGTTGCATTTGAATGTCTAACCCCATCCTGTCACATCCAGATAAACATCTTTTACTGCTGGAAGAGCAATTTTCTCTCTAGCTTTGAACGCTCTTGCCTTTACTATAAATAGCAAGTGATTTATTGTCAGTGTGCAAAGCTTATTTTTGAATTAACATTGATTTTCATCTGTATGAATATTTTAGGATTTGGAAAGATGTTGAGCCTGTTTGGATTTGCACGTGGAGTCTGCTCTTGTGATTTACCTTGTTCAGACTTCTGACAATAACTCCTTTCATTTTCAAGTTGTTCTTTGATAAGATCCTGACTGGATCTTTCTCATGGAGATTACTTGGAGGTATTTGGGCTTGAAAACCAGACTACAAAAGAAAGATAACTGGAAAACTATTATAATTAAACTCAAAATTAATTATGTATTAACAAAATACTTCTATCATGTGTTGATTCACAAAGGTGTCTGGAATATCTGTGTTGGCTATATAACCATAGTGTATTCATTTCTAAATACTAAAAAACACTAAATAAAAATTTTGAATACAAAACAAAATATACAGTTTGGTTGCCAAAGACAGCCCTTGGCCATGAGTAACTTGACACAAAGCTATCACCATTTTACTTCCATTTCTTGTACCCATTTCTATTCTTATGTAATTCTTAAACTATTGAGTGCCCAATTAGTTTGAACTAAACAGAGAACATCCAAGATCTGTGATGCCAACTTGATCCTAGTGCACTTTGGGAAAATTCCTAAGACTTCCATTCTTGTGTATGTCTCTTTACAATGTCCTCCCAGAAGACAAAGGAGAACTTTGTTTTTACAATATCAGATGAAGAAATTGGGAACACTATCTTCAGCAATTCCTGCCACTCCCTTTTAGTTGCTCTTGTGTCAGAAGTTTATATATTGTTCACAGTAGATACTTAGACCTTTAGAGAAAGGCCAATTCTTGTCTAGCTAACTCTTGGGCTGAGGAAGGATAGAAGGCATCTACTAATTTGAAATCCATTGCCTCAGTGTTTAGTAACATGTCTGAGTAACTAGATATAGAGATTGTAGTTTTGATTTTATATATGTGTTTACATGTGGGTTTGTACTAAGATAATGTGCTTGTGAGTACAGCTGCCAACAGATTCAGAAAAGGGGCACTAGGTGCCCTGGATCTGGAGTTACAGGTGGTTGTCAGCCACCTGATATCATAGCTGGTAACTAAACTCTGGTTCTGTGTGGTACTCACTCATAATGTGAACTAATGAGTCATCTCTCTAGCTCCTAAAGATGGTATTTATCTTTCTGTTTTATGCATATGGCTCATTTATTTCAGAACACAGATAGGGAATGGATGGAATGTATTGGCCTTCTATACTCTAATGGTTTACAGGATATAAAAAGCTATAGAGACTGCATGGTTGCTTGATGGTGTCCAAGAAGCTGGCCTTTCTATGATGAAAACATACAGTTCTATTTATCTATGACAACTCTTAGACATGTCACCTAGTAAAATGAAATTGGGTCCTTGATTGCACAATGCTAATGACTCTTAACTATAGCACATAACAGTGTCTCCTGGAGGCCATGTTAAAATATGGGCTGCTGAGCTGTGCTACCAGAGTTTTTGACTCAAAGGCATCGAAACAACAAAACAAAACACAATGTACTTAATTTTTTATCAGTCCTTAGTTATAGTAGTGGTTCTGGTCCAGGGATCTCCTCATGAAAGTCACTGTGTAGAGCTAATGATTCCTGTACCTGGTGACTCCTTTACATATATCTCAAGAGTTTCTGTAGAAATAGCAAAGATGGGGTCTTTTTTATCCAGACAAATTATTTTGACTCCTCAGAAGCTCTTATACCATTTTTTTTTTAAAGCGTCATCCAATTCTTCTGAATAAAGAGTCTGGATTTTTCTTTCTACCTGTGTATTTTCCCAGTAGTGAGCCCCAGCCATAGACTACGCTGAACACACAGAAGAAAACTGTAAAAAGACCCATTAATCTGTAACTGCCAGGGGATTCCAAGGCTGGATGCTAGCTATCACCTGTTATGTCTTCTACTTATGCTACAAGCTTACAGATGATCATGATGTTAATTCTATCTGATTAGAGCTGCCAGCAGCAGGTAGTTTTGATTCACTACAACTCTTCATTTCTACTCACTTCTGAGAGAAAGTAGGACAGAAATCATTGAGCATTAAAATCTGGGTGGATGTGTTGTGAAAAAAAATCACACATAAATTATTAGACTAAAGAGATTATACAATTGCCTTAGGTCACATAGCTCATCAATATGGAGTTTTATAAAACTCTGACTTTTACTTCATAGTTTTTCTATTGGACCATTGACTTTTTATTGTACATTTAGAGGACTCACCTTTTTCATATGCACTTAGGTAATTTAACTTATAGACATTTGGCCATGAGATAGAAGTTAGAGCAGGGCACATCTTTCTTCATTAAGTTTTTTTTTTTTTTTATCTAAAAGGAAAGCAGACATGTACACATATGCAAAAGTACTACAAGACAGAAAGAGGCATAGGTCTCAGAAATAGAGCTAATTGGTAGAAGCAGAAGCTGCTAATTTGAGGGTAAGAGAGTAACTGTTAAGATTCCCAGTAAGGATTGCTCCAATAACCTAAGAATTCCATATACTGTTTGATATTCTATAGTATTCTGTAACTTATAATATTGTACTTTATAATTGTAAAAATGTCTTTGCTTTCATCATGCATATATTACATAAACTTTTTACTTAAAAATGTTTTAATTGCTTTCAATCAAAGCAAGCAAGGACACAAAGAGAATATATAGCCCTTAGAATGAGCTCTCAGATTTTCAAAAATAGAAAGGTGCCTACAGGCATTCACACTATTTTGAAACCACATTCTTGTCTGCATGTGCTAAGAATAGTTTTGTCAATTGAAGGGACGATTTGTTGCCCTCGTGTTTAAAAGCACAAATCAACTCCAGAAGTTGAGCATAAATAAACTCCAAAGGGTAAGGGAATTGTAACTATTTACATCAAAGTAACACAGATACAGATCTTCAGAAGATTTGATTTTATGTCAATCATTAGGCTATTTCATTGGAAATACCCCAATATTATCACCTGCAGTGAGGACACTGGAGCCATTACACTGATGTATGAAGATGATAATGTCATAACCAACAGTAACAAAAGACTTGATTTCAAGAATAAATCCAGAACGGTAACATGTATTTATAGTTTTCTTTATTTGGTTAATGTTATCTCTTTTTCTCAGAATGCTAAGAATACTATACAAACCCTAAATCATTCTTATATTTCTGTACTGCCTTTAGGCAGGGATAAAATGAAAACATTTAAAAAAAATTTCAACATACTCTGCATATTTGCTGAAACACTGTTAAATAGAATATTTTTTAGCCTAACTGACAACCTCAGAAATTTGAACTTATTTTCTCTTTAGAAGAGACCTTATATTTGATAATTTAACTGGGTGTTTAATATTATACATATATTAAATATAGAATATTATATTATAAATTATATATATATATATATATACTATATATATATATATATTCGGCTATAGTTTGTTCTACTGGAGAAGTATTTCAGATCAAACATGGGCCTTTTGCATGCTATGATAGTACTTCACCCTGAGTTACTTACCCATCATACATCATCACTTTAACTCTTCAGGTACATAAGGGTTTTACAACTGCAGCACCATCAACTTTTAGAATTGGACATGTCTTTACTGACTGGAGTCTATTTTGTGTTTTGAAAGACATCTTACAGCATCCCGGTTCCCTATTCAATACAAGCCATGCAGGTATGACACATGACATAAGCATCAAGACATCACCAATCTGCTTGCAGCTAAATGATAGCTTGTTGGGAGCCACTGGCTTGTAGTTTCAAGCTTTTCTTGATTCCAAGTAAATTAGTGTATTCAATTAGTAAAACTGTACAAGTTCTGATTGTGCCTCAAATGAGAAACCCTGACACTTGTTAAATTTCTGGTAACTAAGCTTCTTTCTGTCTCACACTGCAGTTACACATTAAGTGTTTTTTACTTCTAGATGACAAATCACAAGAGAGAGGTAGAGGTAGAGGTAGGTAGAGGTAGAGGTGAGAGTGAGTAGGGTAGAGGTAGAGGAGGAGAGGAGAGGTAGAGGTAGGGTAGAGGGAGAGGAGAGGAGAGGGAGAGGGAGAGGGAGAGGGAGAGGGAGAGGGAGAGGGAGAGGGAGAGGGTAGGAGGGAGGGAGGAGGGAGGGAGGAGAGGAGAGGGTAGGGAGGGGGAGGGGGAGGGGGGAGGGAGAGGAAGGGGAGGGAGAGGGAAAGGGGAGGGGAGGGGGAGGGAGGAGGGGAGGGGAGAGGGAGAGGGAGAGGGAGAGAGGAGAGGGAGAGGGAGAGGGAGAGGGAGAGGGAGAGGGAGAGGGAGAGGGAGAGGGAGAGGGAGAGGGAGAGGGAGAGGGAGAGGGAGAGAAAGGGAAAGAGGGAGAGGGAGAGGGAGAGGGAGAGAGGGATAGGGAGAGAGCGATGACCAGAGAAGTAGAGCATGTGCAACATAAAGTTATAGACAGGATGTATGTGAGCAAAACTGTTATAAATGTTAAAGAGATAAGTGTCATTAACCTGAACAAGACTTTTCAGTATATTGAGAGACATTTTGGAGGCTAGAAGTCCTTCTTCAAGAGCCCTGGAGTACACTATTGGAAATCTGCTGGCAGAATATACTTTTTAAGGTTGTAACTGAAAAGATAGAGCCTCCAGTGTTCTGTTCTAGGACAATGACTCAAACAGAGTAATTTCTTTATCTTCACCTGTGAAGCCACACAGAGACTGTTACAACTGTAGACAAGGAGACCATGTTACATCTTGGTGTGCAGCAGAACACATGCAAGTTCCTCAAGCCTTCAGAATGCAATAATTGTGAGGGTCTTTGGTTTCCAACAAGGCTCCAGAGAAAAGACTGAAGAGACTAGCTGTCTTAGTTAGGGTTTTATTGCTGTGAACAGACACCATGACAAAAGCAACTCTTATAAAGGCAACCATTTATTTGGGGCTGGCTTGCAGTTTCAGAGGTTCAGTTTATTATCATCATAGTGGGTAGCATGACATCATAGATGCAGACTTGATGCTGGCAGAGGCAAGAGTTCTACATCTTAATTTGAAAGCAGCCAGAAGGAGACTGTCTTCTGTAGGCAGTCATGAGAAGACTACTTCTGTATTGGCAGAACCTGAGAATAGGAGACCTCAAAGCCCACCTCCTGTGTGCACTTCCTCCAACAAGGTCATACTTTCTCAATAAGGCCACACCTTCTAATTGTGCCACTTCCTATGACAAAACATTCAAACACATGTATCAACGGGGGCCAAATCTATTCAAATCTCCAGACTAGCCAATATCTATTGGGTTTGTACTTTTTATATTGAGCTCTAGAATGATAGTTAGTGTGGCTATGAAGGTGAAGCCTGTTTCTGTAGAGATACCAGGATATAGTAGATATGGATATGTCTACCAAGGAAACCTGCTGGCACCAAGTAGTGTCAGTTCGAGAAATAGGCTGTATATGCTACAATCACTGAGCTCGGAGGATAGGGCTGTTTAAGCACATTGGAAGCCGATGACACCCCTGGGAACTGAGACTATTATATATGGATCTATAGGATATAGTGTTTGTCCAGAAAGGCTTAACTCTTGCTTTGGTTCCATCTTTATTATGACTCAGAAATGTCCCCTATACCTTCATGTACTATTTGAGCACTCAGTCCCCAGCTCCTGATGTCATTTAAAATGGTTATGCAAGCTTTCGGAGATGGAGGTTTGCTGGGGGAAAAACGATATACTTCACTATAGATAGGCTTTAAGGCTTTGTAGTCTGGCCCCATTTCCTGCTCTCTGTCTCTCTACTTTCTATGTGTGAACCAAAATGCTATCAGTTAATTTCCTGCTCCTGATGCCGTGTTTTTCCCAAGTGTTCTATGCCTTCCTTGCCATAATGAATTCTGTTTGTCTGGAGCCATGAGCTACAGTTAGCTCCCTTGTCCTTGATTTGATTTTCTTGGAGTGTTGTACCACATCAACAGAAAGGAAACCATAAGATTCCCTGTCAGAAGAAGAATGTTTATTCTATCCCATTGTGTACTAGAAAAATGCATTTTGTGTTTTGATTTGTCAGGGACTCACAATTAAGGCCTCAGAAGAGACCTTAAAGATTAACTATTGAAGTGTTAGTATTGCTAAGTATATAGGGATATTTGAAGTTTGACTGAATGTACACAGTATTATGAAATGGATACAAACTTAGTAAGGACAAGGGCAGATATTATGGTTTGAATATCAAACCTTTTCCATAAGTTCTTGTGTTTGTAATACCTACCCATCTGAAGGGCCACAGAGAATGGATTGGTTAGGTATTATTATAGCCACCATACCACAGGTCTCACAGGTCTTCATAACTGCTTCTTGGTTAGCTCAATGTAACAAGCAATACCTCAATGAACTGGGAACACAGCTTTCATGTATTCCCCTGTATGATGGGGTGTGCTAACTAAGAGCCAAAATAAATCTTTCCTTCCTCAGTTATTTTGGTAAAAGCAACAAAGAAAGCCAACTAATCCAGTTCTATAATAGACCTTGAAGATGAGGAATGTAGGGATGGCTTATGGACAGGAAAGACAAGGGGTCAGATGTGTGCCCACAGATTTGGGAGAATGTTGTACAAGCCGACAGCATCTCTCCTGGTAGGTCTCTCATGGGGCAGTGCTAATAGGATAGAGCATCCTTTTTGAACTTTTCTTTGCAAGACATTGTTCTGGAAATAACTTCAAAACTGCTTTCTGTATAAGGTAAGCATAAACTATAAAGCAGCCTTAATCCCGATATTGTTCACATTTCACATAATTACATACTTTGTTATCCCTTTTTATATAGAGAAGTAACTTTTGTTTTGGTTTAGTTTGTTTTGGTATGGTTTGGTTTGGTTTTTCAAGTCATGGTTTCATTATGTACTCTTGGCTTTCCTGGAACTAGCTCTGTAGATCAGCCTGGCCACAAACTCAAAGAGACCTACCTGCTTCTGCCTTACAAGTTCTGGGATTAAAGGTGTACACCACCACTTCTCAACCCAAAATAATATTTTTCCTGCCTTTATTTTGATTTAATTCTGCAATTATGCAATTGTGGTTGATTTAATAAGTTTGACTGCTCTTCTACATGAAGAAATTTTAAGATAATATACTAGCTATTATTTTACCTCCAATTACTCATTAAATTTTCATTGAAATAAAAAGGAGGAAGAGAAAGGGAAATTGTTAGCTGGAAAGGAAAATTATTTGGAAGGGAAAATATGAACTTTGAATATATGGTAGATCAAAGATTTGGAAACAATTGGGAACAAAAGATGAGTCATGTTTTACATTTATGTCTACAACATCAAAGGAAGTTCACTTCAAATGTAAAGAATTAAAACACTTATTTTTAAATGTTTTGCTAAACTCAAATTAAATGACATCATAATGAAATCTCTCTGTGATTTCACACATTACTAACTGACATTTTTTTCATTTTTTATTGGATATTTTATTTATTTACATTTCAATTGCCTTCCTCTTTCCCTATTTCCCCTCCCTAGAAACCCACTATTTCATCCCCTTCCTCTTATTTGCATTATACCATTTTAATTACATGCAGGTATTAAGGTCAGTTCTAAGTTGAGGAACTAGCAATACAATAGATGCAAATAGTCAAGGAACAATCATGACAATAAAAACAAATAGTCAAAGAACAAGCAAGGCATAAACAAATTCCATGAACAATTCTGTGATCACTGTTTCTAGAGACTTATCGGGATAACCAAAATATCTGAGCCAACTTCCCTGTCCTAGACCAAAGTTATTTTCATATCTGCAGCCTACTTCCTTGTTCTAGCCTAAAATTTAGATCCCTGTCTAAAATTACTTCGTTGTTCTAGCCTAATATTTAGATTCCTGCCTGAAATTACTTCTTTGTTCTAGCCTAAGATTTAGATTCTGCCTGAAACTACTTCTTTGTTCTAGCCTAATGTCAGATTCCTTCCTGAAACCCACTTCCTTGTCCTTGGCCAATGTCATATTCCTGCCAAGCAGCCCATTTCCTTGTCATTGGGCCATGTCAGATACTTGCCAACAGCCCCCAAAGCTCTCTGCCTCTCCCCCTTTTTTTATTTCATAAACAAGACTGAGCCTGACTTAGGTCATTCTGCCAAGAATGCCTTCCTTACCCATCATGAATATGCATTATCAAAAGCAATGCGCTCATGTCTTAGGTTGGTAAGGCTCTGTGCAGAATCTTACTCATCCTTGGCTTGACAGCCTGTTAATTTAATAACTCTGTCTTCAGGATCAAGTCATGTACTTTGGCTGCCAACATGTTGATGTTGTTAAAGACAAGCTTTAACATGATGGGCAGGAATAAAAGTATTTCCAGGACAAAAAGGGCTAGCATGTTCAAACTATATATGCCATTTTTGAAGCTTGACCAGAATAGAAATACTGACCTCAGGCCATGGTAATTTTATCAGCAGTATCTGCTGCATCAACACTCAGCAGAGCATCATTCTTTAAATTCGTAATCTCACTATGCAAGTTAAAACATCCAGAGAGGTGTTAGAATTATGCCAAATACACTGCAAGTTGTCTTTAAACTTTTTTCCTAATTATAATGATTAATACTGTCAAGTGCACTCAGAAAGCTAAAGGGGCAGCATTCTTCTTTGTCCTGGCATCACCATATCTCACTGTCACTCTGGCAGTCATTATGCTCCTTCAGCATCTTGCAGAAGAAACACAAATATGTCCTCTTCCACATATTAAATACCTGATTGGGATCATGCCATATGCCAGTAAGTGGATCCTTCCCTTTCACCTAGGCATAAGTGTGCCTAGTTGTAGAGTGCCATAGACACTCCCCAGAAAGTTCCTTGGCATCCAAATTTTTAAAAAATTTAAAATGAAATGAATATGATTTAAATAAATTTGTGGTATACGGGGATATACCTCCCACTTTTTTACTTTATGAAGATGTTGTTTTAAAGTTCCATGGGCCCCTTCCACAGTTCCTTGTCCTTGACAATTATAAGGAATACCAGTAATATGGGTAATATTAAATTGCTGACAAAAAGTCTCAAATGCTCGACTGTGATAGAATAGCTTTCCATTATGTTTGTTTGTTTTTCTTTTCTTTTCTTTTCTTTTTTTTTTTCTCTTTTTGGTTTTTCGAGAGAGGGTTTCTTGTATATCTCTAGCTGTCCTGGAACTCACTCTGTAGACCAGGCTGGCCTCGAACTCAGAAATCTGCCTGCCTCTGCCTCCCAAGTGCTGGGATTAAAGGTGTGTACCACCACTTCCTGGCATTTGTTATTTTTCTTTTTGCTTTTTTTTTTTTTTGGATACTTAATTTATCTACATTTCAGATGTTATCCCTTTTCCCCATCCCCCCACCAGAAACCCCTTATTCCATCATCCTCCTCCTATTTTTATGTGGGTTTGCCCCTACTTATCCATCTACTCCCACCTCAAATTTCCCCTCACTGGGGCATCCAGCCTTCAAGGTATCAAGGCCATCCTCACCCACTGATGTTCAACAAGACCATCCTCCATTACACATATAGCTGGAGCCATGGGTTCCTCCATGTGTGTTCCAAGGCTAGCTGTTTAGACCCTGGGAGCTCTGGGTGGTTGGTACTGTCACTCTCCTCATGGGAACACAAGCCCCTTCAACTCCTTCAGTGTTCTCTTAATTCCTCCATTGGGGACCCTGTGATCAATTTGATGGTTAGCTGTGAGCATCTGCCTCTTATATGTCAGGCTCTGGACATCAATGGCTTATACTCTAAGATCAAGAATTGATAAATTGTACCTCATAAAATTGCAAAGTTTCTGTAAGGCAAAGGACACTGTCATGTCAATAGGGCAAAACAGCCACCAACAGATTGGGAAAATATGTTTACCAATTCTACATCTGAAAGATGGCTAATATCCAATATATACAAAGAACTCAAGAAATTAGACTCCAGATAATCAAATAACCCTATTAAAAATGGGGTACAGAACTCAACAAAGAATTTTCATTTGAGGAATATTGAATGACTGAGAAGCACCTAAAGAAATGTTCAACTTCTTTAGTCTCAGGGAAACGCAAATCAAAACAACCCTGAGATTCCACCTCATACCAGTCACTAAAGATTAAAAACTCAGATGACAGCATATTCTGGCAAACATGTGGAGAAAGAGGAATACTCCTTCATTGTTGGTGTGATTGTAAGCTGGTACAACCACTCTGGAAATCACTCTGGTGGTTCCTCAAAAAATTAGACATACCTGAGGATCCAGCGATGCCACTCCTGGGCATATACCCAAAAGAAGCTCCAACATATAACAAGGACTCATGCTCCACTATGTTCATAGCAGCCTTATTTATAATAGCCAGAAGATGGAAAAATCCAAGATGCCCTTGTGTGGAGCAGAGACTGGAGGAGGAACCATCCAGAGCTGCCCCACCTGGGCTTCCATCCCAGGTGCAATCACTGTACGCAAACACTGCTGTGGATGTTGGGAAGTGCATGTTGACAGGAGCCTGATATACCTGTCACCCACTGACTCTTAAGCAGGCTTGTCTAGTCGTGTTATAGTGTCTGTAATGTGCTAGTGCATATTACAAATGCTTGAGTGGCATAAAGCATAAAAAGGAAAATGTATATCTATTTTAGACATCTTTATATATTTTGTTATTTTTTGACTTTACTAAATTATGTATTCTACTTTCAAAAGCAGCTACTAAACAACATTGTCGACATTTATTATATTATCCTAGAAAAACTATACTGTCATCAGCACACAGTGCTTCATTTTTCTTGAGGGTGTCTTATTTTGAGACTCTTCTATGATAGCAATCACAGCTAGCAATAAAAAACCAGTATTTACCTTCATCATTTTCTGTTGATTTGGAATAAAAATAGTGTGCTATGGCTCTTCTACCTTTCCTTATCCCTTGTGGATAATTCTAAGCACTTTCATTGCTGAAGCTAGAAACAACATCAGACTCCCCTGAACAAGGTACTCTGCATACTTTGAATCTCTCCAATGGTCAATTTTATGTATGATTCTGGCTCTAAGGTATCAAGTTGTCCAATGTCACAATAAGTGTTGCTCTGAGGGATATTCTGAGAGTGAATTCATATTCATATTAAATTATCTTTATGTAAACAATGATTATTTTAGATAATCTGAAGATCCCAATCAATCCATTAAAAGCACAATAACAGGGTTAAGATATTTCTAACGAAATTCCAATTTGGGTCTGTGACAATAAACAAAGAAACAAAAAATCATGGATCCTGGGATGTTTCCACACCACCCATGAAATGATGTATGCATTTCAGATTTACCTGGCCAGTGCACTATAACTTAAGACAATATTCTGGGACAGTTTTTTTTGTATCAGTTATAATCTGTATACTGCTAATCTATCCATGCTACAAGTTGTGTCACTAGTGGTTACATGCTTTCATTATCACGATAATTTGTCACATTGAGTAATTACCTGAGTACAATATGAATCCATTGTAATGTCTCTGGTTAAAAAAAAAAAAGAAACAGAAAAATAAACAGTGAAACTGAGAAAATATCTGCACTGTGTTTAAACTTGTTTTCAAGACTTAAGCCCACATTTTAAAATATGGCCCAAGTAGTACATGTTCATAGAAAAGTAAACTGCTTGCTGAGAAATAAACCAAGTCATATAAAGAATTGGTAAAAACAGTTGGGTTTTTGCCCTCAAAACATAGAATGTTGAATGGACAACTCAAGATAGACAAGAATGGACAACTCACAAGACAGAATTACACAAAAAGTAACTTCTACTTACTAATGAAGTCAGTGTGGTATTTGAAGATGTGGATTCTAGTTCTTCATCAGGTCTCCCTGACTATTCTGATTTATCACCCCTTCTCAGGTAGAAGGCTACTTTATTAGCATCTGCTTGAGGGACAACCTTTTTCTAAAGCCAAGTATTTATTTTTGCACTTGTTTGACAGTGTGGCTAGTGTTCTTCAGCCAGAGATAGTAGTACACAATGTACAGATAATAGAGATATTTGTCTTCCACAAATGGCATTATACTATTAGTCTAGTTAATTCTGAGTAATAATATTAAGAATTAATATATTAGCAGAAATTTACTATTTTGTTTTCTAGCAGATAAATAATGAATATAAGTTACTGTTAAGAAAAAAGACTGACTAGGATAAACTAAATTTTAAGAATGGTAATGGCAGAACATCTGAGCATATGGGCATGGAGTAGGGATTATGACAAGCTCAAAAGACATTCAATGAGAACAGTAGTAATTTGCACTGGGGAAGATGGCAGTAAGAGCTGACTGGTGGGCTGATGTCATAATGTCAAATGGTGATGCTTTCTTACTGATGAGAAAAAGGATACCCATGAAAGCATATAATATTGGAGATGCAATAAAAACAGAGGTATCTCTTGCTTACTCTGCTACACAAGACTATTTATTAACCTTTCTCCATGCTCCCAGACGCAGAGTCCAAGCACTGCCAAGGCACTTGGATGTTTTGAGATCAAGTCATGACACAAGTACAATTTAAGAATGAATTTCTTCTCTTACAGAGAGGGGTGGCTAGGGAGGAGACTATAATAACACAGCTGTGTAGCTGACATGGCAAAATGTAAGCCTTGAAACCATCTGCTTTGGATATTTTTAAGTTAGAGCAATGTTGGGATGCTTCAGAAAAGTTGATCTGTTTATGTGCAAAGGAAATGGAAATGAAATCTATGGGATCCAAAGAAAAAAACACAGTTTAGTTTTTCCTATGAAACCCAGCTGAAATACTCGTTGTTTAAATATGTCTACTGTGTAGTTCCTGCCCCAGCTCAGACCTCTGATACTAAAATCATATAGTGTTTTATGAAGCTATGCTTCTTCTCCAAGTCTGATGCTGATTGCTCAATGGGAAAAGACCTTTAGTTTCTAGAATTCTTATTCAAGGCATTCTTTCTCTGAATTTTAGGCAGAATATTATTTGAAAATGTGGCCACTTAAAGCTTAAGACCAAATTAACAAAGAAATGTTTGGGGTTATTCATATTTGAGTATGTTTTTGTGTTCCTTTCAAAACTGAATGTTGCCGTATTTCAGCTAAAATTGTAAATTCACATTTTCTACAGGAACTGGACAGCATTCTTGGCTTCAGAGATTGTTAACACTAAAGTCATCTATGAGGGAAAAATTAGGGAGAAAACTAATATTCAACTTTCACAAGAATGAGAAAAGAAACAATTAAAATAATACTAGACATTTATTCTTTTCCTTAAAATTGAAAATTCATTCTTGTGGTTCAAGAATGTGCAATGGCCCACTTAGCCCTGGACTTTTGGCATGCAAGGTATAACATACAGGCAGAGAACCTGGTGCACACCCATGTAGGCCCAAGCACTTGCCACTTCAGTCTTTGTGAGCCTATATGAGCCCTTCTTAGTTGATTCTGTGGGCCATGTTCTTCTTGTATCCTCCTTCCCTTCTGACTCCTACAGTCTTTCTTTCCCACTTCCTCCAGGTAGAAGATTACCAGGTATCCCTTGCAGGGAGGGACTTCATAGAGACCTCCAATTTAGTGTCTCTCTTTGCAATGTCTAGATGCTAAAACCATCTAGAGTATACCTCAAATAAAACTAATTTAACCCAGGAGTTATGAATCTATTTCATGACTATGTTACTTTCTCTGGTTATTAATTAAATGTTTCATGGTATAGTAATATGAGATCTAAAAAGAGTCAAGTAATTTTTCTCTTCCCTTTCATCTGCACAGGCTTGGTCTTCTGACACTACTTCATCTGTGAATAACACTAACAGGAGACATCTGACTTTAGCCATGATGGGATAATATTTTTTGGTCATAGCCACACACTTGTTGGACTCATGTGCTTATTTTATGATCTATCACTTCATAAGCAGAAGCACAGTAAAAGATGACGTTCCTCTACCTACCACTGTTTCAGAAATTGATTCAAAAGTAAATACACTCCAAATAAAACGTGCCCCGTAGACCATCGGTTCCTCCAGATGGCTATTCTGAGGGAGTTTTTCAAGCAGAAAAATGAAATGTTCTCATAAAATATATACATTTTCCCTTTTCAGTCCGGATTCAGCTAAATGCTGGAAGGAAATTGAGTTTTCAGATTGATTTGAGGATAAGGATGGAAATTTTCTGTCACATGGAGGACTCACATCTGAGTCTCTATTTAATATTACATGGTGGACAATAAGCAGTCATCCATCCTTTCTCTGCTTTTCTAATGTTTGTTTTTGAAGGAGCCAGCATAGAGAGGGATGGCTGTATTTTTCTTCAAAGCGTCAGTTTCATATTTTTCATATTTTTTAAAAGGAATTTTAATTCCCCTTCAGAAGCTTTCTTTTTTCTTTTTTTAAACTTTCATTTTACTTTAGCCTGTGAGAATGACTTTTGTTTATTTCTATGAAATAATTTACCTCTTCATAAACCTCAGTGGTTGGGCAAAGGAGTGGCTGTGTTTGTAAATTGACTCCCAGTATATGCTGACAAGTTTAATCCTAAAATATTCAAATCAAATCAAATATTATAAAAAGTAGTTACTGAAATGAATATATGTTCTTGGAGGGCAGAGGTAATGTTTTTAATCTTTAAGTATCTCATAATGGTGTGCTAAATTAAGAAATTAATAAAATTAATTGTTGTTATTTAATCTTTAGTTAGTAGCAAACCCAGTATAATTTGTAAATAATTACCACAATTCTTAATGATAAATATCTACATGTATTTTATGTTGAATTAACTTTACAATTAATTCAACACTTTCCTGTTGAATAAAATGCATATTTACATATGTATTGACTTGCTGGTCAATATCCCACTGAGTTAATTTCATATAAAAATGATAGCTACCATCTATTGATTATTTAATTTGTACAGTTGCTGTGATAAGCACTTTAAAGTAATTATTCTAATTTTGCTGATGAGGAAATGGATTTTCTCTTAGATTAACAAATTTTCCATAGCTGTACACTATTAAGTTGAAGATCAAAAACATTTGAATTTTTGTCTAGCATCTAAACTCTTTAAAATTGCGCTAGAAACCTGGAAGGATTCTTATAATTTAATTAAAATAAAAATGTAAACACAATTACAACAACCATCCCATTTCTTTTTCAAAAAGAATCATCCTCCTGTCTTTCTTTGTTCCTTTATTTCTCATCTTTCTCTCTTTTCTTTTTTTGTTTTATTATTCATTTGAATAAATGACTTTGTTTTCTCCTGAGATCCAGTACCCTTTGTAATATGGAAATTAGAATGATATATCCCAACTTCTAAACCACTTTCAAGCAAGCATTTGTACATGTATTGTGTTTAGTAGCAATCTTAGTAATAACAACTTAACTCTTCTCTGGATTAAGAGTTTGAAGAATACGTTAAAAAACTGATTCATTCTTGTGTATGCAAAACAATTCTGCCTTGCTGATGCTCCAATGCTGCTGAGACTAGAGAGCATTCCCCTGAGTGACATCTAAAAGGCAGGGGGATTACTTGGTCTAGAAAGAGAAGCAGCAGTTGCTTGTTCTGTTGTGGATGTCTTTCTGGAGTGAGCAGACAACAGAGAGCAGGAGAGATATGCAATGAGTGGACCAAAGCCAGGACAGCTCCTGAAAGGCTTCAATGCCAGGTCCAGTTACTATTTTTCTTTCATATTCTAATACCACAAGGTCAGGTGAAAAAGTAAGCAAGATTTTATAGAAGGTATGCAGTCAGCAGATTGTTAAGAGCTCATTGTTTAAGGTATTCCTCCAGGCAATTTTGTTTAAAGTAGGAAGTGATACCATGCTTGGACAAATAGGCAATATAAGTAGATTATATAAATAATCAAATAAATCAATAAATCATAATCTAATTATTGGTTTTTCCTACATCATCCTACTTCTCTTCACATTTATAATATCTATGAATCTACCTTGAAGAAATGAATTGGTAATCCAGGAGCATTATATTGTATTCCATTAGCTCTCATTTGTACTTCTTGCCTTATTCCTTTTAAGTATCCTTTTAACATTTTTAAACATTTTTTTAAATGCCATTCCTTACTGGTTAACATAAAATAGCATTCTTTTCATTTAATACATATGCTTTAACCTCTAGGATTTTGGAGGACCATTGCTCTCAATAAATCGATTTCATTTTGAAAAGTGACTATGTTCTCCTAAACAATAGTTAAGTCTTTTTGATCTAAGAGGAGGACAGACTATGATGAACTGCTTGAATACCTATTGCAATAGTAATAGTGATCATAGATCCTGTCGAGCCATTCCAGTAGGACTGGTAAAAGTACAGGAGTTATCTTATTTCTTGAATCTAAGGGATGAAAATATTGCTGGACCTTGTTTCCTGGGAGCACATCTAAGTAAGAGACCAAGAATACAAGTCTGAAATTGTCTCCATGGTAGCAGGCATAAATTGCTCTTGGGACAGGCACAATATATAATATTAGAACTACTATTGTGCCAGCCTGTTAAATTAATAACTCTATCTGGGGGTCTATTTTCAGTTCAAGCCATGTACTTTGGCTGCCAGCATGTTGATTTTATTAAAGACAAGCTTTAACATTATGGGCAAGAATAAAAGTATTTAGGACAAAAAGGGATAGCATGATCAAGCTGTATATGCCATTCTTGAAGGTTGACCTGTCTGGCACCCTTCCTGACCAGCAGGAGATTAGACGCAAGACAACCAGGTTCCTTCTCAAGGTAGTTTAATCAGGATTGTAGTTAGCAGATGTGACCCCCCTCCTACCCCGGGGACCAGGCTTATATCTATGCAAAGGCCAATGAGCATATGCCACTGTCATCTCCCCATATGTCCACGTCAGATCACGCATGACCATTCTCTGCCCCGGCACAGCTTCACAGCCAAATAAGGACTTGTTTATTACAAGGAGCACTCTCAGCCAGCGCCATCTTTAGGGTGCGGCACACAGTGGCTCTCCACATTGACCAAAATGGAAATACTGATCTCAGGCCATGGATAATTTTAATAGCAATAACTGCAGCATCAAACTTCAACAGAGCAGCATTCTTTAAATTCATAACCTACTATGCAAAGTTAAAACATCCAGTGTTGTTAGAATTATGCCAATTACCCTGCAAGTATCTTTAAACTTTTTCCTAGCTATAATGACTATCACTGTAAACTTTAGAAATAACACAAATCCATTGATATTTGGCATGACACTCGATATGGTCTTAACTCTTAAACTCTGAACCTCCTTCCAATAATTTGAATAGGATAAAGAGCATCAATCTGTTGTTCTAAATGCCTATCAAAATCCTCTTGTATACTCAACACAAAACAGGCTGGCAAACCAAGGATGGGTAAGATTCAGCACAGAGCTTACCAACCTAAGACATAAATGCATTGCTTTTGATAATGCATATTCCACGACAGGAAAGGAAGGCATTCTTATCAGAATGACCTAAGATAGGTTCATCTTGTTTATGAAATAAAAAAGGGGAGATGTGGAGAGTTTTGGGGGCTGGTTGGCAGGAATCTGACATTGCCCAAGGATAAGGAAATGGGCTTCAGGCAGGAATCTGACATTAGGTAAAACAAAGAAGTAATTTCAGGCAGAAAGCTAATGTTAGGCTAGAAAAAGAAGTAGGCTTCAGGCATGAAAATTGCTTTGGACAGGGAAGTAGGCTCAGATATTTTGGTCATCCTGACAAGCCCTTAGAAACAGTGATCACGGGAGTGATCATGGGATTTGTTTATTGCTTTGCTTATTCTTTGACTATTTGTGTTTATTGACTTGCTTGTTCCTTGACTATTTGCATCTATTGGATTTCTAGTTCCTCAACCTAGAACTGAACTTAATATTTGCAGTAATTAAGATGGTATAAAAGCAGATTGGGGAATAAAAAAGGAATATGAAAGAAATATTCAGGAAATTTATAAAGTTTAATGTGTATTATTCTAAATGGTTTTATGTGAACAAGTAAATTTATTTCAATATTGAAAAAAAAAAAACAAAGAACTACTGTTGTGTTCTTTTAGCTAGTTTGATACAGCCCTTTCATTTCCTGCCCATTGGGCTTTTCTTAAGATTATCAGATGTCCCAATTAAATATGTTCATTTCCTGTTATGAGTCAGGCTTTGGTTATCTATTTCTACTCCGGTGTACATAATTTGCTTGCATGTAAGTGTCAGTCCCCACCTAGGTTAAAGAGCTCATGATTTGCATTTTCGAGACCCAGCATTTTGAGAACAACTTCAGAACAAATCAGTTGGCTTTGCCTTATTTACCTTTGTCTTGTTTGTGAATCAGTTCAGGGGTTGGTGTGGGAACTCAGGGACTGGTACAATCATGTTGATTGGTATAATAACAAATTATATGATAAATAGGGTTCTTTTTATCACTGTGACAAAACAACCCATCCAGAGGTCATGGCTTTTTCACATGGAGTTCTCTATAGTTGGTTTAAATATTGTCCCTCCAAGGTTTTCTCTCTTAAGGCCTGTTAGGGTCTTAACTTTTTTTCTCTCCATGGCAATTCCCTTCCAGGTCCCTTTTGTGGTGAAGTCCACCCAGGACCAGTATTACAATAAGATTAATAGGTACTCACACAATTGTTGGTTAGTCCTCTGTGCACTTGTCTATAGGTTGCCACTAGCTGAGGCATCTCCAAAAGGAATCATAAGGGCTTTGTTTTCTGGCTTGGGCAGTTCATCACAGCATGTGAAGTTTAAAGGGTGATCTGTGGCTGGACTATTTCTAAGTATAAGCACCTGAAGAACATAAGGCAGAACCCCTTTGAGGGTGGCAGTTAATTATATTGATGGGTATCTAGGAATTTGAGTCCCCCTAGAACAAGGTTGCTCTTGTTTTTACGTGTAAGTTCAAATGATTAGGACCCCTGTCTCTGTGTCAGTGAAGGACTTGGATATCTGCTTGAGATTGTTTCAAATACAATGCAGACAAGCTTTGCTAGCTTGTTGTGTCAGTGCTGGTTACCTCAGAAACACCAAATATCTTTGTAGCTGTGAGCATTCATCTCTGGAATTATGTTCCTATCTGTGGTAATCAGCCATTCCTCCTGATTTTCAGTAGCCCTTCATCAAGTGTTACATCATCACCAGAGGGCAGCTTGTTTGGCTGCCTGGTCTGCTAGTTGGTTTCCCCAACTCACTTGACCTTGACTCATTGTGACAGTGCACTCCTCCATAGACCAGGGCCGCAGACAGTTTCTAGCAGATGGAGAACTGTGTCTGTTTTTTATTTCTTTGCTTCCTGAAGAAATCAATCCCATTTCTTTGTAAACTGTTGTTTTGAGTCGCTTGATGTGACAGTCTGTTCCCTTTGATGTAGACTTCAGCTTCTATCAGTAAATTTTCCATATCTGAATTGGGAAGCAACTATTAAAGTGTCTTAGTTAAAGATTGTTTTAGTTAGGGTTTCTATTGTTGTGAAGAGACACCATGACCATGGCAACTCTTATAAAGAAAAATATTTAATTGGAAATGGCTTACAGTTTCAAAGGTTTATTCCATTATCATCACTAGCAGGAAACATGACAGCATGCAGGCAGATATGATGCTGGAGAAGATGCTGAAGAAGTTCTATATTTGGATCTGCAGTCTGGCAATAAGAGATTGCCACACTAGACCTAGCTTGAGCATCTGAAATGTCAAAGCCTACCTCTACAGTGACACACTTCCAATAAGGCCATACCTACTAATAGTGCCACTCCTTATGGGGCAAACATTCACACACATAAATCTATGGGGCACATTCACATTCAAACCACCACAGAAAGAAAAAACATCTCTTTTATAATTTCAGGGAGGTATGTGGCAGGATTTAGGCCCAGAAACATAGTTGCCATCTTCTAGGTTTATGGGAAGGCCTGGTATTTCTCTCAGTGGCACATTGGAAAAGGCTCTTCCCCAGAATTGGGCCAATCAGAGCATCCTCATGTGGTGGTTGAGTCTTGCAGAGCTGTAGTCAGTGGTAAAACCTTTTTTAACTTGTCAAATATGGTTTACAGGATTGTGTGGGTCTCACATTGGGACTGTGAAGACCCCAAGATAAGAAAAGTTCCCTAGCCAGGAGTTAGGAGACATTAGCCTGATGTGGTATGTAGGATGTGATGAAGAAGATCAGCTTCTCCCTCCAGCATGTGCCCACATGTTTGATTACCTCACAGTGACTTAAGAGGTCTTACGTTAGTACCATATGTACATTATCTTGCTCTGTCACTTCCTATTATGGAAGGTGAGTGCTGATAAGATGAAATGACCTCCATGGAAGTACAGGTTATGGTCCAATCAGATTTTGCAGCAACAGAGCTGTAGGACCAATACAAGTATTCACCCATGTATTCAGCATTCATTTCAGAGTTGTATATTCCCATTTAAAATTCCTAGTCCATCTATTTTTATGGAGACAATCTACATTTTCTTTGGAGACTAGTGCCATTTGAGTATCCTTTTACAGTTTTTGAAGTAATCTTCTTCGGGTGATCAAGCCCACACTAACTCTTGCTCTCTATCTTTCCAGAGGGTCCATCCCTTGTCTGGATGGCAGCCTTGTCTTATCTTCTTCTACTCAGAGACTCCAGTCCTCAGTCTCACAGTCCCCTTGGACACTAGATGGAGACCCCAGAATCTCATCTAGGGCATTGTTTTCCAGTTCTAGAGACCACTGAAGAATGGTCTGAGAAGCCCTGGAGCTATAACCTCTTTCAAGAAACTGGGATCATGGTAAAGAAGATCTTGCTGCGGCCTCCAGAAATGTTGAGGGAATTTTCCTGGAATAAGCATTAGACAACATTAAGAATGGAAGAAAGGAGATATCACTAGCAGGCTGAAGTTAGAAAACTCCTGAAAGGCTTTGCTCCTGGGCTCACTTTGTAGTCTCATTTTCTACTCTAATATTACAAAACCTTGTGTGACCAAGCTAGGAAGATTTTGCAGAAGAGTATGTGGTAGTAGCAGGTTGTTAAGGACAATGATCCACTGTTTCAGCTGTTTCTCCAGGTCATTTTGTTACAGATAATAAGTGAGGTTATGAATGAAACATGAACAAGCAGTGCTTTAAGTAAATCTCTAAATAAATCAGTAAATCGGCATTTAATAATTTGTCTTCTCAACCTAATTCTAATTTAATTTCTTTCACTACTCAGATGCCACTTACAATTCCAAGCAAGAAAACTTTGTATTATTCCAGAGGAACAAATATTAACTATATATTTATATATAGTGATATGGTGTTTATTAGAGTAGCTTAAGGGTTTTGGCTCAAGCCATTGTTGTAGCCCAACAATGATGGTCTTCCCAAAAGAAAGTTCAAGAATCCAGTGATAGTTCAGCAAGCAGCCTGGATGTCCCAGCTGGTCTTCAGTGTACATTTGAATCCCAAAGAAGTACTCCTCACTCAGATAAATTACTGCATTCTATCTATCCTAATTCCCTACTTCATGCTCTCTGTTTTTGCCCATAACCCAAAAGATCCAAATTATATTATTTATAATTTCACATGTGTTTGCCATAGAGTGGACCAAATGTGACCTACCAGGGGCCATATCCTTAAAGCAAACATATTATCACTATTCGTCTGCCTTCAACTGTCACTAGCTTCTCAGGAGAGGTGTTGGAGGCTTGGGAGCTTCTCTTAGCTCCATGGTGGAACATCGACTGGCTAACTTATGTACAGGTATTCATAGCTGCTGTGAGGTCATGAGTACAATGTTTTTGTTCAGGCCAGAAGAAGATGTGCTTCCCTGTACTTTTCAACTTCCCTTAAAATCATTCTGTTCTCCTCTTCTGAGATAGGACCTGTATCATGGAAGGAATAAGTGTGATATAGGCCTTGATGACTGAGAAAGATAGTACACTAAGTAGCAACCTTTCATTTGTGAGATATGGAATAAGGGATAAAATTTCAGTGGCAAATATAAGACAAGAAAATTATCAGGGACACTGAGAATACATTTAATATGGCCAATTTAACTTTAACACTAATCAAGATAATCTTATGTGTAATCACCTATGAATTATTTTTAGATAAGTCAGTCCTTAAGATAAAATCTGTCTGAATAGCAAAGTTTTTTTTTTTTTTTCCAAAATTGTAGGCTACTTTCTTTTCATTAAGGTGATTGTTTCTTTAGCATGGAAATACTATCTAGAATAGACAAAGAACTATAAAAATAAAACAGACAAAACCCACCCAAATAAAATATATTAAAAATAATTCAGTAATTCAGTAAATGGGCTAATTGGGTAGACAGGTATCAAAAGAAGAAATATGGACAGCCAACCAAATTTGAAAATTGTGCAACATTTTTACCATCAGTAAAATACAAACTAAAACTGATTTGAGAATCTATCTCATTTCAGTTAGATTGACTATCATTAAGAAAAACGATGACAATAAATGGTGATGAATATATGTCATCCTTATACAGTATTAGAAGTAATTAATCTAGTGTAGGCACTATGAAAGACCTAGTTATACCACTTTTGGATATTGACCTGAAAGACTGTAGGTTAGTATTCCACCAAGATATGCATACACCATGTTGATTGTGATATAAGGCAATAGCTAAGGAATGGAACCTGCCATGTGTCCACCAACAAATGAATAAATAAAAAAAATTCAGGAGATACACACATTAGAATTTCATTCATTATAAGGAAATGAAATGATATTTTCAGAGAATTTAATGCAACTAGAGATCATTATGTTACATGAAATAATCCAGACTTTTAGAGATGTTTCAATTCTTTCTCTCATAAGTTAACAATGGCTTTAAGTGTGTGTGTGTGTGTGTGTGTGTGTGTGTGTGTGTGTGTGTTCAACGTGTATAATTCCTGGACTTAGAGAAGAATCCATAAGAGAGGCAAAAGAGATCTCAAGGAAGGAGGAGGGTAGAGGAAGGATAATGGGTACCTGTGATGTGAAAGAAGGAGGGAAGATTATGTGGAGGAAGGAAACAACAAAAGGGAGGAAGAGATTGGGTAGGGTGGTGTGGTGGTTTGAATGTGCTTGGCCCAGGGAGTGGCACTATTTGGAAGTGTGGCCTTATCAGAGTAGGCATGGCCTTGTTGGGGAAGTATGTCATGGTGGGGGTGGGAAATGAGACCATTCTCCTAACCACATGGAGCCAATTTTTTTCCTAGAAGCTTTCAGATAAAGATGTAGAACTCTCAGTTCCTCCTTCGCCATGCCTACCTGGATGCTACTATATTCCTACCTTGATGATAATGGATTGAACCTCTGAACCTGTCAGCCAGCCCCAATTAAATGTTGAACTTTAAGAGTTGCCTTGGTCATGGTATCTCTTCACAGCAGTTAAAAGCTAACTAAGACAGGTAGGCTGGGCAAAGAAAGAAGGGAGGCATGTAAATAGCCTATGCATATGAAAATGTCATAATGGAATTCATGACTTTTTGATAACTAAAACAGTAATCAATACAAGATTAACTAATAAATGACATAATCCTGAAATCACTTGATTTCAAGAATTTTGTCTTGAGTTCAATTCATGGCATCTGAGACTTTCTAATAGCTATCCCAGTTCCCCCTCCCCCACTGCTACTTTAGCCCTTTCAAATTCCTGATCCTCTGTACTTTTCCCCATCTCCTCCCATATCTGAACTGTCCTCCTTTTTCCTCCCCCTCCTATCTCCCTTCCAGATCCTTCTCTCCCTCTATTTCTGAGATTATTTTCTTCCCCCTTTTGAGCTGGACTGTAGCATCCACACTTTGGTGTGGTCATTCATCTTGGGTTTCATATGATCTATGAGTTGTATTGTGGGTATTCTGAGCTTCTTTTTGGGTAATAGCCACTAATTAGTGAGTTTGGTCAGGGTTTCTATTGCTGTAATGAAACACCACAACCAAAAACAAATTGGGGAGGAAAAGGGTTTATTCTACTCATGCTTACAGATCTATAGTCCATCACTGGAGGAAGCCAGGACAGGAACTCAAGTAGGACTGAATCCTGGAGGCAGGAGCTGATGGAGAGGCTGATGGAGGGTTCTGCTTAAATGGGCTGTTCCCCTGGCTTACTCAGCTTATCTTCTTATAAATCTGGGACCAACAGCCCAGTGATGGCATTACCCACAATAGGCTGGGCCCTCCCTCACTGATA
The DNA here is from genome assembly GCA_021653895.1 of Mastomys natalensis. Taxonomy (NCBI): domain Eukaryota; kingdom Metazoa; phylum Chordata; class Mammalia; order Rodentia; family Muridae; genus Mastomys; species Mastomys natalensis. The sequence continues at coordinate 143,537 of JAJTUV010000608.1, read as the reverse complement.
AAGTGCCCCCCCCCCATTGAGAAAATGCCTTACAGCTGCATCTCATGGAGGCATTTTTTCAACTGAGGCTACTTCGTTTCTGATGATTCTAGCTTGTGTCAAGATGACACACAAAGCCAGCTAGTACATTTACTATGACTTCTTGGAAAATTTGTCTTGAGTAGCTTACTTTGTTATACAGTCTATTTTAATGACACTAATACACATTTAACTCCCCTACTCTCCTTTAAAATTCTGGTGATTCTATAGGAGTTTTAAATCAACAACCAAAAAATTACAACCTTACTTTAATTTTTGGTGGGCAAGTACCTTACTTGTTACTTTAAAAAATACTTACATGATTTACATTACTTAATGAGTTCTTATTTACATTATTTAAATGAGTATTAAAGTTATTTTGAAAAGTAAGTTCTATAAATGACATATTTTATACCATCATATTACATTGACAGACTATTTGAGGAGGAAGAATTTAAATTTCCAAATATTGTCTTGATTCTTATAGACACTGGATGGATGAGAGTACTTGTAATTTTAGAAACACTGTAACTTTAATTCTCCATAGAAATTTGGCTGGGAAAATGTATTAAGTCAATTCACTTTGGGAAATGACATCTTTTTATCAGGAAGGGAGACTGTAAGATTAGATTAATTCAGAGAGTGTATGTAATAAACTATATGGGATTGATATTTTGTGAGATGAGATATATTCTCTCTTCCCCTGTGATTTAATAAAGACTTATTATTAAGAACATTTTCTGCAAATCATATGATATTTGACATAAAAACATAAAATTTGTATTAACTTTAAAGTTTTAGCTTTGTACTATTTTCTCTACCCCTATAACCTTCATAATCTAATTTTGATGTTAGTTTAGTTACTTAATTTTATTTTGTGGTTTCCATAAAAGTCAAATATGAGACAGGGAAATCATGAGAAACAGACACTCAGTTTAATTTTCAGCTAGAATCACAACAATCCTGGTTGAAACAATCTGGTGTTTAGAGGCAATAAAATCCTTTATTTAACCATGATCTATAGCAATGGTTCTTGACTTACTTAGTGACTTACTTACTTTAACATGGCTCCTTATCCTGTTGTGACCCCTAAAGATTAAAATTATTTTTATTGGTACTTCATAACAGTAATGCTGCTACTGTTATGATTTATAATGTAAATATCTGCATTTTCTAGTGGGTCTTTGGCGACCTCTGTGGAAACATCCTTTGGCACTCAAAGGGGTCATGACTGCACAGATTGAGAACTACTGTTCTATAATGTCCTATGAAATCTCATTCCTATCTGCCTCAGATATTTCATCATATTCTTCCAGAGATGCTACAAATGGATACTGATGATCAGCTTCATTCTAGGTGCTTTACAAGGTGTCCTGGCATCCAAGTATAAAAAAGAAGATACTATTCTGTCAGGGGGATGTTAGAACAATGTACACCTATGAAATGATTCAAGATTAAAATAAAGATCCCAACTTATTCAGTTGATTGCTAGGTTCTATCTTTAGTCCTTTAAGTAAAAGAATTTAGAGTAATTATAAGTGGATCATTGTTGTTATGGGAATGAACCCACCACACATATCTGCAGCCCTATGTAACTACTTTCAGAATTCGAGGGACTATTATGTGCTATGTGCCTCTCCTTGATTTAGGACTGGGATCATCTGGATATGATGTACTACCAAGACTATACTAGTGTGATCATGAAAAAAGAGTATTTCCCCAGAGAAATAGATAAGTATAATGGTGCTATTCTTGTTGAATTTAAGATAAAACACTTAGTTACATTTAGCTTCATTATACTGTGAAAAAGTTAATACATACATTACTGTTCCAGATTTATAATTGGAAAAACTGAAAATTGACCTGTAAGCCTTCTCCCTGAGGATTAGCTCTCATAGTAATTAAAGGTGCTACAAAAGCTTCCAAGAAAGTAATGTAATCAGTAGTCTCACAGAGCTGTAAAGGCTATGAACAACAATAATAACTGGACCTGCAAAATATCCCCAGCAGTGCAATAGTGGCATTTTTGGGCATAACCAGCAAATGTTTAATTGGAAATAAGGCCTGATCAATAGGAGGAAATTCATGCCTGGTACTGAAAATTTCACCCATCATAATTGTTTGGGAAGGTCTTAGAGGATAGAGCAAAACCTAATGCTATCATTTTTCTAAACCACTATGATTTCTAAATACATATATGTATGCCCACATATAACAGTAGTTCTCAATCCTTATCAAAGAAATTTCTGCTTGCAGTGGATGTAGACTACCTACTGGTGAAAATGAAAAGACTACGTAAATGTAAATGTGGGATATCCAATCCCAACTGAGATGGATCTACAACAGAATCCCTACACCTAAAGCTGGGGACCATTATTGACAAGGAGCAGAAACTATTCAAGAGCCAGAGAACTAAGATATATGCTGATAGATAGTGCCTTTTAGACATAGCAGTGACACTGCATCCATGAAATCTCAACAATATGGTTGCCTAATCAAGAAATGAATAAGACAACACCCATCAACATGCCAATGTAGATGGAAGAAATTTCACAAGTTTCCAGCCCTAGATGAAGAGCTACAGGCAATCAATGGCTGCTGAGAGAGGAAGAACTTTTCTTCAGGTATGAGATCCCTGATAGATTATTCAATTCAGAAGGGTCAGCCCTAAACACATGTACATATAACCAGCACTAAACTGACTCAGTAATATAACTAACACACACACACACACACACACACACAAACACACACACACACATATGTCATGCATTTGAGAGGAAGTTGAGAGACATGGGAGGGATTGGGGTAGGGAGAAAGGGTAGAATGCAAATAAAATAATTCATGTATAAAATTCTTGAAAATTTAAATTTAAAAAGAAGTGTCTACATATGTAAATTAGAAGTGGGATAGTTCATTCTGCTGCTTCTCACTAGCTTAGGGGATATGCTTACATTTTGAGAGGAACAGCTCTGAAAGGTGGATCTGCAATAGAAGCTGCTTCCTGGGAGACATAATGAAGAGCATCTACTTACTTGCTTCTACAGTCTTTTGAATCATCATCCACAAAGATTCACATTGAGCCTCTTCTCTAGTGTGCAGCCATGGGAGAAGAAGGTTGCCAGTTATTTCACTACTGCAAATGAGGAGATTTAGACTTGTTGATCTCCCTGCTCATGTAAAGTTGCCTTAGGGAAGAGCTGGGTAGGGAAGAAGATTAGCCTTAATGCCAGTGCTTCAGCAATTAGGTGGGAAGAGGGGCTAGAGACTTATCCTTCAATGAATGTGCACTACTCTAGGAAATACAGTAAGTCAGGGATTCCCTCAAGAAACCCAAAGTAGGCATTTCTTCTCAGCTATAAAACTGAAATGATCAGTATAACAGATGGGAAACTGCATTGTAGAAGCAGATAAAACTAGAAAAATGTGAAGGTCTGTGATGGGAAGAATCAACCCCCTGCCCCCTCCCCTCCCAGTCCTCAAAGGTTTTGTTCCATTTTGTATTCTTAGAGCTGGTAGCAGCAAATTGAATCATTGAAGAGGATTGCTGAGATGTGCATGACTTAGGATGGAGTATTATAAAGAGGAATTACTGTGTGTTGATAGGATTACCTAAATTTATTTTTCAATGATGTTATTTTAAATTTGGGATACTTAAGAATGATATTTTTCCCTTGGGAGAACAGAGATTAATATAGGCTAATTCTATTTGCATCTGGCTGAGTGGTCTAAGATTGTTCCTCTGGGTTTAGGGATCAATTACAGATGAATTAACAAAGAGTCCTTGTTATTTGGCTCTCTACTTGGTTTTGACTTCCTAACCCTAGGTAATAGTTACAACTCTTCTATTTGAGTGGGAAAAGGCTTATTTTACAGCTCAGAATTTTTTGGTATTTATGCTTGGCATCTGTTGGGTGGCTCAGGAAAATAAGATTTTCTCATTTATTCATTTGATCACTCTTTAAGAAAACATGTTAATAGACTGAAGGATATTCTTACACAGGTCTTCCAATGGTCTATTATTCTGGACCCCAAATTAGTTTCTCTCATTTCATGTATCAAATAACTTACAGTTTAAAGCATCTGCTGCTTCCATTTATAGTAAACCAAACACTAATTCTTACAATGTAGATTAACTGAGACTCTTCATTAGCAAGAGGTCCTTTGGAGAGATAGCAAGAAAGGGAGGGAGTAAATGAAGGCTTCACTTTGGTGAGAGAGGGGAAGAGGGAAAGTTGAACCTCCTCCACTTTTAACAAAGATGCATCCCTGGTATCTTTATGAAAGAGCTATTGAATGTAAGTCAGCTATAAGGAAAGGGCCAGTCCATCTAGCACAGCAAGTGATATGTCCTCCGGCATGTGATTTCCAAGTCAAACCAGCAGTTTTTATCCCTTACTAAAGTGCTCAAAATACTAATTTTGGGGTCTTATACAATTCATAGGTCTTACCAGAGACATACTGAAATGGGCCTGAAAGGGTTAACAAACTATCCAGGTCATATTTGCTAATAACTATGAACAAATGCTTTGCTTTTATCCACAGAAGAAATTCTTAGGCCTTAGGAATTGTCTGAATATTCAGAATCCTTAAAAGTACATTGAAACAATCCCTCTGCTTGGGGCCTCAGAGTTGCATGCATATCAGAGGCAAGGGTACTTTGATTTTGAGATTTTAGGAGATGCTGAGTTCTGAAATGCCTCCTCCTGACTGGAGTCCTCTTTGCAGTTACTTGACTTTCATCTTTCTTTTCCCTAAAGGATTCATGATGTCCATAGCTGGCTGAGTCGTGGCATGAGAAGAAAAATGGACAAGATGTAAAGAAGAGGAAGCAGACGGACTTCAATGACTAGGTGTTGGACTCAGTGATGAATACCAGCCTTCTCACTCGGTGAATGAGTTTCAATTAGGGGCTGGTGGTGGAATTTATTGTTCTGGCAACTATAAAACAAACAGTGAATTTGTGGTTCAATGTAACAGTGTGTAGAGTGTCAACCTTCTTGCATTTCTGGTGCCTGTAGGTTTAGTAAATAAAGATATCTAATAGTGAATCAGACTTCGGTTGTTCAGAAGGTGATTTTGTAGAGATAGATGCTGGTATGGTGTTTTGAATGAGAATGGCAACCATAAGTTCATATATTTGAATGTTTGGTGTTCAGTTAGTGGAGCTGTTTACAAAGGATTATGAGGTACGGTCTTGTTTAAGAAGATGTGTCACTGAGGTGACTTTGAGGTTCCAAAAGACTGTGCCATTCCACTCTTCTCTGCCACATTGTTATTGCTCCAACATGTAAACTTCCAGCTCATATTCCAAGACTATGCCTGCCTGCTTACACCATGCTCACAGCCATGATGGTCATGGACATGACTACCATCTGAAACAGTGAGCCCCAAATAAAAGCTTTCCTTGATAAACTGCCATGGTCATGGTATTTTGTCATGACACAGAAAAGTAACTAAGATAGATGTACGAAAGTGGATGCTGTACTGTGAGTAATTTAAATAAATGATAGAGCAAAGTAAAACAGGGAGAAGATGGGAACATGAACCTTTTAAGGATAATTCAGAATATTTTTTTAGAAAAGCAATATTTTGGGTAGTCTATGGAAAAAAATTAGATTGCATGTGAGCATTTTATTGGCATGCGTGGGAGGCAGACATTTGTAAAAGATAAAAGGCAGAGTCAGAAGAAATTTTAGGGAAAAGTTGTGCAAAATGTGAGCATGAAAACCATGAAAGGAAAAGGGAAAACGGTCTGGTTAAGTTGGCATATACTGAAACTGCAGTGTGCTTCTCATAAATGCCCTGAGCAAAAGTCACTCCCTCTTACTAACTGGGAAACATTCTGAGCGAGTGGGGACTTGATAATACAGGAGATGATCAGTGCAGTGGTGTGACAGCTCAAACTATTAGTTGATTCTCAGTGAAACCACCTTTTCAAAGACATATCTTACATGAGAATTCCCGGAAGGAATGCTGGCACAAAAACCATGGACAGGAAGTTATATGTACTAATACTCATGAATAAGAATGATGGATAACTCATCTTAAAATTGCAAACTTGAGCCTGCATCTTTATCCTGTAAAACCTGTAGTTAATAGTCACGTGCAAAAATGTGCATAATTGGAGGCAGCACTAATACTGGGGAAAACAGAGTTATAGAAAAAATGATGGATTGGCTTTAAAGTTTAGAATCATTTATAATTTTCAAATATGCACTTTGAGTTGATTTGAAATATTTCATACTTGAGTTTCCTAATGGAGTTAATTAATCACAACTGATTTCAGTGCAAGCACAGCACCAAGCAGCAACAACGCAGCCACAGCATAAATGGAAATCGAGGAGCATCACTCGTACATATTTAGTGATGAAGCAGAGGCTTTCCCCATCCTTTCATCCTTACTCTGTTAACATGCAGTTTTGCAATGTAGTTAAAAATTCATTTATTGTATAGGGTTATCAATTTTCACATTAATTTATTTAACAATTCTGAAGTCATCCTATAATTTTATTATTCTTTTGGACTCAGTTTGAGAAGCTAAAACATACAGCTCTGCTTTTAAAAATCTGTATTTTGGTGCATATGATTTGGAATAACTGATATGGAAACACAGATTCATTTTCAGAGGAACTTGGAGTGTTTCTACCTTAGGCACACATAGCACAGAAATAGAATTTAGGAAAGACAAAGATAAATGTGGCTTACAAATTTCCTCTACATTTGGCCACTTCTGTACGTATAAAACTGTTTGATGACATTGCTGATTGTCACTGCTGTGACTTTAAAGGATAGGTTTGCATGAAAGGGGAACAAGATGTGGGCAGTTGGAAAGAGTCCAAGAAGCAAACAAATAGCTCCATCCTGGACCAGGTAGAGGGGAATAAGATTATGAGTTGCATAAGAGAAGGAACTATGTAGACATGATTTTTATTGTCAGTTTTGTCAATATAAATCAGTATCTTGCAATTCTACTGTTCAAAGTCGAATGCTTTTTATTTTGTAAGTTGATCCATGTTTTCTAATTCAGAAAGGTCATATTGCAAATTATAGGAAAGCACTTCTTTTGTATGTTGTATAGACAGTGTCAGTGTTCAAGAGCAGGCTGGTCAACCAAATTGTCTTGCTGTTTTCAAGTAAATTAGCCTCACAGATGCATCTGTATCATGTAACTACTAATGTCCCCCTTTTTGTTGTTTCTGAGTTACTAAAACCCAGTTCTTATTTGAAGGACAAAGTCCTTCTCTGTTTCACAGTGCCTAACAGGTTTTATTTGTTGTTGTTGTTCGTTTTATTTTTTAACGATTTCCATTAAGGCCTAAGTAGAAAGGGCTTACCTAGACTCATAATTAAAACTGATTCATTATGTACTAGAGTACACGTAGCAGCCAACCAGGCCTAGTATACTTTTACACACGAGGTAGTCACATATGAGAAATGTTCAAAAGAAATGCTCAAATTCACCATGGGAAGAAGTCTGGAAGACATCCATTGTGCTGGGTTCAAGGAGAGTTCTTTATTTCACTGTCTTTACAGAATCATTTAATTTAAAACACTTAAAGAATATGTTCACTGTTTATAATGAAAAAAACTATATGATTATATCTAGAATACTTTCAGTGAGCTCCAGTTTTCTTCCTCTAAAGTCACTGGGCTTTGGAGAAAAGTACGTATGTGAAAGTATGTGTATATCCAGAATAGAGTTATATTATATGTTTCTAGGTATATATACCTGTATGCAACGATATATAAACTATACATAAACATTGTGAGAACTGATTTTATGTGTCCATAGGTTATTTGGCGGTCTTGATGAGTATTATTCTGAATATATCTTGGGTTTATTTTTGGGTGAGAATAAACTTTGAATCTGCATCTTAGTGAAGCATGTTGCCCTCCCCATTGTGGGTGGGTCTCACCCCATTCCCCTAAAACTTAACAAAAACAGAGAACACTCTACTCAGGGCCTGGATGTTTATGAGCTGAGTCATCAGTTTCTCCTGTTGTGGGACTATGATATGGACATGTACTCACACTTGCACATATTCTCATTCTTGGGCCTTGGCATCAGGATGGTCATATACCATCAGCTCTCTTGGGTTTCTTGCTTGCTCTCTGCAGGCTATGGAACTTCTCAGTTCTCAGTCTTCATCATTCACATGACACAAATTTTGTTATCTTTAGATCTCTGTTTATCTAGATAATACAAAACAATCAAATACAGACAGAAACACATATACATGCACACTCAAATCACACTAACAATATATTTCTAATTTATCAGGAAGAGTTTTAAGTCTTTCACAATATTGGTAGGCAGGTGGATTGTGCTTAGTCTGCTCATAGTTTTTGCTCCCAGCAGAGAGTCACAATCTTGAAATTGACAATAATTATTTTTGTTACAATTGTAAAAGTTATGAAATTAGAGTGCTGTTAGGGACATATGCAATGATAGGAACAATTGAAGTCATTAAGCTTCAGTGAGCTTATTAAAGTGTTTACCAATCATGGTGACTTTGTGTTGAGCAGAATTCAGGAACCTCTCCAGGGGTGGCATCAGTAATCCATCTGAATTTTCCATTACAGCTAACTGAAGAAAAAGTACGAAAAGGATAATTAAAATTGTAATTACACCAAGAAGTAACAGGAGACAGAAAATGGTTATAATTTTATTCAAAATTTTCCTTTTAAAAAGTTTTCAGAGTTTTGGGGATGAAACACACTTGGCTGTGTATTGTGCATTTCACCTTAAAGTCTACCTCTATAGACATCTGCAAAGTCATCCTGTTGAACACAAAAGCTTGAGATATTTCTAAATTCCATATTAAATAAAAAGGAGGACTCAAGAGCAGAGTAACACAATTCCTTTAAGAAGCAAAATCGATATGTTAGTAGCACATGCATACGGGTTATATATTTCTCTCTATACAAATTTATTGAGGAACAAAACAATTTTTGGTTAAAAGATGTTAATCCTGGGGTGGGAGATTTTGAAAGGAAATAGAAAAAAATTTCAAACTTATGTATACTCCATACTTTGAATGTTTTGACTATACGTCTCATCACTTTTATTTTTGAGAAGTAAACAATATTTCCAAGTCCTTCATGATTTTCTTTCTTGATTTATTTTCACTGTTGCTTTCCCTCTAAAACATTCTAATCATTTTCCTAAATATTTTTGAATTATTTTTCCTTAAATGGAATGTAGTTCAGGTTATGCACAGGTGGTTTGTATAAGTGTGGGATTTGTGAAGGGCAGTGACAGGTTTAGGGAGGTGAAACAGAGGAGCACGAGAGACAACGTGTCTGGAATGATGATGAAACTTCCTCTTCTTCACAACTGCAGAAGAAACTATGAATGTGTAACAGGTGAGCTTGCATGCCTAGGGACATAAGGGTTGACTGAGTATATTTCCTGGAGACCGGAGGCAATGGATTTGAAGTCCACTTGCTATCAGGACAAGGGAAACACTTTACCAAGCCACTGCAGAAATAATGAGAAGTTCAAACAGGGAAATATGTGGGTGAATGCCGTGGATCAAACATTTAGATTTGTTCTTGTTTGCAAGACACCATCAAGATGCTAAGAAAGGAGAAAGAGGCTGTTGATCCATCAGAATGAGGAGATGAGGTTCGGTGAAAGATGTGACCTTATTGTGAAAGCCAGATAGGGAATGGTGATTTACAGAGAGAAAAAACTTGATGGCAAGGCAACATAAGGAGAGGTACAATGAGAAGCAAAGTTACTCATGGTATCCAACTCCAAAAAGCCTCATGAATTTGAGACACTATTTACCTCTAGCATCCCACGTGACCCAAGGCATTGAAAATAGGATGTTTCTATGTCTAACAGAGAAGCTGTTCAGTCTCTTAATAGAGTCTGCTGCAGAAGCCTAGAATACAAATATCATGCCAGTATCTAGGCTCTGGGCCTAGAAATGCTCATTTAAATTAGCTTGGATGGCATCCAAGCACACAATTTTTGTGAAAAACTCTGAGAAGATTCTATTGTGCCGTCAGAGGTAAGGATGACTGTTAAATGCACTGACTACTTTTCAGAAAGTGAGATGAGCTTGCCCAAGACTTTCCATCTAATAAGATAGAGCCATGGGAAGCAGTTGACCCTTTCGATTTCTGACACTCCTGCATATAATCCTGTCCATTATAGGCAGTGTAACTTATTCTCAGCTAATTATGACAAAGAATCAGACAGATTAGCCAGAACCCTAGCAGAAGGGAATGTCACAGTTATGGTGTTCAGATATTAAGGATCATAACAAGGATCACTTCCATATACTACTGAATTACAGTCATAAAGTATTTTTTCTCTTATTTGTTTATGCCTCTGTGCCCTATAAGAGAAACAGGCAGTACAAAAGTAAAGCAAGGTTGGCCAAGGAGTTAGATACCCTTGGGGTATCTTTCTTTGGTGACTTTCACACCCAGATTGCCACATCTAAAAGTTGGGAATGCAGGGTCTTCATGCTATGCAGTTTCACGTCGCTTTGTTTTCATGTCACGAGAGCAATTTTGATATAAGACAATATTGCTCTGAAAATAGAGCACTGTCCCTTGGAATGAAGGCAAAATGAGGATTTAGAACCCTTGCAGGTTGTTCTGTCAGGACTAATTTGAGTGTTAAAGTTGTATTTGCAAACCTGAGTAAACAGGAATGCAGACAGCTTGAACAAGATGAAATTGTGATATTGCCCAAAGGAACAAGCCGATCGGGGAGAGCTCAGCATGCATTTGAATCAAGAGCATCTGCAACAACTTTAACTCTGTTTCATGCAGTCTGGGCTGGATTGAAATAAGGGAGGCTTAACCCGTGACACCTGGCAAGGAGGGCAGAGAGCCATACACCAGACAATCCGATAGCCTCTCTGGGCTTCTGCAGCATATGAGGACTTGAGCTAGACAATGCCTCTGTCCAATTCTTCTGCAGCTGTCCATCACAGAGGGCTCCAGCAAATTCTAATTCCTGATCTTGTCATCTGCAATAAATATTTATTGCATATTTAGGGAGACCATGGTAACAACAGTGAGTCTGAGCTATATTTGTAAAATGTTTTCTGTTTTAGACAATGCTTTTAAAGACATATGACAGAATTACTCCTCTTAAAAATATTAAATTTCTGCTTATTCAGTTAAATATCCTTGAATAAGGTTTGCATCTAGGGTCTTCTGTGTTCAGAGAAAAAGGATGGCTCAAAAGGATTTTGTTTTTCTGTGAGGATTTTGGTGTCTGTATGAATCAAGTAATACTGTGCTGCTCACAGTGAGCTCTGCCTCACTAAGGTGGCCAGTGGGTAGCTAGTGTTTGGCCTCCTGAAAAGTTTTTGTTGTTGCTGCTGCTGCTCTTTATTTGTGTTGAAGACAGAGTCTCACATAATCCTGACTGTCCTTACAGTCGCTATGGACTAGCTTTGAATTCCTGATCCATCTCCTCAGTGATGGAATTAGACGCATGAGCCACACACCGGCCTAAGGTTTAGCCCAATAATGGTCACTTGTGCAGGCATGGGAGTGAGAACTTGTGCCTGTGGTGTGGACAAGGCTCGGATTCTGTGATGGAGGACATTATTGCCACAAACAGTGATTCAGGACTGCTAATCAAGCTGAAGAGTAAAAGCCACACTGAGTAGCCAGACTCCCCAGGCACAGAGGAAGACAGCTGCCATCTACATTGGCAAACAGTACAATGAAACCCCTCTTCATTTCTTGGTGGGTCTCAAGTTTCTTTTCTAGTTGTTTCTAAAGCTATACAGAGATGAAATAACTTTCCTACTAAAACTATCTTGTCACTCTAGACTATATCCTCAGTGAAGACAGAACATTTTCTTTATCAAGCATTTTTCATATGTATGATAGCTAATATGAGCAAAAAAATCCCCTTAGGTATGAAAATATTAAAAGAAATGAATGAAAGTAAATTCTGTAATAATATGCTTTTAATATTTAGCATGATTTTATCAAAAATATATTAAATGAAGGTTTGTGTGTATGCATACTCATACACTGGGTCCAAAAATACATTCTTCATGTCTGTTGTACAGAAATAGTCAAGTTGGAGAGCCTAGTTGTTTGACCATACTTCACAGAGTTCCCCTTGGGGAAATAGGGGAAACAGGGACTTTTCTTCAGGTTGGTGGCAGCTCATTGTTTCTTCTTCCCAGATCTATACACTCTGCTGAGTGGCTCTGCAAGGAGTGTAACCTGCAGGACCTCATGGATTAACCATGCAGGACAACAAAGGTATTGTTGTCCTTTCTGTTATCAAAATGCCTTATGAGATGGCAACCATGAAAAAGAGTATACTATTTCATAGTTTGTTAATGTGCCAGGCTAAATTAGGTCATAAGAGATTCTAAGCTTACAGGTTTGAGAGCCCTTGGTAATACCATGTCTCTCACTGTATACCTCTGCATGTGTCTAGAGAAGAGTTTACAAATATGTCAATGACTCCAAAAAGCTTAGTTTAGAATTAAAAGTTTAGAAATGTATATAATGGAAAAATATATGTTTAAAGATTCGTACTCTTCTAACATTTAAAATTTTGAATTCATGCAAGTTGCTGAAAATCTTTTTTATTTTGTTAATTTTTAGAATAATTTTGTATGGCGTTTAATGAGGCCTGGGAGAATAGCTCAGCAGTTAACAGTATTGCACCATTCCTGTAGAAGACTCAAGAGTGGGTCTCAGTATTCATGTCCTGTGGCTCACAAATACCTGTAAGTGTGAATCCAGCAGATCTGAGACACCCCTTTTGGCCTCCTTGAGTATCCTAATTATGTACAAACCCATATATAAATTTGTACATATATAACCATAAAAATATTTTAAATACTAAATAAATGTTTAAATACTCCATTTTAGTCTAAATTTGTAGCCCAATATACCAAGTAAGGGATTATCTGTTAATATATATCATGCTAATCTAAGAAGAATTCTCCATAAAATTGCAAATTTGTAAGTTAGTTTATTAGTAATAGAATGTAGACTATTACATCTGTAGCATTATTTTAGAGCCCCTTCATTTCCTTAAATGCCATTTCTTCTTTATGGTAATAGCATATATTTCCTTTCATGTTTACAATTTATATATTATTTTATTTTTCCAAAAAGGCTAACGTTGACACTAACCCTATGTCTCTACAACACATTCTTTTATTTTTTTGTTTAAGAAACTCTTCTTCCTAACCAGAGTAACTCATTTTATAAACAGTTCTACATGTAATACAAAATACAGTTTTATTGAGTTTCATGAAGTTGATTTGATACATTTGCTTCTGTTATCTTTCAACTAATAAGGAAAAATGAGCTTCATATTTTAGCCTCAAAATGAAAAGCAATTTGATTCACATAAATATCCTTTTCTATTTGCAGGTATACACTTCCAGAATGAGCTCTCTTTGTAGTTTTTTTCTAGAATTTACTTTCTCGGGATGCTTTATAAAATGTACTTGATAAAAGAAAACATCCAACAACAACCACTGTTTGTCTTAAATGTTTCTAAAAAAGATTTACTCTTTCCTAGACTTTTGAAGGTCAGAATTCAAATGTTCAAATAAAATCCACTCATTGCTTCGTTTTACCTATTTCATTATTGAGTCTAATATTAGAGTTGTATAATTATTGTGTGCCTGTCTCAAAGTATGTCATTTAAGCAATGTGGTTATAATTTTAGAGCCTAGAAGGTATTTTTAAAAGTTTCTGGATCAGAATATTTCACCTGGAAAAGAAAAACGACCAGCTGCACAGTAATACGCATCCAGCTGCACGCCGTCCAATGCTTCCTGATGTCCCATGTTCTTGTTTGTGACTCGAGGCATCCTCATGTTTACCCAAGGCCAGCTGTCCAGATTTCTAAATCCTCACATGGAGACAGTAGCAGCCTACTTCTGCTTTGACCATCATCAGTGGCCAGGCCTGAAATATGCTTCTGCCCGATAAACAGCAGTTCATTATGATTTCTCCAGTAAATGGTTTTGGGAAAGTCTAAAGCTCCTAAGCCAGGAGATCCACTTTATCCACTCCCAAGTCTAGGTTCAGGTACACTTAGAATTTCTCATAGATGCTGGCTTCTAACTCGGTAACTGCAAACGCTAAAAACTGACTACATATGGGGAAAATACAAACAAAACTTATGATCTATCAAAATCTTTATGGAGCAAATGCTTGAAATGCTTAGAGTGTTTCTCAGGAATCATCCCATACTTTAAAAAACAAACAAACAAGGTTTTAAAATGCCAGTTATGAAATAAAGTAAGATAAGATCAGAGGCAAGAAAATTCAGACCTGAGTCAATTTGGGAATGAGGATGTTAGGAAAGAGAATAAACAGAATAAAAAAACAAAATTAGAGACTAGTCATGGTGACTCATGCCTTTGATCCCAGTACATCAGAGGCAGAGGCAGAGAGGCAGAGGCAGAGACACAGATTTTGTTTGTTTGTTGTTACTTCACTTGCTTTCCTGTTTCCTGAAGTAGTGTACTGAGTGCAGAGCTCAGTCACATCCATGTTACAATTGATACAGGACAGAACAACCAACCAACCAACCCACCCACCTAACCAGCTTTTACAAGGAATGGAAACGTGAAAGCTTTGGTCATGTTAGCATCTCCTCCCTAGTCTCAATATAGTATATCTCCATTGTTTCACTAAAAATAAATTCTCCTTCAAAACTGAAATAAGCAATAGTATTGGGTGATATCAGAGTTAGGGATCACCATTTTAAAAACAAAAGTAAAGCCAACAGAAGAATTGGGCAGTTCTGTTTCTGTTTCGAAGCTGAAATATAGTTTATTCCAGAATTTGCTTCACAGTTTTTCCACTGTTACTATTTCTTAAAATGCCTCTGAGGATTTAAAACCTGTTGCCCTTTACCAACCTTTGTGTTGGGATTTTAACTGGAGTATGTGGGTATGAATATAGCCGATATGTTTAGAGTGAAACAAAACAATGACCATACATATGTTTTAAAATACATGGAGGTATTTTTTTTTTTTTAGAGCCTGATTATTATCTAGGTTTACATTTATTTGGCTACTACTGGCTTGATGCATTTTGAGAAGGTATCTGTGTGTGTATGTATGTATATATGTATGTATGTGTATGCATGTATCTGTAACGTCCCGGTCCGTTCGGGTCAGTCTTTTTAAATGTTTTTCAAAAGAAAGGCTGGGAAAACTTACAGAAACCGTGCCTGCCTTAGGTTGGAACAAAGGACCCCAGCCTCCCTTTCCCGTCTCTGGATACTCAACAGCCATTGGTTGAGCTCCTGTCTTAGAATGGTGAGGCCTCCCAGTTTGGGGCAAGGGTCTTGAGGTGTTCTCTTACCCGTCATTGACTATCTGGCTTAACCCGTAAGTTAGCAGTTAATCCTCGTCAGTCTTGATGACAGAGGTTTCAGAGTCCCCTACTTCCAGCCTGTAATATTAGACCTGTATGGGTTTCACTTGAATAGTGTCTATCTGCTGTCGTACAAAAGTCATCAGTCTGTTGAACAGCATGAACCCAAGAGACAAGAGACTTAACAATGCCTGAATGGTTGGTGTAAACCATTCTGCCTCAGAGCAACACTCTTTTTTAAGGGTAGCACACAACTCCCTCTGTTGGAGAAGTTAAAGGTATAAGCCTCTTCTATTCTGTAGCACTATTTCAGCTAAGGAGGACAATGAATTCTATAAATGCATTATATTCTATTCTTTCTAAATCTATATAAGTACAGAACTGATCATAGCTTTGATCTTAACATAACAAGTAAGGAAATCTCTGTCCCTGCCCCAATCAATCTTAAACCCAAAAATCAAGTATAGTAACTGTGGTAATAGATTCTCTCTTGGGTCTAAACAATGTACCCCACTAAATCATAAATCAGGGAATCAAGAGTCCAATAGAGCCACCCTGGAGGTCCGGGTGGTGATGTCTTCTTCCACACTGAGAACTTCCCAAGTCAGGTTTGCTGGTTGATCTGCTCCTATTTGAAGATAATTATGAAGCATCTTCATGTTTCCTGTAAAGAAAAAATACGCTTCTCAGGGGGTTTCTCCTCCCTGGATTTGTTATTGTTGTCTATTTATTTAATCAATCTCTCTGGCAGCCAGCGTGCAGCATCTGCCATTTGGGAATATATGCAAACAGAACCTCTTCCCCAGATAAGCACTGGATCTGGCCCATTCCAGGTTCCAGTTAATGGGTCTTTCCAGAGGACTGTTGCAAAATTATTTTTGGTATCAGGATGCCAGAATCTATCTGCAGCAGATTTTCCTTCAGAATCCAAAGTTAAAAAATTTAAAATTTCTGGGAGATCCCTTGGTAGGGTACCATTTCCCCCTTTTAATTTTTTCAAATTGATTTTTCACTAGCAACTGAGCAGCTTGTAATTTTTCAGTGGTTAGGGACCACTGATCCACCCAGATGGGCGAGTCCTTTCCAGGTGATGGGATCGGCAAAATGCCCCAGGGGTGCAGCTGAATCAATAGCCCCCATCAAAAATACCCCAAGCCTCTTCTTCCAGAGTTACTATGAACCTCAATAGGATGAGTAATCCCATCTTCACTTTTTCCTAATCCTTTCCCTGGAGAAAATCCAGAGTTTATCATTTGAGCTGTGATTACTTCATTAGGGCTGCACATAATCAATCCCAACTGGGATAATAGATCTCGGCCCCAGAGATTAATAGGAAGGCCCGGGATAACATAGGGTTGTATATTCCCTGTATTTCCTTCTTTATCTTTCCACGTCAGCACCTTAGAGTTTTGTTGTGGGTTTTGACTTTGGCCAATACCCTTAAATTGGTTAAGGTTGGGGTCAGAGGCCAGGTGGTGGTCCAATCGCTTTGTTTGATGATCATCACATCAGCTCCTATATCTACCAAGCCTTGGAATGCCTTCCCATCGAGCAATATTGTCATCATAGGTTTTTGTTTAATTATAGGCTGTACCCAGTATGTATCAGAGGAACCAAAGCCTTGATCCCCTCTCTTAGGATTCTTAAATTTGTGATTAGTAGGAATCAATGGAAGTAACAATAATTGAGCTATCCTACTTCCTGTAGGAATGGTGACTATATTCTGTATTGCCTTGACCATTACTTTAATCTCGCCTTGATAATCTAATCACTGTCTATAACTCCAGGAAAAACTTGTAGTCCCTGCATAGTTGTACTGCTTCTTCCCACTATCAGGCCAAACACATTTGGACTGAGTGGTCCAAACACTCCGGTGGGTAAGGCCTGAGGTCCCATTTCTGGGGTTAATACTGTGTGGATGGAAGAACTGAGGTCCAGTCCTGCGCTTCCTGGTGTTGCTCAACTAAGTTCTGAAAGGGATTGTTGTTTGCTGGTATGAAACTGACTGCCCCATAAGCCTGTTTTGGCTTGTGTTGGCTCAGGGTCTGGGGCTGGCCCTGTTCCCGTTTCCCTGATTATGGAAAAGGGTGTTTCCTTGTGCACCTGTCTTGGACCTACATTCATTAGCCCAATGCCTTCCACGTTTGCAATGTGGGCATAGCCCAGGCTGTTTTCTAGACTGTCTCTGAGTTAACTCATTTTCTGCCTTGCAATCTTTTGCAAAGTGTCCAGGCTTGCCACACTTAAAACAGGCCTTTTTGTCTCTACTTGCCAAAAAATCTCTAACTGATTGTCCTTGCATGGCAGCCGCTATAGCTAAGCCCTGTTGGTAGGAGGGCCTTATGTCAGAACAGAGTCTGATATACCCAGTAAGGTCTGTCTTTTTCCTATAGGGTCTAATGGCCACTTGGCAGGCAGGATTGGCATTTTCATATGCAAGCTGTTTCAAATAATCTATACCTGCCTCTGCATTACCAAAAATCCTCCCTGCTGTTGTCATTAATTGATGAACAAAGTTAGAAATTCTTTCATCAGGCCCTTGTCTGACTGCTGTTTAAGATACACCAGGGTCTCCCTTTACCGGGAGTTTACGCCAAGCCTTCAAGGCCGAATTTTGAATTTGAGCGAATAAGCCTGGGTCATACTGCATCTGGTTATCACTAGAAGCAAATTGCCCTTCTCCTACTAAGGCATCAAAGGACCAACCATTACCTGTCTGAATATTTCTCCTAGCTGTCTCTTTACAATTCTCAAGATACTCTGATTTCCAAATAAGATGGTCTCCACCGCTAAGAACTGCTCTCACTAAACTATTCCAATCACCAGGAGTCAACCACTCCTCTGCAACAGACTCTAAGATTGCAAGAGTAAAGGGAGCAGTGGCACCGAATTGTAACACTGAATTTTTAAATTCTTTAATAATTTGAAAATTAAACCCTGTGTGGTGTCTCCATGCAACCCCTTGAACATCTCTAGTCTCCGATACAGGGAAAACTTCAGCCACTCCCTCCTCTGGCTGATCTGTGGCTGAACTAAAACCAGAGGACAGGGACTGCCTTTGGACACTGGGTTGAGGAATACAAGGACCTGGGTGATTTTCGCAGTTGGCTTCACCCTCTCGAGACATCTTCCCCATTCTTAATTTTTGTAACTGATTAATTAAGTCCTGATACTCTTTCTCTAACTCTATCTGCTGTTTAAGAAAAGAAATTTGTTGTTTAAGGAGAGAAATTTTGTATTGCAACTCCTTTCTGTGATCTACAATCACCGTCTCCTTAGCAGGAGCATCAGAAGGCGGAGGTGCAGAGGGAGGGGGCCTTCGGGAAAAAGGCCATTCAGAAACTGCCTCTTCCTCTACTTCAACCTTTGGTTGTATTTTGGATTCTATGTGTTTCTTTTTCTTTTGGACACAAAAGACAGCATTTAAACAGCAAAACAAAAGCAGACAATTGACACATGTAAGCAGCAAATAGCAAAACAAAAACAGAGAGTTGAGTTCAGGCTGACTTATTTCTTGCCCCATTATCATTACTATGACCTACAGGTCTCACCACATCAGTTTCCCATGGCAATCACCTCTGTTTCACTTCTGAATTTTCAGTTGGTCCTTTTTGCAGTAACGTCTCTCACTGGGTCTCTCATTCTTGCTGCCTCTCGTTGAGTGCCACTTGTAAGGACCCGGTCCATTCGGGTCAGTCAACAGGGTCTCCAAGCGTATATATAAGCATAAGCAGGTGAATGCAGCTGAAGACACTTTACCACGTGCATCTTAAGGCTGGGGGAACCAAACAACAAAACAAGATATGGGAGAAAAACATGATGCTTATCAGAGTGTGCTCAGCTGTTGTAGGCTGTTGAAAACAAGTCTCTTGTCAGGGTATATGGCTTGAGATGGCTGCAAGGATGATAGCCGTTTTCTGCTCACAGTTGGCTCCCAACATGTATCTATCTGTCTATCTATCATCTATATCTATCATCTATCTATCTACTTACTTATTTTACATTGAGCATCACTGTGTTTTTTTGTTTTTGTTTTTTTTAACATGAAGTAATCCAGAGGGGAGAAAATTCAAGAATCACAAGAAATTCAGGGTTTGCATCCTTCTGAACAATCACACAAAGAAAATGACACTAATAATGTTCTTATCATTGGGGCACCACAAGCAGTGGCATAACATTGGAGATAGATAATTACTGTTGACAGAGAACCAAATGCAACTCAATCTAAAAGTCAAAAAGCCACTTATAACTTCATATCTTTCATTTTCTTGATTTGGTTTTAAATTGTTTCCTGCTTTAAAATTCACAGACTGTTCTGTCACTTCAGAAGAATGTGTTTGTGTTTAGAAGAATCGCCACTTGTGGACATTTTGTAGAGATGGAATGAAGACAAAAGTTGTTAATTATAAAAATCCCTGGACTGATTTGTGATGCTCTTAGTTAGCAATCATGCTATATAATATAATAATGCTTCAAGGACTGGTTTAAGAAAAAGAATCTCATTTCCATCTCATTTTTTCTAATGAACAAAGAAGGAAAGATATTCTTTCTATGTTACTGAATTCAATTTAATGCTGAATGAAAAGGGATATAAGTTACATAATATTTTTGAGATAAGGGAATTAAACTTACTAAAGGAAAAGATTAATAACATTTTTCTGAGATTTGACAATTTAAAGGTCTTTACAATTAAAATACTTATGACATTAAACTACTCTAAGAGAAATTGCTTTTACTTGATAAAACAGTGACATCTGCCATGATAGATTCTTTACAGTGACAATTGTGTTCAGTCTGTTGCTTGTAGGAAAAGGGTCTTGATATCCATTTAGAGGCCACTGTATTTCTCTTAAGAACATTGCCACCTCAATATTATTTCCCTTTTCTGCATTAACCTGGGTGTCTCTTCCATTTCATGAAAATATTGATCACCTATAGTAAAATGTTTCCCAGTGGTGGCAAATGATTTGTGAGTGTGGTAAAACAGAAGACATTGATCTCAAACCCAATAATCGCTTAGGTGGAGATAGAAGCCATTATGAACTCTGTGCATTCATAGGTTTTTATTCTGTTACTTGTCTCATAGGACTCAAGATATGGTTAATTTTCATGACTGAGTCTTTGAAGCCAATAATTAAAATACCAGTGGAAATTATGAATAAAATCTGTTGACTCTGGCTCATATTCAGACAATAACATCCCATTAAAAGACTAGTTTCTTCAAATTCCAGTGGAAATTTTCTGGTTTTGGTGTTCTCATGAATGAGATAAGCCTTTGTTTTCTTGGAGCTTTGATTTATTACATATACATATTAATATTGGAGTTTCAACTTACTCGATATATTTAAAAACATTCTCAACAAAAGAAAATATAGAATATGCTTTTAGGAAATGAAATTGCCACCAAACCCTTACAAAGAATGACATGCATTGATGGTACTGCTTTAGCAGCATTCAAAGAATTAATTGAGAAACTATTTTTATTCTAGTACATTTAAAATTAAGTCTGTAAAAAAATACGTAGTTCTTTCCATACTCTGTTTTTGATGTCTGAAACATTATGTGGGGTGTTGCACACTCAGATGCTTCAGCCCAGATACCAGAAACACCCTCTAAACAGCGAGTTTATTGCTCCAAAGCTTCGAATGACTGGCAAATTAGAGACATGTTTAGAAAATAAATGGCCTCCATTGTGCCCTAATTGTCTATTAGTCATCTTGCCAATGAACTCCAGCTGGAGTGTTCTTGGAGTGATTGAACATGACCCCTGGGGTATGTCTGCCATTTGAAGACAAAGGAAAATTCCAACCCAAATAATTGATAGCCTGGAATTCCTCCCTAAATCTTTCCCTCTCTACTACCCTGTCTTTTCAGACTTTGCACTGCAGTTGAATGCTTTGTCTTGAAATTGATGCTTTTCCTTATTCTTCCAGTGCTTTTCTTTCGCTACTACAATTCTTCACCTGTGGGGAAATAAAACCCACACATTCAGACCCTGTGTAGTACTGACAGTGCAGTGGTTCCCATTTTGTTTATGAAAGTATGCACTGACACACAAGTTTTTAAACGATTTGCAAGGAGGTATTAAAACATATGGAAACATACTACCTTGAAACCAAATTAAAATGTAGTTGAGGGTAGAGTAAAGGATACAATAAGAAAAAACAAAAGATAATATTTAGGTTGTCAGTTTAAGCAGAGATAGGGCAGGGATAAGGGGAAGAGGTAGGGAGTGAGATAATAATATAATATATAGTATAGTATAGTATAGTATAGTATAGTATAGTATAGTATAGTATATGTATGGAATTTGAATAGAGAAACTTTGTATCTGTGGTTAATGATGCTCTCCAAAGAAATGGTTATTCAATAAAACTCACAGTGCCAGTCACAGAGTAGTTTCCTATTAGTTATCAATCAGGAACGTCTACAAAACATTACATATCATTGACATTGTTCTAGGTTTCCCACCATAACTGAATGGTAAGAGTCTACTTATGAAGACATCACATCCTTTGATTACAGGACATGGAGAAATCAGTCTAGAACAAAGCATAGAACTCTCTCTGACTGCCAGGTTTCATAATGCTAGAAGATGCTACTCAGACTAAGAAGGGACATATGTCATCAGTTGTCTTACCCAGGTCTGTACCATCTATGCCACAATACTGACACATAAGGCAACATAACATAATAGTGGCATGAGGAAACCAACTGTTTTCTCCTTGGGTTTGAGACCTGATACACTGAAGAGAATTCATGTTATGGACTATGAACTTTGTCTAATGCCTATGGCTCGGGAGGTCAGAGGCCCCAGTGGGTAATCTATTGTTTCTTTTCTTTTTTTGATAAATGAATATATTGTCAAATTTCCTTCTAAATATTTGTTCATATCAATATATATAGGTATATAGTATATATACATACATACATATATATATATATGTATGTATATATATATTGTATATAGTTTATACCTATAGACTGCTTTCTCTGGCCACTTTCAGCCTTGATCAGAGAAGCTTCTTTGTACAGTGGGTAATGGTTATTGCAGATATTCATGACTGATCAAACTGCTTAGAATATGAGACTGTCAATGCTCAACCTTAAATATTTATCAAGTCCTCTCACTGCCTTGCTATATGCCCTTGCATATAGCAGAAGAGGGAATGGAAAAAATGGAGAATGAGCACTGTGTAATACTGTCTTCAGGACATGACATTAGACTATTGCTCTAATAAAAATCTTAGCAGCTATAGTTACCTGCAAAAGACCTTTATAAGTTTAAACCAAACAAAATTCTAGCATGGAAAAATGATGGGCTCACGATGTCTTCCAGCTCTACCAGAGGGTCTATTGGGAGCTAATGGCTCCTATTAAAGGCTGCCAGTCATTTTTATTTGGGGTTATGGTGACTTGTTGGTTGCTCATGCTCCAGTGGAGGGCCTCATATCCATGCACATACAGACATCATTGATTGGATCAGTGGCATACACACATATGTTAGAGAGATCATATAATTAGGAGGGAGGGTTGTTGGGGAGGTATGGGAAGAAGTTGGAGAGGGAAAATGGGGGTTAAATATGATTATAATGTGATATATATATATATCACATTATGTATGTATACATGTGTTTGACATTATCAAAGGGTAAACACTTTTTTAAACTGCAGGAAACATGAATTCATGTAGTCAGCTCTTTTCCAAGAGGGAACATATTTATGCTATAATGAACATTTAAATATTAAGAACAAAAAGTTAACATTAACAGAACTATCATTTGTAAATGTCTCAATCACTATTTAAAGTTAAAGGCTTTTGAAAATATAATAAATCCAGTAAACTCTTGATAATTTGGCTGATAAAATGTAAGGAGAATGTAAATGCAATATAAAAAATAGCACTTGTATCAGAAATATATTTATGCTAAATATGATTAGAATTTAAGCCATAATACAAGTTTAAATAAAACTTACTTTGACCTGAGTATCTACCAGTCAGTTCTTTAAGAAGGTTTGTATGGCCAAGTGAAACTTCTAAGCTGTTGTCAGCAAGTATCTGGCAGTATCTGTCCCTAGTTTTGAGCTAATGGCAGACATGGCTAATCAATCATGGCACTCTTTCTTGCTGAGTCCAGATTCAGCCTCAGGAATCATCACAAGTGCCAAATCCATTATTTTCGATAATAGCTGCCTCAAGAATTGTATTGAAAAAGATTCTACCTTTATTCCAAGTTTGGGGACAGCTTTTGTGGGTGGTAGCCATGGAAATGTAAATACTGATGAGATTCTGAAAAATGATTAGAAAATCCTAACTATGGTGATGAAATTGTTATGTTTACGAAAGTTACTTATATTTTATAGGTATATTCAAGAATGTACAACTAAATAATGAAATGGTTGCCAATTGCTTTAAACAGTCTTGGAAAATAAAGAGAAACAGGATTGTATGAGAAACAAAGTAGACATGAGCTATTGAAGAATGTGCATTCGATAATAACATGAGATTAACTTTGCATTAAAATACATTACATAAGACTAAATAAAATTATGCCTCTGCCATTTACACATATACCAGTTATGTGATCATGCTCAAATTACATGATATATGTATTTTAACCTTATGTTTTCTTATCTGTAAAATAGGATATTAGTAAATTAGAATTTACCATTTTTGTAGGGAATTAAATAAAATACTTTAATATGTTTGTTTAGGTTTAAACCTGTTCCAGAATTTATCCATATAAGTGTCTTTTATTATCATATTTGATGGATATAGCATGGAGAAAAACCCCAGGAGAAAGAAGGGCTGTTAAGAAAAAAATGAATATATAATAAATTTTTAATGGAGAGGAAAAAATAAAAGGTGAGAAATTAAGAATTTACATAGTGACCATCTTAGGGAATAGCATGTTTGATCAGTTCCTATATAATGTGCCTATGGTTTTATGGATCATATTCAGAATATTATAAAACAATAACAGACAAATAACTGCCTGTTGTTTGTTTCCATTTGTGTGCTAGACTTCCTCAGGACAGAGTTGATAACTGTACTTTGTTATCAACATAGCCTATTCATTTGAAAATCTTATGGTGTACTTCCAAGGAGAGGCAATTTCACTACGATAAAGTTTTCTGATGCTATTGCCTTCATAAGAACCACATTTCATAGTTCACTACCCATGATGTTTTTAATCTCCCAAGTTAATGGCTTTACTTAAATTCAGTCAGGATATAAATTATGAAAAAAATGTAGATTACCTTCCATGTTAGCTGTGACTGATTATTTTATTAATGTTATTACTATGATAGTTAATTTTCAGAGCATTCAGAGTCCATATTCAGGTTGGGATGTTTTTACCTGAGCACTGTTTTATCTTAGTTCAGTAGCTACCTTAGACCAATTGTACTTGAATAGGTTTGGTCCCTGTAGATTCATGCATTTCAATGCTTGGCCATAAGGAATGGCACTATTAGGAGGTGAGGCCTTATTGGAATAGGTGTGGCCTTGTTGGAGGAAATACCTCACTGTGTAAGTAAGGTTTATGGTCTCCTATGCTGTCTGCACAGTGTAGAATCAAAGCCTCCTCCTGTCTGCCTGTGCATCAAGATGTAGAAGTCTCAGCTATTCCAGCACTGTGTCTACCTACATACTGACATGTCTCCTGCCATGATAATAATGGACTGAACATCTGAAACTGTAAACCAACTCCAATGAAATGTTTTCCTTTATAATAGTTACCTTGGTCATGATGATTCTTCACAGCAACAAAACCCCAACTAAGATACACATCATTGATAAGATTGTACTATTAAAATACTTTTCTAGACTGGGGATACGTTTCTAGGCTAGCTTATCGGAATTTATATGACATGGTAGACACAGTAATATGTTAACAAAGTAATAGTGCATGGAGTTTGGGTATAAAGTTATAAACTAGCAATATGTCTACATGCCTAAATGAAACTTTCTATACAACATTAATAGCTTAGCATTTACATAATGTTTCTATGGAAATAGTGATCTACAGTGATTTTTGAGGGAAATTTCACAAATTAATATATTTAAAACAATCAGAAACATGACCTGCATGTAACGGGTGTTCAAAATAAGATTAGTAGGAACTATAATTTGTATTTCATTGTTCAAAGTCACTTAAAATGAGCCTGTTAAACATTTATTTAATAACAGATAAAAGTATTGTCTAGATTCTTTTCTTTGTCTCTGACTATCAGCTTTCACATCACATTGTACTTTTATGTTTTAGTCACTGAATAAGGTGAACTTTATTCTTTTAAAAAAATATTTATATTTATTTATTTATTTATTTATTTATTTTTACAGTCCAGTCATTATCCCCCTTCTGGCCTGCCTTCTGACAGTTCCTCATCCCATTCCTTCTCTCCTTGTCTCAAAGAGGATGTCCCCATCCCCCACCCTATCTCACCCCACCCTACCCTGCCAGGCCTCCCCACTCCCTGGGACCTCAAGTCTCTCCAGGTTTGGGTGCAGCTTCTCTCACTGAAGGCCAGACAAGGCAGTCCTCTGCTGTATGTGTGTCAGGGGCCTTGGACAAGCTAGTGTATGCTGCCTGGTTGGTGGCTCAGTGTCAGAGAAATCTTAGGGGTCCAGGTTAGTTGAGATTGCTGGTCTTCCTATGGGATCACTCTCCTCCTCAACTTCTTCCAGCCTAATTCAACCACAGGGGTCTCTGACTTTAGTCCATTGGTTGGGTGTAAGTATCTCCTGTCTCAAACAGCTGTTTGTTGCCTTTCAGAGGGCAACCATACTAGGCTCCTATCTGTAAGTGCATTGTAGGATCAATAATAGTGTCAAGCCTTGGAGCCTCTCCTTGAGATGGGTCCTAATTTGGGCCAGTCACTGGGCCTCCTTTCCCTTCATTTTTGTCCCTGGAGTTCTTTTAGACAGGAAAATTATGGGTCAAAGTTTTTGACTGTGGGATGGCAACCCAATAGTTCCACTTGATTTTCTGTCTTTCTACTGGAGGTAGACTCTACAAGTTCCCTCTCTCCACTGTTGGACATTTCATCTAAGGTCTCTCTCTTTGAATCCTGAGAGTCTCTCTCCTCCTAGGTCTGTGGTACATTCTAGAAGGTCTCCCTACCTCCCATCCCCAAGCTTGCATATTTCCATTCATTGTGCTGGCCCTCAGGGCTTCTCTCTTGTTGTCCCCGCCATACCTGATCATGTTCTCATTCCCCCCATCCCTTTCCTACCTGATTACATTTTTAAGTCGAATTAAGCACCATTTCTTTTATTTCTGTTCTCAAGTAGAAAGCTGGAGTCAGAACCTTTAGAGGAATGCTGCTTACTAGCTACTCTCTAGTTTATACTTAGGCTTATATTGTTAGCTTCGTCACAGCCGATGACCACTAGCCAAGGGATAGTGACATCCACAGTGGGCTGGGTCCTGTTGCATCAATTAATAACCATGATAACTTCCTACAGATGTCCCCAGAGGTCTATCTAATCTAGGCAATTGCTCAACCAAGACTTTCCTCTAGATGACTCTAAGCTTTGTCACGTTGACAATTAAAGCTAACTAGGACACATATATTTAAATGTATTGTATAATATACATTTTAATTGAATTTAAAGTCATCTGTTTTATGTTGTGTTCATATCTTACAAGTGTTAGTCAATCTTGATACAGGAATAAGAAAAGAGAAAAGTATCCTGAGTAGAGTAAACAGCACTAATAATAATTAGCATTTCTTTTTTTTTATTTTCCAGTGATGTGTTAACTGTCTTTTGTACATTCTTGTCATTCATCTCTGCAATCCTTTTAGCAATATTGTTGGTATGGCTTACTTTAAATAACATCAAAAATAAAGAAGACCAACAAACAAATTGAAAACAACAAATAAAAGTATTTAAGAAACAATTGTAGTGGGTTTGAAGACTGATGAAAAACTTTGATCTTCTCCACTTCCATCGGCTTGTTGTACAAGCTACGAGTTACTCATAGACAGAGTACCAGGCCATCATTGCCCAACCCCACTAGCACCCTTCATTTTACCAAAGGTCACAGTCTCTAAGCAGGGACTATCAGACATTGCCTCTCAGTTGCTGAGAGAAGAGAGCTCTCCTCTCACTCCTAACTCTATTGCCATCTCTTCCTGGTCTTTATGCAATTAAGTTCATTCATGCACTTGTTCTATTTGTCCTTACCTGATGCAGGAATTACCTGTTAAAATCAGTTGCAATGTAGCTTATGACAGAGGTTCGCAATCTTTATGTTGTGATCCTTCTGAATGTTGAACAACCTTTTCACAGGGTTTACCTAAGACCAGTGGAAAACACAAATATTTACATTGCAATTTCTAACAATAGCAAAATTACCACAACATGACAAACTGCATTAAAGAGTTATTGCATTAGGAAGGTTGAGAAACATTGGATTATGACATTATCAAGTCTTCTGCATCTCCTAGCTCTCAAGAAAGGCATTGTAACTTACCATTTTCTCTTCTTGATCCTCTTCATCCAGTTGAGACCAAACAGCCCATGATTTTGTAAGCAAAGATATGATGGTTCAATTTATTTTTAGCACAGTACTCCCTTTGTATGAAAATAAATTCTTAACTTGAATGTAATCAAATCAATTTCTTTATGTTCATATTGCCTGATGAAAAAAATTTTTCCTACTACAAACTTACAAAATTTATCTCCTATAAAAATAAAGCCTTGTTTACATATTTGTATACACTATTTATTTATTTATTTATTTATTTTCTCTGGGTTCTTAAAAAAATATCCTTCTGGTTTTTCACTAGGAGTCACATGGAAATTACAAATTCTATTTGAATAAATTGAATCTTGAAGATATTTCATCACATTTTATGAATATTTGTTCAATAGTTATTACTTAAAGAATATTATAATAAAAGTGTATTTTGTAGATAAATTACACATATTTTGTTGGATTTGTTGCTAGTTACATTATATTTTGTTGGTTTCTAAATTGTGTTTAGAAATTATATTATCTAAAATTTTACTGCTAACCTATAAATATACAATTGCATTTTGCATGCTAATTTATGTTCACATTTTTATACTCTTGCTAAATTCTAAAATATTACCTATAGCATATTACTGGCATACATTAATATTAATCCTTTAGTATTTATTCATTTTCTTTCTACATTGTAGATGGTCTGTTGAGGAAATTCAATGGCAGTAGTTTTTTTATGTCTTTTTTTTTTATCATTTTTTTTATGTTTTTTTACAAATATTCTGTAGAGAGTCAAAAATTCAGTGAAGATTTTGCAGAGATCTTTTATACATAAAGGCAGTAGGAAAAATACTTCATGGAATAAAATTCAATTAATCATATATCTCATATCCATATTCAACGAACCATTACAATGGGTTTGGAGAGGAGGAAGGATTTTATCATTTGTTAATTGCTATTGTGCTAAGGATCTAATATAATTTAACTGGTTTAAGTTTATACTTCCTAGAAGGTTTTATCAATAGGTTATCTATGCTTTAAAAGAGGACTCTAAAAAAGCACAAAGCTAATTGGCTTCAACTTCATGGGATCTAGCCTCTCCTCTCCAGTAGCAAAAGGGCTGCAGCAATTTCAGCCTTTGTATTTACCATTACATCATTCAGTAAAAAGAAAGCATCAGCTGGAACTCATTCTCATTGACATGTTGTATACTTTTCCTGTGTGGGCAGGGAGGCAAGGCTATGCTAATCGGAATAGACAAAGAGAGGGCTGGAGATGTAACTCAGTCATACAGTGTCTTTTCTAGAGAAGGCAAATAGTCAACATGTGGAGGCATGTTAGCTTTTGTTTTAAAATCACATTCCTAACTATTCATTTTAATTTTTTTTGTGAAGTTTAGTAGGTACTCCAACAATTCCAATCAGTTTGAGGATGTTTCTTTTAATTACAATTTATAAAAAATTTCCTTATGATTTAGATTGAAGGGAGGAGAGAATTGTTTGATACTCTCCAGTGCTGAGAACTAGGATGGCTAAGCATATGCTCTACTACTGAACTACATCTGTTTCTCTCTTCTTTAAATGATCTTACTTGGTAAGCCTGATTAAACTTGACTTC
This sequence comes from Mastomys natalensis, assembly GCA_021653895.1. NCBI lineage: Eukaryota > Metazoa > Chordata > Mammalia > Rodentia > Muridae > Mastomys > Mastomys natalensis. The sequence continues at coordinate 114,075 of JAJTUV010000608.1, read as the reverse complement.
ACAATAATTGGCCTTGCATCTTAAGTATTATATCAGAGGCATTTGCCATACCTAGGTCTCCTTGAACATTTCAAATGTGACATTAGTGTCTTTCTTCATGAATTCATTCTGTCTGCCTTGAAACTTCATGTAGAAAAGAGACCCAGGAGCAGGAAAAATTGTCACCTTGGCCAGCTTTGATAAGAGGGCTTTTGCCTTGTCTTACTGTCTTTTTCTTTCTTTTCTCTTCTTTTCTTTTTGGTTTTCATCTCATCCTTTTTCTTTCTTTTTGTTTTTGTCATTTTTGAGTGTTGCTTCTTGGAGGCATTTTCTTTTCTAAAGAGAGACAGAATTGGGTGGATCTAGAGGACAAGGGAGCTGTGTGGAGCTAGGAGGAGTAAAGGGAGGGGAAGAAGGGAAACTGATTGGAATGTATTATATGAGAGAAGACTCTATTTTCATTGAACAACACTAACAAAATCTTCATGTGGATGGATTCCTATAGAATATGCTTTATTGAATTTATTGTCTTTAACTCTGTTTTGTGTCCTGAATGTTCACCAATCATTCTGTCTGCTGTTCATCCCTTTTTATAGCTAAGTAAAATTCAATTATGGAAATAGTCACAATTCATCCCTTCACCTGCTGGGGGGTTAGACTACTTTGATATTCTTCCCCTATCATTAGTAAAATTGCTATATGCACTTTGCATTTTGCATGGTTGTTAATTTTAATTTTGAAGAGTTCATATTTGGTAGTGAAATTGTACTAGTGATGGCTATATTGAGATTGAAGATTCTTAATTTTCAATTTTATTTCTTAATTATTACAGAATATTTGCAACTTTTCTTTCTTTTTCCTTACATTGAATTCAACAAAATATATCTGATACTACTCAGTGTTATTGTTATACATTTTACTTGATAGTTTTTTTAAATTCTATGCTCAATAGTTCTTTATGTTTCTAATATAATTCATTTACAGTTTGAACTAATTTTGAGTAGTCTTTCTAGAGTTTTGTCTAACTTTTTAATCATTTCAGCCAATCAAATTTTGACTTGCAAAGAATCAGGCCAGGAGAATATGACAGTTGTTATTGTTGACTTGACTAAATTTACAATTAAATTGCATAATAAGATACATCTCTGGATATATTTAATAACATGACTCCAGAGACTATTAACCAAGAGGGAAAGAACCATCTTCTAAATGTGGGGAGCATCATGATGTGGGCTAGGGAAAAGAAGGAATAAAAATAGAGGGAAGAAGGTCAACCAATTGCCACCATTCCTCTTGCAGCTGTTCCCTGACCCACTATTGCTGCAGGATATTTGATCACCACTGTGAACCTTGAGATTGTGTTATTTACTACAAATACCTGTTTCTAGTTGTGGTGTGGCTCAGCCCTTAGCTCTCACTTTTAATTCCTCTGGCTGGAATACAGACACACCCTTAACACACCTTTAAACCCAAACAGTAAAGATAAAGTTTGTTTGTAGAAGGAAGCACTCATATTTATTAATGATGTCTAATTGAATGGCAGACAACATACTGAATTCGAGAATGATTTGACAAAACAGGATATGCCCAACTCTCATTAGAACCAAAATGAATCTTTCTGCCTTTAAAATGGTTCTTTCAGGTATTTGTCATGACAATGAAAATTCTGATATGTACAACATTAGACAATGCCATAAGTTAGCCTGTGGGGAATGACTAACTCACACGTGGTCATAGGCATGGGTTCTTGAATCTTGTTGGGCTGTTGTGATTCCCATGGCTCTAAAGAGACTGGAGTGCAGGAGTCTTGACTGAGTTCACTCCACACACACACACAGCACTGGGTGGGTGATATAAGGCCCTGCCCGGCATGGGGATTTTTCACTCAGTCTGAAGTTCTGCAGGGGTGCAGAGCTCTTGGATTGAGAATCCCCGGGCCAGGAGGTGGCCAGGGACCGACTGGTCTCAAGCCCTTGGGCTCTCACCCCTGAGAGGCCACAGAAGAACCAAGACTGGGGGCATGTGGGCACGAAACTGGCTGGCCCACAGCGGAGAGAAACAATGGGGGGTGGGGAAAAAAGAGGCCCCGGTGGCACCCTGCGGGAGAGACTCAGTTACTGTACTTGCTTAGCAGTCTCTGTGGCATGGCTAGCTTGCTTGAAGATGTGGGTCCTCATGGCTGGAACACAGAGGTCCTCCAGGCAGGAAGTTAGGCACTGTGGCTGTGGCTACAGCAGCACATTAAAGGCCTTCTCAGTGGGCCCCAAAGACACAAGAAAGTCCATGATTCCAAAAGGGTTTATTTTTATGGTGGATGTAGATGGATCTGGATGTACCCCTGTGAAACTCAGGGCAGACCTGAGTTAAATAAGGAGGGAGAAGTAGGAAGGGTCTGGGAAGAATGTTTAATTGGCTCTACCCTCTGGTCTTAATTAGTATGTAAATTTCTCTAGGGCTTGAGGCCTATAGTCATGCCCTCTACCTCTGCTCTTTGGGAGGAGCTTCATTGCCTACATGACTGAACAGTGTGGGTTAATGAAGTTCCATGCCACGTGTTAGGAGCCTGGATTCTGGGAGCACAGTGGAATAAATGCCCATCCCTTGCAGGGTCTCTGGGTTACTTCCAGCCACCACTTCTACCAAAAACCAAGACCCCTTTCACAGCCCTATGTTAGCAGAAATATAAAACAATTAAAACTGAAATATATTTTAAGACTATAAAATCATGCAACCTCTTTGAAAGAAAATATTTTAATAAAAACATACATTCAATTCCCTTAGGCTCAAAATTTCATTCCTAGAAAACTGAAATATTTAATCTCATAAAGATTTATATCTCTAGCATTTCAGTCATACTATCTTAAGATTAGAAACTACCCTGGGTGTTGGTATACTGATATAAAATTAGCTAAGTCCTACTGTGTTCACACAGAGAAAACTATTAGACAATAAAAAGGAAGTAGTGATGTACTCAGTTATATAAATGGACTGCAAAGATGCTGGGTCAAGGTTGTCTCTTCCTATAAGTGACAGAGTACACATTATTTGATATTTAAAATGAGTGTGTGTGTGTGTGTGTGTGTGTGTGTGTGTGTGTCTTTGTGTATGTGTATAAAGAACCAGCAGAACAATAGTGTGTCTGGTTAGTCTGGAGAAGAACAAATGTTTTCTGAGAAGGATGTGAAACGATTTCATGGGTGATAGCATTCTATGTATTTTGATAGATGTTTGGTTACACAGGTTAAATATTTGTTATAAGTCATTGAAAACACATGTTGTAAGAGTAACACATCATAGATGTGAATTTTACCTAAATCATAAACAAAAATTAAACTCCAAGTAATGTTAATTAAGGGCATGCACAGTGGGCTACTTTGCTTTCAGCAATATATTTAATAGAATAAATGTATAACAACACATTTAATAGAAACAATGTAAGTGTAAAACAGTGCACTTGGGCTTATGCTTCAGAAGCTCTGTAGCTCTCTCCGCTCCTTTTGGTCCTGGGATAACATAAAACTATGTATGATGAGGCCCATGTATTAGGTAAACATTGCTTATTCATGCATCTAAGAAGCATAGTGAAGGTGGGGAGACAGAGGGAGAGATAAAGTAAGGGGCAAGGTGGGGCATTCAGATCCAGATATAATCTCTGAGGACAAACATCCAATGTCCTTCACCTAGGCCTCAGCTCATGAAGTGTCCACCACCTCTCAGTGGTGTCTGCTTCTAGGACACATGCCTTCAGCAAATGAACTTTAGGGAACATTTCTATAATCTGCTATGAAATGAATTGGAAATTCAATGAATTGGAAATTGAATGAATTGATAAATGGCTAGAAAATGCAAAGAAGAAATGATTTCCTATTGAGAAGTAATAAAGGGAAAACATTGATTATAGAATCTGGGTGATAGGTATGTTATTTCTTTGTGTATTGGTTTCTAGTTTTCTATTCTTTTGTGACTAGAACTGACCTTAATACTTGCATGTAATTAAAATGGTATAAAAGCAAACAGGAGGAGGGGGGATGTTATAGGGGGTTTCTAGGGAGGGGAATTGAGGAAAGGGGATGTCATCTGAAATGTAAATAAATAAAATATCCAAAATAAGTGACTTTAATAATAAAATAGTAGAAAATATATTCATGTATTTCCTAATAAGTACCTTCAAGTAATCCTTCTTACCTTTGCAGGACTTTCCAGTGCTGTATCAGTCTTGACACTGTAAACATTGCACAAAGCCTTAAACACTTTGATTCTTCTCACATAAATTTATTCTCTTTTGGATGATTATTTTCATTTAGGCCATTTCTACTATCAAAAGTGAAAGGTCTCAGGGGCATGTTGAAACAGATTGTTGGCGTGAGGAATTTATTAGAAAAGTTATGAACACCATAGACAGAAAACAGCATCATGGGGGCTATGAGCAAGGTTTAGGCCCAAGCATAAAAAACAGACATATCAAGACTGGGTCTCTGAAGAGAGGGATCAGAGTCATGTGGTAGAAGTGGGTGACTCCTTATTCCTTTGTGAAGCTAAGGGAAATTTTAAAGCACAAGCCTGTAACTAAACTCTCTGACTTCCAGGTTGAATGTAAGAAGCTAGAGACAGCAGGATGTGTGGCTACTGATACATCCTTTGATGTAAAACTCACTCCCTCAGTGGGAGTCTGTTAACTAGGGCCAGACATTGTCTCTGGGCCTATGCCTATCTATGAGAGGGAAAGGTTGAGCCAGGTATTGTGGCCTGAATGGCAGCAGGATTCTAACACTACATTCTTACAAATACTCAAGTACTTTTACATAATTCTATCACATTTTTAAAAGATGTGGGTGAATCTTTAACGAATGAAAGCAGTTTAAGGACAATGACCTTATGAATGTCTGTTGCTGTGAGAGACATTCCCTGGGGAGAAACACAGCACAAACATCTCATGACCCTAGCCAGGGAACCTAGCTCAACATAAAAATTATATGAAAGTCCATCTGAGTAAATGAACACATTTTTTAAGGTGACTGTCATATCACCAAAGAGTCCAACCAACATGGATGCTGACTGTTAAAACTGCACAAGACGGATGGAAAACTTTACTGATCTCTCTTCAAGGAAGCTCATCTCTGAGTCTCCTCAGCTGCTGTAGTTTCTTTCACCTTGGGAAATTCCAATTGAATCTTGTCAGTTACAGCTCTCAAAGAAATGTTTACATTGTTTGCTTACTGATTCCCAAGAGTCTCCAGGCTCCTTCATGGAAAAAATTGCTCTAGAACAGGTTCCACTTATTTTTAGTTGATTTTACTTGTCATGTTCATTTTTATAGTCCTAAGGTTAAAATCACAGTAACAGAAGTAATAATAGGAAAAGAAAGGAGGGGTAGAGGAGAAAGAGGGGTAAGGAAAGGGAAGGAGATTAAGGCCAAGCAACTTCAGAAAGAACCAAGAAACGGTTTTCAATTATAATTCAGACTTTCAGATCTGGATGCTTGCCAATGATGTTAAATGGCATCCCTCCACTGGGAAAACCTGTTGAGCTAATATGTTCAAGTAATGTGTTATCTCTCTTGAGTTTCAGGTTTATTGTACATTTTTCATTTAAAGCATTTCCAGAAGGTTTGTAAGCTGTGAGCTCCTGGAACTAGTTTTCTAATAGTTTCACTTATTACTGTATAGTAAAGAAGTCACAATTTAGAATATATTTTCATAAAACTGTAATATCACATCTACTATTGGCTGTAAATGTTTTTCCATCAAAATTTTAGCAGCTTTATCTCCTTTTTACTTATTATCAAGAAAGGATAATGCTGCCTTTCAGACTATTGATATTGAAAATTATTTGTGTAGTGGTGGTGTGGGTTCCCTCTACCTCTTTTTGTTTTTTGAGTATTTATTCATTATGTCCTATTGGTTGCAGTTAATATCATCAGGTTGAAGTTTTCCTTGTAGTGTCTTTTGCAGAGCTGGATTTGTAGATAGATATTGCTTTTTGTGGTATGATTTCTCTCTCTTCATCTGTTGTGATTCAAAGTTTTGCTGGGTATAATTGCCTGGTCTGGCAACTGAGGCCTCTTAGAGATTTTACATTATCTGTCCAGTCCTTTGCCTTTTAAAGACTACATTGAAAAGTCAAGTGTTATTCTAATAAGTCTGCCTTTACAGCTACTTGGTCTTTTTCTTTGCAGTTTTTAATATTCTTTCTTTATTCTGTGCATTTAGTGTCTTGATTATTATAAGTTGTATAGAACATGTTTTCTGCTTCAGTCTATTTGGTGTTCTGTATGCTTCTTGTACTTTGATAGGCATGTCCTTCTTTAGAATAGGGAAGTTTTTCTTCTAAGATATTTTATAAATATTGTCTATGCCTTTGGTTTTAAAAACTTTGTTTGTTTTATTTTTTCTTTTGTTTTTCTTTATTCCTGTTGTTTTTAACATTTTGTCTTTTCATTGTGTCCCAGATTTCCTAGATATTTTTGGCCACATGTTTTTTCAGATTTAATGTTTTCCTTGACCCATTTCTTCTGTCTTGCTTTCAATGCCTGAGAATATGTCCTTCATTTCTTTCATTCTCTTGGCTTACCTCTGAGCTTGTTACTTCACTTTCTAATTTTTTCATTTTATTACTTAACTTATTTACTTATTTTTATTTTTATTGGAAATTTTATTTATTTACATTTCAAATGTTATCCCCTTTCCAGATCCTCCCTATCCCATCCTCCTTTCATTGCTTCTATGAGGATGTTCCCCATTCACTCATCCACTCCAGCCTCCCTGCCCTGGCATTCCTCTACACTGGGGCATCAAGCCTTCACAGGACCAAGGGCCTCTGCCCCCATGGATGCCCAACAAGGCCATCCCCTGCTACATATGCAGCTGGAGCCATAGATCGCACCCTGTGTACTCCTTGGTTGGTAGTTTAGTTCCTGGGAGTTCTGGGGTGGGGGAGGGGCTCTAGTTGGTTGATATTGTTGTTCCTCCTATGGGGTTGCAATTACCTTCATCTCCTTCAGTCCTTTCTAATTTTCTCATTTTGACTTTTTCTTTTTTTCAGTTTGGGTTTTCTTTAGTGATTCTATTTCCACTTTCATGTCTTGAACTGTTTTCTTCCTTTCATTTCACTGTTTGTTTGTGTTTTCATACTTTCCATTATTGGATTTATTTATATCTTTTTAAGATCCTTGCATATATTCATAATAGCTATTTTGAAGTTCTTGTCTTGTGCTTCAGCTATATTACATTTCTCAGGCCCTACTTTAGTTGGATTGTTGGGTTCTAGTGGAGATATATTGTCTTAGCTATTATTGGTGGTATTCTTAATCTGGTGTCTAGGCCTCTCACAGGTCCTAGGCAGAATGTGTTTCTAGGTATTGGGAGATGACATGAAGAAATAAGGATGAGCTAGAAGTGGTGGCTGGGTGAGAAAATCAACAAAAGTGAGGAAAGCTGGGTCTGCATGTAGGGTCTTCAGAGTCACCAGGGAATGGAAACAGAGAGAGACAACAAGTTCCTGCAGTCAGTCTAAAACAGATGATACTGGGGAACTGGAAATAGAAAACAGAAAGAAGAGTCAAGGTCATCTACCTGACTTTCAGGCCAGCATGGTCAGCAGATTTCTGAGCTAAGTGTCCCTCCAGGTATGGGCATCTGATTCCAAACTGATAGTCAGCAAGATTCCAGGTATAGAGTGTTGGTGGCTGAGACAAAGAGGGTGGGATAAGGAAGGAAGGCGTAAACCCTGTGCTCTCATTTTTTAAAGCTCAGTTTATTACAGAAAAATCATACCTTTCATAATTATGCACATCAACTCTATCAGTGTTAAAGACAGGAGACTCCCTACTGCCAGGGTCAGAAATAATTAGCAGGTATCCCTGTCTTTTCTGGAGAAAAGCTTCAGTTTCAATCAAGGGATGCCTTGTAATTATGTAAGGTAAAAATCAGACTGAAAGACTGGCTCAATGAGCTTATCTTTCCAGGGTACTTTCTCCTCAAACGAAGAGAAACCATAAGAGAAACTCACAGGTTCCAATTACACCTTCGTTCGTTCTGTTAGCATCCTATTTATCAAAATAGTTTGAAAAGTAAAGGAGGCCATAAATGAAGCAATTTTTATGCTTTGTTTGTGTAGCACAGAGAAATTGAATTGTTTTGTTGCATTTTCTTATAGGAATCCTAAAGGATGGCTCATTTATTTAGAAAGAAAAAAAGCAGACTACTTCAGCTAACTAGACAAAACTAGCAAGACAAAGCAAACCCCACCACAGCTTTGTTCTCCAAGGACAGCACAGCCTGACAGGATTAAAATTTACATACTGGAACAATATTTGCTCTCACAGAATAATAAAGCACAAGCTTAAAGATTGCTAACTGTGCTATGATTTCAAAGAGCTCTTAAAATAAAATTTGATAAGGATTCTTATGCATACCTTAACTGAATCTAAACCTTCTTAACTTGCGTGTGTGCATGTGTGTGTGTGTGTGTGTATGTATGTATGTATGTGTCTCTATATATGTACTATGTGAGTATGTCAGAATGTATACCTGTGTGTTTGTGTATATGTAGGTATATTTCTATCTGTGTCTATCTTCGTATGTCTATTTGTGTGTCTTTCTATCTATCCATGTGTGTCTGTGTGTATCTGTCTATGTGTACCTATATGTATGTCTGTGTATGCACCTGGGTATGTCTCTCTATGTGTGTTCATGTGTGTGTGTGTGTGTGTGTGTGTGTGTGTGTGTGTGTGTTTTAACTTTTTCTAAACTGGAAATTGATAATGCCTTTTGGGAGAGAAACTTAACTTAAATTTGGAACCTCAGATACTTGTAGACCTCTTACTCAAAAATTTACTTCTAAGTTATTCAAATAATAACTTCTAAGGCTTTTCTTAACTTGAAGAAAAAATGAAGAATTAATTAAAATGTGTATATTTAAGTCTATAATAATAATAATAATAATAAATAATTTAAATAAAATAGAATATATGAGTTTAGGATAGTTATTGCATATATTTTTTCATGCAATGCTATGACATATGTATCTTGACTTGATTTAAAATCGGTGCTTACATTAAAATGTGTTAATATCCTTTAAAATGTTTTTAAAATTATATTTATTATAAAATGACTCATCATATAAATATAGAATTGTATAAAAGATAATTTTAACGGTTAAAAAAAATTAAATGTAATGCCTCAAATATTTAGGTATGAGTAAAATTACAGATAATATTTTTCTAAATATTTAAAGCACTCTTTGATTTATTTTATTCAGAGACCATATTAAATCAAGTAGTTTTAATCAAGAGAAACATGTGGACCATTTGATAATTTAAAAAAATACTCTCCCATTTCCATTTTGGATGAGCATCAACAGAGGCACGGGGCAGCATAGATGGGTCTTAAGTAAGTCATTTAGCATCTCTGTGATTTCCTCCTGTTGTTTGTGAAATGTGCCTGTGTTGTTCTGAGAAGGGAAGTGGCTCAGTGCTCTGGTGGGTGCCGAGTTCCTTGATGCCCTCCTCTTTCCATAGCCTAGACAGAAAGCAGGACAGCAACAAGCACACATTCTGGGCACTGCCAACAATCTCTTAGAGAACAATTTCCTGGTGGCAAAGATAATGTAAAATAAATGATAATCCAAGGCAAGGTGAGACAGAGAGGAAATCATAATATGAAAGTAGTACTTAAATTAAATAGTATCATGTGATGCCAAGCCTCACAAGCTGTAAGTTTTTTGCTCTGTAACATATTAATTCCAAATTGTCTTTTAAAATGCTGATTTGGATTTACTATGGTTATTTTAATTCTTTTTTGTTCTCTTAGGTAGGGTCTCAATATATAACCCTGCCTGTGCTGAATTCACTATGTAAATCAGTTAATCTTGTGGACTTCTTCCTGTCTCTGTCTCCCAACTACCAAGACTTCAGGTGCATATCCTCATGCTCAGATTCATGTGAATCTTTAAACCCATTTTCATTTTTTATGACCTCATCAAAATAGTATTTCTCTTAGGAAAGCTATTCCTACTAATGGACAATAATTCCTATGCTTAATCATTTTTGATATTAAGAATGTTCTGGCAGTTGCAGAATGACATAGACAAATGTGGACAATGTTTTTGTCTCATAAGGATTTATATTTTTTATGGCTTGGGTATAGTTCATGGGTGAGATTGTAGTCTAGTTTTATCAAACCCTGGGTTCCATTCCTAACCTTAACCCTAACCCAGTATTTACCTTATATAGGAATTATAAGTGCAGCATTTTGATAAATGGCTAAGGGTATACAGTATAATTCTACTGAAGTTGACATTGGTGAAGAGGGAATGGATAAACACTAGAAAGAACAAAAGTAGTAATATCCTGACCCTAGTTATAAAGAATTTTAAAATATTAGAAATGTGGCATTTTTATTAAAATTTAAAATATGCACACTCGACACCAAATAAATCAACAATGGATTTTTTTCTCATTTTCATAGCCTGAAGGCCAGTGTTCCCAACTGTACACAATTTGCTTTGATAGGGCAATAAAATAGAAATGCAAATTATATGAAACTCTCCAATTAGCCAGTCAGATGCAGATATGGGCTAAACTGTGGCTATAATAATTCCACTGCGAATTAAAGCCCCAAATAAGGGGAATTTCAGAAATGTTTCATAGTGCTGTGAAGAAAGGCCATGATTTCCCACCCCACTCCACTCCCTCCCCCTTTTTTGGTTGAGTGTACACTGACCAGCCTTCTGAGGAGTAATCTGGATGCCGGGGGTTGTTCTACCATCAGGAGGAAGGATCTAAGGATACGGCAGGTGGTGGTTACCTTGACAAACATTGCTGACATCTGCAGTGTATACATTGCCTTTTTGCTTATCTGCTGTCTGTTTCTTCCTCTGTGATTAGACACTGAGAATCAGTCCCTCTGAGCATTTTCTCATCTGAGAGGGATGGTAACATGAGCTACTCAGGCTTAATTATGGAATCACTATCACTACAAATCGTACCTGAAATAGTGAACCAGCAGCAAGTCACCCTTTATTTCTAGCAGTTCTTGGAAGCATCAGTCAGCTACTGAATGCTCTAGTGTCTAAAAGTATTCATGCACCATAACTGTCTCTGCCAGAATCTGCCTTTCTTGGCTGGAGAGATGGGTCAGTGGTTAAGAGTGTTTGCTGCCCTTGCAGAGGACCCGAGTTTAGCTCACAACCAACTGTAATTCCAGCTCCAGAGAATCTGATACCATCTTTTGGCAATGACAGACAAGCACTCACATGATCATTGTACTCGCTCCACAAACTCATAAATATACACATAATTTGTTTTAAACCTCACTTTCCCTCTAAGCCTATAGATGAACGCAAAGTGACCTTAATCATGATCTCTGACATAACAGAGATAGCTGTGTCCTTATGTGTGAGAGTAATATTTAGCTCATGTACAAAATGAATTCTCTCTTTCTCTCTCTCTCTGTCTCTATCTCTCTCTCTCTCTCTCTCTCTCTCTCTCACACACACACACACACACACACACAGAATGTTATATGTTCATTTTAGTGTAGATGTACATATTTGTGCATGTGGGTATACAAGCAAAAATGTATGTATAACTGTGGAAATCACAAGAATATTTTGGGTGTCTTTCCTCAATCACTCCTCACCTTTAATTTTGAGATGGTATCTCGCTAAACTCAAAGCTCATGGATCAAGCTATGCTAACTAGCCAATGATTTTTCAGGAACTTCTCTTTCTCTAGATCACTGCAGAGTAGAGATTACAACTGTGCCCAACTTTTTATGATTCAAGTTAGTGATCTAAATTCAGATCCCCATGACTGTGCAGAAGGCATTTTTCAAAAGGAGCCATCTCTCTATATGACCTTTGTTTAACAAATGTACTCAGTTGTATTTCCCATTGAGGAAAAGAGAGTAACAAAGGCAAATGTTGAAAGCCTTTGCCTGTAATACCCAAATGAGAGCTTTACAACCAGTGACATTTAGAGTAAAACCAAAATTGAAATAAAAAAGTTCTCATATTACATAATGAATATTTTATAAAATTTATTAATTACCACAAAATATGAATATAATCAATGCTATATTTTAAAATACATAAACATAGGATGTAGTTGTAGAAGTAACTGCTAATTTATTCTTGTTCATTTTTTTTAAATTTAGCATTTACCAGTCCAATCTAAGTTAATGTCTTGGTTCAAATATTTGTCCTTGTTCTATGTCTAATAACTTTTAAACTGCCTTCCTAGATCCATTATTACAAGGCCCTGAAGTCATTTCAAATAAGAATATCTTCACTCAATAGTATACAACTTGAAAAGCTACAAGCATTAATGATAAAATAGAGTCCAAAGCCAACTAGGGGTCAACTGACAAATCAGTTGGTGGTACTGGCCATCAGAAGATCCATGAGAAAGAAGGGTTATGATAAGGAAGGGAAGCAATAAGTGACCCACACACTGAAAAGGTGAACTTGATTTAAGACATCGTCAAGCATGCTTCAACTTCCAGTTAGGAACAGAAGGCAGACATACTAATCAGGGATATAGAGGAAGATCCTTTGAGATATAAATGAATAAAAACCATACATTCCTAGATAATTACTCATTTATGGACCACTAAAATCATCTCAGGCTGAATTTATCCTTGCACATCCACAAACAAATAAAAAAGTGTCCCTCACAAATGAGCAGACTGTAATTTTCAAATAGTCTAAATTGATCTACCATGTCTCATTACTAATTTTTTTCCAAACCCAATCTTCTGTGAAGAAATGGAAACTTAAGAACTCAATCTACATTATTCAGGTTGCATAGTTATTGTGTGTTTCCAAGCAATCACATCCTGAAAGAATGATTAGACATTTCCTGAAGGAGTTGCACACCATCAATACATAGGAACATTCATTCATCCTACTCTAGTATCAATGGAATTCTTGTTTATCTAAACTCTAAATTACAATGACATATGGATTTAGTTAACTTCACATAGTAATACTGTTGAAGTTTTATTACATTCCACTATGTTATTAATTAGTGCTTTTGGCAGTCAAAAATGAGATCTGATGTGATCAGCAGCTGGGAACAATTGCTTCTGTAGAATAAAAAACCCTCTCAATTCCATCATTATACTTGGTAGATAATCTCAACTGAAAAGTTAGAAAGAAATAAAAATAATGTCTGAGTAAAACAGTAAATAATATATTGAGATAAATACAATTCAAATGCTTTATATCAGTAGAGGAAGATGAAATTCTTTGATAAAATATCATTCATCTATGTCACACATTATAAAAACATGAATGTCATATATCAGATACTGACAAAGACTAAATATTCTACATAAAGAAAGCATTTCTGTCTAATGACATGTACTTTCAGTATCACTTAATTAGCAGAAGTGATCGTATACAAAGTAATAATCCAAAACAAACAAGCAAGCAAATTCTCAGGCTCTGGTTATATTCTCTCACAGATGCTGAAACTAAACAGTATATATCAGTTTTATTGTTAAATATTTTAATTGACAAAGAATGTGTATAATTTGTGTGTGTGTGTGTGTGTATTTGTTCTGTGTGAAAACTAAACAATGTATATCAGTTTTATTTTAATTAACAGAGAACATGTATATAAGTATGTGATACAATAATACCATTGTGTGTGTGTCACACACACACATCTTTGTTGTGTGTGGTAAGTCTTCTAACGTCCTGTGTATCTTCAGGGTTGCATAATACACGTTCTGGTGAATGTGTGCACATTGTGTATATATAGATGACAGAGGTCAATATTGGTGTCTTCCATTATTGTCTTTCACCTTACGTTCTAAGTCATGGTCTCTCAAAGAATTTGGAGATCACTGTTGTTGCTATGTGGCTGATCAGTGGGCTCAAGAGTTCCAACTTGTTCCACCCTCACCCAGTACTGAAGTTACGGGTAGTTGCTGCTTTTCCAGAATCTTGTGGGTGCTAGGGATCAAAATGCAGGTTCTCATATTTCCATGATAGTTATTTTACTCAGTGGGCCACAACCCTAGCTTCCAATTCTCTCTCTGTCTCTCTCTGTCTGTCTCTCTCTGTCTGTCTCTCTCTCTGTCTCTCTCTGTCTGTCTGTCTCTCTCTCTGTCTCTTTCTCTCACCCTCTCTTTTGTTCTCTCACTAGTTTTTTGAGGTATACATTACCATTATCTACAGTCATTATTTTTAAGCTTATTTTTAAAACAGGAATCATGTTATTTCTCTGTTGGAAATTTCTTCTTTGTATCTGTTAGATAAACTCAATGAACTATGAAGTATAAGTAACTTATATAAGCCCATTTGATATGTATGAATAAGGTTAATGGCCAACGCAGACATTATCAAAGGATCACAACTGATTTAGCTTTCATTAAAATGCAGTATAAGCACACATTCTCCAAGCAACAGAGAACAGAGCTTCGACAGATTACTTAGCAATTTGGCTGATACCATCTCAGTGTGGGTTGTCTCAGCACTCAAACAGCTCTTAGAGTTTCTACTTAGGAAACCCAGAGAAATCAGGTGTCAAAGAATTAGTTAATAAGAAGATGTAAGTTTGAAGTGTTCTCGTGTCAACCATAGTGCATTATTTAAAAAGGAAAAATCCTCTTGGGGGACCAAATAACAAAGCAAGGAAAGAAAAAGACCCAAAGGAAACAGTAATATCAATTCTGACAGGTGGTTTGAACAATCATGGATGTGTGGATTACAGCTTCAATGCTGAGGTTTCGGACACAGCAAGTAAGTTTTCCCCAAATTTTCAGGATGAACTGGAAGTCATCCATTTCTCATTATAGTGAATTATTTAAAAGAAAAGTTGTTTCAGAAAAGGCATATGCAAAGGTTTTTAAGTGGGATTCTTTTTCAAATGTTTATAATTTTTTTAGTCTTTAAAAATACTTGATTGTGAAAGGAGAAAAGAGGTACAGGAAACATTAAATAGGGTGGGTAATGAGAGGGGACGATAGAGCAGGCAGAGTGGGGAGAAATAACTAAATCTAAAGTCTTTAAATTGACACATGAAAGCCCACTAATGCAGAGGCTTCTACAGTTTATACAAATATAAAATGAGTTACTTTATGGGGTGAAAGACATGTTACCCTCAGACATCATAGGCTATCAAACAAAATTCTTAGCACCAGTTTTCTAAAATCTATGTTTGAGTTGTTAGTCAGTAAATCTCTTGCTCCCATTGTATTGCTGTTGGATACCCTTGTAGAACTTGATGGTAAGACCCCACTGATGAAAACACCATATATTGGAGTCACAGGACAAGAAGAAACCAAGCTGGTACTAACGCAGAAGTTTCTTTCCTGATGGAAAGCATAGTTCCAGATGGTGCTATACATGTTACTGGAGAAGGAAAGCAATGAAGAATTTTACCCAGCTATGAACCCTTGAAGCCACAGCAAGAAGTAATGTGGTAAGAGAAGGCCACTGATGAGATAGTGGCATGAAGATTATAGAAGTAACCAACCATTTTCTGATTGCATTCAAATTTTATTCCATAAGATGGGACACATCTCTAGTAGAGTTAACTAGGAAAAAAAAGTAAAAACAAAAACATGTGACTGGCTAGGTTATGGGATCTAGAGGAGGAAATTCTACTGTTCTTCTCAATAGACTTTGTCCTAAACTCTCCTGAAGTCCTTGTATTTACGGCCATAGAATAATCTATCTCTCAACTCTCATGAGAAAATTACTTTTTCTAGCAGATGATGATTAATATAGAGACTCACAACTGGTCATGATACAAAAAAAAAAAAAAAAAAGAAGGTAGAATGTAAAGCTCTAAATGAGACATCTTTATCACACCCCATCCTCCTAAGGCCACTGGTCATCATGAAAAAAGAAGAGATTCATTCTAAGTTTCAGAGGCAGTGAATATCTGAAGCAGTGTGGTATTTGCCAGACATGGCATGATATCACCATCACACACGTGAGCTTACAGGGATTTTGATTGCTTTCTCAAAATCTGTACAAGATCAGTTCAGACAAAATCCAGTACTTGTGAGGTAAAGGTCATGAACTGGCCTATATCCATGCACATGCAGGCAACAGTAAGTTGACTTGGAGAATCTAAAAAATAAGACAACATATGGAATTGGGGAAAATGGGTAGTGTGAGGATAGAGAAAGAAATGGATGGGAAAGAAAGGCAATAGGTTTTATCAAATTATGTTTATGCAGGTATTAAATTGTCAAATAATCTGAAAAAAATAATTAGTTGCCTCTGGTATGATTATGTTCTTAATCAACATTTTACAATTCTATAAACTGACTAAAATTTCTTTGAATTTGGCCCTACAACTATAGAACAACATACTTACCAGAAAAAAATTACCTTTGCCTCTATTAAGATAGTCTACAAGTTGCTTTTATTTCCATCCCTCAAGAACCTTGGTATTGTTCCTAAAATGCTTCTTGCCTGTTTCCTATGGGCATGTGCATTTTATCGCTTCTACTTTCAAAAGGAAGTCAAATATTTCTAGATTTTTATTAGAGAACAATTATTTTTGCTTAAGTTATTCTGGAAAGATATTAGAAATGACTATCCTTGATGAAGTATGAAGATCAAAGGTTTAGGATAGTATTTATTTCAAAAGTAATGATAGAGTAAACAAACTCAGAAATAGCCATGGCCAAACTATTTCTCTTTCTTTAAGGTTAAAATTTTAAATTGTATCAGGAAACAGAAAATAGAAACTTTGAAAGATAAACAATATTGATACCTCATTGTAGTTTCCCTGTAATAAACACATGCACATATGCTCATGTACTTAAGGGTATGTGTGGAATCTCTCTTTCTCTCTCTCTCTTTCTCTCTCTCTTTCTCTCTCTCTCTCTCCCTCTCTCTCTCCCCCTTCT
Organism: Mastomys natalensis; assembly: GCA_021653895.1. Lineage (NCBI taxonomy): Eukaryota > Metazoa > Chordata > Mammalia > Rodentia > Muridae > Mastomys > Mastomys natalensis. The sequence continues at coordinate 97,222 of JAJTUV010000608.1, read as the reverse complement.
CTCTCTGACACACATACACACACATACGCGCACACACGCACACACACACACTTTTCTTCTCCTTTAGTGCTATTGCATTTTACAGCTGAGAATGGTTTTTATGCTGAAAATTCCACTAACGCTTGTTAATACCTGTACCATGCTGGATGTAATTCTAAGCATTGAGGCTACAACAGAGAACATTTATGGTATGGTCCGAAATCAAAGTCTCAAAAAAATCAACACTTTCAAGTACTTAAATAATGACTGTATATATTATGATAGTTTTGATCCAAGTACCATAAACCTAACAAAACAATTCTTTCAAAGGAGAAGGATTAGCCTGTGCAAGTACAAAAATTGAAGTGGATTTGGACAAGGTGGATTTTGAGCACTGCTGTCAGGATCTTTGTTCTGCCTCAGAAGAGATGCCCTGATCTGTGTAGATTTCTTTCTGAGGAAGGCTTGATCTGTGATGGAAAGAGAGAAGTCTGCAGCCTCATCCGCATTTTTATTGCTTTGTGAGTCAAAGAATGAGAGTCATTTTCTCTTTTAGCACCACAAATCTTAGAGAAAGCTTGGATTGGTCTTGTTATGGATCATGCTTCAACAAATCATTTTGGTAGAAAAAGTACTTAATTGACTCTACTGGGGTTAAATGCCTGCTGTTGTGGAGGGAATAGAGGGGAGAAAATGATTGTGAGACAGCTCCAACACGTAGCACAAAATACAATCACTATAGACAAATAGTTTCAGGAAATAAATAAGTCATATTTGCTGGGGACAAAAACAGTAATCATTCTATACAGTAATTTACTGTACATTTGGAGTTTGATAGTTAGACTCTCGATTGTTCCTTTAAGAATCAAAGTGCACTCTGCACTGTCTCCCCAGTAGATGCTCCTATAACCAAGTGCTCCACACCATCAGCTATTCACTAGAGATTTATTTGTTAGTACTGTTCATATAATATGCAGAACTTGATTGCTGCAAATACAATATACTTTTCAAAAGTGATAGAAAAATATGTCTTCTCAACTTTTGACTGAGATCAGGTAAAACAAAAAGCCTAGGAATTACCGAAGAGTTGGAAATAGTATCTAAAATTAAGAAGGAGGAGCAAAATGAGCACTAATTATTTATAGATCTTATTGTAGGAACATATTTGTATTATCACACCAATTTCTAATAATCATCCTACAAAAGATACCGTGACTTGTTTACAAATAGTAATGATAAAATTGAAATTATATAATTTAAATAATGTCAGACATTTAGTGACAGCAACATTTATATCTTAGACTTTCAAAATCTCTACAAAGTAGAGAAAACACAAAATCAGTCAGGGAAGAGAACGGAAGAATAGACTCTCTTGATCCCATTTCTCAGGTTCAACCTGTGGAAAGCTGATCTCTCTCAACACTAACTGCCAAGATTCAATTCACATATGTAGGAAGTAAAACTTACAACCACTGATACTAAGAACAACTGCCAACATTTAAATTCTAATCACCTGTACAAGACCTGGCAGAGTACACCAGGTTGCATGAAGCAAAATTAATAGAGAAAAAATTTTTTAAATTAAATACTATTTTACATGTCACAAGTTAGCTTCATTCCTTTCCCCTTTTCCAGATGATGGGAAGACATTCCAACCTTGTTACCCAAGAGGAAATTTATTTAAAGCAACTTTCTAAAAATGATCATTAAGGTAATATGTAAAAAATAGCATCCTAAATTGCTGTCCCTACCCCCATTCTTATGAAGGTATTTAACTGATGATTACCAGTGGAGTTGGCCTTGGATTAAGTTCAATGATTGCAGCAGCACATGGGATTATCAACAGATTTAGTCTCTAGCAATCGGTTATTGTGGTAAGTTGGTTTCAATCAAGGTAAGTTATATAAAAATCTCACATAACATGAATAAAAATTTTAGCTTTAAAGGCCACACTTGATAAAAATTTATACTACCTAAAGTACTCATAAATTTCATAACCTTTTAAGTAGTTTCAGATTTATAGACATAAAAGGTACTCAGTCATGTTCATGGTTTTAGAGCTTCTTATATGCCATCATTGTTGATGACATGATGACTTTAATATTGTCTTGGCTGGGAGAAGATATTTGAAAGAGTGTAATCATTTATAAATAATTGCATTCAATTTCACAATCATGTAAATGAATACTTCAGTGCTGTGACTTTCAGTAACTATAGTGTTATAAACCTTCAAAGCATCCATAGCAATCATATTATAATTGTAATACAAGCTGAATAGTTTTTATCCCAATAAGCAAAGTATCACATGGTAATGGAAATTGTGTGAGTATATTCTGATGAACCCACATTATCTGTAAAAAATTAAATTAAATGTTAAGTTGGTTCTTCTGACAACCTTTCTTTGTTGAAAGTTGAGGAGCAAAGAATCATTTTATGATTAGAAGGAAGGGGAAGCTTTGGTTTAAACTGATACTACTATATAAGACAGCTACCTAAAAATAGGAAAAAGCATTCCTATGAACAACTGTTCAGTGAGCAAATTTTCACAGAATGAGGATAAATACTGCTCAGCGGGGTCATTAGTGAAATCACTTGGTTGATGGTTCAAGCCTATGACCCAGAGCTTCGAGACTGAGACAACAGAATCCTGAGCTCAAGGCCAGTTTGGGATGTATAGCAAGAGCCTGTCAATATATATATAAATAAATAAAATAAAAAATAAAGAAAGAAAAATTATGCATGTCCTCTTCACACAGGATAAGATTGCATGAATCAGACTTTCTCTGAAGGTTACAGGAGTCATGAGTTTCACTGATCAGTTTGTTATACTTCAAATCATGCTTAAGGATTTTTCTTTCCTTGCAGAGTTTTGCTGCCCCAAGCTTGCCAAAAAAAAATGAAATACTTAGCAGGTTTATGACTAAAATTTTATGCTTAATTTTTCTTCATAGTATTACTCTGGACCATTTCACTATAGCCTTTTTACATTGGATAGACGGAGTTTAACAGTGTTTCATCAATATCCCCTGGGGCTGTTGACCTTATCTCTTTCAACTTAACACTTTCTCTGTCTCTCTGCAAATCATTTGGTTCTTCAAATCACCTCACAAAACCTTTACTTATGCCTTAGCTTTCTTAAAAGAAACTGCAATGTGAAATTGGCAACAGTAAGGTTCAATATTTCTGGTTACTTTCATCTGCAAATCAAACAATGCAAAGCAGAAAACAAAAATCACACAAGAGCGTGACCAATTCCACTAACACCCAAATGCTACTTCAAGTGATTCTGTGCTGTGGGTAAAATATAAGTTGATACATGTACAGGGAAATTTGGCAAGGTGCATGATTACTAAATAGAAATACATCTTTGCAGTTCAATATCATGTCTAGCCTCTTGTTTTATTTATATGATTATGAAATGACTAATACACAGTTATATATTTAATAGACTTATTAAATAAATCATAATCAATAGTAATTTTCAAAAAGTATCAGAAAATTATTCTCCAACTTTCAATTGTGTCCCAAAATTCTTTAAATGCCAAATCAAGGGTTAGACTATGGTCCTTCATATATAAGGTTTTATGTAGAAAGAGATGTTTGCATTACCAACCTCTGGAAAGATACTGAAGTAACTGATGATATTTTCTGAGAGATTATAGACTGATGAATGGGAGGAGACTGGTAAAATAAGATAATAATTGCCATTAGTGGGCAGTATCCCAGAAACATTTCAGAATACCTGAAAGCAACGTTGTTTATTGTAAATAGGGAAGGAATTTTTCGAGTAACTAGCTGATAGAGTGCAAAGCAGAGAGCAAAATGTTAAAAGGAACAATTAACAAAATGGCACTCCATTCCCCAAGTGGGCATTTACCAAAAGTCACAATTGTTTGAGTAGGAGCTGGAGAAATGATTAAATGAGTAAGAGTGTTCTCTCTCTAAGTGTGAGGAGCTGAGTCAAATTTGTAGCACTGACATAAAACCAGAAATGACTCTGTAAGCCTGTAACTTCAGAACTTGGGTGAGAGATTCATTTCAAAAACCTGCTGGTCAGCCAGACTAGCCAAAATGTCAAGATTCTAGTTCAGTGAGAGACCTTGTCTGAAAGCAAGAAGAGAGAGACCGGCAGAGGGAGACAACAAAATCCTCTTCATGTATATGCATTAGGTAGGCACCCACACCTATGCATATAGAACACACACACTGCAAATACACAAATACTAGAGAAACAGCATATACATCTGCTTAATAATCTTGCACACATGTTTGCATCTGTATTTTTGCATTTCAAAAACTAAATTTAAATAGATAACACCCCTGTCTTTAACAGATTTGTTTTGAGAGACCCTTGTCCTAAAAATACTCATAATAATTAAATTGGAATAGTGTACACCATTGCTAAATTTGAAGAATTCTACTTGTATACTAGTATACCTTGCTCTATGTAGTCAGTGTGGAACAGCAGGAGTCTCATTTGGGGTTTATTTAGGGAACCATTAGAAAAAAATGAACACTTTTCTTCAGAGACTTGAAGTTCTTGTCACACAGATTTTTCACTTGCTTGGTTAGATTCACACCAAGGTATTTTATATTATTTGTGACTATTGTGAAGGGTATCATTTCCCTAATTTCATTTTCAGCCTGTTTATCTTTCATATATAGGAAGAATACTGATTTGTTTGAGTTGATTTTATAACCAGCCACTTTGCTGAAGTTGTTTACCAGGTTTAGAAGTTCTCTGGTGGAAGTTCTGGGGTCACTTAAGTATACTATCATATCATCTGCAAATAGTGATATTTTGAAATCTTCCTTTCCTATTTGTATCCCTTTGACTTCTTTTTGTTCTCTAATTGCTTTGGCTAGGACTCAATTCTCTGAAGAAAGAATCGAAGACTATCTCAGAAAATGGAAAGATCTCTCATGCTCATGGATTGGCAGGATTAATATAGTAAAAATGGCCATCTTGCCAAAAGCAATCTACAGATTCAATGCAATCCCCATTAAAATCCCAACTCAATTCTTCGAAGAGTTAGAAAGACAAATTCTCAAATTCATTTGGAATAACAAAAACCCAGGATAGTGAAAACTACTCTCAACAATAAAAGAACTTCTGGAGGAATCACCATCCCTGACCTCAAGCTGTACTACAGAGCAATAATGATAAAAACTGACTGGTATTGGTACAGAAACAGGAAGGAAGATCAATGGAATACACATGAAGACCCAGAAATGAACCCACACACCTATGATCACTTGATCTTTGACAAAGGAGCTAAAATCATCCAGCGGAACAAGGACAGCATTTTCAACAAATGGTGCTTGTTCAACTGGAGGACAACATGTAGAAGAATGCAAATCGATCCATTCTTATTTCTTTGTACAAAGCTCAAGTCCAAGTGGATAAAGGACATCCACATAAAACCAAATACTCTGAAACTAATAGAAGAGAAGGTGGGGAAGACCCTCGAACACCTAGGCACGGGGAAAACTTCCTGAACAGAACACCAATGGCTTAAGCTCTGAGATCAAGAATTGACAAATGGAACTTCATAAAACTGCAAAGTTTCTGTAAGGCAAAGGACACTGTCAATAGGGCAAAACGGCAACCAACAGATTGGGAAAAGATCTTTACCAATCCTACATCCGATAGAGGACTAATATTCAATATATACAAAGAACTCAAGAAATTAGACTCCAGACAACCAAATAACCCTATTTAAAAAATGGGGTATGGAGCTAAACAAAGAATTCTCAACTGAGGAAACACAAATGGTTGAGAAGCACCTAAAAAAATGTTCAACATCCTTAGTCATCAAGGAAATGCAAATCAAAACAACCCTGCGATTCCACCTCACACCAGTCAGAATGGCTAAGATCAAAAACTCAGAAGATAGTAGATGCTGGTGAGGATGTGGAGAAAGAGGAACACTCCTCCATTGTTGGTTGGATTGCAAGATGGTGCAACCATTCTGGAAATCAGTCTGGTGGTTCCTCAGAAAATTGGATATATCATTACCCGAGGACCCAGCTATAACACTCCTGGGCATATACTCAGAAGATGCTCTAACATATAACAAGGACATATGCTCCACTGTGTTCATAGCAGCTTTATTTATAATAGCCAGAAGCTGAAAAGAACATGGATGTCCTTCAACAAAGGAATGGATATAAAAAATGTGGTACATTTACACAATGGAATATTACTCAGCTATTAAAAACAATGAATTCGATAAATTCTTATATAAATGGATGGAACTAGAAAATATGATCCTGAGTGAAATAACCCAATCACAAAAGAACACACATGATATTCACTCACTGATTATTGAATTTTAGCCCAGAAGCTTGAAATACCCAAGATTCAACTCACAGACTACATAAAGCTCATGAAGAATGAAGACCAAGTGAGGGGGGCTTCAGTTCTTCTTAGAGGAGTAACAAAATGCACAAGGGAGCAAATATGGATACAAAGTGCAGGACAGAAACTGAAGGAGGGACGTCTGAAGACCATTCCACCTGGGTATCCATTCCATGTGCTTTAGTATCCATCTACTAAAGGTAGATGCTGATGTGCATGTCAAGAAGTGCATGCTGACAGGAGCCTGATATAGTTGTCTCCTAAGAGGTCTGCAAGAGTCTGACATATTCAGGGGCAGATGCTCACAGCTAACCAATGAACTGATCGTGGGTTCCCAATGGATGAGTTAGAGTAAAGACTGAAGGAATTGAAAGGGTTTGAAACTCCATGAGGAGAGCAACAATACCAACCAACCAGAGTCCCCAGGGTCTAAACCACCAGCCTGGGAGCACTTAGGGAGGGACCCATGACTCCAGTGGTATATGCAAGGGAGGATCCTGTCAGGTACAGGTGGGAGAGGAGATCCTTTGTCCCATGAAGGCTGGATGCTGTGTGTGGGAGAATTTTGAGGGAATTTCACTTCTGCTTTCTCTTTCTATTCTCTGTGTATGTATGAAAATATTATACACCATTTTTTCCTGCTGACCTAGTTATCTTAACTGTGCTCATGCCTTTCTTGTCAAGAAAAAACTCAATATTTCTTATATCATAAGCCAAATAAACCCTTTCTTCCCTAAGTTGCCTTTGGTCATGATTTTTTATTATAACAACAAAAAATCAACAAATAAAGTTCTAGTATCTAGAATTAGGTGTTTGATACACATTGATATACTGTCCCCTTCTACACAAGGTAATGTGATTACATTCAACAAATAGTTCAGTCATGTTTCATGATATTTTTTTCATGAAAGTCAAGGCTGAAAATTTCACTATAAAGATCTTACATAGACTATTTGACCCACTCATCCTGATATAACTGAATGTACATCTAACTGGCACACACAAAGTTTTATTTGGTAGCTACGTCTTTCAAGTAAGAGATGTTTCTCACCAGGAATGGAATAGAGTGATGTGCATTACACAGATAACCACAATGCATCTTAAACATGGGCAAACAGATGTCTCTTGTATTACAATATCCACATTACTATATTGTGTGTCTCTGGACACATGTGAGGTGACTTAATAACCTCTCTCATTGTCTTCTTTAAGCTTTCCAGGTCAGAATAGGAACGCAAGATACCAATGTCGCTAACACAACTCGAGGAACATTCAACATCACTTCAACTGACTTGACTTTTACTTTAGGAACTACCTGGGCAGGCACCAATCTTTTCAATCCTCAAAGCAATAGACACAGTTGGAAGCTACTTGGGAAGAGAAGAGCTGACTTTTATCTAGTGAATTTTGTTCTCAGTTGGTGATGTGGGAAGTGGCTTAGAGTGCTAACATGTATTAAAGATAGTAAGAACATTCTCTTTTTTCTTCAATCATCACATGCTGTTTTTGTTTCATTCACCAAGAGATAGACTTTGCCAGAACTTAGGACTACCCTGAAGGACTTTTATTCTTTGTATCAGTCTCACTCATCATTTTAGACCCTGTGCTGTCCTTTTATATAGTTTCCCGTAATTTAAGCAAATAATAACCAATGAAGGTTTCTGTTGGGGTTTATTAAACTAACTGAGATAGGTTAAGGATTACACTTATACCATCAATTTGTTTTGATATTGTCATATATCAATATTTAGATTTTTTTTTTACAATAGACCTCTAATCCAACATCATAATATTTGTATGCAAAATTAATGTAACAGATATTATAAGAAGAAAGGTGACTACATCAAATAAGTGTATTTGGGTTTTCTGATAACTGTTAGAAATATAAAAATAATGATGGATTTTCAAAATATAAGGGTACTGACTCTCATTTTTAATATTATAATTTAGTACATAATATGAGATGCAAGGGACAATCCATCTAAAGAGCTTAGAAATCCACGCAGCAATCATTTATTTAGTTTTATTTTCTACATATGAATAAGACACATGCTACATCTGAATAAAATGAAGAATGATATCAGTTCTGTCTTTAGGAAATTTTACTATATCTCTGCAAGAGACAGCTTTGAAAACATAATAAAAATGAATATTAAATGTCAGAAAATACATTATTTTATAACATATATTCTTATAACATAAATTCTTTTACTACTTATTAGAATAAATGTCCTGCAAAATCGTTAGTCATACTAATATATTATCTAAGATGTCCCAAACATCCTCTTAAATATATAACTAATGTTTTAATAAGAAAACCAACCTGAAAACAATAATGATTAATTTTCTGCCCAGGCTTCTTTGAGAACATTGCTCATACGAGTAATGATTGTGAACCTTTTAAAATACCTGTGAACCTTTTTGACTCTCCGATCACACCATGATGGTCTGCAAGAACAAGCACCTGACGAAAGGTGGCAAGAAGAGAGCTAAGAATAAAGTGGTTGATCCATTTTCTAAGAAAGAGTGGGATGATGTGAAAGCACCAGCAATGTTCAATATTAGAAGCATGGGAAAAACACTAGTCACAAGGACTCAAGGAACCAAAATTGCATCTGACGGCCTCAAGGGTCGTGTGTTTGAAGTGAACCTTGCCGATCTACAGAATGATGAAGTTGCATTTAGAAAATTCAAGCTAATTACCAAGGATGTTCAGCGCATACTGTCTGATTAACTTCCACAGTATGGATCTTACCAGGGACAAAATATTCTCCATGATCAAAAAGTGGCAGACCATGATCGAAGCTCATGTTGATGTCATGACAACTGATGGGTATTTGCTCCAACTTTTCAATTGGTTTCACTAAAAAACCACAACAACCAGATAAGAAAGACATCCTATGCTCAGCATGAGCAAGTCCGCCATTTCTGGAAGAAGATAATGAAGATCATGACCCGAGAAGTGCAGACTAATGACTTGAAGGAAGTACTTAAAAAACTGATTCCAGACAGCCTTGGGAAAGACATAGAGAAGGCTTGCCAGTCCATTTTTCCTCTTCATGATGTCTTTGTTAGAAAGGTAAAAATGTTGAAGAAACCCAAGTTTGAGTTGGGAAAGCTCATGAAGCTCCATGGTGAAGACAGTAGTTCTGGCAAAACAACTGGAGACGAGACAGGTGCTAAGGTTGAATGAGCTGATGGATATCAACCACCAGTCTAAGAATCTGTTTAAAATCCAGAGTTTTAGTAGTGACTAATAAAAAGTTCTATTTGTGAAAAAAAAAAATACCTGTGGAAACTAGGGGAATGAGAACTTCCTGTGCAAAAGAATAGATCCTTTTAATGCATTCCTTTTGATAAATGATGGAAAGAATACTTGAAAATTATATAAGCTCTCCTCTTGTAATGGCTAGTCTCCATTGCAGAGCTTGACTAACTGGAATGAACTACAATCTACAAATGGTGGGCTTTGAGGTCTCCTGTGCTCAAGCTCACCCCAACATGGAAGAAAATCTCCTCCTGGCTGCCTTTAAATCAAGAAGTAGAGTTCTTGGTTCCTCCATCTCTATGTCTGCCTACATGCTGTCATGCTTCCCACTATGATGATAAAGGAATAGATCTCTGAAACTGTAAGCCAACTTCAATGAAATATTTGCCTTTATAAGAATTGCCTTGATCATGATGTCTTTTCATAGTAATAGAAACACTAAGAAACCCCTCAATAATAAACTGTTGCAACAGAAGTTTGCACTGAGCCAAACGTTATATACATCCTACAAGTAGCATTACCCAACTCAAGACCCAAGCCTCTAACTACTGAAGCTGGGACACTGAGTCTTGAATGCATCTGTAAACTTCAAATACCAGACTCTATTAACTCCCTTGCCTCCAAACCTTTGCAACCTCACATCTCCACCAAAGCTCCATCTTCTATGACCCAAGGTTTCATCTTCGAGGAGATGATATAAGACATATTCTAAGTAATCCCTCACTTGCCCTTACCCAGTGGAGCTTTAACAGTCATCTGAAGTTCTGTGTTGAGTACCTAAGTGCCCCATTAATAAATCTTCATTCCTTTCTGGAACTCCATACCGGTCTTCTGAAGAACTTCAATTATAGCCATTTAGTTCATTTGTTCATGTTGTTAGAAGCTCTACCTTGCCCTAACTGAGCTGCTATCACTTCTGATACCCCAGTCACATATCAGTGCTGAGTGCTACCAAGACTAAACTTGAAAGACAGCTTAGATGTTTTCAACTCTGTCAGGCTGCAGCAATAGCAAATTGAGAACCAGATACTCACTAACTGTGTTGGTTAGAATGAGAATGGCACCCATTAGTCTCATATATTTGAATGTTTAGACACCACCAAGTGGAAACCTTTGATAGGATTAGAAGAATTAGGAGATATGGCTTTGTTGGAGCAAATGTGTCACAAGGAGTGGGCTTTGACATTTTAAAAGTATTTCCACTTTTTCTCTCTCTTAGCCTGTGGATCAAGATGTAGCTCTCAGTTACTGCTCCAGTGTCATGCATGTTCCCAAATTCCAAATATTCCCGCACAATGGTGATAGTGGACTAAACCTTTGAAACCATAAGCAAGGCCCCAGTTAATTTTTTCTTTTTTAAGAGTTGCCTTAGTCATGATGTCTTTTCACAGTAATAGAACTGTGACAAGACACTAACCAATGGTGGGGCAGATGTGACAACAAGAGACAAAGACTTAATTCCAGATACCCAAAACCTATACAAAATACACAAGCAATATAAAAAACAAAGATAGTATGTCTTCTCTAAAAAATACTACTCCTATAAAAATGTTCTCTGAAGAAAGCAAATTAAATGACACAAAAGACAATGGACTCAAAGTAGCAATTAATTATATTAAAAAACTCAAAGGTTACAAATAAATACTGGAATAAGACCAAGAAAAATATAAACAACCATGAATGAAACAAGGAACACAATTCAGAATGGAAAATCAGAATTCAATGAAAAGACAATGAAAGAATTCCAATGTATGTGTATGGGGACAATAATAATAATAATAATAATAATAATAATAAGATCAGCATAAGTCTCTATAAGCAGAATGGATGAACTAGTGAAAGGAATGTACATGAAGGGTAGAGGAATAAAATCTCCATGAAAATGATAAATCTTACCATCACCACCATGAGAGGAAACATTTATGGACCATGGAGGAATTTGTTAACAATAAAAACGAACAAAACTGTAAGAAAGAGAGAAAAATCTAGATCAGAAGCATAGAAAGAGATGTCTACCTAGGTGCAGGAGACATTCAGATAGGGTCTGAGAAGAAATTCTTCATATCATGTAATACTCAGAACACTATATATTGGGAGATATAAAAACGGAGCCAAGACTGAAGGAAATGCTATCCAGAGATTGCCTCACCTAGGGATCCATCCCATCCGCAGATACCAAACGCCAACACTATTGCTGATGCCAAGAACTGCTTGCAGACAGCAGCATGGTAGGGCTGTCCTCTGAGAGGCTCTACCAGTACCTGACTAAGACAGATCCAGACTCTCATAGCCAACCATTGGACTGAGCCCAGACATCCCAATGGAAGAGACAAGGAAGGACTGAAGGAGCTGAAGGGGATTGCAACCCAGTAGGAAGAACAACAATATCAACTAACCGGACTCATCAGGGCTCCCAGGGACTAAACCATCAACCAAAGAGTATATATAGGTGGGTCCATGGTCCCCGCTACCTAAGTAAAAGAGGATTGCCTTATCCGGCGTCAATGGGAGGGGAGGCCCTTGGTCCTGTGGCGTCTAGTTGCCCTAGTAAAGAGGATCTTAGAGGTGTGTGGAGAAGTACCCTTTTAGAGGAAAAGAGGAGAGGGCGGTGGGATGGAGGATTTACAGAAGGGAGACCAGGAATGGGGACAGCCGACCACTTCTCTCTTTCCCAATAAATCTCTTGTGTGAGGTTTGTTATGCTGTGTGACTTAGTGGTATTCCTTGGCTCCCAAAAACTAGAATATCTTTTTCTTCTGATATGCAACACTTCCACCGAGGAAACCTTTCCCCTCAGAACTGCAACACTTGTATTGGAGAAACTTTTCCATTTAGAGCTGCTTGTAAAGCCAACATCATCTAGTTAGAAAACATGAAGTGTTTTCACTAAAATCTGGAACTAAGCAAGCTCCCACTACATTTATATTTCCATATTCTCTCCACTCCTATTTAATACAGTACTTTAGGTCTTATGTTGAGCAACAAGGCAAGGAAGGGAAATAAAAGAGATACAATAGAGTAATGAAAAAGTCAAAGAATTTGTATTTGCAAATAACACAATTCTCTATATAAGAGACACGGAAGATCCATCAGAAAACTTCCAGAGCTGATAAACACTTTACTTTTAGCAAAGTATCAAGATACAAAATTAAAGCAGAAAATCAATGGTTTTCCTGTATACCAATGACATACTGTGAAAGAAATCAGGGAAACAATCCCAGTTAACATTAGCCTAAAAGTGTGCCATGAGACAACTCTAACAAAAAACTGAAGACTTTCACAATGAAAACCTTAAGATACTGAAGAAAGGAATTGAAGAGATGTGTCAGACCCAACAACTCCAGTGGAGCAATCTCTGCGGGGGAGGTGAGTTTTAAAGATAAGAAAGATAGAAAAAAGATACATAGACAAGAGATAGATTTGGAAGGACTGCTAGTCAATACTGCAGCAGCAGCCAACAGTCTGGAGTTTATTTTTCATAGCCTTTTTATACCCCACAGTACCATGGGAAGCAAAGACGTAAGTTAACAGAAACAATTGCTGAAATACACATAGGATATCTGTTCTTATCCAGAAGCCTCCTGTTCCTTCCTCTAAGGTCAATAGAATGTTGAGTCTCAAGTGTACCTACCCCTATCATTCCATGCCTCGGTAGACCATGAAATCTGCCAACAGATCCTGACTAGCCTTCACTATGCCCCCCCTCTCTTTCTTTCTATGTCTTTTTGTCTCTCTTTCTCTCTCTCCTTCAGAGAAGCAGGCAAATGGTTGCCGACAAAGAGGATAGCAGAACTCGATCATGCTCATGGATCCAAGGATTGATATGGTAATAATGGCTCTCCTACTAAAGTTAATAAACAGATTCAATGAAGTTCTCATCAAAATCCCAAATAAATCTTCTAACAGAAATTTTAATATCAAATGTAAAATCCACATGGAAACACGCAAAATCCCAAGGAAAGTGAAAACATTCCTCAATAATTAAAGAACTGCTGAAAGCGTTACTGTCCCTTATTTCAAGTTAAACTACAGAACTATAGTACTAAAACCAGCATGGCACTGACATAAATATTGACAAACTGATCAATGAAATAGAAAGAGGGCTTATATTTAACCCATACTTCTACAGGAACCTTTAAAAAAATAGGGCAACAATACATATTGAAAAATCAACAATATATTTAACAAATCTTATTGGTTAAACTAGGGAGCTACTTGTAGGAAGATGAAACAAGATCTTTATTTTGTACCCTAAAATTCAATGCCAAATAAATCAAGAACCTCAACATAAGACCTGATAATATTATTTTGCAAGAAGAAAAATAGTATGCTTCAACTCATAGGAACAAGTAACAACTTTATGTGTATATCTCTAATCACACAGGAATTTGACTCTCAACTGACAAATTATACTTCATGAAATGAAAAGGCTTCTGTACAGCAAAGGACACCATCAGATAAATGCATAAGCAGCCTATAGAATGGGCTACACCAGATATACAGAGGATTCCTGTCTATAGTGTACAAATAATTCAAAATATCAAACACAGAGGAAATGAGCAATGATATTTAAAAAATAGGTTATTAAACTTAGAGGACTTTTAAAAGAAACTAATTACAATAGATATTATATATATATATTCAATGTTCAATATTCTTAGCCATCTTAGAAATGCAAATTAAGCCTACTTTGAGGTATTTATCTGATCCAAGTCATTCTGCTTAAGTCCTCAAAACCCCACAATCTGACCCCCCCAAAAAACAAAACCAGGCAAGAAGAACTGGAACAGATATGGGAAAATAGAAATTAATTCATTGTTATTAGGAGTGCCAACTGTTAGGGCTGGAGAGATGGCTCAGTGGTTAAGGAGTGCCAACTGTTGCACTCATGATGGAAAGCAATACAAAGATTTCTTTTAAAAGGCAGAAATAGATCTATCATATGGTTCTGTTATATTATTTCTGGACATATACCCCAAATACATGTCTAGTACAAAGATATTTGCTTATCTATTTCACAACTGCTCTGTTGACAATATCTAAGAAAGGAAAATAGCCCAGATATCCATCAACTGAAGAATGAATAATAAAAATGCTATATATATACACAATGTAAACTTTTAGCTAAAAATTTAAGTAAAAATATTATTTACTCAGTACTTTTAAAATTTAGCTCTTCTTTTAGTAAGAATCATTTTTTCTACAAAATATCAACATAAAATTATTACAAAAGAAAGTATGAAAATCATAAGGAATATTTAAATTTATGGAATCTAACTATAACAATAATTCCAAATCCACTGCTCTTTGTATCAATATGGAGCTTTTGGTAAAAAGATGGGAAGTAAATGGTTTAGGCTATGCATTCTGTCATGATTATTCAACTACCTCATTGTAGAAGCAAAGGAAAAACAACAGGATATAAATGAGTGGCATTGTTTTTCTCTAGTGTGGATTTATTTATAAATTCAAATAGATGACCTTATTTGGTTTTCAGTTCATATATCACTGTCTGATGAAGACCCATAACTAAAAAGAAAATACAAAATTAGACTTTTTCCTTTAAGTCCTAATAGTATTAAATCTACAGGCTAATATTTTAAAATGCAAGAAAAAATATTTGAAACAAAAAATGATACTACATGCTGTTCTTTTAAAATAATAAAACTTGCTTTACTCATGTCGAATAAGAGTCTCTTTGGCAGAAAAATTTAAGACTTGACAGTAGAAGTAAATGCTTAGTTGGAAGCTATATAATTTAAAACTGAGTACAGCTAATAGCATAGTTTAATAGATGAACACATGTGTACATAAATAACAGAAATGGGCCATCATAGTGGGACATGTTAGAGAATTTTCTCAGTAAGTGACAGATGGGACAGATGCTAACTTAATAAGGCTATAAAAGATTTCAGAGCACAACATTAATTTAAAAGATTATATGTGTTAACTTGACCCCAACAACTAGGGAATTAGTATACATTCTTAAGCACTCATAGAATAATTTCAGAATTATAAGAATTATTAAAAAATAAGCCCAAGAAATTTCAAATCTTAGTATGTTAAGCACTATAATACTACAAGTTAGAACATAATAAAGTATGAAAAATTATGGGAAATGCATATATTTGGTACAAAAGTTATAAGAATACACCAAGTGTTTAAAGTAGAATTAGAAAATGCTTCATTATTAAGAAAAAAAATGTGTACTATTTTAAATTGTGTATGTGGGGGAGTATGAATATATCTATGTGTATGTGTCACATGTATTATTACAGGTGGCCATAGAACCAAGAAGAGGTAATTGGATCTCCTCAAGTTGAAGTTGTAGACAGTTGTGAACCATCCAGTGTGGGTGCTAGGAACTGAAAGTAGGTCTTCTGCAAGACTCATGTTGTCAGCCCTAGCAAATACTTCAAAACTAGCAATGACTGACTAGGGTGAAGCCTAATGTTATACCATTTACATTTCAGGTCAACCTAGGAAATACCTTGTCACTAAATGAAGGGCCATGAAGATATATGGGCAAATAACTAAAACTAATCATAAAATAAAATTTGAGACCCTGGCTTCAATATCTAGCACTGTAAGAAATAAATACCAGTGATGTAAAATTAAGCAATAAGTAAGTTGTAATAGAACAAAAATTAAAATTATACTTCAACACAAAAATACAAGAAAAGCCTGAAGTCATCAAATTTTTGAGTTTTCATGTTTAAAAGTAAGATTAGAATAATTGTTGAAAAATAAGTTGCAAGAAGAAAATAACCAATAAATGAGCATTGACTCTTAATGTATGAATGTTTCAGTGGTCAAGTTCATCAAAACCAGAAGTTGTTTCTTTGACATGACTGTCTTGGTCTTCAATCTAAAAAAAACAAACAAATAAAAAAGCCAAAGACAGGATGGATGGATGTTTTTAGTAGGGGGTGGGTCTGATGGAAAGCAATGCACAACTGAAGACACTGAAGAGGGAAATAAACAAGAGGTTGTTCTATTCGATCACATACAGAGTAGAATGATTCATATGGAAAACCTTGTCAGAAGCTGCAAAGTACATCACAGTATAATGGTTCCTGAGAGGAGAATGAAGAAGAAGAGGCATATATCTAGGCTCCTATTGTCCATTTACATAAGGTTAGTAGTTTCATTCACTCTGCTTCCTCTAAAAGGAATCTTTGGAGTCATAAAGGTAGGTGCAAAGAACGGTTACCCAAAGGAATCATGAGGTTGAGTTTAATTAAATTGGCCAGTTCCCACATAGGATTTGTCATTGCATCAGCTAGAAAATGATGGCTACTGGCTCTAGAAGCATTTGAACTCAAGACACTAAAGTGAACTATCTTAGATAAAAATATATGATTTTTTTGCTAACAAATTCTTAAAAGAAAGGTGAAATGAATGCTATTAAAACTTTGTGAAAATAAATTTGAAAATAAAATAGTGACTTCCTTTAGAAAGAAAATACAATAATATAGAAAATAGAAATAATATAGAAATATAAAATAGAGAAAATTTATCATGGTGTTAATATGTGGAATAAAATGAGAAGAATATTAGCCAGGTATGGTGATGCATGTTTATTTAATGCTAGTACTTGGCAAGTTAAGTCAGAACAATCATGAATTTCAGGTCAACCTAGGAAATACCTTGTCACTAAATTAAGGGCCATGAAGATATATGGGCAAATATCTAAAACTAATCATAAAATAAAATGAAACTATATTATTAAATTAAAATGTACATATAGATAAAGAAACTAAAAGGAGAATATGAGATGCAAAAACAAGGAGAAGAGATGAATAGACATGTGACAAAAAAATAGCAGTTTTATAGAGTGGAGAGTTGATCACAGCACTCTGATGGGAAAGGAAGAAGAGGGAAACAGCCAAAACAAATTCTGTATGAAAATGTGATAATGAAATCTAATGTTGTATGTGCAACCTGAAAACGAAGATCAAAAAATCATAAATAGAAAGAAATGCATAACACATTGTAATCCAAAAGAGACAATTGAAAGAAAGTGTGAATGTAAAGTTGTATAAGCTTTGGAAGTTATAAATTTATTGTTAACCTATAGTAAGTTAAATTGTTTTTAATTTATTTAATTGTTTAAACAATTTTTAAAAATTAGGAAGTATGTTGGTTTGAATAAGAATTTCCCCCATAGGCTCATATATTTGAATGCTTAGTCACTGAGGAGTGGCACTATTTGAAAAGATTAGAAGGATTAGATGTGGCCTTGTTGGAGGAAGTGTGTCATGGGAAGTAGACTATGAGGTTTCAAAAGCCCATAGGAAAATACCACCCTCTCTTTTCTCCCTCTCTTCCCCTTTCTCTCAGCCTGTGTATCAGTATGTAGCTCTCAGTTCCTGCCCCAATAGCATTTGCATCACCATGCTCCCTGGTATTATGCCTGTGGACTGAATGTCTGAAACTGAAAGCAAGCACCCAATTAAATGCTTTCTTCTATAAGCATTGCCTTGGTCATACTGTCTCTTCACAGCAATAAAGCAGTGATCAGGACAGAAGGTATAAATCCAACAAGTTAATTAAGAAGTCAATTGAAATACAATAATTCTTGAAAAGGTCAAAAGCAAAGAAAATGTCCAGATTGTAGATATAAGCATTATATATAAACATTATATATAACTATAATTATAATAACTACACACAGTATAAATATTCAAATTAAAAAGCAAACAGGTTTTCAGGCTAGGTTGAGACAAAGAGACGGAACTACGTGCAACTTTCAAGCAGTAATAAGAGAACTCAAAAAACACCAATTGTAAAAACAATAGAAAGGGTGCAATTGTAAAGAGAAATCCAAATACTTTTGGTTTTCTTATACTAACATAACAACAAGCATATTTTATTTAAGAAAAATTGCTAACTTTTCATTTAATATATCCTCTAAATATATAAACCAAAATATAAGAAGATAATAATTTGACAAATACACAAACATACCATGTTAGTTTAGTATACGGTTTTTCCATAACTATGACACAGGCAATAAAATTTAAAGACAAGCAACAAAACTTTTTAACTTCAGATAGTGGAATGTCTGGAATGTTACCTATTGACATGACAGAAGTATACAAACTTTCTCACTTGACACAGAGTATTCAAGACAATATAACTGACCAGGTACTAAATGTCAAAATGATTCAAAGTACACTTTCTGTCCAGGAAACTAAACTAGAGGTTAATTCTAAAACTGGGATTTGAAACATTTAGTAAGCAAGCAATAATACTGAAATTTCTACATAACTCACATATGCAAACATAAATTATAATAAAGATGAGGAATGGTTTAACTAATTTATAGAGAAAATATGTCACCATACTCTGTGTAATAGTTTTAAGACCATTTAATTGGAATTTTTGAGTAATGTACATTAATTACAGTTGCCAAAATACTCTCCAAGAGAAAGTAGGAACACTGAATTAAAAACAGTGACTTCTGTCCATGGAATCAGTTTGGAAAAACCTGTGGAGACAGAATTCTCTCTCTCTCTCTCTCTCTCTCTCTCTCTCTCTCTCTCTCTCTCTCTTTCTTTTTCTTTTTCTTTTTTTTAATTGGATATTTTCTTTACTTTCATTTCAAATGTTAACCTTTTTCTCAGTCCTCATAACCACCACCCTGAAACTCCCTATTCCATTTCTCCTTCCCTGATTCTATGAGGGTATTCCCCCATCCACTGACTCACTCCTGCCTCCCCATCCTTAAAATCCCCTATACTGGGATATCAAACCTTCACAGGACCAAGGGCTTCTCCTCCCATTGATGCCCAACAAGACCATCCTTTGCTATATATGCAACTAGAGCCATGGGTCCCTACATGTGTACTCCTTGGTTGGTGGTTTAGTCCCTGGGAGCCCTGGGGGGGGGGTGGTCTGCTTGGTTGATATTATTGTTCTTCCTATGGGATTGCAAACCCCTTCAGCTCCTTCAGTCCTTTCTCTAACTCACCCATTGGGGACCCCATTGGAAACCCCGTGCTTAGTCCAATGGTTGGGTGTGAGCATCCTCCTCTGTAATTGTCAGTCTCTGGCAGAGCCTCTCAGGAGACAGTTGTATCAAGCTTCTGTCAGCATGCACTTTTTGGCATCCACAGTAGTGTCTGGGTCTGATGGCTGTATATGGGATGGATCCCCAGGTGGGGCAGCCTTTGGATGGCCTTTCCTTCAGTCTCTGCTCCACACTTTGTCTCCAAAATTGCTTTCACAAGTATTTTGTTCTCCTTTCTAAGAAGGACGGAAACACCCACAATTTGGTCTTCCTTTTTCTTGAGCTTCATGTGGTCTGTGAATTGTATCATGGGTATTGCGAGCTTTGAGGCTAATATCCACTTATAAAGGAGTTCATACCATGTGTGTTATTTCATGATTGTGTTACCTCACTCAGGATGATATGTTCCAGTTCCATCCATTTACCTAAGAATTTCTCGAATTCATTGTTTTTAATAGCTGAGTATTGTATAAATGTACCACATTTTCTGTATCCATTCTTCTGTTGAAGGACATTTGGGTTCTTTCCAGCTTCTGTCTATTATAAATGAGGTTGCTATGAACATAGTGGGGCATGTGTCCTTGTTATATGTTGGAGAATCTTCTGGGTATATTCCCAGGAGTGGTATAGCTGGGTTCTCAGGTAATAGTATGTTCAATTTTCTGAGGAACTGATTCCCAGAGTGGTTGTACCAGCTTGCAATCACACCAACAATGGAGGAGTGTTCCTCTTTCTCGACACCCTTGTCAGCATCTGCTGTCACCTGAGTTTTTTATCTTAGCCATTCTGACTGGTGTGAGGTGGAATCTCAGGGTTGTTTTGATTTACATTTCCCTGATGACTAAGGATACTGAACATTCTCCAGGTGTTTTTTGTCCATTTGGTATTCCTCAGTTGAGAATTCTTTGTTTAGCTCTAAATCCCATTTTTTAATAGAGTTATTTGGTTCTCTGGAGTCTAACTTCTTGAATTCTTTATATATATTAAATATTAACCCTATATTAGATGTAGGACTGGTAAAAGTATTTTCCCAATCTGTTGGTTGCTGTTTTGTCCTATTGACAGTCCATTGACTTATAGAAGCTTTGCAATTATATGAGATTCCATTTGTCGATTCTTGATCTCAGAGCACAAGCCATTGGTGTTCTGTTCAGGACCATGTGCCCATGTGTTCAAGGTTCTTCCCTACTTTCTCCCCTACTAGTTTCAGTGCATCTTTTTTATGTGGAGGTCCTTGAGTCACTTGAACTTGGGCTTTATACAAGGAGATAAGAATGCGTTGATTTGCACCCTTCTATATGATGACCTCCAGTTGAACCAGCACCATTTGTTGAAAATGCTGTCTTTTTTCCACTGGATGGTTTTGGCTCCTTTGTCAAAGATCAAGTGACCATAGGTTTGTGGGATCATTTCTGGGTCTGCAGATGATATGATAGTATACTTAACTGACCACAAAATTTCCACCAGAGAACTCATAAAGGTCAGAAACAACTTCAACAAAGTGGCTAGATATAAAATTAACTCAAACAAATTATTAACCTTCGTATAGTCAAAGGATAAACAGGCTGAGAAAGAAATTAAGGAAACAACTCCCTTCACAATTGTCACAAATAATATAAAATACCTTGGTGTGAAACTAACCAAGCAAGTGAAAGATACTTATGACAAGAACTTCAAGTCTCTGAAGAAAGAGATCAAAGATGATCTCAGAAGATGGAAAGATCTCCCATGGTCATGGATTGGCAAGATTAATAAAGAAATAATGGCCATCTTGTGGAAAGCAATCTATAGAATAACTTCTAGGGGCATCGCCATCCCTGACCTCAAGCTGTTTTACAGAGCAATAGTCATAAAAACGTCATAGAATTGGTACAGAGACAGGAAGGTACATCAATGGAATAGAATTGAAGACAGTATTCTTTTCCAAAGGGAAACTGCCTACGATGCTATAATGAAAGAGAGATCAACATGAAGGGAATCTAGCAACTATGGATGAAGTTGTCACATCATGCTGTGGATATTGGGATTTTTCTCATGAAGCAACGATTCAGTGCAAATTAACGTTTGCATTAAGTCAGAAAATAGTGGTTTGAACACTTGGAAAATCAATTCTAAATGCAGAGTTCAGGATGTATTAAAAGGACTAGCTGATTTGAATGTAGTCAGGGAGAAAATTAATTTAGTGGTTATTGGAATGCAGAGCAAAAAGCAACATCAGGAAATGTATCTTCAATGTAGAGAGAGTACTAGGTGGCGTGTTGGGTCCTGAGGGAAGGAGTAGGTGAGGAAAAGCAATTTTCTTCCCAATTTATTAAGTGGATATTAATTCAGCTTGCATGAAAGAGACTAGAAGGAGACTTTGGCTCCATTTTAGAACTAGTACAGTATACTGGTAATAGAGTCATTTGGGGGAGGTTAAGATCTTTATTAAAACTTACAAGGGTTATTACTTGCAAATGAAAATTTAGTTTTCTTCAAGGGAATCACCCTGGGGAAACAAACTGCTTTTAAGCGTAGGCTGCATGTCTAGCAGTAGATGGCCAACAGAAACCAAACTCAACAATGTTTTTGGAAGGTCCTTGTCTTGTAATGTCATGTCAGGGCTTTTCCTTTCCTTATTTTATTTTTTTTTAATTTTGTCTTAATTTTGTCTTTTTAATTTTGTCTTTTTAATTTTGTCTTACTGTTTATTTTTCTTCTCTCATTCTATCCCACAGGTACTTTGTCCATATACTATGGCTTCCAGTTTAGTATTTTTATGGGATTCCTGAGTGTGTAAAAGAGTGTGTTTCACATTTTTATTTGTGTCTTATGTCTTTTCTTGGGTTCCATTTTTAAAAAATACTTCTTTTCTTCTTGTTTTTCTTCTTCCTCTTGTTCTTCTTCTTTCTACTTTGTTCTATTATAATATCTCTTTGAAGACTGTTTTCTAATGAAATGAAGTGGATTCAAACATAGGGGGAAGGTGAGGAGGAACTGGGAAGAGTAGAGGGATGGGGAAACAATAATTAGGATATTTTATGTGAGAAAAAAATCTATTTTTAATAAAAGAAAATAATAAGTTGAGGAAAAACTTACTAATTTTCAACATATATTTCTTAAATTTCCATCAAAGTTATAAGTTATATGAAGTTTTAAAAAACACACATGGTGCCAGGATGTGGTGGTGCATGCTTTTAATTCCAGCACTTTGGAGGCAGAGGGAAGAGGATTTCTGAGTTCGAGGCCAGCCTGGTCTACAGAGTGAGTTCCAGGACAGTCAGGGCAATACAGAGAAACCCTGTATCGAAAAACAAAAAACAAAAACAAAAACAAAACTCACACACATGGGTTATTGATTATGTGTGGATGGATTCTATCAATTCAGGAAATGACACCACCAGAGAAAACACAGAAATTGACATGCACACCAGGGAATGCACAGTGTGATACTTATATTTGTCAACTCCAGAGAGACAAGAATCTGGGCAGGCCTGGGAGGAATTACCTTGAATGTGCTAATTGGAGTAAGAAGATACTCTACTCCATTGTGGGTGTCACCATTCTCTAAGCTGTTATCTCAGACTGAATGAAATTGTAAAAATTGATTGAGTACAAATACTCATCACTCTCTGCTTTCTGCATGCACCTGTAATATACTTTATCATCATATTTTCCTGTCATGACTCATAGGCATTTCAACATAGCAGTTGGAAAATAATCAAGACATAGTGAGAGAATCTGAGAATTTCATGGGTATCAGAGAATATTCAGATAAATATACATTATGGACATTTAAAAGGAGAATTAGTCCATTTCATTACTATGACAATACTACTCTCATTTCTTTTATCCCTTTTCTGATACTACATAACTAATATAATTTCAGGATAATTTCATAAATATAATTACTTATATTCAAAGAATAGGATTTGGAACACAGATATCCATTATGTGAATCACTTACTGATCATGTAATTGACCAAAATGATCAGTATTTGAAACAGTCACTGGAAAAATTAACATGTAATTGCTTAGAATATACATAGAAAACAATCAGCTATGTTATCAATATTCACCAATTATTCATTCAGCTAGTGAGCATCTCTTTCACAAAGCTAAACATGCTAATTGATGTTCTGTCTGAGACTAGTATGTCTAGTTCATATTAACTTCAATAAACATGGAAGCATAGGTAAGCTTAAAACTTGAGTGTGCCAACTGAACCTAAAATTCCCAGTGTAGCCATTCTCTTCTTAGCTTTGAATTTGTTCTGATACTGAAATTTTAGAAACATTTTCATTGTAACTAATTAAGACAATACCAATCTAAAAGTACACCATATGCTTGTGCAGAGAATAATAAAAACAATATCCTCAATTCATTTACATATCAGATAGCCTTACAGAAAAAAATGGAACTTAATTGAAAATATGTACAAATTTCTATCCTATAACTATTGTAGAAAATCTTTGGCATATCTTAATATGCTCACCAACAGCAAACAAACAAACATAGAGGAAAGGGGATGTATTCTAGTAATAGCTGAAGAACAATGAGATAATATAAATTTAAGTACCCTGGTAATATTTATGGCAACAATTTGATCTCTTATTGTTGGGTATCCGAGCAACAAAAAATTAAAATACTGATTGCAATATACAATTGGTTTATTAAAAATGCCACTTCAGGGATTTATTTTCCCTCTCAGGATTTAATGTGAACTTTCCTCTGATTGTTATTCAGGCCACCAAGCTTTGGGGGATAATCAGTTCATTATCTGGGCTTAAGAAGTGACCCTCATATCACCTTCTCTGTTTGGTTTTTTAAAGGTCATGATGCAAATGTGCATGCTTTGCTCCCAGATGAGCCAAGGAGATGGCCTGACATCTGACATAGCCTGTGATTCTGTGACAAGTTCTCCTCTCCTTTCACAAAGAAAACCCTCAAGCTAGAGAAGTGTGTATAGCAAATGTACAAAATGCACAAGCAGAGAGAGTTGGAGTTGCACCGAGAAACAAACACAGTTAGATGGGATAACAGGTCATTTCTCCATACTAACAACAAGATATTATAAATCGCCATTTAATACAAGAAAACACCCTTAAAGTTCCCAATAGCTGCACATGGCTTTCATAAATATTCAAAACATGACCCACTTATCTCAACCCACAGAACAAATTCAACAGGAGTAATCTCTGTCATCAAGAAACATAACCTATTATACATCTTCTCAGCTGATGAGAGGAAATACAGAAGTGATATCAGTGAAATGAGAATGGACACCACATTCTCTGACCTAGTCATACCACTGACTTTATCTATAATGACAAAGAAAGCTATCGCAGTTATTTATATATTCATACCCTCAAACCTGCAACCACCAATTGCCTCCAAAAAGCATTCATATACGCTAAGTAACTCTCTTATCTATTTTATCAAAGTTATTCTACAGAATGCCTTTTTGCTTCACAATAAAAAAAGAAATAGTTTTTCTTTAGCATTAGCAATAAAGTAATACTAATATACTTGTGCCAGAATTGATTGGATCCAGAAGCAATTGCAAGCATGAAGAAACAAATAGATGCAATCACAATAGCAAGATGTGAAGATAGTAGGAAGTTATCTAAAAGGGGATTCACTGTCTCAATGTTTTTAAAAAATGTTCCCATGGATATGAAAATAATTTAATAGAGAATTAGAGATAGATTATGTATGCTTTAAAAATTACTGTGAACTATTTTATCTACTATTTTAAATGGTATAAAGAAAATTATTACAAACTTTATATACGTACCTTAGTCCATCTTAAGAAACAACATTTTAGAAAACCTAATTTAGGTTTTCCCTTTGCTCTAGTATCATCCTTATTGTTACTATCATCACTCCTGAACCAAGAGCTATCTTGGATTGGCATTTATTATGTTCTTTCATTTCTGGATGTTATATACCATTCTGTTGTTCTGTTTTTTAACCATGAACATTTTAAAACTATATGATCAGTAACAATGATAACACATACATGAGTATATGTAGGAGGAACTAAGGTGGGAGGAGTAAGGAGAGGAAGAGAAGGAGTAAGGAGAGGAAGAGGAAAAGGAAGAGGATGAGCTAGTGAGAGCAGAGATGTAGGAGGATGAAGAGTCACACAGGTATGGAGAGCAGTCTCAGGTAACTACTTTTATTTAGGTTAGCTAATTGGGAAACAACTCTCTTTGTATGGGCATATTGTTATTAAGTTTTACCAAACATATAAAGACTTTGATTAATCTTTAAGCATTAGAGTCTCATTTTTTTCTACTGGGCTCGAGTAGGTGGAATACCCAATACCCAGCCTTGCAGAGACAGCGTGGATTATTGGCAGAGCCATCTCCCACCCTGGTGTCTCATGGGTGGCAGGGCTGGTGTTTCTGGCTGGTCGTTTCTAACTGTGGCACACACATGGCCTCTGGCTGAGAAACATTGCGGCTGAGTTAGGCAGAACCGCAGCAGCTTAGTCGACTTCACCGGTGGCCGCTTTATTAAATAATTACTTCCACAAACATATAAACATATACATCTTAGTTTTTCTAAGACAAATATACTTGTAACCAACTGACATAACATTATATCATAGTAAAAACATAATATTTATAAATATGCTTCATGGTAAAAGGGGTAAAAGGACTAAAGCAATTGCTAAGTGCTTAAGAGCACTGGCTACTTTTACAGAGAACCTGGGTTCAGTTTTCAGCACTCACATGACAGTTAAAACTGTCTACAACTTCAGTTCTAGGGCATGTGGACTTCTCTTCTGGCTGACACAGCCTTAGAAATACATGTAATGCACCATCATTCAGGCAGGCAAAACACCAAGACTCATAAAATAAAAATGAAGATGGAATAAACCTCTTTCTATTCAGTTCTATAAAAGTTTGCTGATTGTTGAAGTCAGATATTTTTTAGAAGTTTCCAGCAGATCATTATGATTGGTTAAATAAAGATACTAGCAAGTACAAGAAAGTATGCTAGATATTTTCTATTTAAAAGTAGGTATTTAGTTTGCTATACATGACTATAAAAGACTATGAGACAATGTCATTCCTTCTATTAAAGGAAAGGCCCCTTTGAATATTAAGTCCCAGAAAACATCATGACATTTCGAGGTTCTGTGAAGAGCCTTTCAGCACTTTTCTTCTTATTTATTTTTCAGCATTTTTAGCATTTTTCTTCTTATTTATTTTTGTGTCCTTTTGACCTCTCATATCAGATCCCATGACACTTGTCTTTGCTGACTCACCAAGGACAAGGAACTAAAAAATTCCAGCATGTTCCTCAGTGTCATTATTAGAGTCATTTTCTCAGAGTTATTTCTAAAATTGTATGTCCCAACTGTTTTCCTCCTTAAGATACATTTATGCCAGGCTAAAACTTATACAGATTCATCTTTTTGATGCCTTAGGTTCAATGTAGGTAAGTAGAAACTCTTATGGGAGTGATACTGCCAACAAAATCAGTTTTTTTATAGGTTTTTATTACATAATAATTACTATATAAATATAGAATACCCATCTTATCAAGTTTACAACTCTTTGTTTTCTCACTTTTGAAGCAATATTGTATTTTAGGTGAATACAACTTACCTCATCCTGATTGAGTAGGATAAGTCCTTTTTGATATTTTTAAGAGGGTCAGTTTAACTCTACCAATTTAAAATGAATCACTGGGAATTATCCAAACAATAATAAATGTCCCTTCTGTGCAATATGAGTATGGTACCTTAACATAATTAGAAATGAGTTTCACTGAGGACAAATTAGATCTTTCTTGTGTTCTATTTCTAATCCTATTCTAGCACTATTACATGACTGTTAAATAAAAGAACATGAACATAAAAGACGGAGCATGGGAGAAAAGTGGGCTGTGGGAAGAATTATTTTTTTGATGTATGAGTGACACTAGGCTGAATGCCTTTGCTAACAGTCCAAAAATCTATGCCTTAAAGCAGCAAGAATTTATTTCTCTGAGAATATGCTTCAGGTATGGGCCGCTCTCTAGGGTAGCTGACCTGTATTTGATAGCTCAGCAAATTTTGTGTTGACTACCACTACTACAAAGACATAGCAATTGTTCCATCAGTCCACTTAAAAGTGACATCTCTGTATTCTCTTTGTGTATCATTAGTCATAACATGTCACTTGACTACTTTTTATTTTGAGTAAGTACAGTCCTAATTTGTGCATAGGAGGTTAACTGAGGACATGGTAAATAGTACCAGGGTCTTCAATTCCAGGTTTCAGTGACCTGGCTGTTAATATTTATAGACAGAGCTAGGGCTCAGGAGAGTGAAAACAAAGCAGGACTAGGTACCAATCAGCTACTCCCACTCCATGTCAATCAAATTCAAATGTCACTTGCTAGTGATGTTTTCTGAATATTCCACACACTCTTTGTTCTGTCTTCCTGCAGCATGTTGCTAATATGGCACCAAGTTATGCTGACGTCTTGCTTTCCTCCCCGTAACACAGAAAATAAACCTTGCAAACTTTGAGTTTCAGTGTGCAGCACTGAAATACCCAATATATAGACACAATGCCCAGTATATAGAAGTTACTAAGATCATTAAATATAGAAAGTATAATGAAAGGAAAGTAAGGGAAGAAGGAAGAAAACTAAGAAAAAAGAATTTATGAAAGATGTCCCAAGGCAATGACAGAAGCTCTGTAGGTGTGTTACTATCTTTAGAACTCCTACATACAATAACTTGAAAGCATGTTTACTTAATGTTAGTATGCATACTGAGTTTACTGAATAATAGTAAGTCTACTTTTAACAAGGCTTATATTGAAGACCACTGTTTGGCTTATCTCTTGCAGGTAGATATGGTGAAATGATTAAGTGCTTGTCAATGTGAGTAAAGAGGAAGTAATACAAATAACTTCCTGATCATTGTTTATAAGTTAGTTTCTGTGCATTCCCCTGTTCTCTTCTGCCCACTAGTATTTCAGGGACAAAGATTTGAAAAACAGAATGGAACTTGTATGTTAAAGATAACACAGCAAGAAAGAACTTAGCTCCCTTCAGTCCCAGCTATCAAATGTAGCTATGTATTATCCTACTTTTAAGCAATTACTAAATGAACTGTATATTTTCCAATGAGAGCAATTACGTAGTCTATCTCATCAGACAACTAAGCTCACAGAATTAGCAATAGCTTACAGTTCTTATGTGTGCATGTATACATGTACACAATCTTTTTTGTTCAAATTCTAAGGCAGAAATGTTGGAAAATATAGTTGTATGAAAGAGTAGAAACAATTCCTATAGTTATTGAATGAGAAAAGGCACAATAGATAGCAGAAATCAACATCAATTTCATATCATGTCACAGCTGTGAAAGTATAAAACAGCTACATAATCAAATTAGAGTCTCAGAGATAACCATTCAATTAAAGCCTGAGTTACCTGCTCAAAATTACTAATGATAAATTCCAAGTTAAAATCAATGAGTTGTTGGGCTTTGATTTTGATCAAATCCAAAGTCATTGCATCCATAGATATGTCTACATGATGCATAATTCTGTCCAATATTCTATTAGCATATACAAAATTACATTAAGACTATCCTCATATTTATAGTCCTACATATTTCAAAATTTGTGTAAAAACAGTTACAGCAATTATGATTCATTAAGAAAAAAATTAAGCTCTCTTCAAACCTCTAAGAAGACACAATTTCTTATTATTAGTATTTAATATATTTCAAAACTAGCCAGCAGCATTAGGAAAATTTGTTGACTGTCTTTTGAAGTCCATTTATGTGGACATACAGAAGAGCAGTTCTAGTAAGAGATTAAGAACAGGAAGTCTGTTAAAAATCCATATCCAACAAACACAGAAATGACAAACCTCACACAATCTCTAAAAGTTGAAAGAAGGGGAAAGAGTAACAAAAACATCCACAAAAGGAAGAAAATATCCAAAGGGAAAACTGAGAAAAAAACCTTCTTCATCCCCCAAACCCTAAATTTTTGAGTTCCTTATTCAGCAAATGGGAAGATTCAGGGGGCAACCTAAGTCACATAGGGCGCTGCATGCAGCATCATCTACAACCTGTTCCATATTTATCACAGCCGACATGGCCAAGTCAGATTTATTTTCAGATAAACATGAGCTAAGGGAGAGAAATGATTTTCAAATGCTAAGACCCAAATCTGTTATTTTTCTTCAGAAGGATTGAAAGCATCTTAGGGGGCTACTGCTAGTGTTCACTTGCTTTCATGGTTAAGAGAGTTCAAGTAATCCTTTCTGATTCTGTGTCAGGAGAAAAAGTAACAGAATCAGATAGTGTAATTAAGAACTTTTTCTCTCCAAAGGAACTAAATGAAAAAACAGGGGAGAAAGGTTCTGGAGTTTTACGGCAGAGTATTGGCAAGCAAAACATTGTGCTTGTGCACATTCTGTGTTTTGGGAATGGAAAATCCTTAATTTTCAGTCATTCTATTATACTATGTAGGAGGTTCAGACAAGAACATGAATACATCTATGAAAGGATTAACTAATACTACAATGCTTTGCTTTTAAAAACTACTTTTAAATAATAAGAAAAATCATTTTGTAGTGTTTATTGTCAGTTATTATATAGACAATTTTAATTTGGTGTTATTTTAGACAAATCAAACTCAATGATAAAATGTCTTGACTCCAATCTTGCTTCTTTATTAAAGACATCAGAGATCATTTTCTGTAAAACATATTCTGACATAGCAACTAATATTTACCTTGCTTGTGTGCCTTTCTCCTATACTATACCAATGAAGGAGAAAACCCTGAGGATTTCTGCTTGTTTACACAAAAGCACTGAAGCACAGAGTATTGGTGGAAGTCATTAATGATTCATAGGTGTTTTATGCTATAGTCTAAATAATGAGCCCCTAAAGATTTCCACACCTCACTGTTGGAAACCTACAACCATGTAACTTTAAATGGAAAGAAAAACTTCACAGTCAGGAGTAAAGATCTGGGATGGAGGAGATTGTCTTGGATTGCCTGGGTGGGACTACTAGGGTTTGAATTCATGAATCCTTTTGAAAGTCAGAGGTTGAAACTCAGGGTTCCTGGAGCTGAAAGTCTATTAATTATCCATCTTTGAGAGTGAAATTTGAGTCATTTCTAGTTTTGTCCTTCTTCATCTTCTCCAACATCAGGATAAAGCAGAATAGGTCATTTCAGGGTCTGAGATCAGCCTTCATGAGACACAGAATCAGCAGTCATGACATGTTCAGCCATTGGAGGTGTGAGGGGTCAATTCGTTTAGTTTATAAGTTATGCAGTATAAGGTGCTTTGTTACAGAATAGGAATTATTTGGAGCAGGGTCTGAATGAGGTCCATACTAGAAGGAAGATGAATGTAGGCAGAAATTTTTCTTAATCTTCTTTAATAAGGGTTCAAGGTCTCCTCTAGCCCACCACTGACCAAGGTAGTAGAAGAGAAAAGTTATTAAGACATGGAGTAAGTAGATCTGTTTAGAAATAGTTCCTTGGGGGCAAGTTCCAATCTTTGTTCTCAGGATATCAGCAATTCAGTCTAGTAGCAAACACCAAATACAAACCCACAGCTGTAGTCTAGTCCTCGGGGCAGACACCTTACGCAAACCAGCAGCTCTATGTAGTTCAATCCACAGGAACCTTCAAGGACAATTCAAGCCAAAAGAAACAACAAGGCTTGTCAACCAGCCTGAGACCACAGAAGTAATAAGATGCTGTAGGAACTTCACAAGAAGTTCTTTGATAAGTTTCTCTCTACGGTGTCACCACAAGTGGAGCTCAGCAATCTAATACATAAAGCCAACCAATACATGTCTGTCATTAACAAAGAATAGTGAAGAGGAGCAAAGCAAGCCAATGCTCAAGCTCCCACTGTCTGTGAGGTTATATTTATATTCCTTCTGAATATCATGAGTGTCTGCTTTAGCAAAACATTGTTTCACCTGAGTGCCCCAGCAAAACATCATTTGACATAATTGACTTTCCAAAGAAACCAGAAGTTTCCACTTCATGAAAGTCTCGAAAGAAAGTGATCCTATAGAAGCAGGACTGTCATGATGGAAGAAGGAGCCATGTGCCAAAAGAGCAATGGTAGGATTTGTAAAAGGAAAAGCACAGCACACAACACAGAACAACAGCAATGTTCCCCAACAAAACCAAAACCAAACCAAACCAAACCAACCAAACAAACAAACAAAAAACTACCAAACAAACAAACAAACAAAAAATAGGTGGTTTCTACAGCTTCCAGAAAATATACCACTCTTTGGATCCCTAGGATGTTCCTGGAAAACGTGACCACAACACCCCATTGGAGGATTGTTGCAATTATTCACATAGAGACAACACCTGCAGTTCTTCCACATGCAGATGAGGCATCCCTAACATCTCAGACCAAGCCAATAGAAAACATCTGCCTCTAGATCTCAACCCACTCCCAAATGTTTACAAGGTGTTATCCATAAGGAATACAATGCAAGAGTTATTTTACCAGAAATCATCTGAGAGTGCCTGTCTTATTGAGCTGTCCAGGGAAGAGTTTTCTCTTCCAAAGATTTCATTGCTAGACCTCTACCCAACCCAATTCAAACAGCCTGGTGCACAAACTTGACTGCGATCACTTTCTGCTTGGTAACCTTGACCTTGGCCCCTAGTTACTGGCTGCATCTCACTGCCTGCCACTGACTCTGGGGCAGCAATGGCTGCCCACAGAAAAGGTCCAGCATCCCACTTTGCCTCAGCTTCCCCTCACAGAGCTTTAAATCTTCAGCTGCTCCTGACGGGCCAGAGAACCACAAATCTTGGTTGACAGTACCTGGTATTCAGACTAACACATCCCTGGCAGCTGAATGTTTTCATTTATTCTCCTGGTCCTCTGGGCTCCACTCCTGTCTTCCTAGTCTGGAGTAGATTTAAACACCTACTGTTATCAATTATAAGAATTGTAGGGGTGCCTGAATCCACTCGACCTTACCAGGTTTTCTGTCTGGTGGCACCATCCACTCTCCCACAGGGATGGGTGGTAGAAGAAACCTCTAGAAAGTCCCAAAGACCTGGGATGGAGAAGACTTCCTGGACTCAGTGTAGGTAGCTCTAGCTTAAATTTCCAACAGTGAAGAGATGAGAACACCAACCCACCTTCAACCTAAAATTGTTCCCATATAAAAGAAATACAGGGACAAAAATGGGGCAGAGACTGAATGAATGGCCAACCAGTGACAGGCCCAACTTGGGGTCCACCCAATGGGCAGGCACCAAACCCTAACACTATTACTCATGCCATGTGGTGTATTCATGGAAGCATGGCATGGCTGTCCTCTGAGAGGCTCTACTAGCAGTTGACTGAGAGAGATACAGATAGTCATAGCCAAGCATTGGACTGAGTTCAGAGACCATTATGAAAGAGTTAGAGGAGGAATCTATGGAACAGAAGGGCATGACAACCCCATAGGAAGACCAACAGTGTCAACTAACCTGGACCTCTAGAGAGAAAGGTTTATTTGTACTTATTTATGTTATTAAATAGGTCACTTATTGACAGTCTAAGAAGGCACAGAGTCATCGAAAATGTCATTATTTGCAGGCAGTGTCTGGTTCTTTCCTATTGCTTTTGTGTGGGAGTGATATATATGCATTATATATATGTTCATGTTGGTTATATGTTTGTAAACTATATATGTATGTGCTTGTATGCTATATATGTATGTGTGTGCACTATATGTGTATTAAGTATTATTTATATGGATGGGGAGGCAACGTATTAGCAGCTTCCTTCAGAGGCCAGCAGTTTACAATTCCCATGCAACTGGAGTTACAGACAGTTGTCAGTCATCAGATGTAGGCGTTGGGAACCGAACTCTGATTCTCTGCAAGAGCAGTCCCACTCCTTATCTGTGAGGCATTTCTTCATTCCTCCATGTTTTTCTTTATGGAGGGATCTCTCTCTGAACTCTGACACTCATTGATCTGATATACCAGTTGGCTAGCAAGCTCCAAGTATCATCTTTCTAACGTCCGCAGAAATGAAATTCTTCAACCAGTGTTTTTTTTGTATTTTTTTTTAATGTGGATGTTAGAATTCTGAACTTAGGTTCTTGTGCATACATAGTAAACCTTCATCAACTGAGCCATCTAACCAGCTTTCTCATTGCTTTAGTGAAGACTCTTACCCCTGTATATCTGACTGTTTATAGCACCCAGGCAATGCCCCAGTGCTTACTTCACTGTCTTCATACAAGCTTCCATTGATCTACACAGAAATGCAAGCCAGCATTTAAAGCTCCTTTAAAAAAGAGTTCTTTGATTTTTTCCCCTAGTGTTTAAAATAACAATTACACTGTGAAGCTTAATAGGTAAATTTTCTTCTCTTCCCTCTAGATTCTCCTATTCCTCTTGTCTGCCATATTTTAAATCTCCAGACTTGCATACATACACACACAGAACACTCAACCACACATGTGTACATGACCATATGCATGCACACTTGTTTGTATTATTAGCCTAACATAGAGCTATTTCCATTTGTTGAACTTATTTGATAATCAAGGTAACTTCTATGGAAGTTCTTCTAAGAAACAGGTCACTTCCTCAAGGAGATTATGGCTTTGGTGGCTTATTATAATTATTAAAATACAAATTTGGATTTCTCTTTTCAAACCCTTAATATCATTCTCATGCAACTTATTGATCACAGCTACAGTGCATATTGTGTTTCTTTTCTACTAGAGAACTAATCATTTGGCAGCTATGACTGGGTTTATTTGTGCTTTCAATTTTTGATGGATCATCCTGTTCAGTATTTTTCTAGGCATTCAGTGAGTGTTGAAGAGAAGAATGGATATGGCCATACTGACAGACACTGAAGATGCTCTTTAAAAGGCAGCCATATGGACAGTGAAAATGCTCTTTAAAAGAAACAATTATTCTTAAAGATTCCTCTTCTTTTTGTTTTTCAGAAGAATGGTCACAAATATTCATCTTTCCCTCGAGCATTCTATGATTTTTTTTTTAAAAAGCCTCTTTTAAAATAAGTATTCTGGGGGCAATTTAGATCATGATTTTCTTGCAGATACTTTGTACCTAGTAGAGTTTGAATCTGAAATGTTCCTAACAGGCTCACATTGTAAACACTTGGCTCCCCGGCTATTTGGAAATTGATAGAGCTTTCAAGGGGTAAGCCTAGCTGGTGAAGGAAGTCACTAAGGAAGTGACTTTAAAATGATAACTGTCTCTGTTTCCAGCCTGAGGTCTCTGCCTTCTTGTTCATGTGATGTGAAAAGGTCACAGATACAATCTTCTTCCATAGAGGACTAAGCCAATCATGTTGTCACCCTTTCCCTACCATAATGGACTGAGCCCTTGAAACCAGGATTTAGAAGAAACGTTTGTTACTTCTGCCAGATATTTTAGTCCCAGTTATTCGAAAATAACAAGTATAGGGCCTAGAAGCCAATCACACTCCATGAATACATAAATTCATCACTTTTAAATGTCAATTGTAACCATTCCCTTTCCTATAAAAAACCCTACTTGTACAGAAGCTACCATATTTATTACCACAAATGTGAATAAAAGATGAATAGTTAGTAAAGAATGATAATGACCTGTAAAATAGCTCTGCAATAGTGTAGTTCTCAAGAGGTTTAATAATTAATTTGTTGTTAACTATATAGACTTGATCACGACACATTTATACATATATAAAATTGTCAAATAATTACCTACAAATATGTACAATTATGTTAATAAAATTTATTTCAGCTAGTGTTATGTCAAAAGGAAAAATGATATTAGAAATGTTGGGGTTCAAAGGTTCTGGAAGTGTATTAGTCATATCTAAAAGGAATATAAAATATGGCTATGAAGAAACAAGATGAATAAATTTTCAGTGAAAGGGTGAGTTTGTCTAAAGTGTATGAAATAGGATTGGGCTTTTGCTGTCATTGTAGATTAAAACCTTGGGGTTTAGTATCAACATTATATATACATGAAATTATTTTTGACATTGATTTGTTCACAAAGAAATGTAAAGAAGTTGTTTGTTGGCTTGATGGGCAGCAGCCAGATTCTGAAATATCAAATTTATTCTATCAAATTTATCATGTACAAAATGTAACTGCTCAAGGCCTTCTGTTTCTAATGTGACCTTCTCTAGTATTTCTCATTTCTGTAAAAAGGAAATTCATTTGTCTACTTTGATACATTTCATTCTTTCCCAATCAACAGCCTAGCCATTAGTCAAGATTAGTCTACTCACTTAAAAGGTATCAATGACTATTTTAAGCAATAGCTACCGCACCTCCTCTTTTAAGTCATTCATGTTTTTTTAATAAAAAAACATTTTGTTCTGACTTCAATTTACCTCACTTCTATTTTTGTTGTCTTCTACTTTCATTTACTGCCTGCAGCCAGAATGCGGTTTAAGAATATCATTAGTGGAAAGGGCATAGCCTAACAGTAAAGGACTTGCTTAGCATACAAAAGTGTCTGGTTTCAGATACCAGAAACATTTTTATTTTATCATTTGTTTATATATGACAGTTTAAAAGAACTGATCATTTGCAGGTTCACAGCCCATAAGAGAGGACATAGTTCAGATGCTGCTTACCTCTCAAGTTCCCCTCATTTTCCCCATGATGACCTTGATGATCCTTAAATAAGCCTTGCACTGTTAAAGTTAACTGTCTCTTCACTTATTGAGTTCTTCAAATGGAAAGCTGCTCCCCACATAGTAGTATAATTAGTCTATGTGAGGGGGTCAATTTGTTGTAGGTATAAATTCCTAGGAAAACATAAAATGTCAAGATAAATTACTTTATTTACCGTCTCACTGATTGATTCAACAGAGAATACTCTCTGACTTATGATGGACTTATGAGTCAAAAAGTACATGCAAGAAGTCAGTGCTAGCTCAGTGGTCAATCTATGATATATACACAGATTTAGCACCCTTGGCACTACCACAAGAAAATACACTTATTAGTCTTCACCTATGGAACACCAGAGCTTACCAATGCAATACATGATAGAGTAGTCATGATTGCGATCTGGCTGTATTGACTGACTAACTGTTGTCACCCAGTATTGTAATAAGATACCATGGAGCAGATTATTTTTCCAGAGTGGGTGAATAAAAATCCAAAATTCAAGAATGTTTTCTACTAAAAATCCTGTCAAACCATCATGAGTTAAAGACCAAGAGTATGGAGTACTTATTTATACTAGGAAGAATGAAATTTAAGAAGGGTTGCAAAGATAAAAGTAGACATACTCTAACTCTAGAGATTTATACATACCAAAATTAGCATTTATATGCAACTCTACTTTGTACTATTCAACATAATTTTTCAATAATAAGTAATATATTTTCTGAATAAGTAATATATAATATATATTGTATATATTATTGTTATAATGTTCTAATACATGTTATTTTTTGAAGTTGATATCAGATAGTGGCTGGCAGTAGGAAGTAAAATTAGAGAAAAGCTGTGAAAGAAATAGTTTTACTTCTAAATGTTTAGGCTTCTCAAACATGCTCCCAGATTGCTTCCAGGACTGTTCACATAAAAAATGGCTGGCATGATTGACATATTGTCTTTAAAATTAATAGAAGTGACAGAGGTAGCAGCTACAGCCATAGTGAGTATTTATCAGTTGTTCCCAAAGATGGTATGTTGTACTAAGAGCGTAAGATACAGCTGATGATACACCAATATAGAAACATATTTTACAATTTATTGGGCTATTTATAGCCACAGGGATTCATCAGTTGCGTCGTCACTTTAAGTACATAAATTAGCTAACATTATAAAAAAAGAATATTAAATACTCTATAAACAGTTACACTTAAAGAAAAGAAAATCACTTTCCTTGTTTTCAAGGAAAACTGCAGGTAAGTTATCGATGTTAGCAAAATAATCTGAATCCAATTATGTAGTATAATCTACTTTTTTTCAACCAGGGAGAGAGTTGACTGAGATATAAGATTGATCTTATTTAAGACCAGAGGACCTTCTCAGTTAAGTCTAGCCCAAATTATCAACCCACCAAGCTGAATTTGGGAGATGTGTTCTGTATAATAATGATAACTAATGCATTCAATACATGCACAGATGTTTGAGCTATCTGCATTCAGACAAGAGTAAAGAGCTCCATTAAGATACAAAAAAGAGGAAAAGGTAGAAACATATAAGAAAAAAACCTTGCATAAGTTTTTACAATGAAAAAACATCTGTCAAGATAAGAAAACAATGAGCACCCATGTTCATGTTCTGGTTTTACTTAGTATGTCACATACATTGGTCGAATTCATTTCTTTTTCTCTTAGTAAACCTTTCACAGCTTTTACAGGAGTAGCTACTCCTTTCCTACTGTCATCCCACTATCTTGTGTCCCTAAGTTTGCAAGTATGCCTGGGGTTGCATCATTATCCTCACTGGAATGATTCAAGCAGGTGTTCTTTCTCTCCTTTGTATTGCACTTGAACCTGACAAAGAGTGAATCTACTCCTTCACAGTATGGACTAAGAGAATGAAGTCAAGACAGAGGAGAACTGAGCTAAGTAACAAAATGGAGACCAGGCTTGAGGGATAATATTTAACCTCCTATGATAAACAGGCTCTGTCCAAAGCCAGTTTCCCTTGAGCTTTTAGATTTTGTGAGGCAAGAGAGTCTCTTTTGATCCCAGCATTTAAATATAATTTTTATTTTAAGCAATATATTCATTGATAACTTCATACATGTGTATAATATGCTACTCACACTCAACATCCCACACTCTTAAGTCCCTCCCACTCTCATCCCTCTTACCTCATTAACAATATCCTCCTTCTCTATCATTTTTGCTGTTGTTATTGGTTTGTGACCTAGTGAGTTTTACCAGGGCAACCATCATGGGCCTGAGTATGGATTTATCCACTCAATCAAAACAATCTAAATATTTTAAGACAAAAACTCCCAAAGTATTTTCTGTTAAACCTGTATATTTTATATAAATGAAATAAAAAATGAAATCATATTTAATTTAAAAACTGATTAGATAATTGATTTCTTGTATCTCTGGTAGACACAAATAAATTTTTATTGGATATTTTTCTTAGTTCTTTCCAGAACTGTTATTGGTAGTGACAACAGTATATAGCAGCATGATATGTTATGATAGGCACATAGATATGTACTAATTCCTACATAATATTTTAAACTCACCTTAACTTTTTTCCAATCAATTTTAAACACATGGAAAATTAGATACAGAAAATCATGAATCAATTTTCTGTTGATAAATCAAATCAAGACTGGTTTTTATGTGTACTGCATCAGAGAAAAAAGTCAGAATTATGAACATTATTTTGAAACCCTATTTTCCTTTTATCAAGAAAAGTGCAGAAAACATCTTAGAAAGGGGAAATACCATAAGACCATTTCTTATGTAAGAAAAAAATTTCAAACTCATAGTGTTGAACGTGTAATAACATTGAACGTTAACCCACCGTGGTAAACCAAAGCCTTAGTTGTTCATGTGATGAAGGGCAGTGCTATCACCCTGTAAGATTATGATAACATACAGACACGACTCTGATGTTCACATTCACTTACATTCAAGTTTCCAAATCCTATAGTTATTCAAGGAGGTAGGCATCTAAATTCAAGCCATTTATCATATCCTGGGACACAAGGATTAAGATGCTTTGATAATTGGAAATGCTGGAATGTAAGTATCTATTCCTATCCATATCTTTCTTAGACAGCTTTTGGTTTTCTAGAAAATATTCATTCAATATGTCTTTCACACTGCCCATTTAGAAATATATTGAGATAGTCAAGGTTTCCAAATTTTTCTTAGAATAGTTTAGATAATTTCCCTAAATTTATTAATCAAATATTTTTACAATCGCAAGCTTAATTATAAAGGATAAGGTTCATTTTTTGAAGCGTTGGCCAAACAGTTTCACCTAATTGCTGTTTTTATGTCAGTCAAGTTGTTTTTTTTTCCTGTAATGTGTTCTTTTCTCTAAACCAATATCATTATCTTCCTGACTCTCCAAACAATAGAACTTTCAAATTCCATCCTGTTTTTTTTAAAAATTAGGTATTATTTTCAAAGAAAACTATTTAGAACCAGACAAAGTAATGTTCAAGCAGTGAAGACTGGACCTCTGAAATCATAGTCCTATAAGAGACACTATCAGAACCAAATTCAGAGAAAGCTGAACCATTCAAAGTCTTTTCCCTAAATAGATCTCAAATATTCTGAGAATACAGAGATTTTGTTGTTGCTATTGTTTTAGTATAATTTCTGTTTCTTAGTTTACCAAATGATAGATCACTTTTTAATTGTTCTCACTAAAATTTCCTTTGGAGAATCAATATTTCTCAGGTTTTTGGCCACAAATGTAGACAATTCTGTTACTATAGTGTTTCCTGTCTGGTGTGCATGGGATCTGGGAGACTGGTTGTGAGAGACAAGCAACCATGGCTGCCCCTCGGGAGCTTTTCAATAAGAGCCATTAGCCTACTTCTGCTGCTTTCAGGTTGATGTAATCAGGAAAAAAAATCATACGTACAAAGTACAGTATTACATATTACCTCCTTAGGTAAGGAATAATCTTCATTTTATCAGATAATGTACAAAGCCTTTATTTTATATGTTTATACTGAAAGATCATCAGGAGCCACAATCCTTTTTTAGGAATATGAATTCTCTTTTCATGGACAAGTATGATTTATAATTAGAAAGCTATCTTTATAAAACATTGACATTTTTCTAGGCTTTTCATATATAAATCATCAATAAATATATGTGTATGTGTGTAATGTATTATATACACACACACACACACACACACACACACACACAACATATGTGTGTGTATGATATATAGGCAATGTAAACATATATGTGTACGTATATATGTGGATTAATGGTGAATAGTCAGACTTCAAAGAAGTTAAGTCTCTCAATAACTTTGTAAACTGAGGATGAAGGAGACGACTAAGAATTCTTAAACTCTTCTGATGAAACAATCACCACAAACTTCCTCCTCTTATTTATATACAAGGTCATATAAAGTTAATTTGTAACACAATGAAAGGCATTTTAAAAAGCATCAAGAATAAGTGAGGCAGAAAAAAAAAAAGAAGGTCTTTTTGCTCCCCAGTTGGCCAGAGTTGAAGGGAAAAAAATCCATAATAGTCTTAACAATAAAGAAAAGAAAAGGGAGACAGACATCAAACCATCTGGGAGGAACTGCCATATGGCCAGGACAAAAACAAAGGTGGCTGCAGCTACAGTCGCAGGGGTGTCCATAGCTACTGCAGCAGCATCTGAGATCGGTGGTTGCCTCTCTTCTTCTTTAATTCCATTTCTTTCAAGAATTACTATTGTTGTTCTAGGTCAAAGTTATTTGTGTATAAGGAACTGAAGTTGGCATCACACAACATTCAACTGCCATTTGCAACCAAGTGTAATTTTAGCTGTCATATTTTGCCAGTTTTGAACATTCTAGGTTCTCTCAAATATTTGAGGGAGTCTGATTCATTTTGACATAATACCTAATTTGAGAAAATCCAAATATCACCAATACATTCATTATAACCTGAATTTTAAATTCGCTTTACAAATGAAATTGATCCTTTGGGAACAAGTTGCCTAGGGGTTAAAGCTCAGACCTTGACAATTTAGAAAAGAATTTCCATGGCAGTGTCATTTTATACCTAGCTATGTATATTGGCAGCTTACCTCTGCAAACTGAAATAACAGTCATCTAAGAGAAAGGTTTTAACAATAAAATTGATGCTCTTTGGTTCAAAAGCCTTTTCATTTTATTAATTGATTTTTAGCATTTCTTCTAAAAATACTTATGATCTTTGAATGAACAGTGCTATAGTAATGATAAATATGAACATACATATAGATTTAGAAAGGGACTCATAATTTTGTTTTTTCTATGTGATTAAAATTCACACATATAGGATAAATTTGGGGTCAAAGGTTTTATGGGTGGGTTGGTATCCTCATAGCTCCACAGGGGTTTCTGCTGGCTACAGAAGGTGACCTCTTCAGGTTCCATATCCTCAATGCTAGGAGTCAGAACTAAGCTCACCAAGACTGATTCTTGGGCATTTCCCTTATCCCAGGTCTCTGTCACATCCTGACAAGGGCCCCCATCTCCCTATCCCATTCAGTTGCAGATTTCCATTCATTTTCATGGTCATCTGGCCATCTGGCTGGTTGTCTTTACCAACACCTGATCCTAACCCCCCATACCCCTCTCCATCCCCTCTCCCACCCAGGTCCCTCTCTCCATCTGCCTCTTAAGACTATTTTATTCTGTCTGAAATTAATTCTTTGTGTGCTAGACCCTCAACCTAGAACTGACTTTAATACATGCATGTAATTAAAATGGTATAAAAGCATAAAGGAGGAGGGGGGATGGGGTTGGGGTTCTAGGGAGGGGAAATGGTGAAAGGGGATGGCATCTGTATTGTAAATAAATAAAATATCCAAAAAATATTTTTAAAAAACACTATTTTATTCCCCTTCTAAGTGACATTCAGACATCCTTGCTTGGGCCTTCCTTCTTATTTAGCTTCTTTGGGACTGTGGAGTGCAGTATGGGTATCCTACATTTTATGGATAATATCCACATACCATGAGTACCTACCATGCATGTCCTTTTGGGCCTGTGTTACCTAACTCACGATAATGGAATGGAGAATGGATCAGAGAATAAGGGAATGGACAGCCAATAACCTGTTCAAATTGAGACCCATCCCATGAGCAAACATCAACCCCTGACACTATTAATGATACTCTGTTATGCTTACAAAGAGGGGACTAGCATGGCTGTCTTCTAAAAGGCTCTACTGAGCAGCTGATTAAGACAAATGCAGACACACATAGTGAAATAGTGAATGTAGCTTGGGGACTCTTATAGAAGAATAGGGAAAA
The DNA here is from genome assembly GCA_021653895.1 of Mastomys natalensis. Classification (NCBI taxonomy): domain Eukaryota; kingdom Metazoa; phylum Chordata; class Mammalia; order Rodentia; family Muridae; genus Mastomys; species Mastomys natalensis. Next base: position 54,642 of record JAJTUV010000608.1, on the reverse strand, counting down.
GAATTCTGGGCCTGAAGGGGAAGTTGTGTTGCTGAAGAAAGAATCATATATACTTTAAAATGTAACAAATGGAGATACACTGTAAACTGATTGCTAAGATAACTGTGATCATTTAGTAACTAATACCCAATGGGCATCTATGTGCCAAGCAAATTCTCAAATGTATCTCACACAAACATTCTTAGCCTTCCTAAGGATTTGGTTCAAAGTACAAACTATTACTACAAACATATTTAGATATGAATACATTTAGATATAGAAATGTTAAGTAACATTTATTTCCAAGTAAATATTATGGGGCATCAGAAATTAGGAGCCAAATCCTTCACAGTTAAGCAATTAAAATACTTCCTTCTAAGTAGAATAAATTTCACGGGCAAACACTCATTATCCCTGTAATTCCTAGTCTTCTACTCTTAGTGAACCTTTCAGTTTACAGGAAAACAAAGACTCCTGATATTTATATGTATATGTAAATGTGTGTGTGTGTATGTGTGTGTGCATGTGTTGTGAAGTGTCTGAGTATTATGCATGTTTGTGCATGCAGCTCTGGACACTAGTTTTTAACTTTTCAAAAGAAATCATGTAGATAAGAATACTGCATTTCTATAAACTGCATATTTGAGCTTTGAAAAATCCTTTTTATCTTTGGGGAGTAGAATACAAACTAACAAAAATAAAACCAGGTCTATTGGGCAAGATATGTTTTCTGTATTGGGCTGAACACACAAGCATATTCTAACCAAAATAGCTGAAACCCTTTGGAAAATCTTTCAAAAAGCCATTGAACTTCAGCCAACAAAGATCCCTTAACACTCTAGAATAAACAAGAGCATCTGGCACTACCCTGTATGAGCTGTCACCTTTACTCTGCCTGTTCATAGACTTTCTGGAAAAGTAAGTAATGGTCCCATCTGGTCACCACAACAAGGAAAGCAGAAAATTCAGAGAAGCTTCCCCTGGATATCAGAGACAATTCTGCATGGCCATCACTGTGGGGAAGATTGCAGATATTATGGATCGTTTCAGAACGAGAAGTTCCAGTATGACACATTAACATGGTGCATGGCAGTTACCATGCATGGCCACTGACAACCCACTCATTCTTGTTTAGCTTTGAAGTAAAGATGATCAAAAATATTCAAATATTTTTTTATTTTTTCTCAGTGGTAAGGAAGACATCTGAGATATTGGATGAATCAAAAGAAAGTAGGTATGAGACAATGAGACTTAGGATTTCTTTTCTAAAGTAAGACTCAAGCAAGTATATTGCCAAATAAATAAGAGCAGAGACAAAAAGGAAGATTGGCTTATACTAGAGAATATAAGGAGCTTAACCTTAAGACTCCAATCTATTGTTGGGAGACAGAAGAACAAAAAGCGTGGAGTTTGATCACATGGACATAGTATAGAAGAGTGGAAACATCGTCTGAGAGAACAGAATTCTCATTCAGGGCCAGAGCATACAGACTCAGAAGCCTTGCCACATATCTGAGGAGAATAAACACATGCTAGGGTATAGGTTTTCCTTTTCTGTTTCTATGAACTTCTTTTAGGTCAAGAAGTCTTACCCTTAGGCACTTGAGTTTCTTGAAATTCTATATGTGATTTTATTTGTCTGAGTCAGTGTTTTAAAGCACCATGAGGCACTTAAAGGTTTTAAAAAAAAAAAAACAGTTTGAGATGACTCCAACCACACATGTCTCTTCTCTCTGGAATAAAGACCACCACCTTCTTTCTCTCTGTCTCTCTTCTTCCTCTTCTCCCTTCCTTCCTTTCTTTCTATCTCTTTTATATGAAGTCATAACACGTGGAAAACCACCTCCATGAGCTCCAATAACGGTGCAGTGAAAAAAAGATGAAGGCAGCAGAAAGAAGATGCATTCTTACCATCAAGACTTTAAGAAGTACATCAGTTTGTTCATTCAGATTGGTTACTACTTTGACATGGGGATAATGAATGCCAGCTGAAGTCTAAATGTTAAGTTCAAGCATAAAAACGTAACAGGGTCTGGACAACCTCATATGTCCTGGGAGTTTTCTTTTACTTTTAGAAAGACTACATTGTATTCTCATCTTAGGGCATGGAAGGAGCCATGGAAAAAATGGAAGCACAGAACTATTTCCCTCTGATAAAATATCCAGGAGTCACTCCTTTTAGTGCTTTAGGTCATTGATTTGTTTAAAAATTGGAATGATAATGACCAGACAAGCAGAGGATCTGCTTGTTTAAGTAGCAGTTTCTCACCTCATTAGATATATAGCCTTGAACGTAATACTTAGCTTTTAAAAACAAGCTGTTTTTAAATTTTTCCTAAGATTTCACTTTATGATATATAACAATAGTATTTTCTTAATTAATATGTCTTCACATTTCCAAAATTTCTCTACATAAATTCGATACATGCAATCACTTTTGTGAATAGGAGAGGTATAAATCTCTCTCAGTATGCATATTGCATTGGGAGTAGTGGTGAAGTCACAATGTGTATGTGTAGAAGAGTGTGTGTGTGAGTGTGTGTGGTGTGTGTGTGTGATCAGGGCATGTGTATATATTTAATATTAATGAGTTTTATGTGTGCTTATATTGTGATGGTGCATTTGTGCACATGTCTGAAGACTTTCAATGTCCTTGTTCCTCGTTGTTCTCTACTATACCACAGTATTTTTTTACCCGGTGTGCTATTAAGATGACTGGTACTACTGAGCTTTGGATTACATCATGTCAATGATTCTGAATGTTTATTTGAATGTCATTTTGTTCTCATGTATCATTGCTTAACTCAGATATAGTCTACAAGTGGAAATGTTTGGTTACAGGTCATATCTAAGGCTTTAACAAAGTTGATAAACTGCTCTCAAGGAATTCCCATTAATTTGTAATGCCACAGAGAATATTGGATTTCAAATTGATGTACTGCCTCATCAACTTGCTATTTATAGTTTGCTCAACCTTAGTCATTTCAGTGACTATGCAATGCTATATCAATGAGGAATTAACTTTTGTCTATCTAAGGACTGTTATTCAAATCACCATTGTCCATTATATATCTACTTTTAAATGCTTACTCAAGTCCTTTATCTGTTACCAAACTAGACTACCAGTACTCCATCAATTTGTAAGAAATAGCATACATTCTAGATATATGTATTTACCTTATATTCATATTCATAAATCATTTATGATATATAGACACTCAGTATCTCATGGTTTAGTTCTCTTGGATACAAATCTTTTGATTTGTGTGTTTTGTATGTATATGTGTGTGTGTGTTTTGTTTTGGCATTTGGTATTTTTCGTAGTTATTGACAGACTATCTCTCAGTCAAACATGTGTAAGAGTACATCAAATTTGGAATGGTAGTTTACCCATCTTTAATGATAACGGTGTGCTGTTTTTAGATTTCTATTTTTCAAAAGCACCAAATGTACATACACAATTACAATATTTTGGCATCATTTCAGAGTTTCTTTGTTTCTCCATCTCTGTCAACTTCTCTTTCTTAAGACTCTAGGCAGTTACTAATGTGATTTAAGACAATAAAAATCAATGTTGTCTAGAAAGATCAGAACACATGCAGCACCAAGTAGGCATGATAACTTAGAATGGAAAAAGCTCATGAGGCCTTGATCCTAGACAATTTACAAAATTTAGCGATGCTGAGAATAGGAAAAAATAGTCTTCCCCAAGGAAGAGCATACCAATTGATTAATCCAGTATTCTCTAGGTGATATTCATGCCATGCAGTATTCTTAGCTGACTTTAATTTTAAACTGTATGACCAATATGTACCAACCCTTGGTCTTCCAATCTCTACATGCCACCATTCTACTTTTGTTTTTATGAGTTGATTTCCCAAGTGTATGTAGAATTATAAATTAAACTTTTTGATTCCTGTTTATTTCACCTAATGTCCTTCAGGTTTGTTTCTGTTATTATTAATCATGGAATTTCATTCCTTAAGAATTAATAGTATACCATCACTTGTGTGCTAGATTTTCTTTACATGTTTATACAGCTAGTCAATAAGTGTAACGATCAGTGCTCTCCAGCCTTCACTTTTTAATATGAGATAGTTCTATAGCTATGATTATTTAAAGTCATAGTTCTAGATTTCAAAATGTGGTATTTCAGAGTTTTCTTTCTGTGGATGATTTTGCTGAGCGTAATTATAAGCACCCATGCTTACTTACTGGGCAAGTTCACCTGATATGCAAGCGAGGAATGTAATCAGTCTCAAGTTAGAATGGGCATGGCAAGACTGACAATTTATTGAGAGCAACCAAGCTTTTTTAAAATACCTTTATCAAAAACAGAATACAATGGCAATTGCCAGGATCAATACAATTGTAGTTTTGTGGACTCGATGAAGTTGACAAGCTATACAGAGTATACAGTAATAATGTCTAAGTCAAATTGTCCTGCAAACATCCATGGTTCCTGGACTACTAAAGGAACATAGAGAGAAAAACACAGCATCCAGAATGCTTCACTGCCTTAGAGAGTGCATCAGTTTCTCCAGAACTGAAAAGTACACTGTGCCCCAGGAACCACTGGACTCTGACGTCTAAAACCAGTGACACATACCTCTCAAGGCAGCTAGACCAGGACAACTCTATGATTCCCTACACAGTGTTAAAGTCTTTTCTTTATTTTTGCATTCAATAGTTAAGATATGTCTTGCTTGAATCCACGGTTGCATAATAGGCGATAAAGAGTTCATGTGAAGTTATGCCAGAATTTGTGCCTTACTCTATCATTTTAATTTGAATGATGCTGGTTTCTAGCTGGGATGAAGGTTTGGATACAGTTTTGTTGGCAGTTTTGCTGGTCTATAATTTTAATTTTGTCAAACATGTAGAGATTCAAATTCATAGAACTACTATTGCCTGGCAGGTATTTTAAAAACCTTTTGGATGATTCTATGAAGACATCAAAGAAAGAGTATTTTTGGTAATCAAAAAATCAATTTAGAATTTAACATGTAATTACTGTGCCCAACTTAATATATTGTTTTCAGTTCTTTGTGATGGATTTAAGTAAAGAATAAGAAACAAAAAGTTAATCTTTCATGTTCATGCTAGAAGTAATATGATTTTATGTGCTTTATTCCAAGGAGATGTTCATGTGTTACATTTTGAATTTCAGTTTGATTGTCATGTTCACAAATCCTAAAATAAATTTCCTTTGTCAATACTCTTTCATCAATCTATTTAAAGACCTAAAAAATTCTCTGTGTTGAATTTAAATTTTAATAGAGAATACAAGATATTTAAGTCTGATGGTTACATATAAATATCAGATTAGGTATTTTGCAATTCAATTAAGTTGTGAATAATTATAGTTTGAGTTTGAGATTTAATGTTCAACACAGCATTTTTTAAGTGACTTTCCTTTTGGCTATAATCCATTCTTGAAACTATGTTTTATTAATATACAACTAAATTTCTAATATCATTTTTTGTAATATTGCAAATACTAAGTGTGATGTGTTAAATACTGCCACTCACTAGTGATCTCTCTCCTGTAAAGAAGGTTTCTCTACTATCCTTGAATTTATAGTGAAATGAGTTGTCATTGCTGGAATCAAAGATGAGGTCATAAGAATTTTGAGTAAAGTCCATTAGTTTTATTGTTCTTCTTCTTCTTTATGAGTTGTCAGTGTCCTTGAATAGATTAATCTCAGCTATTCTAATATCCACTCAACAATTTCTTCAACATTGAAATGAGGTCATTTTAAACTACCAGCCCTCAGCTCTACTATCTTTTGCTAAAAACTGGATGAATGTTCCAACAGAGCTCTGTAAGAAAACACTGAAAACGGAAGGCTATAAGCTATTGTAAACAGGCAGCTTCTGTGGAAATTTACCAGACCTAGTAGTCATTGGTCTTATAAATAGCAGCCCGGTGAAGTACCAACTTAGATAAGGACAAGTGAATCATAGGCAGAGCCATAGTGACCTGTCCCCTGAACCTACACCCAGCTGATACCCTGTTCTGAAAGGTATCTGTACTCCCCCTGAACACCTATGCCCCGGTGCCATTCCCTTCCCCACATCCTGCCTTTTTGTGTTTATAACCTCTGTGTAAATAAGTAAATTATGATGTGATTTAAATAACTAAATAAAAAAAAGGGAAAAAAACAAATGGCATATTGATGCAATAACATAAATGCAAATTATTTTAAAACATGAGTAAGATATCATAATTTAAATAATATAATTCCACTGTTATAGAATTCTATTTAAAAAAAAAAAGAATTAGCAATACAAGCTCACCCTGACATTAAAAACCATATTCTCAACCATTACGTTTTAGAGTTATGTTTTCATATAGCATTTGAAAATTATTGACATGGTTTTGATAAGAAATCAATCATTACATTGGCCTTCACTTAGAAGTATATGCTTTAAATAATTCTACTAAACTAATCCAGAGCAGATCAACTGAGAATGTTTTCTAAGTACCAGAGGATGAATAGTGGGACCAAAGATGAGTTTTGAATCATTACGCCATTAAAAAAATCTGTGACACTTTTTATGTTTACAAAATGGACAAAACAATGAATATTATAACAGAACATGTAAATTTCCTCCAATTAAAGAATGCTTTTATAAACACATACATAATATAATGACTCTACTTTTTCTCTAACTTGTGATAGATAAAGAGATGGAAATTCTAATTTAGATATTACATTTTAGTGTGAATTTGTCAATTGGATACGAGGACATGGAGACAAACACACTAGGAACAAAACTGACATAAAGTGATGACTCTGAATGAAAATGCTAAATGCATGACAAGTTGATGTCACCATCAAAATGTATGTGTTGTAGCAACAAGTAGCAGATAAAAGAGTGAAAGTTAACAGGCGGTTGAACAGTGTCTCCATTTACAGTTCTTATGGTATTATTAATGAGAATACCATTCAGCTTCTTCTTATTCTCCATCATGTACTGATGTCTCAGGTCACTGCAAACTCAATCTGTCACTCCTGTGGTTTATCATAAAGAAAGCCAAGAACTTAGTAAATGAATGTCAAATACTTTTCTAGATTGGACACAAATGAAGCTCAATGGGCTTGAAAACTGGCCATGGTGCCAAGTATGGAGAGTATGGTGACTAGGGGGTCACTTATCTAATAATAGGAAGTTCCCCTCTAAAGAGCAGCAGCACGTGGTGCTCAAGGACAAGTCCAACAGAAGGACAGGGGTGATAGCTCTCTTTTCTAATTGAAGAAGACAGATAATTGATCATCGGAGTTGTTAAAAGTACTGCTACAATGAAAATGCCAATATATACCTGTAAGAACAGTTTGTGCTCAATAGGAAGTCTTAAAGGGACAGTAAATTATACACACACTGATTTTCATGCACACAAATAAGACCAAATGCAATATTTTTATGTTCCTAGAAGCAAATATTTGGTGAACCCCCTTGAAGTTATTATTATTTGGGTTAATATTTAATATACTCTTTTTGGAAAAGCAAACAGCCTAGTTGCAGGCCTTTACATCTTTATAGGTTCAGAAGTTTTCTCATAAAACCATTCAACACAGTTTGTTAGCTTTTTCCTAAGTAACTGATAAATGGATAAAAAGGACTTAATATGTTAGTCTCTCATCATTGTAACAAAATGCTGGAGACAAATTAGGCTACTTAAGAAGGAAAGAAAGATGTATTTACTCAGAGTTTGGAGAGTCAAAGTCCTAAGTGTATAATACAGGGTTGATGAGGACGCTTTTTGACAATACCAGCAACTTATGCTGGTGTGATATGGCACAAATGTTGTAGAAGTACCTAACCCTCCCTGATGATATTTAAGACTCACTCCTTAAACTAGAACCTATGTTTGACACTGTTTATGTGGCCAAGGACCTGAGAATAGATATGTCATAGGCCTAGGGGACAACTAGTTACTATTGCTCTGCTAAAGGAACATAGTAAGAAAATTACTCCTAACAATATTCTGACATAGCCATAGATCATTGTCTCATCAGCCATTATAAAGAAACTTCTTGCTGTAGATGGAAACTAACACAGAAACCCACAGTTGGACATGTGTACAGAGTGTGAGAGACCTGGGAACACTCTGTTTTAAAATGGGATGTCTTCATCAAACTCCTCCCCTCATGGATCAGGGAGCTATGTGGAAGAGGAGGCAGGAAGATTGCAAAAGCCAGAGAGGATGAATGACTCCACAAAAACAGTGTCTTCTAGACAACACTGTGACCTGAGTTTTGGACAAGAGGCCTGACTATAGAGGTTTTAACATATTAAACCTGGCTTCTTTTCCTAAAGAAAGGAGCAAGAAATTATGTCAATCATAATGACCATTTTATAAAAATGAATAGCAAACATTTCTGCTTATGTTTCAGGTTTTGACATTTTCTTTGGTTTTAAGTAGAAAAAGAATTGGGGCAAAGAATAAGAAGTATGGATAATTACTATGGTTTGGCTGGTCATTGTTTCAGCTCTTACTCTCTAAGGTGGCTCAGTGGGCTGTCTGATTCCCATGATTTCTATTTGAGATGGGCTTCAGTTTCCACATACTGTGTCTTCTTTATGACTCATGATGACATCATCTCATCACAGGATGATTTGTCTTAAGAATTCTGCTATTTCTAGAAACTGTGGTGGCTGCAGATTTAAGAAAATGACTGGTGACATTTAGGGACCGTTTCCGGAGTCTGGAACAGAACAAAAAATATGACTGCAAAAGAGATCAGGTACTCTTACTCGTGGGGTTTAACTTTGTGAATTAAGTTAGGTATCTCCATTTTTAGACAGATATTCATTGAATGATTAACATGCTTACATGCAAAGCTGAGCGAGGACAGGCTTGAAGTAAGGAATTAGATAAAAAAGTGAAGCCTGACTTGTTATTGTTGTTACAAGCAAGTCCAAGTGAAAAGTTGGTGGTTTAGGCAAGTGATTTTCTAAGTATCTGTTATATAATGACCTTATGGAGCTTGAGGGTTGACAGTAATGTGAGAATGTATCTGGAGAGAATGAGTAATTACATCTTGAACCTGAAATGAGAAATTTCTGGAGTTCAAAGCTTTGATTTCAGAACCAGCCTCTCATAGAGCTAGCTTCCGATGTTCTCATGGACTAAGCAAGCCCTAACCTTCTAAAGATTCTACATCTTTCAATAGTGACATATTTTATATTGATCAGGCCTTGACCACAGAGCCACAGGGAGACATTCAGCATCCTAACAATAGCCCACACATGCAGACAAAACACCCATGCTTCATTCGTCATTGCTTTGTCTGCCAGCTCCAAGAGGTGATGTTGAAGTGATGTAAAAGATAGCTACAGAATGACTTATGTTGATTTAACAGATTTCCACTACTTTTCAGAGGTATGTTTTCTTCCTCATCTGTAGATGAGGCTGCTTGAGCTTGTTGTTGCCACACCTCACACTGAATAGAGCAGGATTCACACCACACTCATCAGCACCTACATTCTGCCCAGTGTTGGCATGTTTTGATTACTTTTCCTAACTGTCTTTTCTTTGTATTTTATTAATCTTCTTAAGATTTTTAGTAAAATGTTTAATTTTAGTTTTAGTTATATGTCTGCATGCATGTATGTCTGTGTGTGTAGGGGGTATGTATACATGAATGCAAGTACTCACAGAGGACAGACAAGGCTAGGATTCCTTGAAGCCAGAGTTGTATGTGGTTTTCAGCCATGTAACATGGGCTTTAGGGACAGAATTAGGTTTTCTGCAAAAGTAGTCTACACTCTTAACTACTGAAACAACTCCGCGGTCCCTCTTTAGCTCCCGTCTTTATTGAGACAAGTTCTCACTATATAGCCCTGGTTGACTTGGAACTCACCTTACTTTGTAAGGCAGCCTGGCCTGGATCACATCAAAGAGTCCTCTGCATCCCAAGTGTTCAGAAAAAAGGGACATACTGCTTCAACTATCCCTTTAAAAATATATATATTGCTACTTATTCTTTGAAAACTTTATGAATGAATATAATGTATTTTGGTGATATCTACCACTTCTGTCTCTCTAACTCCCTGAGATCTTTCCAAAAAACCTATCTCCCAACCCTATGTACTCTTTTTAAATTATTTTATTATTAATAACTTCCTGAATCCCATGAATGCTAACCATATGCACAAGGATTTGGGACTGATTATTCTGGCACTGGCAGTTCACCAACAGTCATCTCCACAAAGAGAAGTAAACTACCTTTTCTTGTAAAGAACACTCCAGCAACTGTTGAAAAGATAGATAACTGACACATAGATAATATAATTAGGCAAATGCAAGGAGATCATTTTATTGATACTAATAATATCTAGAAATGAGAAGCATATAAAGACAAAATATTTATGAGAGTTTTGGAGCATGATTAAATAATTAATTAACTATGGAAGCCTGTTTGGGAATAAACAAAGTTGTAGGCATAACAGTAGGGCATTGTGGACATATCAAAGTAAGAGTTCTAAGCAAATCATAAGAGGTCTGGGCAAACAAGTCCTTGACATGAATCCTTTCATAAATGTTATCTTCAGTTTTGAAAAGGTAAAAGAGAGGATTTTAAGATTTTCAAAATAGCCTTGAAACAATGAAAAATGTTCCATTCTGGGTAATAGAATCCTGAGTGATACAGAAGCTTTCTTATTTCCGGAGGCCAGGAGCAATTGCTTTCCAAACTAGATAAAACTATTGGGAAAGTAAACCACCTGTATGATAGGTGCAGAATCAAGTTTATTCTTTCTGAAATTTTTGAGCAAACATAAGAAGAGTTTGAATTTAACAGTGTAAGAAACTTCACAATATCAAGAATGAAAGCAAAGAAGCCACTAAACTATGAAACCTTTCCACAGAACCCTGTCATTTGTTTATAGAGCACTCAAGGCTAAACAGCAATATTCATTCTTGGCTCTGGATACAAGAGAAAAATAACAAAGTGTTTTATAAGGAATCAGCTTGTTCTAAGTCAAGACCGAGTTTAATAACCAACATTGTTCTTGGACTAAATGTCAAAAGCTCGTGTTCTTCTTCCTGTAATTGAGCTCATACTGAGTCACATAGAGAAGAATAAAGTAAGACTTTGGAAATAACAAACTTACATTTTTGCCAGAATAAATTTAACTTAAGAAACAACAACAACAGAAAGTCTTCAGGATCATAACTCATTACAGAGAAATTCCCCTTGATACAAGCAGTGACAAGATAAAATTCATTTGAACATAGCTTCTTTCCTAAGAAATCCAATTACTGAAAGACTGAAGTGTGTTACAGTAATAAAACTTTCACTGTAATCTAGTTATATGACATAATTAATACTAACTATGATGTGATAGTTAGTTTACATGATTCCATTTACACCACTGAGGCCTTTTAGGGAACATATTTAAGAGAGAATAAAATGTTTATCTCCTGTTAAAATTATATGTGTTGAAATTAAGAATATTGTAGTGGGAAATAGACTTTTACCCTGCTGAGGAAAAGAACTAGGTTCTGTTCTATTTCTAATGAGAATGGGGACAGAGTGGACAAAGACAGAAATATCAAGTAAATTGTAGGTATTCTTTAAGATGGTCTGCAAGATCTAAATCTGTCCACCCTTGTCTTCACATGTCTGTGGTTCACTTCCAAGATATGTATTAGTGTACAGTGGTAAGATATTATATCTATAGTTATAGAAAGCCTGTGATTCCCATCACAAATGCTCTAATTTTTCATTTCCAGCTTCCAATTCCAACCTCGAATTTCACTTGCCATCTTAGGTAAGTCAGTTGCCAAGTCAGAAACAACCTTGTAGAGAAAACAATATGGCACTAAAGAGATAACTCTGGCCAGTAACCACTAAAGCATGCCAATGATACAAGTGACCTTGGAAACAGGTCCTTTATGTTGTGGATATTGCATCCTGGAAAGCATATAAATCCCAGGCTTTTGAGTAACTAAAACCAAAAGCACCAATGCAGCCAGGTCGGGATGACTGATCTATAAAAACTCTGAGAAACAGAAGTTACAATTAAGCGGATATTTGAAAGGTTATTAGACTACTTGAAACATAGAAATACACTTTCATTAATAGATGTCTGAGTACATTTTGCTCTTGTACAGTTTGATGTGGATGTTTTGTCCCCCATATCCCATACCATTAACATTTAATCAAAAGAACAACCTTTCATTAGTTAATTGAACTGAGGAATATAAAAAAAATAACTGATCCAAATATATGGGGTGTACATTTTGTAATTGAATAGAGTAAATGTCAAAGAAGTATTTTGAGGGATACAACAAAGGACAAGGTAGGTATCCATATGCTTTTAAAAGGCTCTGACAAGTGGAATGTGGTCTCATATTGCATAAATCTATATCTTATCTTTTAAATTTCATAACTGCCTTATGGAGGAGTAGCAATTGTGTTGATTAAATAAAGTAAATAGGACAGAATGGTGCTTTCTTTTTCTGGTCCAGTGAAGGCTGGATGCCCCAGTGTATGGGAATTCATGGGTGAAGAGGTGGGAGTGAGAGGATGGGTGGGGCACATCCTCATAGAAGCAGGAGGAGGGGGATGGGATAGGGGTTCCTGGATGGGGGGTAATGGGGAAAGGGGATCATATCTGAAATGTATATAAAATATCCAATAAAAAATAAACAACAACAACAACAAAAACAAAACAAAAAAAACTTGCAAGCAGTGGTTTCAATATATTAGAAACCAAGAAGAAAGATGATCAACAACCTCTGTTTTCAAAGTACATAAACTGAATTTATATATCAGGTAAATGATTTCTAGAAATGTATGTTAAGACACTGTGGACATTTTTAGAGAACTAGGTAAAAGAGTTTTTATGGGGGCCAGTTCTAAATATTTTCTTAATAGTTACTATATGTATTAGAATTTTTTTCTGAGGCACACTTTCAACAAAACTTGGTAGCAAAGATATATCAGATTAGATAACTCCATACTTCTCTAGGAGGTCTCCATTGTTTGTCAAACCAACTGAAGTTGTGAGTCTAACTCCATGACACAAATTAGTTTGCAACTCTTCCTAAAATGATGTTCTGTTATGAATAAGGTACAGAGAGAAAGAAGCTGTCTTGGATACAGGAACAGGTGTGCATTAAGGCTAACAATGTGTGAGTATTTGCTTTTGCAGAGCCAAGATTCAGAATATTAGTACTAAGGTACAATAGATCCAACCAGGGACATTGTGTTAAGTTCCTTCCATCTGATGCCCACCCTGGAAGAACAGAAGCAGCTGCTCGCTGTGAGGTACAAGTGCCAGGGAAATGGAAAGGGCAAATGACATATCCCTGGAGTGTTGAACATTTAAGAAGAAGGAGGAGGAGAAGAAAGGAAGGGGGGCAAAAAGGAGGAGGAGGAGAGGAGGAGGAAGAAGAAACTGTCTAATTTGATGAAATATTCAAGTTCTGACTCGGATCACAACAAATATTTTAATACACGAAACTCATCGTATTCTTCTATTGCAGAAGCGAAAGAACTCTAGCAGGTTTTGACCTTCTCTTCAGTCCCTCTGCATGGCTAAAATCCTTAGATTACATTCTTAAAGCTAGTCATTAAGGACTATTCACCTATTTGGCCACTTTCTCTTCCTTGGACTGACTACCAAAGTCTAGGTACCAAAGTATTGAAGTCCAGCAATCAAAGGACCTCTTTAGTTTACCTAATTAACACGCCAATTTAAAATTAAACACTTCTTCCTAACATGGGTTTCCTCTTTACCTTTACAAAACCATCCTTTTCCTATGGGCCATGGCTGTCTTTTCTCTACCAAAAGGCCTTCCTCTGTCCTCTGGACAAATACTCCTTCCCTCTCCCCATTGCCCCCTTTCTATTCTCCCTCATCCACTATCTCCTGTCTTTGTCTTGTATACCCTGCCTCGTGTCCCTCAGGGGCAAATGAATCTCCTTTGTTCTGAGAATTTGGCCTTTGGAGTCTTTAGCCAATACTTTTTCTTTCAAGTAATAAAGTAGTGCTGATCAAAATAATTTTCATTGTTGTACCCTGTCAAGTTCCGCTAATTAAATAAACCAACATGTAGGCATACACTGAGCAAACTGTATTAATAGACTCCACTGTCACAAGTTTTATCATGAAAAGAATATTCTTAGGAAATTTCAAGGTTAAAATATACAGTATTTGCTCTCTTCTCATCAATAGTTCTATGGTATGTCATAGTACAATTGCATCACTTTTTGAAAGAATATGTACTTAACAAATATTTTTTAGAAAGTCAAGTTATTTTCATTCTTTTAAAAATGATTTATCTTTATTTATGTGTATGTATATGCTTCTGTGTGTATGTATGTATGTATGTATGTATGTATGTATGTATGTATGCAGACAACCACAGAGGCCAGTAAGAGTATCAGATTCCCTGGACCGTGAGTTACAAATGAATGTGAGCTGTTCTACAATGGGTGCTATAATCCAACCTGAAGTCCTCTGAAAGAGGAGCAAGTTCTCTTAATGGCTAAGTCAGATCTTCAGTTCCTGATGTGTTACTCTTACAGAAAATATTTTCATGGACTTTATGTATGAGTTTGGTATATTAAGCTTTTGGTAATTAATTCTCATTTTAGCAACCTTGATATAATCAACTGAGAGTTCACATTTACATTGTTCTTGATTGGATAAACTTGATATCTCTAATATATTTCTCCCACATTTTTGAAATTACTACAGTTGAGTTTTGAGCCAGGCTAATCCATAAATATTCTTGTTATCAATAGCTCACTCATTGCTCAATCTAATAGCCACAGCTTGTCCTTCTTATTGATAGAAACCCATTGCAGTCCTCAGAAGTTATTTCTCTCCTTTCGTTGAAGCATTTTCTTTCCTTGTTTGTGGAGTCCTACTCTTTGCTCCCTTTATTCCTGTTCTCTTTGCTTTATCTATTAACCTCTAGCTTGTGACTAGTGACTTGGGGTTTGAATGCTTTTCTATCCATACTTACTCAGTGTTCTCATGGTATTTCATGGGCTTTAATACCATACACAGATGACTTTCAAATAACATAGACTTTCTAGCCAGACCTAGATCTGTACTTCAATTCCCACTGTATCCTCAACTCTACAAACATTTGCATTTTATTAGACATTACAAATTTGATAGCCTAAAATAATACTTTAGGCTTTTTTTGACTTGTCTATAACACACACACACACACACAACATCAACATCATTATCATCATTGTCATTATCATCAAATCTAATCTAAGTTAGATAAGTCCTCTGCTTAAAATCCTACTGTTCTCTTTTCATTTCAGGGTAAATTTCAGTGCCTTTATTATGCACCATAAATCTGTGCTGATCTGCTATTCTAATTTGAATCTATGAACAGTCAACATCTATCCTGAATTCCTCTGCTTTTCTCAATTTGCTTCCTTTTCTCAGTAAAACTGTCTACCGACCACTAAAACTACATGTCTTTTTAAAGAGTACTTTAAAAAGGTTCATTTATTTATTTTCTTTCTTGTGTGTACTAGTATTTTGTTCCAATGTTTGTCTGTGTAGTACGTGCATGCCTGATTTTCACTGAGGTCAGCAGAGGCCATTGTTTCTGCTGGAACTGGTTATTTGAAGGATTTTCAGTCACTATCTGTGTGCTGGAAATAGAATCTGGGCTCTTTCAAGAACAATGAGTATTTTCAACCACTGTTCCTGAAGGGCCCAGCCTAACATTACAAACTCCATTTTGTATAAGACTCCATCTTAAGTTAAGTGTGTCCTTACTGTGAACTCAGTAACTGGAAAAAACCACAACTTGCTCCAGGAACCAAGACACTCCTAACAACAGCTACAGCTCTTCTAGCAAACAACCGTACCATCCCCACTAACAGCCAATCAGCTCTTGGGGTAAAAGTTCCACATGTCTCAAAGTAGATTGCTTAAGCAAGCCACTACTGTTCATACCAAGCTGAAATCATTACTAGCCAAAAGAAATGCGCCAAGCTGTAATTTTCAAACATCAAAAATCATGTCACTGTCTAGTTGAAAAGCCCGTTATCCTGCTGAAACTGTGATAAATAGGCAAGGCTTTACTGGCTCGGGGACTTCTACACCCTTCCGCTGCTTTGGTTGGAGAGGTCAGAGCTTAAGCTTAAATAAATACTCTTTGCTTTTAGATTTGAGTTAGACTCCTGCCAAGAGCCATCTAGGAGAAGCTAAAAAAGCTAGCAGGTGATCTTCCTGACATGGTTCCACCATAAAATAAAATCTATAATGGATTTGCTTCTTTAGACAAGGCTATGGATATTGCAGATGAGGAAAGATTCCTGCTATTAATATGATTTTCCTGTTACTATTAAATATATAACAATCACTAGGTGTTGATCACCCTTTTGAGCAGATTTCTGCAGATCTAAGAATATGTAGTATCTTGTAGTGACGCTATATATATATATATAGACAAATAGATAATGGTTCTATAGAATTCTTGATTTGATTCAAATAATTTTGGGAAGAAAGTTTTTAGAGATGATCTTAGTCTAGAAAGATGTAATACAGTTAAAATCAAGAATAGAATGTGCCTAATCCCATAATTGTACATAAAGACTGAAAATAAGAAATACAGTGAGCTTTCATAATTACACTAAAAAGAGAAACAGGCTTGGGACAATTTTATGTTCAAGGAAAAACATTTAGGTCCTAGGATAAAGTGACAGGTGTGTACTATGATAAGGCAAGACCATGTAAAAAATGTTGCTTTGAATTTATAATGAGTATATTACATGAAACACTGTTTGAACTTAATGTAAACATCCTTCTATAATTCACATTCTATATAACATTTTATCTCTGAGGTAATTTTTTTTTTTTTTTTTTAGAAGACCATACTCCATATACAGGCTGCATGTTTTGGGATAGCCCCCACTCCAGATGTTTGAGACCTACATGAAAACCAAGCTGCACATTTACAACATATGTGCAGGGAGGCCTAGGTTCAGCCCATGAAGGTAGATCTGTGTAGACTAGGTATGCTCCACGGTTGGTGATTCAGTCTCTGAGAGCTCCAAGGGTTCAGGTTCGTTTACTCTGTTGATCTTCCTGTGCAGTTCCTATCTCCTTAGGGCCCACAATCCTTCCACCTATTCTTCTTTAAGAGTCTTCAAGCTCCATCCATGTTTGGCTCTGGATGTCTGTATCTGTCTGAGTCAGCTGCTGGTTAGAGCCTCTCAGAGGACAGCTTGCCCCTGTCTGTTCTCAGGCTGGAGGTTTAGATCCTGGGAGCTCTGGTAATTTTCTAAAAAACTTTTTGACTAAGAAGGTATAAAGTGACCAGAGAAAAGAAATAGAGTTGTTGGTTTGCCCCACCCAACCATCCATCCATTCAACTAAATATGTATGTCTGTTTGTCTACATATATGTGTATAGGTATATGTGTATATATGTAAGCATGTATGAATACTTGCGGAGTTGATTGCGACAGATGTTTGGGTCTGGCCGGAGTGTGGGTATATGAATGTTTGAATATATATTTGTCTGTATAAACTATCTTAATTCTTTTCCTTCCCTTCCTCTCTTGTTCACAAAGAGTTAATGAGCTTAGCCAGAGAGGCTTCTGGCTAATTTACCTGAGAAAGGAGCATTAGTAATAAATCCTTTCATTTCATTCCATGTTACTAAACAGTATGTGTTAGTTGCCAGATATTACTGCTTATTAAAAGTAATGAAGAGTTAAGAAAGTGTTAAGTTTTTAACATTTAATGAAGCACAAAACAGTAAGACAGAGTTAAGTTCTTAGCACAGTAAGAAAGAGTTCAATGGGCCTGGAGAGATGGCTCAGTAGTTAAAAGCATTGATTGCTCTTCCAGAGGTCCTGAGTTTGATTCTCATTCGACCACATGGTGGCTCCCAACTATCTGTAATGGGACCGATGCCCTCTTCTGGTGTGCCTGAGGACAGTGTATTCATATACATAAACTATAATAAATAATACCCTGAAAAAATAGATGTATCTGAAAAAGAAACTTTAAAAAAAGATAGAGTTAGGTTTCCCTAGTGTGTATTTAAGCACAGAGTTAAATAAAGCAGAGAGGGTTATAATGCTTAATAAAGCACAGAGTTAAAGAGACAAAAAGCCAACATTTTAAAACATATAATAAGCATGAAATGTTTTAGAATCTTTTAGAAGTTCTCAGCAAGGATTCAGGATAGTTAGAGAGCTAGAAGGCCAGAGACCATCACGTCTTTAAAGCCAAGTCCAATGTTGTGTCCTACTTCAAGCCCATTCCAGGCTGGGCAAGCTCCCAGCAGACTCCTGATGGTCTCTGGTGGTCTGTGAGGATTTATTCTGGGTATAACAATCCATCTGGGTATAACAGTCTCCAGTTTCCTTACATATCTTTTAAATGTCTCCGATTTATTATATTTCATATTAAACATCTTTATTCAGCTACATAGATACTTCTATGCAGCCTCACCTCCAGCAGAGTCCTAAATATGTTCTCTGTGGATGTCAGCTAATGCTTGCATCATAAGTAAAATTTTGTGCACATTGTTCAGCGTTACATTACATTGTCCTGGCTTTTTTACACAAATATTTGTTCAACTAATGAAAATAACTCACCCATAGTTTGCATACGCTATGTGCCAGTTTAATTAGAGGGAAATAACCATGAACAGATATGGCCTAGGACAATGCTAATAATCTATTGTTTGCTTTGTGTAGAATAATTTTAGTAATGTTTATAAGTTACATGTCAGTGCATGCCAGACACAGTCTATTGGAGAGTATTTATTACATCTTTTTATTTCTTTTCCCTCCCATGGAAAGATAAATTTAATTTAATGAAGAAACAAATATCCAAAGGAAGCGTGTAAGTGGCGTTGTGTGAAAGAATATAGAGAAAGGTCTATGACTATGTTTACATCAATGTTTGGTGCTCACTGTCTAGTGTACTTATTCAGAGGATTTTCAGTACTGCTTCTCAGCAAGTTAATGACAGGATGGTATTATATATTCCCCTCACTGACTTTCTTTATTATACATTACACTTTGAGGCCCTGCTGTGAGTGTCAGGACCTTCCTTGCTTGACTGGAATACTGATACTACAGACCTGAGAGGCCTATGTTACCTGAAAGTCCTTGGCACCTGTCATCTGCCTCTAAGACTTGGAAAGTTTTCAGAGCAAAAGCAGTCCTGCAGGTTCCATCTTTCCAATTTTTCTCTTTCCTTTCACATTACATAAGAAGAAAAGTACACATATTTTTTAAATTTTTTATTGATTATTTCATTTACTTTACATCCTGATTGCAGCTTCCCCTCCCTCTTATTCTCCCAGTCTCTTCCTTTGACCTCACCTCCTCCACCTCATCCACCTCTTTTCCCTCTCAGAAAAGGTGAGGCCTCCCACGGATATCAACCAGCCTTGCCATATCAAGTTGCAGTAAGACTAGGCTCATCTCCTATGAAGGTTAAACAAGGAGTCCCAGGTATGGGAAATGAATTCACAGGCAGGAAATATAGTCAGAGACAGCCCTGTTCCTGCTTTAGGACACTCAAATGAAGATCCAGTTGAACAATTGTATATGTCAAGAGGTCATAGATCCATCCACTATATGTCTCTAAGATAAGCTATAGGCCCAGGTTAAATGATTCTGTAGACTTTCTTATGGTGCCCTTGATCCCTATGGGTCCTTCAATCCTTTCTCTCTCTCTTTCACAAAATTCCACAAACTCCACTTAATGTTTGGCTGTGTAGTCTCTGCAACAGTTACCATCAGTTGTTTGATGAAGCCTCTTTGATTACATTTACACTAGATCCTTCTGTAAGTATAGCAGAACATCATTAATAGTGTCAATGGTGGGATCCCTTTCATATCAAGGGTCTCAAGCTGGGTCAGTCATTGGTTGGCCTCTACCTCAAATTCTGTTCATAGCACTTTTATTTGTAATATCCAGAAACTGGAAACAACCTATACATCTCTCAGCTGAGGAATGGATAAAGAAAATATGGTTTATTTACACAATGAAGTATTTCTCAGCTCTTAAAATCAATGCCATATGAAATTTGCAGGCAAATGAAGGAACTAGAAAATATCAACCTGAATGAGGTAACCCTAGCCCATAAAGGCAAACATGGTATATACTCATTCTTAAGTGGATATTAGTCATGAAGTACGTGATAACTATACTACTGGCTTATATAAGAGTAGGGAAGGAGCTGAGCACTAAGCATGCATGCATTCACTCTCTCTGTCCTTGATTGTGGCTGTGTTGTGGCCAGCTGTTTCATATTCCAATTGGCTTGACTTCTCAGCTATGATGGACCCAGGATTAAGAGCTAAAATAAACCCCTTCTTATCTAAATTATTTTTTGTCAGAGTATCTTACTACAGAAATAAAACTAGAAAAATATAAAAATATAACCCTGCAAACATGCTTGGCATTTCCTGCTTCATAGCTAAAGGTCATGTACATCATGATATGTGTCAGTATTTCATTTTTTATGGCAGTGTAACATCCTCATATATAAGAGGATATATATATATATATATATATATATATAACACATATATATACATGTGTATGTATATATGTATATATGTATGTGTATGTATGCTCATCTGTTGATGCTCATTGTGTTCGTGTTCATATGACCATTTCCTTTTGCTGCTTCCTAGCTTCCATACTGTAAAGTGAGTTTCATCTCTTATTCTCTGCTACACAGTTCCCACAAGGTTAGGCAGACACTCCAAAACCATGATTCTTCATATTTTTTTTTCTTATTTTAAAATGTTCTGGCAGGTATTCTGGCCAATATAATATATATCAAATATATATATATATATATATATAATATAAATCACACCAGACAATTGTGCTAAAAGCTGGTCCACACAACTCTTAATCACTTACCTCTCTTGCAGTTCTCTGAACTGCTTTAATATCTATCCAAAAATAATTTTCAGTTTAAAATTATGTGGTAATTTTTATTGCTCAAAGCAATAATACAAAATTCCAAAGGATAATCTCTTTCTAAAGAAAAGGAAATTGATATTTTGGCATGATTAAAAAGACCTTCTAAGGTCAAAGTGTAAGATGTGTGAATGGGAATTCATATCTCTCAAATCATATTATCTGTAAGAAACAGCCTTGTATGATATGAAAAATACATTTTATTGTGCTCAGAGTAGGACATTTTTGATATTTTAGAAATTCGATAATCTGAAATAATTGATTCTTGTCATATTGGCATGGACTTTAACTGAACACTAACAAATTATTGGGACTCTCAACAACAGAAAATCTTTATCATAAATGGGTAACAATTTCCCTGTAATGAAAGCACTTTCCTGAGAAAAAGGTCAAGCTATTCAAGCTGTATAATAATGGGTAGCTCCTACTGAAAAAAAAAAAAGTTGTTCTAGAGATTTTCTCCAACAAGGAATTTCCAATGAATAAAAACTGTGGTAACAGAAAATAAATTTAAATGTTTCTCAGAAGACAATTTAGAGCATTTTCAAAAAAGTTAAGTTATAAAACTACAGAGGCAGAAGCCCACAGCTAACCATTAAACTGATCATGGGGTTCCCAATGGAGAAGATAGAGTGAAGGCTGAAGAAGTTGAGAGGATTCGAGACACCATGAGGAAAGCAACAATCCCAACCAACCAGAGCATCCAGGGTCTAAACCACAAGCCTGGGAGCGCTTAGGGAGGGACCCATGGCTCCAGCTATATATGCAAGGGAGCTATATATAAGTGGGAGAAGAGATCCTTGGTCCCATTAAGGCTGGACATGGGTGGGGAGATATTCGAGGGTGGGCAGGTGAGGTACGGGAGAGGGTGGGTGGGGGTACACCAACGTGGAGGCAGGAGGATGGGGGAAGGGATAGTGAGTTCCTGGGAGGGAGGGGGGAAATGGGGTAAGGAGAGAATATCTGAAATGTAAAATAATTTCCAATAAAAAATAAATTAATTAAAAAAAAAAAAGAAAAAAAAAAAAAAACTACTGTGTGAGCCATCTACTGGCCAAATTTCATCAGAGAGACAAAGCAATGGGATGGGTATACAGTTGTTTGGATGGCAGGAGCCCTGTTCTACCTGAGAAGTTCTGCAAGGGTCTGTCCACGGGAGACCGCGTGGCCCAGTTTCAGTTCAAATGCACCAAGTCAGGGAATCCAATGGTTAAACTCTCATTTCAAGGCCAAAAGCATGACTACCTAGAAAGGGGACATTGAAGTACCACCAGATGTACCAAGTCAGCAAGCTCTAGATTTTGTAACCACGGATAGCTGAATGTGTCCTATCTTATGATTGGTGGAGCTGACAAAAGATTTGAGCTGTTCTTCCGTTGGATGGACTTTATGCATCTCCACCACTTTGCCTCATAAGCTAAGCTTCTCTAGAAGCCCCATAGCAGACACACTCAAAATAATATTTTACTGATTTTTAGGTATTCCTTAATACAAATTGGCACCTGAAATAAACCACCATAATCTATGATTTTGACACATTTAAAACAAACACTCAAACAGTTCACACAGGTTTACGTAAACAATGCTATCCACAGTGATCTGTGTTCCACCTAGGTCCTACATGAAACTACATGCCAGCCGTGCCATCATAATATGAACTCATTAAGAAAACAATCCATCATGAGGTCAGAGCCCTTATAATCTAATTATCTCTGGAAATGCCACCAAATTCACCCCCAGATATGTGGTTTACTAATTTTTCCATCATTTTCATTCTAATTGAGTTGAAGAAAGTAGCAATCACATTGAGGAAGTGTGAAAATTATCTCTGAGTATTGACATGATTGATTTACTCTAATGAGCATTAAAAGTTCTTGGAGAGGGAATCCTATTAAATTAATGTGGGTACAATAACTTTCTGCATAGTCTAAATAGTAAAAACAATTTATTTACTAGCTCCTACAATCCTGAATTTGTTTAGAGAACAAAAAAAATCTCAAAAACAAAAATCAAGCTTTCATACTTAACACAAGTAGGGATGCCTCCAAGTCTTCAATGATAATTAAATAATGTTATACATTTAAACATTTAGAGTTATTGATACAAAACTCACAACTATGGATATATAGCCCTCAATGCCTTTACTCCTGGTGCTTATGCTGACAGGATAATCAACAGACTGGTAGACATGCTGACATAGATTTCTTTAATGAGTAGGCCTTCTGAGAATATGGGGTATTTTAATAATTGTAATGTGATCCCATTAGCTCTATTAGCTTTATATATACATTTTAGTACTTACTTTCTATAAGGGAAATGCAGTTGGAGTACACATATGTGCCTACATTTAAATTGTTTATTAAAAGAAAGACTTTGGTCAGGTGTAAAGAGGAGACTTCCTGCTAAAAGTTTCTAGAAAATATTGTTTTCTAATAGATCTTATAGATCATGGTTAACATTCACTTTATTACAAAAATTACGTTTTTCTTAGACATTTGTTAACATTGGCTTAATCATTAGAAACCAACCAACATAGGTATACCTGAACACATGAATTTTCTAACACCTTTGGGTACCACATTTGGAACTACAACACAGGCATTCCAAGCTATCGATTGCTTTCTTTAGGGAAGAAGCTCTCAATATTACAAATGAATAATAATAATAAAAAACAGCAAAAGCCTATGCATTTCTTTTTTCATCCTAGATAGAAAATCTATAAGTCAATTAGATAAATTTTTACCCTAAAAGTGGATCTTAATATTGTATGTAGTTGCTGCAGAAACATTTCATGTGAATGACAAGTTCCACACCACTCTAAATTCTGTAAAATATGTCATAGGTATACCAGACTAAATCAGAAAATACTATCTGTTTTCCAGAGAGATGAGTTCCATCTCATGGAGAAAACCCTATATCTACTAATGAATAACTTGTAATACCCCTTACATTTGTATCACTAATTGCACAGGCATTCATATCTTTTCAGGGCAATCATTCTTACAGCTCTGAGGGTTCACATTTTGGTACAAATATTTATTAATTTTCCTGGATAATAAAGTGTATTATTTTGGTGAGATGCAATTTACCAGATTTTGTTTCCCTGAGTAGTTAATAGTTTTTGTCTCTTATCAAGTGAATTTTAGCATAAAACAAGAAGCAGACAAGATACTTTTCTATTTTGAATGCATATCCAGTGGCTCCAACCCCTCTTTTATTCAAGATTTCTGTTTCTTGACTCAGGTAAAACATTGTGCATATGTTGACCTGTTTCTAGATTACTAGGAAATTACGTTCTTTACACAGTTTACTTTTTATGAATATATGATGGACCACAAAGATATTACAATACATATAGGGTTGGTGTTGAATTCTGTATCTCTTGCATTTCTATGTGAACCTGAATTTTCTGTGATTTTGTTAAACTTACATTATATATCTCATAGATTAAATAATTCTATATTTTTAACATATACAAATATGTCATAGGTATATCATGGCAGACTAACTTTTACCTCAGATTTTTTTTTTCTTTCTTTGCCCCTGTCTTTCATTCTCGACATCTCTATTTCTCTGCTCTCTTTCTGTTCTCCTCACTGTCTTATGAAATATGACATCTCATATACTATATAATAGACATGATGAATATGCATGTTTTATTTTTCTTGTATGGGGCAAAATGGTAAATATTCAATAATAGTATATCGTATTAATTACAGGGTTTTAAATTCTTATACTGAATTTTTTGTATCTAGTTTTCTAGGAGCTTTTCTTAAATTAATTAAATTTTTATTTCATAGTGTTTTCTGGGCACCTATAAAACCTGGTAGATTTGCACCTTTATAATGTCAAGTAGGTGAATGCTATTGAAGAGTTTTCTAATGTTAGGTCATAATTATGCTTCTGAAGTAAATAGTAATTATAACAATCTGTGTTTTAAAAATGTATGTAAATTCAAATTCCTGGTACTTTGATCAGTAGTTTTTCATTTGTTTTCATAAGGATATGTGTTGTGATGTGAGAAAATTCTTTTATGTATTGTAATATCTTGGATGATCTTGGTATCAGTATTCTACTGGACATCTGAAACAATGAGAAACAGTGTCTTTGATATTCTAAAGAGGGTTTTGATGAGCTATGTTTTTTTTCCTCTTAAATATTTGACAGAGTTCATCAGTAAGTTAATGTAGGTATAAGAGATAAGATAGAAGGAATTTTTTGAGAGATTCATGAAATATTCAAATATATTTAGTAGTCATAGGATGAGAAACTTGTGCATTTCAAAACACTTGTGAAGTTCTTTGCTATTGTTTTTTCTACATATTATCTGATACTTTTATACCAATAGGATTTGTACTGATACTGCCATTTTTGCAGTCTTTAAACCACTTGGTTTTTTAGGTGTTTTTTTTTTTTTTTTTCTTGTTGCAAGTTGTCACATATTCAAGGATGGCTTCCACCTCACAGTTTAGCCAAAGTCTTCTCTTCCTCCTAACTGCGAAGATTGATAGGACCACATCCAGTCTTGAATACTTTTTTTTTTACTTTTTTATGTTATTACTTTTAACAAATACATTATTTTTGTTCCTCTTTATAAAGTGAGAAGTTTGATTGTATTGATACTGGTCTTTAATACACCTTCCTCTTATTTTTACTGTTTCTTACCTTTTTGTTTTCTGGCTTGTTTGTTGGATAAGATTTGCTGATCTTTTATAGATTCTTAATATTACACTCCAAATAAATTATGAGTTTATTTTAAGATGTATAAATTGAAATCTATAAGGACTTTTTATTTTCTATTTATTTTATTTATAAATGTATGTATATATGTTTTCATATCATTTAATTCCAAATATTTCAAGTTTTTGGGTTTTTTTATTTCACTATGACATAATAAGATATTCAGATCTCTCTTCCTTACTGTTCAAATAGTTGACAAATTTTGTAGTTACCACTTCTATCTATTCATCCTCTATTTTTTTACAATCAAAATGTATTCTATGCAATTGAATTGCTTTGTAATTTATTGAATTTTTTTCTGTGATGCTGCTGCATACTTTTTAGTGAATGTTTTACTGGTTATTAAAAATAAGTCATAAGCCGTCGCTGTTTAGTACAGATAGGTGAATTTGGTCAACTTGGTTAATGGAGTTATTCAAATCTTCTATAACAAACTCATATTTTCGGCTGTTTATTTATTTAATTTGTGAAAGAATTATATCAAAAATTTTTACCAGGGTTGGAATTCGACTATTTCTCCTATTTCTACTATTTTTGCCTTATATATTTAAAGCTGTGTTATCAGCTATACAGCATATTTCAAATTATGCTTACCTGTGAGGTGACTGCTCTTTTAAGACTTTAATGAGTTACTTTTTAAAATAGGCAATACACTTTGAATTAAATATAATCGGATATCAAAACAGCCATACCAGCAATTTATAGTTAATTTCTTGCATGGTCCATACCTGTCTTTCACTCTTCTTCTGAAAACCATATTTTTGCTGGCTTGAAAGCAAATCTAGACCTAAATTTTCTAATCTTCTGTGTCTCTTTGCTTTTGTTTATTTGTTTGTTTGTTTTAGTATAAAAATTATCACAAAGTTAGACACATTTTGCATGGGGGATCACTATTCTATGTACCAGAGCACACTTGTGTCTCTGTTACATTATTATCGATAAGGTTGTGTTTAAGTCAACTATTTGTAAAAATTTTATGTTTAGCTTCCTAAAAATTCTTCTATAGTCAAATTTTAAAATTAGTATTTTTATGAGATAATTTCTTTAATCCATATTTTGTAGTTCTTTTTATATTGGTGGGCACATAGACAAGTTCCCTTTAATTATTTCGGAATGTTATATATATATATATATATATATATATATATATTATATATATATATATATATATAAAACATATATTTCATACATATTCTATTTAGAAAGTTATTAGTGTCTTTTAACCTGTTCTATCATTTTTCTTCTAAGGCATCACCTTTAATGCTGATTTTATTCTGTCATTTTAAATTGGCTAATACTTGTTAAACATAATTGTATTTTCTCCAACAGAAAAGTAACTTCCTTCTGTCTCTGTTCCTACCTTCAGCCTCCAAGGGTCACATTAACCATCTGCTGCATAGCTAAGGACGATCACATGCCCAGCCAGAAAAGTCTAAGGAAATGTAACCTTGAACTCATTTCTCAGCCATACTTTTAGTTTACAGACATGTTTGGTGTCCATAGTGTTTTCCTTGTTCTCAATGTTATAAGTGCTCTCCCTGGATGCATCACAATCCACAGAAGCTCATGTCTGGGTGATATGATCTTCTCCCACAGAACTGTTCCTAAGAAATTCACTGTGACATGGTACTACTGACTTAAACTGAGAATATTATTAAAACTGCCTATACTTAGCACTTCCTCTAGCGATACACACAGAAAGAATATTTGCTGCATTTTATATAATTACCAAAAAGGAACACACAGAGTACATGCTTTCTCTAGACCAGAAATAATCACAAGAAACTTTCAGCTAGGATTTCTCTCATCTATACTACTGAAAAATACCTTTTATGTTTAGATGGCCAGTAAATTCTTAGTGGAGGCACACTTATAATGTATTTATGCAATAGCCAACTGCACTACCAGCTTATTTTTCATTCTCTTTTTTCTCATTTCTAAGAGGTTCAAACACAATGAAATTTATTCTGCCCCTAGAAGCAGAAAATATTCATATTTAATATGTACACTATACACTAAATCCAATAGAAATAGCTAATACATGATTCTTTTCCAGTTTCTAACTTATTTTGCTTTAATACCCTTGGCAAACATTTTTGAATGGAGAAAGCAAGGTAAATGCATTAATTCTGAGAGAGTTGACTATGCTAGTTCTTACTTTAATTGTAAGTCACAAAAATAGAATCAAGCTAATTTATAAAACAGACAACTTTACATCCACATGCATCCAGGTGACACTGGTTGGACCAGTACACACACACACACACACACACACACCACACACACACACATACATTAAGATAAACATGAAATTGAGAGGACACAAGACACAGAAGGAGTTGGTGGAAAGAGATGCAGATGTGATCAAATGCATTGTACTTATCTTTTCTCATAAATCAAGAAAGGAAAGAAAAGATAAAGTAGTTGTTAATATTTACACAGTACAAAGAAAAATTTGCTACTGGAACTTTTACAAGTAACTACAAGAACTAAATAAGGACTAGAAACATGGTTTTAGGGCAGTGTTTTGGTCAGTGATCTCTGGGTATTCCTGTGACTTTCCTTTATTCATATTTCAGCATTCTTGGGTTTTCTGTCCCTATCCCAAGATGTTCTGGAAGGTAAGCTCCTCTGTTTTGCAATTTCAACTGTCCAAGGAGGAGGCAGAAACTTCCTTCCAACCAAGACTGTATACACAAAGAAAGGAACCCTGTAATAATTGGTACCAGGAAGACAAAAAAAAAAAAAAGGCATCCATGATAAATCAAGACAAAAATTGATTTGCAGCTATTTACTAGTACTGGTCACAGAAAGATGGCAGAAGGCAAAGTTTCACATGTAAGAGAGTCTGCCCTTGCAGTATACAGTCAGCAGTAGTGGGTAGAACAGTAGCAAGACTGGAAAAATTATGCTTCCTTTTGTAAAAAGAAAAAAAGACTCCATATGTTTCAAAACTGTTTTTATGGGGGTTTGAAACATGAAGTATGAAAAGCAAGAGGGCAAGAGGCTGAAGCTCAAGCTTTCGATTCTAGTTCTTTCATATAATATGTGACACTATGTTAATTATTCTGTCAACCTTAACATGTATTGGAAGAATACAAACTCATTCTGCACACTTACTGTGAGATTTTAATAAAACGATGTAAGCAGAATCCTAGACACAAATAGACATTAGAAAAGAATGGTGAATGCTACTTTGTATTGTGGAATTTGGGAATGACAGGCAAAATGACACAACCAGAAACTACCTCCATATATTTAGCAAAGCTTCATGGGAAAATTTCAAGCATATGGTGAAAAACAGAAAGCAATAGAGCCCCTAGAAAGACAATTTGTGAATCCCTATGGAGTACAGGAAGAATTCCCACTTCAATTCTCTGGTCTGATTCACAAAAGTTACTTGAAAGCACGATTTTTGACATCACTCATAGTTCTAGTTCCCTACCTAAAGGTTTAATGCTGAAACCTCAGAGACTGTAGATAAGATGGACTTTCATTTGTCAGCTCAGCCTGTTTCTTTTATAATTATTTCTGCATCACATCAGAATATTGTACTCTATGGAATCTCCTCTCTATCAGACAGTCTCTACTACTGAAAGGCCCTTGCATATAATCTAAAAGACAAAATCTAAGATGAAACAACTGTGGTATTTTGAATGAAAATGACCACATAGGCACATAGGGAGTGATACTATTAGGAGATGTGGTACTGTTGGAGTAGGTATGTCATTGTTGAAGGGAATGTCTCACTGGGGACAGGCTTTGAGGTCTTAGAAGCTCAAGCCATGCCTGGTGGCTAAATTCTCTTCCTGCTGCCTTCGGATAAAGATGTAGAACTCTTAGCTCCTCCTCCTTTATCATGTCTGCCTGCACACTGCCATGCTTCCTCCCTTGACAATAACGGACCAAGCCTCTAAACTGTAAGCCAGCATCAAATAAATATTTTCCTTTATAAGAGTTGTTGTGGTTATGGTGTCTCTTCACAGCAACAAAACCCTAAATAAGACAATAATTCACTCTCCAGATGCAACTATAAATAGATGTCTGTGCTGGTATCAGAGGCAGCAATACTAATTAACCTTCTCAATTACTAACAGGTTAGGTGCTACTGGGTTCTTCCTGAGAAACTTTATATTCTTTTAGTTGCAACTATTTGAGAATTTCTTAATTTCCTTTAATTTTATCTCCATATGTAAAGTACACATTTCAAATGCATCATGACTTTTTTTTCTTGACACAGCCCCATGTAAGCAAAGCTTTCAGTTTCTGTTAACAAAGGAGCCAACTGCTGATCTGACACAACTTTACAAATTTAACAGTGGAAAGCAATATCTAGTGACAAATACAAGGGTACAATTCTAGTTGGATGCTGAGTGAAAGTCCATTAGGATCCTGTGTGTGGAATAGCAGCTTTGTATTGGACCTAAGAGTACACATGTCATTATCTCCCCAGGACAAACTTGATGCAAGTGATCTAAAACATAATTTCAGGGATATCAATGCAAACCTTGAGACCTTTTACAAATTAACTCTTTCATTATATTTTGTATCTTTTCATTCTTGTGTCTATTCAGGAGAAGAGAATAAGCCAAGGATTTCAGAGACAATTGACTGGAGTTGGTAAGGAGGCAACTTTCGTTTGGTAAGTTAAAAGAAAGAAAAACAACTCAGTAATCCATTTGACTTTCTTATAAACTTTTTCTGTAGGAAACTGAAGAATTTGGAGTGGGGGATTCACAAGAATATGGAAACAAATATAAATAACTGGATGTTTTCCTTGGGAACTTATGAAAGTCTTTAAACCAATGGTTCTCAACTTTCGTAATGCTGTGACCCTTTAATGCAGTTCTTTATGTTGTTGTGATCTCCAAGTATAATTTTGCTACTGTTATAAATCATAATATAAATATTAAACAGGAACGATATCTGATTGTGAGCCCTGTGAAAGGATCATTCTTCTCTCAAAGGGGTTGCAACCCACAAGTTGAGAATCACTTTTATAAACCGTACTCAGGGACAGGGTCAATACTTCATCTTGTGCCACTTGTAAGCATCTGTTGGCTTACTGAAAAGAGTAAGAAACAAAATTTCTAGTTTAGAAATAATCCTGTATCTGTTATATTTTACCATGGCAACACTGCTGACAAATAACCACAAAATCCCAGCTGTATATAGCAGCAAATATTGACTTTAGCTTATGGCTCTGTGAATTGTCCAGATTTTAGTCCAGAGTCAATGCTCCTTGGCTGGCCTGTCTTACATCTAGGCCAGCTGGTACACTGGCTCAGAGCTGGCTCATCTAGGAGGATTTCAGTCCTCTGGATGCTCATGCACAAGGACTTTTTTCCTACAGCATGTTAGTGTTCTTTATCTTCTTGGTTAGGATAGATGTGTAAGTGAGAGTGAAATAATAAATGAGATCTTATGTGATTATGCTCCAAAGAAGGTAAGTGTCACTGCTATCTTGGCCAAAGGAAGTCACAGGTCATTTCAGACTCAGGTTATGAAATACTTCTCTCACGACTCTGCAAAGCAGCTGTAAAGAACATGGATACAGAGAAGAACTGGAGGCCCTTTGCAATCAGTATGGCTTACTCTGAATGGCATTCTGTCCTGTCTATGCTTTAAACCTGCTCTGTTTTTGAGTTGCATTTCACTGCCAGCAACCCAGAAATGTAACGCTTGCCATATGTGCAACCACAATTCAATAAAATCATTTTCCTATTCAGATAAATAGAGATGAATGAAAGAGAGCTACATAATAGCACTCCAATCCTCTTTAATATCCAAGGAAATAGAAAAGCATCACACTTCACTCATGGGTTTGGTGTCAAGTTGGCAATAGCTGCAAACATATTCTCTGCCAATAATTCATGTGAGGGTCTAGGTTCTAAGTACTCTCTATCAATTGTTAAGAATGAAGGGAATTGCTTTCTTTTGCCCCCCTTTATATTCCATTGGTTTGTGAAAGCACAAACCTTATTGTGCTGGATGAAATGCAAAGATGAAACATAAGGGGAAAAAATGAGAAAGAAAAAAAAATAGTAAGTGTAAAGACTTTCCCACAGCAGTGAAAAAATGTTTGATTCTTCCCAAGGATGTGTGGTTTTCCTCTGCTATGGCAGGAGGCTTTACAGTCTATGCAAGGCCTCTGTGTGCTTGCCAGTGTCCTGCATTTCAAGAAGAGTCTGAGCAGTGACTCCTGAAGATGTGGTCATCAGACCCAGATCCTAGGTGAAAATTTTCAAGAAAACTTAACTTAACGTTCTAATTTCCCAAAACTTCAAGAAGCTTGTCAGATGGCTTGATTTATTTAATACGACAAAAAGAGACTGTCCAACACAGAGCCCGCTAAGCTTCAGCTAACTTTTAAAGAGTGGTACAAATTCAGCCCCATTTTCTCTAAGGAATTCTCTGTAGTGAAATTTCCTCTCCTGGACTTCTCAACTGTGTTCAGTAGTAGAATGTATTCTAATGATGAAAAAAAGAAATAAAACTAATATAGTACTTTGATCATGATAATCGTGCACACTGGGTTGTGAATGTCCATGTTCTAGAAGTGAGGCATTTTAAATTACTAATTTCTGCTGCTGTGTGCAGCCAGTCCTTCCACATATATACATTTTTCATTGTTCTGACCCATGTTGCATCCTCCTACTTATATACTACTGTTCTTTTAACTTATTAAATTAAAGGAAGCATGGCATTATTAACTGGTATGCAATGTACCACAGTCATGGAAATACCTCCTCGAGTTTGTTTTGTTTTGGTTTTAATACATCTTCTTGTGTCCAGATTTGCTTCCCTATCTCACCTCAGGGTCTTCATTCTATTCTTCCCTCTGGCATTTTTTCTTCTCTTAAATATTTACTTATTTTCATTATATGTATAAAATTGCACATGTCTGAGGCCATTAGCTCCCCTTGGAGCTGGAGTTATAGGCCTATGTGAGCTGTCTGGTGTGGAACTGGGAATTGGAGTTTGGCCTCCTGCAAGAGCAGTGTGCACTCTTAATCACCAAGCTATCTCTCCAGCACCTGACATCTTTTTAAGCTGCAAATAATTTTTAAAAAAGTGATGCTTCATAACACATTGTGTGCGATTGATAAAGCTTAATAAATGTTGCTGATAGCAATGGTTTCATTACTAAGAACGCAGAACGTGTCGTAGAAAGAAATTATATAATTACTTTCATCCAGAAAGGCTTCTGTCAGTTGTGAGCTACTTTCAAATGTGCTATTTTAAGAAAATACAGAAAATATTTATGTAGCCCTCCAGTTCTTGGTCTCTCTTGGTGTTTGCTCTGAGAACTCGGCATAAATAAGATAAACAGAGAGAAGGATAGTCATTTCAATTCGTTCCTAACATTTCCTAACCCATAGTCCCTCACACAAGTTGAGAAGGACTATGTCTGGCCAGATTCCATTTACCTACAATATTAGATATGCTTCAATTGCTGTGATAAAACAAGTTGTCAGGGAAAAGGTTTATCTCATTCTGCAGTTGGTAGTCCATCATCCAGAGAAGTCAGAGCAGGAACCAAAGGTAGAGACATGGAAAGAAGGATGGAATGCGGCTTACTGGTTTGCTCCTCATTGCTTTCTCAGCCTGCTTTCTTATAATATGACATCAGCCCAACAATAACACTGCCCATATGGAGCATCAAGCACAATCAAGTAAACAGAGGCAGTCTTCTCAGCTGAAATTTCCTCTTCCAAAGTGACATGTGTTGAGTTGATATACAACCAGACAGCACATGTATAGTGTATCTCCAATTAATGAATGATTCATAGATCCACAGATCCATTTGAATCATAGACCTATAACAGTCTATAAAACAAAGATGCACCTAATTGATGCCACATCAGATTCAAGGGGACATAGTCTTGTCATTTCCCCTTGTGTTTCTTTTCTTTTCTTTCACCAATATTCCACCAGGGACATTAACTGTGAAACAAAGTTACCTCACATCAGACTGAGGAGCACTGAAAGAATTTTTCATTAATTTAAAGAATATGCAAAATTAGAAAGAAAAAAAATGACACAAGGAAATTTAAATCCTAAAGTATTTAAGTAGGTTATTTTTATATACACATGAATTTTTTGGGGGAATGACACATTTGGATCTTTCAATCCCACACCTCCAGTGTAGTGGTCTTGTTGTGTTATCAGGGGGAAATGTGAACGATTCTAATATTTTCATGAGCACTACTGAAAAGAGGATCAACAGCCTCAAGGAAGAAGATGCAGATACACATAATAAGGATGCAGTTCTAGCATTTAGACACTCAATAGAAAGTGATCCTGGATCATTGTGTGGATACCTCACTTTTGCAGGCACTTGAAGCAGCCATCATTTGTATTCTTATATCAAGGATTAGAACTAGATGAATCCTGCATGAATTTAAAAATGAAGGAACAGAAACTGTCCCTTCCAATCTCAGGTTCGACAGTGTCTGACGTGATAGCATGTAAAAAGGCATCGACTTGGCTGGTGGAATAGCTCAGTGGATAAAAGCATCCCCACTAAAGCCTGATGACCTGAGTTCAATTCACATGGACATGCTGCCTATGTGTTCTTCTCTGTTATTCATATGTGCACCATTTCCCACCACAAATCAACAGATACACTGTAATAAAAAATCCATAAACTGTATTGAGAAAATATGTCTTCACGATCAAATCTATGTATTTCTCATTTCCTGAAGGGAACCATAAAACAATGAATGTTTCTTTAGAATATCTAACACGTATTGGGATTTTGTTCAAAGGCAGTCTCAGTTTTTTCATCCTGCACTCATACCTAGCACTCATGTTGATGGTTGAAGATGGATCTTTAGACATAGCTTGAGGTGACTCTTTAGAAACTGCTGACTCCACTAAAGTAAAAATAAAAGTAAAAACTATAACTCTTGACATAGTAGCCTCTATTGTGCAGAATACTGCCTTGATATCGTTGAGGGAAAATTTAAAGTGTATATTTCTCTGGAAAGGTCCTGGTAATATCAAAATATAGAAGCGTGTAACTCTAGCAGGTAATAAAATTCTCCCAAATCCTGACAAGCATTTGCAGCCTATTCACAGTTTTCCTATTTCATTTTATACAATATAACAGAGGCTGTGAGCTCTTATAAATCCTCTTCTGGCTTCCGTCCTGTTTTGTATTCTCAGAGACTCCTTCCTCGGATTCCAGGCCTTTAGTTCCTGTGTATAGCAGTAGAAACATCTGTCATCAGACTCACTCTAGACAATATGGTCTTACTGAACACATGGGGAGTTCTGCATTTGGATCTTAGCTTACCATATTCAAATAGAATACTGATCCTGCTCAGGATGGAAGAGAGCCACTGGGCACAGAACAGCTGACCATGTCCTGAGGACAAACTGCCTTCCTCAGAGTAGATGGGGATAGCAGATCAGAAGACAGCAATGTCAGACAAAACTCAACAGGGATCCTCAATACGGCTATGTCTGTAAGGCTACACATAACTGTAACATAAATCTCTGCAAACAGACTAGAACAAATTCTACTCACTGTAGAATGACCAAGAAGGTATAACATGCCAGGTTAACAAATTATAAAATCTATCTCTAATAAATCCTTGACAAATCTATTGTAACTATAACAGATATGAAACACATTCAGTAGCTTGTTTCTACAGTTGCCTTTCTTTCTCCTTTTTTTTTTTTTTTTTTTTTTTACTGTTTATTTGTTCTTTTTATCCAATATCTGTATTGCATCTGATGGGCTGCAGAGTTCTGTCTAGGGCAACTCACCCTACCTTCCCTTGACTACTAAAACAGATATTGAATCTCACCAGGAAACAAATGCAAATATTTTAATTCAATAGCACACTACTTTTCACTTTTACCTCAACTGCCTGTATATCAAACACCAATTTGCCTATCTCTAAAATCAGAAGGATTTGTTATTGGCCATGTATTACAAATATACAAAGGAATGTTTCCAAATCTACGCTAAAATCAAACAGAAGTTTCATAAAATTCAATTGCTTCTGGGTCTTTTGTGGAAGGTGACAGAAAGTCACAAAATCAAGGAAAGTCAGAAAAAAACTTCTCTGAGGAATTTGACTGTATCCTTGCCTATGAGATCTGCTCAGATCCTTGGACTGATGCATTGAGTGAAACAGAATTAAATGAACTTGGGCCTGCTTCCAATGGGAGTAACCTGAAATTTCCAGGATTGGTTTCTGACAACTGAAGCCCCATGTGGTAAACTGAATATTGCAGGCTTCATGAGAGAGTTAGCCTAAGTGTGGAGGATCACAGTATACAAGGCACTTAGCAACAAGGAATGTTGACAGAGAATACTGGAATTTGTACAGAATGTAAAACCTTTTCCCATCAGGCACCATGTGACTCGTGGAGAGCCAACTTCCAGCCTTCAAGAAAGTCTCTTGCTTAAATGATAAGGATGCTATTGATGACTTCAAAATAAAGATGGACTATTTCTTCATTATTTGAGTATTATGTACTTTCATATTTTCCATGTCTCTTAAAGAAAGCTGGTAGTTTCCAAACCACTTACTTTCAGTCCACAGAAACGCTGTCAAGGTGCTGACCCAAAGTCAGGTATGACTTGGCTTCGCTTAAATGTGATATTTCATTCTTTTATAAGATCAAAAAGTGAGATATATGTACATTGTGCCTCTGTTAATCTGAAACATAGAGATTGTCCTGTTAGTCTTTCCCAGGTACAAAGAATCAAGAGGTATTGGCACTGAAGGCTCCTGAGTCTTGGAAGAATAATGGGAGCAGCCTAAGGATCTGTCTCAGTTACAAGAAAGTTGATCTCACTTGTTTTAAAGAGGAAGGTAGCAGACGGAGAGCAATTCCACCTGCTTAAAACCTTACAATAGTCTTGTTATAGACTGGCACACTTCCTGGCTGTACATTCTGTCTATGAGTGTATGGATTCTTTTGTGGTACAACAGATCATAGCAGTTGTGTTAAACATAATATAGCCCCCCAAAATCTAAAATGTTTACTAGGATACACACACACACAAACACACACACACATCGACTTCTCTTCTAGAAATAAGGTATGCAGTGCAAACCCTTGTGAAACAGAGTGGTTAAGGCAGAGCAGCTGCCAGGCCATCGACCCATCCAAGCCAGCAGCCAAAGAGACAAGCTAGTGGTCTATTGACTCCAGCAACAGCAGCCTGTCTTCCTGACCAGATCCAGTGCTGATTGTTATCCAATCCATTTTCACTCTAGTCCTGCTCTGTCTCAGAGTTTTCCATGTCTCTCCTTGTAGTTGCTTGTCAGAAGGCTTCTAGTTGCATTAGGACAGTGAAAAGAACCTGGGGAAGCTGGGGAGGAAAGAACTCAGGGAGTACCTGTGATTTCTCTGCTTCTGGCATACTCAAACAATGCTTGACCTGCTCCTGACACATTCTCCCGTGGCTACATCTTCCATCTGTAGCTCTAAGTTTCTCACTAGTAACTTCTGGTTGTGACAGTTCTCTGAAGTCCCTACAGGTTGAAAAACTACTGGATTCATGCTGTAGCTGATCTTGGTGGGTGTGGACTATACTACAATGCTTAGTCCTTATCTCAGTAAGCAACGATTAAATTCCTGTTAAGTGTTTGGCAAGATAGTTCATTTGGTATAGTGCTTTCTCTGGAAGCATGATCACCCCCATTGGATCAACAGAACCTATGTAAATACCATGTTGGGTAGAAAATGTTTATATCCCCATAAGTGGGGAGGCAGAGATTGGCAGATGCATGGACCTTGCTAGCCAGACACACTGGCCTATTTGGGGAGTTCCAGGCTAGTGAAGCAAACCTCTTGAGAGTAAAAACAACAAAAAAGATTGTCTTCTGATCTCCATACATATGGAAAATTTATGTGTGGGTACATACCTACACTAAACCACACACACACACACACACCTCCCTGTTGTATGCACCAAAAGTGACTTCTACCCTTTGAAATCTATTTCAGTTATCAGAAACCGTGAGCATGACCAGTCATCATCAATATGGCATGCTTTGAAGTCACGTCTTCCGCATTCTCAGAAACACTGGTGGGCAATAAAATTCTTGTACGAACAGGTGAAGGCTTGGCATCAAAGAAACTCGAGCACAACTATTAATATGACTTCAGTTATGCTGAGGGCTGGGACATTTAGGTCATAACAATGATCCCAGTTGGAACCGCATTGCTATTGATTTGTTATGTCGAATGACATTCAATGCTTTTCCATAAAAACTAATTGAATTACCATATCGTAGATGAAAAACAAGAGGAGAAACTGAACATCTATCGATCTAATGATGTCCTTGTTGTTGTTGCAAAAGATATGCATAAACTTTCAAGCTCAAGCACCCAGTCCTACCCTCCATCCTTATCTTACTCGGTAAGATCTACGAGAACTCCCAAGGCCACTATAATTTAAACTCATAGTTTGATAGGAATAGTCAGCCCTGGTTAAATGCCATCAATCGCTAATGCAGTTTGGACAGTTTAATTATGTACTTGTCTGAATCCTTGACATGCTTTGGGTGACTTCAAAGCAATGTAGTTATCTTGGGCACTAACATTTGCAAAGTGTTTTATAATGGTTTTTATTAGTGCTTCTTCACATTATATCACTATAAGACATATGAAGAGGTTAAGTAATTTGACCAAAACTAACCTGAATTGACAAGCAAAATTGAGAACTAAAACTATTAGCTAACAGTTCAAGTGAGATTAAAATACAGTTGTGGGGGGTTGGAAGGCCAGAGGGGGCAGTTTAAATTGCTAACTACTTAACACTAACTCAGGCTTTCAGATGTAAGAGTAAAAATTCATGGCCTCTCAAGTTAGTGTCAGGATGTTTTGTGTATTTTAAAACTATTTTTAATGAGGTTTGTCTCGTGGGTGTGAACACGGTG
The DNA here is from genome assembly GCA_021653895.1 of Mastomys natalensis. Classification (NCBI taxonomy): domain Eukaryota; kingdom Metazoa; phylum Chordata; class Mammalia; order Rodentia; family Muridae; genus Mastomys; species Mastomys natalensis. Next base: position 16,052 of record JAJTUV010000608.1, on the reverse strand, counting down.
AGCGCTCAGGCTGGGGAAACTATATGGCGGTGTTAGTTCCCTGGAGCTGGAGTGACAAGTCACCATGAGCTCGGTGGTGCTGGGAGCTGAACTCTGCGCCTCTGCAGGAGCAGTACACATTCTGGCCCATCTCTCCAATTCTGTGGATTTAAAAAACAAAACGAAACTTGCTGTATTTTAACACACTATGTAATGGGTTTTCTTTGTGACACTTTTATACATGTAAATCAATCGACTTCATTATTTGTCCTCCTCAACTGCCCTTTGCTTTTCCCTTACCCCCTCTTGGGGCTCCTTTTTCTGCTCCCAAATAGTCCCTCCTTCTGTTTTCTTGTCACAGTCATTCTCTTTCTTTCTCTTTTCCAATCAACTCCGTTATTTATGCTTGCGTGTATTTCTTAATGTCACGCTTTTTATTTGAAAATATTAACCTTTGCATTCTATTTACAGATTGATCATTTTCAAGCCATTACATATTTATATCGCCACCTAGTGGACAGATCTGTAACGAATGCAGAACCCTGTATTCTGTGGAGAAGGCCAACAGTCAAAAAAAAAAAAAAAAAAAAAAAAAGAAAGAAAGAAGCATTGTCTGACTGTGGACCTCTCAACCGACTGTCTCACGTCTAACACAGAACCTAGAATTTTTGATTTTACTATTAATTCCCAGAAAAAGACTCTTCAGAATCATTCCTTAGCAAGCAGTTCTTGCCTCTTCAAGGAGAAATAAATGAAGATCCCGCTGGCTAGGAAAACACAAACATATGTTAAAGTCATTAATGGCTGTGTGGCTTCTGTTAGCAGCAGCAAGATATGACGACACTACTGATCTTTTTCCTCATTTTGATGTGTTAACATGGAGAATAATTACAACAGTGGAGGCAGAAATGGCAGTATTCTCAGAAGCAGAATGAAAGGATTAATTTGATCCGAATGCATCTCTCCGGCTATAAACAATGCATTTTTACAGAAAAATGGATGTGAGACTTTCGTGATGAGACACAGATCTCTCCCTGTTTGAGTTTAGCCTGGATTCTCCTTCCGTGTTCCTTCAAGCTTCTCTGGCTTCTCTTTAGGGCAGAACTGAATTCACTTAAAATTCCAGCTTGTGTTAGTCGGCTTTTGTGTTAAGACAATTTCTCAGGGTCATTTCTGCGGGATATATATATTTTTTTAAATCTAATATTCTTCATATGTCCAAGGCACTAAGAGTTCATGCCTTTGCCTTTTCAGATAATGGTGTCCTTGTAACTGACAGGCATTTTTAAAAGCAATGAACTTCCTTCTGTTGAATCAGCCCATCTCTTTCTGCACAACTCTGCTAGCTTTGTGAGGCACGGTTACCGCAAACAGTGAGTGAAAAGTATCCTCTCGGTAAGCATCTTAGCGATTCTGAGAGCCTGGGAAGAAGCAGAACCCACACCCTTTACCTAATTCCTGGACTCTGGTTAGTAGCAACTGCTTCAGAATTAATTTGATACATTAGGTTAGTATTTTGTACCATTTTTCTATTACTTTTCTAATTGCTATCAGAAATGATAATTCAATGTGCTAGCAAGTCCAACCAAGAGATAGTCGTGACTAAAATGATGTAAAACAATGAGAATTTAAAATTAGTTTAAAGACAAAGCAAAATATTCCACAATCAGTGATTTTGTTTATTTTGTTTTATCACAAAATAAAATCAGAAAATGTTTGACATTTCTGGGGAAGTGAATAACCTGTACTAAAGCTCTGAAGATCCCACAGTGCACATGCTGGCGAACATTGAGTAGGATGTGTGATAAAATCATCCCCTTTGCAATTTAAATACATTTCCAAAACTCCAGAACATTTTTGTCTCTCTTTTAATACAACTTTCTGCCCTTCCAAACTCTCGCTAGGACTTTTGACATTTAAAAAGCAACTTTGAACGCATGAAATTCATTAATCCATGTAGGCTTTCAAATAGTCTTTGCAAAGTGAATGTGTTGCACACCACACATGTGTACCTGTGCATATGCGTATATTTGTGCATATGTGTGTAGATGTATGTGTGAATGTGTCTGTGTATGTATCTGCATATACGCATGTGAATGTCTATGTATTTATATGCTCAGTGATTGAAGAGTCATGATATTATAAATATTCTTCTCTTCCCTGTGCTATGTATTATTATTTGATATCACTATATGAATTTGTTTTATGATGGGATAGTTCTCTCCCTATACCATTTGATCTTTTCTCTTATTACAAGCCATAACTTTGAGCAAAATGAAGACATGACTCATGTAGTAGTGGATCGTAATTTATGAAGAGACATTTTTTGAAGGAAAAAAAAATCCTGTACTTCCTTCAATACAAAAAATCCATGACTGCCCTTCTAAGGGTGGTTAATATTCACCACCAACTTGACTCGATTTGGAGTCACCCAGGAGACACAGGATGTGTCTTTGGAAGCATTTTCCAGAGAGGTGGAACTAAAGAGGAAACATTATGAGTGTAGGTAGCACCACCTGGCAGAATGGTACTCAGATGAGTAAACAAATGGTTGAATAAAAAAACAACTATTGAAAGGCTGAAAGAGCATTGCCATGCCCCTTTCTAGTTAGGACCATAGACCAAGCCAGCTCTGCTCCCAAGTATCCCCTTCCAAAATAGAACCAATCAAGTTCCTTGCCTTTTAGTTGTTTCTCTTTAGATATTTGGGCTGAGAAACAAAGTAATAAATACAGCCCCAAACACTCGTGATCTCATACAAAATTTTAGCATTTTAATCAATATTTTAAAATAATGTGAAGCCTACAAAGCTAGGAATCTGTTCTATTTTATTCCTCCCTCTAAATCCTAAGAACCTTCTCAAATCTCAATTCAATTTCACCCTATCTTTCAGTGTCATCTTTGGGTAAGAATCCAAGATTATATTTTTACAAGGTTGATGGTAATTACTGATATGTAATGCATTAATATGTACTGCAGAGTGGATATGATTTGTTCCTTCTAAAACTCATGCTAAAACATGATTGTTAATATAATGACATTTTGGGAAAGAGCGGCCATTGAGGGATGTGACATCACCTTCATGAAGTTGAATGCTTTCCTTACAGGACGGGCAGAGGTGCCCAGGATATGCATTCTTATAATCAAGGACACCCTTATAATCAGGCTCTTCTACATGAATCCACTAGCCTGCCATGAAACAGCACAGGGTACTCACCAGAAGTCAAACAGATGGCAGTGTAATGCTGTATCACTTCCTAGGCTCAGAACTATGACCTGGGTAAATCTTCTTGTTTATAAACTACCTTAGTCTCTGGTACTCTGTCATGGCACAGGAACATAGACTCTCTGACAACAAGATTACATTTTTCCCCTAAACAATTCTGTTCTTTCTCTCAAGATAAAAAGTGGTTTTCTTATTTTTATTTGCTTTGTATCCATGATTCTTACTTCATGTTCTTCCTCTTCTTCCTGACATATGCTTCACAAATACCCAAATTCGTCAGACAACTCACTATGTGAATCTTTTTGAAGAATTCCCTTCCTGAACCTTGTGAATTGCTACTGTTCTCTAGAAAAACATACCTCATTTAATCTAAACATATATTTCCAAGGGAACCTTTATCAGTTGTTCACTGTCTCTCTCCCTTGGTCTTTGCCTCTCTCTCTTCCCTTTGTTGTTCTGCCAGAGTCTGAACTGGCCTTCTACTGGGCCTGGCCTGTAGCTGGTATCTTGATGTTTACCTTCATCCTCCTTCTGTGTTTGGATCTAATTCTTTTTGTAAACCTGTGGGTACCTCTTTCTTGGATTGCTCCATATTTGTCAGAGAACAGTCTGTGCAAGCATAAAAGAATAGGAAAACAGTATCAGACCTTGTCTGAACAAGTCTTCACTGCCCTTCTATATGACTAATACTACACCTGCTTCTAAGTCACATTTAGAAGTTATTTTCTTCATAACTTGAAAGCATCTATCTCATTCCTTCCAGGTTTCACTGCCGTTTAGAGGCCTGGAATGACTATGAATTCTGATCTTCTGTGCATCACTGTATCTTCTTTATATATAAAATTATAGATGTTTATCACTGCAACAGAAAAGCAGGTTGGTGGCCTTAGTTACAATAAGGACCAAAACACATTTGGGGGCCTGTTTGATCAGGGTGCTAACATTGCTAGTAAATGTACCTGACCTGATCACCAGGTAAAGCTACTCCTCCAACAAACTTCACATCAGTGAATACTCTTTTAAGGAAAGACTTATTTCAAAATTGTATGTGTAAAATATTCGCCTGCACTTATGTGTACCACATATGTGTCAGGTGCCCGTGGAAGCCATAAAATGCTGTCAGATTCCTTGAAACTGCAAGTCTAAATAGTTATGATCCAACAAGTGCATACCAAGAGTCAATCTTGGGCCCTCTGCAAGGGCATCAAGTGTTCCTAACCACTAAGCAATCTCATCAGCCCCATGTGAACAGGCTTTAACATACCTATGCTGAGAATCAACATGGACATTTAATATTCCACAATAAAAGTTCTGCCTACAGTAGCATTCTGCCATTGAAACTATCTTTCTTTTGGTACCAGGATGATGGAACAACAAAGTATTCCCTCCTACAATTTTTTTCTATATTCTCAAACTACAGACTGTGTGAACAGAAAATAGATGTTTAATGTGTTACCTTAAGTTTTGTGGTTGTTTTCTATGTAGCCATAGATAGGATGTATGCTTGATGCTGCTGACTCATGACGCATTTGGACCCTGAGTCTATCAGGTAACTTCTGAGATCTCTTCACCACAGGCTTGGGATTCAATTTGTTCAGGTCTGTTAAATTCCTTGCCAATAATAGCGCTACTGTTTCTGGAGTCTCTCTTACTGTGCCCCAAGCTTATGGATGTAGGGCTTTGGAAAACAAACCTTCTTCCTCTCGTTTTAGAAGTGTGTCTAGAGGATTTATAGAAAATTTATACAGCCGAGGTACTACCTTTATTTCAAACTCTGCCCTTCTGTTCATTTGCAAATATTCAGTTCTCTTAGATGTATGCCACATAATTGGAGTCTGTATAGTATGATTGCTGTGTTGTGTTTTCTTGGTTTCTTGGTTCTTTCAGAGGTAGAGTGAATTTGCAGCCAAAGAATGTTCAGCTTGCTCTTGCTGCCAGCCATTCTGATGGCCTTTATTTATTGCTATGAATGATCAGGTCTTTCCTTTGACCTATGTCTGATTTTATGGCTCATAGTACCATTTTAATTTCTAAATAACCCACTGAAAAAATGTAATAAGTACCAAAAACATTGAGGATAATATTTCCTCATCAACTTTTTCTATAAGTTTAAAGTACCTCAAGCAGTATACATATTGAATTCCTCATAACTCTCTTGTAAAGTGAAATTTTGATAATATAGATTCACTTATTCTATTCTAGAAACTTCCTTGAAACTTTGTTCCCTCCAGTAAGACATAATTCTAACCTGAACACTAAGACCTCCATCTACTAAACCTGTTTACCAGACTTCAAGTTCATTCTTTTCCTCACTATTCAGTTTGTGGCTTTTAAATTTAGAATCACATAAAATAGTTTTTTGATTATCCTTTAGAATTGAGCTAGAGGGTTATGTCTCACTACAAATCATACACAATGGCATAAAGCAAGAACAGAACTTGTCTCTGAAAATGTAAACCAACATACTGTCTTTTTTTAATGCCTTGGTTGATTTTCTCTGAAGTCCTATGTGATCTGTTATCATCTCTGAGCTTTCAGAGTCCCATCATTTATCAGTGAGTTAAAGTTATCTCAGGCCATGATGGTGTACTTCTGTCATCTCAACAATGTGAAGAAAAAAAGCAGGTGACTCAAGTTCAAGACCAACCTGGGCCACATAGTGACTTCAAAATCAGCCTGGGCATAGGAGAGACCCTATCTCAGCATTTAAATAAATAAATGCACAAAAGAGTAGGACAGTATTCCAGAAGTAGAATACATGCCTAGCCTACACAAGGCCCTAGATTAAATTCTAAATGCAGGAAATAAGTAGCAGATCTTACCTCAAATTCTTTCGGCAAAAGATAAGAATCTTAGAAGTCAGAAGAGGAAGAATGTTAAAACATTTGCAGCAAGTATAATGAGATTGTTAAAATTTAAAGATAATGTAGTTAGCACTAGACAATGTGTTGATCCTCGTGCAGTGAATACTCACCTCATATCTGTCTCTTTTCACACAAGATATCTTTTTCAAAATGTTTTTGAGATTTTAAGTCTATCTTATGAAGATAGACTTAAATTGCACAATACTTTTCTGCTCACAGGCCCAGAATTCTCACACAGTGGCTTTTTTTCTCTGCTTTGTCATATGTAAGTTGTTCAAGTTTTCTACTAAAAAAACACTTTCCTAAACATTAGTTTTATATTTATACATTCATTTTGCCAGAATGAATCACTTTCAACTAATCTTCAGATTTTTATAATTTGTTTTATTTATAACAAACTATTTCAACACAACAGCCTAAGTCTTCTCATTCTATTGATCTATAAATGTGAAATGGTCTCTAAAATAACCTCCAAAAAAACCAAACAAGTCGATCAAAATGGGGTATAGAGTTAAACAGAGAATTCACAACAGAGGAATGTAGAATGGCTGAGAAGCACTTAAAGAAATGTTCATAGTCCTTAGTCATCAAGGAAATTCAAATCAAAACGACCCTGAGATTCCACCACACACTGATTGGAATGGCAAAGATCAAAAACTCAGGTGACAGCATGTGTTGGCGAGGATGTGGAGAAAGAGGAACACTCCTCCATTGCTGAGGGGAGTTGCAAACTGGTACAACCACTCTGGAAATCAATCTGGGGATTCCTCAGAAAATTGGAAATAGATCTTGGCATACACCCCAAAGATACTCCACCATACCAGAGGGGCACATGTTCCACTATGTTCATATCAGCCTTATTTATTATAGTCAGAAACTGGAAAAAACCCAGATGTCCCACAATGGAAGATTGGATATAGAAAATATGGTTCATTTACACAATGGAATACTATTCGGCTATTAAGACCAAAGACATCATGATTTTTACAGGAAAATGCATGGAAATAGAAAATATCAACCTGAATGAGGTAACTCAGATCCAAAATCATATGCATAGTATGTACTCATTAATAAGTGGATATTAGTCAAAAAAAATATAGAATACCTAGGATACAAGCCACAGAACTCAAGATTAAGGATCCAAAGGGATTAAGTGAGGATGCTTCAATCCTACTTGGGAGAGAGAAGAAAACAATGATGGTGGGCAGGGGGAGGGAGGGATCTGGGTGGAAGAGAGGAGAGAGAGGGAAAAGGTGGAACATGATTAGATATGGGGGAAAGACAGGAAAGAAGCCCTGAGGTCCAGAAGAATAAATAGAAATATGCAACCTCAGTGTGGTGAGAGGTGGGGGGACCCTCTAGAAAGTTCCAGAGACCTGGGAGATAAGAGACTCGCAGGACTCAAAGAAAGGGACCTTAGATGAAATTCCTAACAATGGGGAGAGGGAACTTGTAGAGTTCACCTCCAATGGAAACACAGAGGGCATCAAGTGGTTGCCATCTCACAATCAAAAACTCTGACCCCAATTTGTTCCTGTCTAAAAGAACTGCAGGGACAAAAATGGAGAAGAGAATGAGAGAAAGGATGTCCAGTGACCAGTACAACTTGGGATCCAGCCCAAGGAGAGACTCCAAGACCTGATAATATTGCTGATGCTATGATGTGCTTACAGACAGGAGCTTAGCATGGCTGTCTTCTAAGAGGCCCAACAACTAGCTGACTGAGACAGAAGCAAATACTTAGATCCAACCAATGGACTGAAATTAGGGATCCCTGTGGTTGAATTAGGGAAAGGCTGGAAGAAGCTGAGGAGGAGGGCAACCCCTTAGGAAGACCAGCAGTCTCAGCTAACCAGGACCCCTGAGATATCTCAGACACTGAGCCACCAACCAGGCAGCATACACTATCTGACATGAGATCCTGACACATACACAGCAGAGGATTGTCTGATGTGGCCTCAGTCGGAGAATATGTACTTATCCCTCAATATACTTTAGGTTTCAGAGAGTAGGGAAGGGATCCTCTTGGAGACAGGAGGAAGAATGAGATGAGAACTGTTGGACAGTGGACCAGGATGGGGGTAATGACTGGACTGTAAAAAAAATAGTAATAAAAACAAACAAACAAATAAAAAACAAATATGCCTGATATATCATTGAAAGAGAATCAGAATTATGATATAAATAAAGAATGACTGTGTGCCTGTAAATGGTTACATCTTACAGTATGATTACACAAATTATATGAACTGTTCTAAAGTGTACCATAGTGACTGATGCATCTGCTCAACTGATATTTTACATCCCCAACATTTTCCTGGGAGCTAATTGATACAGTTGGGGATTGAAAGGACACACTCCTGTAATCTTTGTTTGTGATGGAAAAGATCTATAACTTCAAGAAATCAGATTCTTAACATATGTACATTATCTTATAGTCAGCAATCATGACAGTTCTGTTCTCACAACATGTATTCTGTTTTTCTTGTACTAACATACAGGATAAAGCGGTTTCCCAAAAGAACATCGACAATAATTCTGCATCCCATGCATGACCCAGGCTATCTAATATTGTAGGAATCTTTTTCTGAGCATTCACAGACTTTTGGCAGAAGGTGCTATGCAAATGTGGAGAATCATGAAGCACATGGCAGAGATCCATTGTCATTGCTGGGCTACAACACTCATCTTCATTGTACAAGCCTCTAGGCTTAAGTGGATTATAATACAATAATCTAATTCAATTAAAAGTGCATCTGGAGAACCATGTAAATTTGCATTCAGTGTTGATAACTTGCTGTGTAGCTGTCAATATTTCTAATCGTGTACGATTCGTGACCCTCTTTGTTCTGTCTTCCAATACTGTTCTGAACATTTTTACTCCAGCCATTCATTTAAAATCTGAAGTCAGAGTTGTTCTTGCACATGTGTAGTTGGGTATCCAGGGAACAAACCACACACCTACCTTGTTACACAGATTAGATATAAGCTTCTTCCAGAACAATACTTTTATGAGATTAATATCTTGTTAGTGAATGGTAGCAATGTTTTTCTACCAATATTTAACAAAAGAGAACTTGATATCCATTTGCCAATAATTAACACCCATATTGATTTTGTAAATGAAGGGATTCTGCACTCATTTTCTATCAGAATGATTTGAGAAAGCAAGGAGGAAATGCCACTTGACAACCTTTGCACATTCTTCATTCCGGGAAGAAATGCATTCTGCTAGCTGTCCAATCAATTATGTAGACAAAATGAATTTCATCATAATTCTGTCAACAAAATGCTAACTTGGTTAAATTATTCTCTCCACAAAATGAATTAACTTAAAAATCCTTTTGTCCACAAAATAGATTCAATCATTTAGTAAAGCCTTGTAAATACTATAGTCTGTTAATTTAGTATGCATAATGCAAATATGTGGATTGGCTATATCAGCATTTTCAGGTCTTCAGAGGTTATGGACCTGTCTAGCATAGTGTCCCTTTTCATTTAAGGTCAAATTGAGAGCAAGGTCAATTATCTTGAGAACAGCATGGGGTAGATGAATGTAGCACTGTCTGAAACTATTATAACTTAGCTACATTTGAATGTCATAGACTTTTACAAACTATAATTTAAACTGCTTATTAATTAAGTTCTTAGAGCTCCATATTCAACAAGTTATCTTAGAGATAATACTTCTAGAAAAAATGGATTATTTAAATTATTGATAAAATACTATTTAAGAAAACAAATAACTATTTAACATTATGTCATTTTCAAACTATTCATACCACCTTCTAGAATGCTGATCTATTATTGAGTCTATTAGTATTTTAAAATAAATACTTTAGTGAGTGTATGAAAGTCAGAATTTACAATGTCTTTTTGTTTTAATAACAACAAAAATAATTGCATCAAAGTTAGTTTACTTAAGCAATCTTACAAAAGAATCATTCAACAATGTGGTGTTCACAAGCATATTATTTCATATCCATTTATTTTTAAATATTAATTTTATATGTTGATGAAAATATAAAAATAGCAATTCGAAAGTAAGATTTGTCTGTATTTTTATAATTATAAACTGGTACATACATAAAATAAAAATGTAAGTAGAATGGAAAACTATTGAACTGTTACATACTGCCTTTTTATCTTACTGGCTTTAGACTGACAATATTACTTTATTTTATTCCATTAGCTGTCAATGATTTATTTTGGAAAATGATGTGTTTTTCCTCACATCTCACAAAACTCTTCTCTTGTTGGATTGAAATAGAATAGACAAAGTAGAAAAAGAATTAGTTTGAAATGAATTACATGGGTTTTATAAATGTATTTCTTTTGGTTGAGATGCATAGCTTATAACAAATACAGCAATAACAGTAGTACAGGAAGGCTGTGCCTTTAGCAAACATCACCAAAAACTCAATAAGATTGTGTTGTCTGTTAAAACAGAAATGACACGACAGTTCATTATCACTTATTAAACGATTACATCCCCAGAACTTGATAAGACACTATTGTTGAAGGCAATATAAACTATGGTTTCACATGAAGAAACCAAGTTGGTACTGGCCTGAGAGTTTCATCACTGCTCGATGGATTGCTCCCTCTGAAAGTTCTCTTGGAGAGAAAAATCACCAAAACCCAGCTGTGAACCTTTTGGGGGGGTGTGGCTAACCTGCCTAAGCTGCAGGGAACTTTTAAAATACCATAGTTATCACCATCTGCAATTTTTTTTCCTCTTTTGATCTTTTAATATTTTAAAGTAGACACACCTATGCACAATAGTGAGAAACTAGTTTTACTCAGTGGATTATATTTTTAAAAGAAGAAAATAGGCTTGAATTTGGGAGTGTGGAATACTGAGGGAGACTCTGGGGAGATGGAGAGTTGAGTACAAAAATGGTGAATAGATAGGAACGAATTACAAATTCTCAAAAAAAAAAATAAAATAAAAATGTATACAAAGCAATCAATGTCCTCAATGGTTTCATTGAGAAAATTTAAGTAAACATAGTTTATAAATGTTATCAAGAACAGATGTTTTATCTGGATAGCATACATATTCAGTAGAATCACTTACCAAGTACAAGTTGATCTTTAACATTATCCCAATTTCCCCAAAGTGAGATCAGTAATGAAATCACGGCAGATACTTGGTATGTATTTTTGGTAAAATAAAGTGATCTGTATAGATTCTCTTTTCCTCAAAGTACAGTAGAATTCATGTAATTTAACCATATAGCTGTTTTCCCCCTAGAACTCTGAACTACTTGTAATAAATAGCAACAATTTACAGTAAAAGGTGACATAGCACAAACAACCTTGCTGGACTATTTATTTACTTTAGTGCCAAGGACTGAATGTGGGATCTCACACATTCGACCACCACACTCTATTTCCAGAACCCTGGACTTATCTTATTTTTACAGAAAAGCAAAATCATTATTTACAAAATTAAAAATTAGAATCCAAGTACAGCTCCTATTTGGATCAAATATGTGCAAAAGATTTGGGCTACCAGCCTTTCCTCAGATCATTTTCTATTCTGTGCCATATAGGAATTAGAAACGTTTAAACAATTGGATGTGAGAGAATCCTAGACAGCAAATATACCACAAGCTATGCTGCTGTTGATAAGAAAGTCAAGGACTTTCAACAGAGAAAAATATGAAGGTTCTAAGGCTGTGATAATTAAATCCTATGACATAAGTCATAAATCCTAACAAGAAAGAAAAGCCACCTGGAAGTTTGGGGATACAGCCTCCTTACACACTGTCCTGTTCTTACACTGAATATATGAATATATAAGCTGAATACTCTGGAAATACTATGATAACAATTATAGCTCTCAAAATTGGTACTGTACAGACTTACTGTTATTTTTGATTTTGTTGTCACAAAATCAGACCAGCGTGCATGCATGCATTTGTATTTGTGTATGCTTATCTATGTGTATTTACAGTAGATCATCCATATCCATGGTTGCATATTTGGTCACTTTAATTACTTATAGTCATCTATCTGCTTAAATATTAAATTGGAAGTATCAAAATATAAAACAAACAAATTCTAGGCTGTGTTTTGAGTATTGTGATGAAATCACAAACTTCTTCCTTCTTGCCAAAAGGGGGGGGGGTGTCCATGTATCCATACTTTGTTGCCAGAAGCTCAATAAGAGCACAAAACTCAAGTCCAAGTGGATAAAAGGCCTCAACATAACACTTGAGACACTAAATCTAGTAGAAGAGAAGGTAGGGATAAGTCTTGAACTCATTGGTAAAGGAGACAACTTCCTGAACAGAACATCAACACCTCAGGCACTAAGATCAACAATTAATAAATGGGACCTTCTGTTGTTTATGATTTTGTAGTCACAAAATAAGACCAGTGTGCATGCATTCATTTGTATTTGTGCATGCTTATCTACGTGTATTTACAGTAGATCATCCATATTCACAGTTGCATTTTCTATAAGGCAAAGTAAGAAAATGGCAGCCTACAGATTCAGAAAAGATCTTCACCAACCTTACCTCTGACGGAGGGCTAATATCCAAAATACATAAAGAACTCAAGAAATTAAACACCAACAAACAAAATAACCCAAATAAAAACGGGATACAGAGTTAAACAGAATTCACAAAAGATGAATCTTGAATGGCCAAGAAGCATTTAAAGAAATCTTCAATGTCTTAAGTCATCAGGAAAATACAAATCAAAATGACTCTTAGATTCCATTTTTTACCCATCAGAATGGCTAAGACCAGAAGATCAAGTGACAGCACATGCTGGCAAGGATGTGGAGCAAAGCAACATTCCTCCATTGCTGGAGGGAGTACAAACTGATACAACTATTTTGCAAAACAATTTTTCAGAAAACTGGGAATAGTTCTACCTCAAGACCCAGGTACACCACTCCTGAGCATATATACAAAAGATGTTCCACCGTACCACAAGGACACTTGTTTATCTATGTTCATAGCAGTTTTATTTTTAATAGTAAGAAACTGGAAACAACCTAGATATTCCTCAACCAAAGAATAGAAAAAGAAAATGTGGTATAATTATACAATGGAATACTACTCAGCTATCTAAAACAAGGACATCATGAAATTTTTAGGCAAACTGATGAAACTAGAAAAACTCCTGCGTAGGATAACTAGACCCATAAATACATGCATGGTATGTATTCACTCATAAGTAAATACTATCTATAAAATACAGGAAAACCAGTCTACAATCTATAGACCAAAAGATGCTTAATCTCATAGACCAAAAAATAACAAGGAGAGTCCAAGGGAAGATGCTTAAATCTCATTTAGAAGGGGAAATAAAATAGACATCTGAAATATTTGGAGGGGGGGAACTGAGTAGGAGAAGGTAGAGAGGGGAACAAGGATAGTGGGCAGAGGTTGAGGGAGAGGATGGAAATCATTTTGCAGCCATCTCTGGGACATGGGACACTTCTTGGGTTGTTTGGGATTGACTCTACTGGGACCTCGAACAGTTGGGGATATGGAGCCTGATAAGTCTGCCTCCTATAGACTGGCAGGACTTCCAGTGGAGGAAGAGGGATACCAACCCTCAATCAAAGCCTTATACCCAAAATTTGTCCTACTTATAAGAAATGCAGGGATAAAGATGGAATGGAGAGCAAAGGAATGGCTAACTAAAGACTGGCCCAATCTGCGACCCACCCCATGGGAAAGAGCCAACGCCTGACACTATTAATGGTATTCTGCTATACTTACAAACAAGAATCTGGCATAACTGTCCTCTGCAAGGCTTCATCCACCAACTGTTGAAAACAGATGCAAACACCCACAATAGGTGGACACAATAGGTGTATATAATAGGTGTAGCTCAGAGAGTCTTGGGGTAGAGTGAGGGGGTAGGATTAAAGGAGCTGTGGAATCAAGGACACAAGTAGACCTACAGAGTCAACTAACCTGTGCCCATAGTGACTAAACCACCAACCAAAGAGCATGAAGGGACTAGACTTAGGCCTTCTACCCAGATGTAGTAGATGTGCAGCTTGTTCTTCATGTAGGCCTCTTAGCAATTACAGCAGGGGCTATCTCTGACTATGCTGCCTGCCTTTGGATCCCTTTCTTATAGCTTGACTGCAGTGTCTGACCTCATTGGGAGAAGATGCACCTAGTCCTGCTGCAATTTGATGTATCAAGGTGGGTTGGTACCTATGGAGGGTCTCCCCTTCTCTGAGGAAAAGAGGATGAGGAAATGGGGGAGAAGATGTGAAGGTGCAACTGGGAGGAGAAGAGGGAGGGAGAATATAATCAGGCTATAAAGTGAATAAATAAATACATAAATAAATATGAAGAAAGAGTAGTTGCCTGGTTGCTGATAGAATACTGAGATGCCTTAAAACTTTGGTTTAAGTAAACATTATTTTGTTTAGTAGTAACTGAAAGTGTGAAAGCAGCAACACAAAGGAGACAAGAGAGTGTGTAGCAGGGAAGGTCCGAATAACACTAGCAAAGTTCAGTGCTTATAGAAAAAAATGATGAAGAATACATAATATATATTTTTAGTTCCAGATTCTGGGAGTCTGGAGGATCATGTTTGTTTTATTTTAATTTATGCCTTTTCTTGCCTTTATAAAACACCTTCATAGGAGTAACTTAAGAGAGTGGGGCATTATGATCCCAGTTTGAGGCCAACCTGGTACAGGAAGAGAGCAAGTTTCAGGGCAGCCATAGCTGATGAGTGAGACTTTATCTTAGAAGAGGAAGTAGAAAAAGAGAGAAAGTTGGGAGGAGAAGAAGGAGGAGAAGAAAGGGAGGGAGGGAGGGAGGGAGGAAGGAAGGAAGGAAGGAAGGAAGGAAGGAAGGAAGGAAGGAAAAACATCAGGTACCATAGGAAGAAATTGATCTTAATGCTCCAGTTTATCTCACTGTCATGGTGGGGAAGTGAAGCAGCCAGTCATGTAGCATCTACAGTCAAGAAATAGAAAAAAGTGAACACTTGAGTTCATCTCGTTATGGTCCAGGATTCTAATCCAGTGAATGGTACCACTCACAGTAGACAAGTCTTTCCACTTGGCAAGATAGTACCCCACAGGCATGCTCAGAGACCTACCTTGTAGGTGATTCTAAATCTCATCTAGTTGATAGCTGCATCGACCATCAGAGTTATCCTGCAATGAGCTGGGTCTACTGCATATACGTATTTTCTTAGGTTGCTGTAGTTATACATGAGTATTTTATTTATTTCTTTGTAGATAAGATTCTACATATAGTATAATTCTGTATCAAATAAATGATACATGAAAGTTTAACAACTAAATGTCTGTCATATGTTTTACAGGCTTATAGAAAACACATCTGACTTCCGCTTCCGGTCTGGGCCCAGGCAGCAGATCCCTGGAGGCAGCTCTGCACTGAACCTCACAAAACCCGGCAGAAGTGGGGCACCCAGCAGCTCTGACCCAGGCAGTATCTCTGGTAAGGAGACAGCAACACCCACCCCAAACAGGGAGTAACTGGGACCCACCGGGACCTACTGAGACCCAGGGATTTACTCCTGGCCCGGAGCGCCGGCTCCTTCCGGTCTGGGTCGGAGCTCCCAGCAGATCCCAGGCGGGAGCTCTACACCAAATCCCCCGGAACCCAGGGGAAGCAGGGCTCCTAGGAGCTCTAACCCAAGCAGCTTCCTACGCAAGGGCAGCAACACTTGCCCCAAACCAGGAGTAACTGGGACCCACCGGGACCCAGGTACTCACTCCTGGCCCCAGCACTGGTTCCTTCCGGTTTGGACCTGAGCGCGCAGCAGATCTCGGGCAGCAATATTGCAAACAATCTCACAGAACCCAGAGGAAGCGTAGCTCCAAGGAACTCCAACTCAAGCAGCTCCTTAAGCAAGGAGGCAGCAACACTTGCCCCAAATAGGGAGTAACCGGGACCCACTGGGACCCAAGTACAAACTCCGGGCCCCAGCACTGGTTCCTTCCGGTTTGGGCCTGGGCG